>JASVEL010000853.1:0-600000 GCA_032618575.1 Nicotiana noctiflora | reverse complement strand
CAGAAATGCTGAGGAAAGAGTTAGAGTGGTTCAACAATTACAAGATGAACATAAGGTTGAGGTAGCTCGATTGAGAAAGAAAGTCATTACAGCCAAAGTCAAAAGTAGCAAGATAATCAAAGAGTTTGAAGTAGAGAGAGAAAATCGTTACATGGCTAGGGCTCGGTTAGAATTTGAGCTACAACAACTACAAAAAGAGAACCAAGAAACCTTAGACGCTCACGCCAAACAGATCAGCAGGTTGCTTCAGGAAAAAGGGGTCATCCGAGATAGAATCGTCAACATTGCTCAGTACATCA
Organism: Nicotiana noctiflora; assembly: GCA_032618575.1. Lineage (NCBI taxonomy): Eukaryota > Viridiplantae > Streptophyta > Magnoliopsida > Solanales > Solanaceae > Nicotiana > Nicotiana noctiflora. The sequence goes on along the minus strand of JASVEL010000853.1, from coordinate 599,701 downwards.
CCAAAAAATGCCAATTGTGTGAAGATATGTCCCAGGCAACATTCACATCAGCAGTAAAGTTCTTTGTAAAGCAAGTAATGTCTGACCTAAATAGACTCCAAAGTGGATTAGCATATAGGCCAGTGGCAACACTGAACGGCGTCTCGCGGGCATTAGGAGCATTAATGTATTCGTAGGGCATGTATTTTGTATTTGTACTCCTTTTGCATTTGTAGTACAATATCACGTGTAATCGATGTTTTTGAATATCAATGAAAAACTCAAAAGAAGTTGTTATCATTCTTTTTCCGTTTTATACCAATTGTCTGGGCAATAGGCAAACATGTATGAACGGAAAAACAAAATTGAAAATGAAAATTAAAATGAAGAAAATGGAAAATAAGAAAAAAAAAAGATGAATGGAAAAGCAATAAAAAAACAGAGGTGTAAATAAAATGGTGTTTCAAAGAGAATAAATGCCGGAATGATGCATAATGATCAAGGGAAAAAGTTGTGATTTTAATCATTACATTTTATGAGCTAACTATTAACAAGTTTTGTTGTTAATGAGTATCAGATTTTCAGCTGGCAACTGGCATTCTAGCACATCACCATTACAATACACGTTCAAAAGCTATGTCTAAGGTTGTGACCCAGGAGATCGAACCTACCATCATGGACCCAGTACATGAAGAAGAGGTTGTAGATGTTGCGAGTATGAAAGAGGAAATGTATAAGCTAAGGCAGCAAATGTCGGAAATGTACCAAGCCTGGTCCAGGGGTCAACCTTTGCCCACCTATCTAGCCAATCCAGCATATGTCCCTCCCGCAAATCCTAATCCTGAACCACCTACCATGAACTCATCCTCCACGTACCCAAATTACCAACACTACTATGCCACAACTTCACAGGCACCATTACCTACCGCTCTACACAAATCGTCAAGTGAACCAATGTTCCATGTGTAAGACAGTCATTATTATCCACCGGAGCCAACATTCAGGCAGCATGACTCCTATACACCACTTATGGATATGACGGAAGAAAAGCCCGTCTGAAACTCGGAGCAAGAAGAGATGGCACGGAAGATGAGAAGTCTAGAACAATCTTTCTGTAACATACAAGGGCTATGAGGCTTAGTGAGCATTGCATATAAAGACTTATGTTTGTTTCCGGAAGTGCAGCTTCCAGCTGGATTCAAGCTACCTAAGTTCGATATGTACGATGGACATGGGGATCTGGTAGCCCATCTAAGGGGTTACTGTAGCAAGATGCATAGTGCAGGGGGAAGAGATGAACTGTTGATGGCTTATTTTAGCCAGAGTGTGAGTGGTTCTGCACTAGAGTGGTATACCCGTCAGGATCACACTAGATGGTTCATCTGGGATAATATAGCTTAGTCATTCTCTAACCACTTCCAATACAATTTGGCGATAATTCCAGACAGGCTGTCGCTAACAAAAATGGAGAAGAAACCCGGGGAAGTTTCTGGGAGTACAGGTTTAGATGTAGGGAACAAGCTGCACGGGTGGACCCTCCTATGAAGGAAACAGAAATGGTGGACTGCTTTCTACATGGCTTAGAGCCTACTTACTATGGTCATCTGGTATCAGCTATTGCGAAAACATTTAATGAAGTGGTGAAAATGGGATGTTTCGTAGAAGAGGGATTGAAAACCAATAAGATCATGAGCTTTTTGGCTATAAGGCCACGAATCAAGCGACACAAACCGGAACTGGGGGATCCATCGGTAAAAAGAAGAAGGAGGAGGTCACAGTTGTTGAAAGTAGACCGTGGTCTGGGGTCCAAAATACATACCACTACCCACATCGTCCATATCAACCATGCTCACCAGCACCCTACAACCCACCTCCCCCATATTATCCACCCACCACTCCACATTTTTCCGTCCCACATGCCCAACATTACCCACCGCCTCCACATGTATGGCGAGCCCAAACTCCACAAAACATCTACCACACACAAAACACCTACCCACCTTCCAGAATATATAAAAATCCAAATAGACCCAGCTTCCGTCCATATCCAGAAGTAAGAGGAAATAGAGCCCAAACAAAGAAAACATTCACTCCATTAGGGGAGTCATACACCAGTCTTTATCATCGCCTAAGAGAGCTGGGGATGCTAAGCCCAATTGAGCCAAAACTTCCAAACCCACCACCCAAAAATATTGACCAATTAGTCCGATGTGAATATTGTTCCAGGGCACCGGGGCATGATACTGAAAAGTGTTGGCACTTGAGATCCGCCATACTGGAGCTTATTGATACCAGGAGAATCGAGGTGCAGGCTCAGAAACTCCAAATAATACACAGAACCCATTACCAGCCCATCATATGACGCACATGATAAAGTTAGAATAGGGAGAGAGCAGTAAGAAACCTTCCCAATCAGTGATGATGATAAAAGTCAATCGCAAAGTGGAAAGAGAGGTTGAGAAAGAGAAAGCGACAACCGAGTTGCCAATGAAGAAGCCATCCGTGGTCGAGGCTATGAAAATAGTAGTGCCGGGAGCTAAGTCAGTATTGACAGTGAAGGGAGCGTATGTGGAGCCTGTAGTGATAAAATCGGTGGTGCAAATGCCAGTTGTAAACCCTAAAGCCATACTGTGGAACTATAACAAAGTCACAATGACATACAAGGGGAAGGAGGTTACAGGAGAAATCAATGAAACACATGACCTAACTCGTTTCGGGCGATGCTTTGCCCCGGAAGAGTTCAGGAAAACAAAAGTGGTGAAGGAGAATCCTAATTAGGTGAAGAAAGCAGTTACTGAAGAAGAAGCAGAGGCGTTTTAGAAAAAGATGAAAGCTCAAGACTATTCAATAGTAGAGCAGTTGAGAAAGACGCATGTGCAAATTTCATTGCTATCGTTGTTAATTCATTCTAAAGATCACAGAAAGGCGTTAATGAAAATTCTGAACAAAGCACACGTGCCCGAGAAAATTTCAGTCTGCCATCTTGAGAAAATCACGAATAAAATCTTTGAGACAAACAAGATAACATTCTCAAATAATGAATTGCCACTTGAAGGGACGGAGAATAACAAAGCATTTTATCTCACTGTCAAGTGTGAAGAATCTGTAGTTACCCGTGTTCTGGTAGAAAACGGGTCAAGTGCCAACATTTGTCCACTATCAACACTGGGAAAGCTGAAGTTCAATCCCGATAGAATCCGTAGAAACAGTGTGTGTGTACGAGGATTTGATGGATGAGGTAAGAATACTCTAGGGAACATTGTACTAGAAGTTACCATCGGAGTGGTGGATTTCACCATGGAGTTCCAAGTGCTAGATGTCACTATTTCTTACAATCTGTTATTGGGACGTCCGTGGATCCACGTGGCGAAAGCTGTACCATCCTCTCTGCACGAGATGGTGAAATTTGAATGGGAACAACATGAAATCATAGTGCATGGAGATGATGATGTTTGTAACACCATAATGCCATTTGAAGAAACTGAAGGGGACAAGGGCCCATGAGTATATCAAGTGATGGATGTTGTGGTAGTTAACAAAATATCTGAAGGGGAGAGCATGCAAATTCCTACACTGGCTCCTAAAGCAGTAATGGTGGCTAAAGAAATGATCGAAAATGGGTTTGCAACGGGAAAAGGTTTGGGGATAACTCTACAAGGGATAACACAACCAGTCCACTTGCCGGAAACTAATGACACCTTTGGCATGTGTTTTAAGCCTACTTATACCGACATCCAAAGGGCCAAAATAATGAAGAAGAAAAGTTGGACTCTCCCAAAACCAATTCCAAAATTATCCGACACCTTTACAAGGCCTGGTACACGAAGACATTTGGCAACTGCTATGCCAAGTTATGCTGAAAAAAGGCCAGATGCGGAGCTTCTAGCAAGGTTAGAGATGCTTTTTGAGGATGTAAACATGTTGGAGATGGTGAGGGAATGAGTAGGATGGATATTCAGTTCGTGGGACCTAGCACTGCACTTAAAAATTGGGAAGCTACTCCTCTTCCGATCAGGAGGGAGTTGTGGTAGTTAGCCTTAAAATATTTCATTTTTTCCAAAGCTGTTCTGTTTTGTAATCCCACACCCCATTGAAAACAAATGTTTCCAACCTCAGTTATCCTTTTGAAAAAAATCAATGAAATGCAATTTCTTTCTTTCTTCACTTTTGCCTTATTTTATTTTTCTTCTTTTTTGTACAGTTCAATATTTGCTGATTCTAATGATATGTCATGCATGAAGGATTCACGGTCTAGTCTTGATAATCGAATAGTTATACAAGAAATTGAAAATGAGTATGAAGTATAATATGAAGATGAGGAAATACTGGAGGAAATCAGTAAAGATTTGAATCAATATGAGGAAAATCCCAAACCAAACTTAAATGAGACAGAATCTATTAATCTGGGGAGTGAGGAAAACGTCTAAGAAACAAAGATTAGTGTACATTTAGAGGCTTCCCTCAGAGAAGATCTAATCAGGTTATTACATGAATACACGGACATATTTTCTTGGTCCTATGATGACATGCCCGGACTCAGCACTAATCTGGTGGTACATAAATTGCCCATTTATCCGGAATGCCGGCAGGTAAAACAGAAGTTAAGAAAGCTTAAAATGGACATCACCGTGAAAATAAAGGAAGAAGTTAACAAGCAATTCGAGGCAAAGGTCATTCGAGTTACTAAATATCCCACCTGGTTAGCTAACGTTGTGCCAGTTCCGAAGAAGGATGGAAAAACCAGAGTGTGTGTTGATTACAGAGATCTCAACAAGGCAAGTCTAAAGGATGATTTTCCATTGCCAAATATCCATATATTGATTGACAATTGCACCAAGCATGAAATTCTCTCTTTTGTGGACTCTTATGCGGGTTATTATCAAATCCTTATGGATGGAGAAGATGCAGAAAAGACAGCCTTTAGCATGCCTTGGGGAACATATTGTTATAGGGTGATGCAGTTTGGGTTGAAGAATGTCAGGGCTACATATATGCGGGCAATGACCACTATGTTTCATGATATGATGCACTGAGAGATAGAAGTATATGTAGACGATGTCATCATTCAGTCCAAAAAGCAATGTGACCATGTCAAATATTTGAGGAAGTTTTTCCAAAGGCTCCGAAGATATAATCTCAAGCTCAATCCAGCAAAATGTGCTTTCGGGGTGCCTTCAGGAAAGTTATTGGGGTTTATAGTAAGCCGACGTGGTATTGAATTGGACCCATCGAAGATAAAAGCAATCTAGAATTTGCCTCCATCGAAGAATAAGAAGGAAGTGATGAGTTTATTGGGTAGATTGAACTATATTAGTAGGTTCATTGCTCAGCTAAGGTCAACATGTGAGCCTATTTTTAGATTGTTGAAGAAAGATGCTGCAGTAAATTGGACTGATGAATGCCAAGAAGCCTTTGATAAGATTAAAGAATATTTGGCCAATCCTCCAGTGATAGTTCCTCCGGAACTGGGAAGACCTTTGATTTTGTATTTGATAGTGTTAGACAATTCTTTTGGATGCGTACTACGGCAGCACGATGAGACTGGAAAGAAAGAGCAGGCGATATATTACCTCAGTAAAAGTTCACATCTTATGAGGTAAAATACACTTAGTTGGAAAGAACGTGTTGTGCATTAACCTGGGTTGCTCAGAAACTGAAACACTGCTTGTCAGCTTATACCACATATATGATTTCACGGTTAGATCCATTGAACTATATATTTCAGAAGCCCATGCCTATAGGAAGACTTGCTAAATGGCAGATTCTGCTCACAGAATTTGACATCATCTATGTAACACGTACGGCAATGAAGGCGCAAGCAGTTGCAGATCATCTAGCAGAAAATCCAGTGGATGATGATTATGAGCCGCTAAAGACATATTTTCCGGATGAGGAGGCAATGAATGTTGAAGATATAGAGCAAAATGAGAAGCCAGGTTGGAGAATGTACTTCGACGGAGCCGTTAACAGTAAAGGAGTAGGAATTGGAGCAGTACTTATTTTAGAAACGGGTCAGCATTATCCCGTTACCGCTCAGCTTCGATTTTTCTGCACCAACAATATGGCCGAATATGAAGCGTGTATATTTGTATTGAGGATGGCAATAGATATGGGTGTTCAAGAGATTTTGGTCATGGGTGACACGGATCTCTTGATACATTAGATTTAAGGAGAATGGCAGAAAAGAGATTTAAAGTTGATACCTTATCGGCATTGTCTACATGAACTGTCCCAGAGATTTCAATCTATAGAGTTCAAACACATCGCAAGAATGCACAATGAAGTAACAGATGCTCTGGCCACATTATCCTTCATGTTGCGTCATCCTGATAAAGCTTATGTAGATCCACTTCAGATACAGGTGTATGACCAAAATGCTTATTGTTTCGCTGTAGAAGAAGAACTAGATGGAGAACCGTGGTACCATGATATCAAAGAATACTTGAAGATAGGAAGGTACCCAGGACAAGCCACTGGAGATCAGAAGAGGGCCATAACAAGATTGGCAAATGGATTTTTCCTCTGTGGAGGGATTGTATATAAAAGAACACCTTTGAGATTGTTGAGATGTGTGGATGCGCAACAAGATGACACGATTATGACTGAGGTACATGCAGGAGCTTGCGGACCTCATATGAGCGGATACATTTTAGCAAACAAGATACTGAGAGCGGGATATTATTGGCTCACCATGGAACGGGATTGTATTAGATACGTGAGAAAATGGCATCAATGTCAGGTACATGGAGATTTCATTCACTCTCCACCTTATGAATTGCATGCAATGTCAGCACCTTGGTCGTTCGTTGCATGGGGCATGGATGCTGTCAGATCAATAGAGCCTGCAACCTCTAATGGACACAGATTTATCTTGGCCGCGATTGACTATTTTACCAAATGGGTGGAGGTAAAGACATTTAAGGCAGTGACGAAGAAGGCCGTGGTGGATTTCGTTTATGAAAATATCATACGCCGTTTTGGAGTTCCTAAAGTAATTATCACAGACAATGGTGCAAATCTGAACAGTCATCTCATGGCAGAAACAAGTCAAAGATTTAAAATCCTGCATCGTAACTCTACACATTACAGACCAAAGGCAAATGGAGCAGTAGAAGCTGCAAATAAGAATATAAAGAAGATTCTCAGAAAAATGGTATAAGAGTCAAGGCAATGGCATGACAAGTTACCTTTCACTCTTATGGGTAATCGCACAACCGTACGTACTTTGATTGGTGCCACACCCTATTCATTGGTGTATGGAACAGAGGTTGTTATTCCCGCAGAAATTGAGATACCATCCCTTCGAATCATAGCTGAAGCTGAGATCGACAATGATGAATGGGTAAAAGCCCGGTTGGAACAATTGAATCTGATTGATAAAAAAAGGTTAGCAGCAATTTAGCATGGGCAATTATATCAATGGAGAATGGCTAGAGCATACAATAAGAAGGTACGTCCTCGAAAGTTTGAAGTGGGAAATTTGGTATTGAGGCGTATTCTGCCGCATTGGGCTGAAGCGAAAGGCAAATTTGCACCAAACTGGCAAGGACCGTTCATGGTATCACGGGTGTTGTCCAATGGAGCCATATATCTGATAGATGTTGAAGGAAAATGCGTAGATACTGCCATCAATTCAGATACACTCAAGAGATATTATGTATGATTCCTTTTCATTTGTATAATTGTATTTGTTGTGATTTTGGAATTGAAAAGATGAAGGCACTTTATTCTCTATATAAACACTATTATCCATTCACATTCCCGTTGAGCCTTATTTGATCTATTCTTTCATACACCTCTCTCGGAATTTCTCATGATAAAAGAGAAAAAGTAGAAAAATGAAAAATGGAAAAATGTAAAAAAAAAAAAGGAAAAAAAAAGCAAATGCAAACAAAAGCAAATTGCAAACAAAAGAAAAAGACAAAAGAATATCGGGAAAAAGTCAAACGAAATAATGAATTATTGACGTGGTTTGAACTATGTCTGACTTGATCCCGAAAGGGTACGTAGGCAGCCTCACTGAGGTTCAGTCACAATAAAGGAAAAATCCAAAAATTCCCCATATATTGAAACTGGGGCGAAAGTTATGTTTTATAATTCCGAGAGTTGTAAATATTTTTTGAACCTTCGTAAATTTTGGGCTCTTATATCCTTCTTTCAGAACCTATCCAAAAGCCACATTACGGTCCAAAGAAAGACCTTCTAATCAATTTCAAGAAAATGACAATACAATGAGAATAAAGGAGAACAGGGCATGGACAATATCGGCGGTTCAGAAAACAAAAGACAAATAGAAATATGAGAGAGTCTCATGTGTGAAAACCTTAACCGGCATCGTGAGGCGATTGTGAGGCTGAGAGAATAAAAATGAGAGAGTCTTATTAGTGAAAACCTTAACCGGCACTGTAAGGCGATGGTGAGTTTCGAGAAAAAATAAATGAGAGAGTCTTATCGGTGCAAACCTTAAACAAGCACCGTAAGGCGACTGTGAGGACTATTTTGAGAAAAAGAAAAACAGCAAAAATAAGATTGGTTTTGGTTGAAAGAAAGTTGGAGTTGAGATAATGGCAATTCGATTGGACAGACTGGGTCGAAATTTAAATACATGGCATGGTCAGAGGAATCAACCAACATACCCGGATAAGTCCTATCACTACTCCAAATCACCCTTATCCTTTAAATTCATTTATTCCCGCATTTCATTGATTGAAAACCCAATTTTCCCATTGAAAGCTAACTACCAGCTTCTCATGATAAGAGGTGAAATAACGCTGGGTCTAAAAAAAAGAAAAAAAAAGGATGGCGATCAGAGCCAAAGAAAATAAAAAAGAAGACAGAGAAACAAAGGAAATACAAAAGGAGCTTACAAAGGAAATCTAGCAAAAGGCTGCATAGCGGAGGAAAAGCCAAAGAGGAAGGAAATAGAAGCAGAAGCAAGCAAAATGCCAGTTGCCAGCAAATTTACAACTAATAAGATTGTTCTTTGATTTAGACAGGAATAAATTTTCACTAATCACTTTAAAGTGAATGTGACCAATGTGGGAAAAAAAACACAAAAAGAAGTACAACTATAAAAGGAAGAATCTGTAGAGGAGGACTCACTCAATCAAGCAAGAAAATACCAAAAACAACGAGAAGGTATCATCTTTTCAAAATTCATACCCCAGTTATCAAACTGAGGGAATACTTTTCTGCATTCATTTCATGCATCAGGCGCCCACCTAAATAACTAGGGAATACTTTTCTGCATTCGCATTTCATGCATCAGGCGCCCACCTGGATAACAAGGGAATACTTTTCTACATTTGCATTTCATGCATCAGGCGCCCACCTGGATAACAAGGGAATACTTTTCTGCATTTGCATTTTATGCATTAGGCGCCCACCTGGATAACAAGGGAATACTTTTCTGCATTTATATTTCATGCATAAGGCGCCCACCTGAATAACAAGTGAATACTTTTCTGCATTTGCATTTCATGCGTCAGGCGCCCACCAGTATAACATGGGAACACATTTCTTCAATTTTTAATTTCTGTTCAGGCGCCCACCTGTATAACAAGGGAATACATTTCTATAATTTTTTAATTTATGTTCAGGCACCCACCTGTATAACAAAGGAATACATTTCTGCAATTTTAATTTCTGTTCAGGTGCCCACCTGTATAACAAGGGAATACATTTCTGCAATTTTTAATTTTTGTTCAGGCGCCCGCCTGTATAACAAGGGAATACATTTCAGCAATTTTTAATTTCTGCAATTAGTTTTGGCTAACATTGAGTAACACTGTAACCTGAGAAAAAGCCCACACTGGGGCAGAGGAAAAGTTTCGTTGTTTTTGTTTTGTATTTACCAGGTATCAATTTGAAAGTAGGGAGTACCATTGGAAGTCACACCAAAAGGATAGAAAGTAAGAGAAATGAAATCAACAAAAAAGAAAGATGATAGCATGGAAAATAAAGGAAAAGAGACAAGGAAGAATAAGAAGACAAGAAGTAGATAGGAACCATTGTAATTTGTAGGATTATAGCTTAGAATAGCTTCTTCACTTCACATTTTATCCCTGGTGTAATATGAAGTAAGCCAGTGGTCGTAGCAATAGCAATGCAACAGCAAAGTCTTGGTAGTTTCAAACTACCAGACCTTCCCGAACTACACTGACCTAATTCCTGTTTAGCCCAACATATGTAGGCAACCTCTAAGGCAGGGTGTGGTCAAAAGATTTTCAATATGAATATGCTAGTGGGCAAAAATCTCTCATTACTGCTCACTTGTCTTTACACTGAAACTGTTCGTGTTCCCGAGCAAAGAGGGGCAGCTGTGAGCACGTGAGTTTTGCCCTAAGCAATAAACTTCGAAAATTAAAATAAATAATATTTTCGTTTGCAAATTATATGTTTTGATTGAAATAAAGTGCATTTGTATGATTGAACAATTAAAAATGAAAATTAGAAAATTTAGAAAAAATAGGTTAAGTAGAAATATCACAAATAAAAAAATTAAAATAAAATTAGCAAAAATACAAGTATATTCCGGAAAATAAGAAAAAATAGCAAAAAATGTCAAAAAATATCAAAAATAATTAGAGAAAATAGGAAATAAAAAGAATTTAAATAATTGAAAAAGAATATAAAAAGAGAAAACGAAATACAACAAGAAAATATACAAAAAAATAATTAAAACCAGGAAAATACATAAGAAAAATACACAATTGGGCCAAATGCATAGGCACAAATGCATTGGCCTAGTTAATCATGAGAGACCGGTCCAACGGATGTGTAACGAATAATCTGAGCCGTCCATCTACACAATCCAACAGTTGATCTTTAATCGGAGATTTTAATTGAATTGGTATAGTTTTTGAAGAATAATCTGGGCCGTCCATCTATTTAATCTAACGGAGATAGATCAATCTCCAGTTTAAAGCTAAACGACATCGTTTAAGGGGAATTAAATCCTGGCAGTCGATCACAGACAATCCAAAGGCCATGATTAATCTTTTAGCTCAGGGTATTTAAGGCTGGTCTCATTAGAGACCGGCCAGCTTCAAAACATAACAAACCCTAGCCGCCCCATGTCTTCTTCTTTATCCTCTCATCTCTCTCACCGGCCATGGAGACTGGCCACCATTCATGGCAGTCTCCGGCCATTTCTAAACCCCAAACCACCTTCTTCTTACTTATCTACACCCAACCCCCATAAAAACCGAGAAAAAACCCAAAAGTCCCAAGTTTCTTGAAAATTCGGCCACCGGAGTTCTTCTCCGATGACCACCACCTTTGACACTGATCTTCAAACCAACACCCCGGAACCGCCTTACCTTGATCTTTAACCCCATGAACCCATTTTCCTTCGATTGTCCTTCAAACACCTCGAATCTTTGAAAATAAGTCGCTGGAACCCTAACTCCGGCAGACTTAACAACCCCACCACCAAAAAGACACCCTTTTGTATCTTTGAAACCATTTCCCTTCATCAAACACCCAATAAAAGACTTCGAATTTGAAGTCTGAAGTCTGGAAGAAAAATAAAAGAAAAGAAAAAAACAAAAGAAAATAGAAACAACGGGGAAGCTCAGGAGACCAATCCTGCTAAGCTAAGTCCCCTGTCCTTATTTTTGATTCTATTTGAGCATGATTTTATGTGTTAGTTCTATTTTTCCTTAAATTCTTTGATTAGTTAGTTGCATGTTAGATTAGCTTCTTCTTTGAATAATTTCATGTTTATAAATATGTTTCTTTTAATAGCATGCTTTATTAGACTCTTTGATAAATCTGTCTGTGAGCACGTCATTTTTTGCCCTAAGCAATAAAAATTCCAAGATTAAAATAAATAATATTTTCTGTGTGCAATTACATGTTTTGATTGAAAGTGTATTTGTGTGATAGAACAATTAAAAACGAAAATTTAGGTTGAGTATAAATATCACAAATAAAGGAATTTAATAGAAAATTAGCAAGAATACAAATATATTCCGGAAAATAAGGAAAAATAGCAAAACTGTCAAAACATATCTGAAAAATTAGAGAAAATAAGAAATTAAAAGAATTTTAATAATTGAAAAAGAATATAAAAATATAGAATAAAATACAACAAGAAAATATATAAAAAATAATAAAATACATGAAAATACACAAAAAATACACATCTGGGCCGATTGTCTAAGCCCAGATGCATTGGTCCAGTATATGTAAAGAGACCGAACCAATTGAATAAGTAACAAAAGATCTGAGTCGTCCATTTCTCCAATCCAACGGTCGAATTTTAATCCGGAGATTTAATTGAATTAATATAGTTTTGATGGTTGAATCTGGGCCGTTCATTTGTTTAATCCAACGGAGGTGAGATCAATCCCCACTTAAATTGAACGACGCCGTTTAAGGGAGTTTGATCCTGGCGTTGATCAACAATGATCCAATTGCCAGAAATCGTGCATTTGTTACAAGTATAAAAGGCTATGTCTCTCAGAGACCGGCCATTATGTTTACGCCTTTAACCCTACCCGCCCTTTCTTCTTCTTCTTCCTCTCATCTCACCACACCGGCTATGGAGACTATCCACTGTTCATGGCAGTCTCCAGCCACTTATGAGCCTCAAACCACTCTCCTCTCACTCCTCTACCCCAAACCACCCTGAAAAACCAAGAAAACCCCAAAAGCACCAAGATCTTCAAAACCCGGTCACCGGAGTTATTCTCCGGTGACCACCACTTTTGATAGTGGCCTCCAAAATAACAACCCCAAAATGCCTTTTCTTGATCTTTAACCCCATGTAACCCTTTTTCTTCGAATACTCTCCGAACCCTTCGAATCTTTGAAATTAAGTCGCCGGAACCCTAACTCCAGCGGACTTAAGCAACCCTACACCAAAAGATCCCCTCTTTTCGTCTCTGAAACCCATGTCTTCCACTAAAAACCCAATAAAAGACTTCAAACTTGAAGTTTGAAAGAAAAGAAAAAGGAAACTGGAAAAAGAAAGAAAAGCACAGAAGAAATACGGGGAAGCTCATGAGACATATCCTGCTAAGCTAAGTCCCCTGTCCCATTTTATTTTCTGTTTGAGCATGATTCATGTGTTAATACTGTTTTTCTTTAATTTCTTCCGATTAAGTTATTTGCATGTTAGATTAGCTTCTTGTTTGTGTAGTTTCTTGTTTTTAAACTTGTTTCTTTTATTAAGCATGCTCTATTAAACTCTCTAATTAACTGTCTATAACACTTCATTAAATATGCTCGAGCTTTTTAGGGCTTTTGTTAGTTTTTAACATGAAATATTCTGAGTATATCTTCTATGTCAAATCTGTTATGCTATGCCTAAAATCTGAGTTGTGAAGTTGTTTAATTGAAATTCAACCATATTGAAATTTTCTCTCTAAGTTTTGGTTAGATGATAAATGATTCTGATTTATAGCTATGTGTGTAAATTGATATGAAAGGTTATATTTGTAATGAGTTCATGTTATTAGACTACAATTAAGCCTATTATGCTCTAGGGGATATTGGTTATAGCTGTTTTAGATAGTAATTGGATAATTGGCTAACTTTGAAAGCATGAAAGTAGTTTAATTAGGCTAAAATTGAAAATGACATAAAAAGTGGTTATAATTGAACTAAAAATAGAGTGGTCAGTGTTGAAACTGGCCAACTCTGTAAAATCCTTAAGTCTAAATCCAAGTGGCTAGTTCTGAAAACTAGTTAATTTAGTAATAAACCATAAATCTTAGACTGGCTAAATCTGCATGTTTTAAACTAGCCCTAAGAGGCTATTTGAACAATAATGACTAATTTTACAAAAAGCCAAGTCCAAATATTGGACTGGCTAAAACTGAAAGGCTTAATCCTTAATAAATAAGCAGACTAATCCTGCAAATCACTTCTAACACAGTAATGAAATGATTACCTCTTAAAAGAGGTTAAAATTGAAAGGAAATTAAGACCCAAATCTGGCTAAGTCTTAAAGACTTATAAAGCAGCGGCCAGAAATTAAATAAAGGCACAAAGCTGTATACCAGACCTTGGATAAGGTCGGGTAAATAGCAATTGATAATAAGGGTATAAAAAGAATAAGAAATGGCATAATTGTAGATTTAATAGAGCCTATGAGGATAACTCAGACATTTAGGCCTAGTATTTCTGCAATATTGCACAAAACAAAGGGTATAATAGACCCAATAAAAAGGCAAATCAGTTAATAACCTTAGCAAGTGAGGGTACATTAGTAAAACACCTCAAAAAGAACCCAATAGAACGTTCCATCACATGCTGGAAGGCAATTTTGAATCTGGATTGGGTATTAAAGTGTATTAAATAAAAGAATTAAGGGGAGGGAATTAGGAATAACTTTTTCAAATTCCCCCCACCCCCACTCCCAAAATTTCACCAATTTTATCTATAAATAGGCTTGAATAAAGCCTGAATAAGGGCTGGATTTTATGAATTCAGAGAATATATTCTGAAAACTAAAATACTAAGAAAGAAGTTCTGGGTTTAGTCGAAGCTCTGAAATCTGTAGAATTCCTCATTTATCACTAGATTGTCCTGGGTTTTCTACTGGTTTCTTCTACTGTGCAATTGGATTACTGCTTTGCTGGATCTGGAATTCTTATTTAGTTGTTGAATTCGATTGTGTTGCTGTGTTCATTCATCTTCACTGTTGTTGCTTTGCTGTTGTGATCAATCTGCTTATTCTCTTCTTCATTCCTTTAGACTCATAAGTTTACATTGCTGAATCAGGTACACAGTTGAACTTTCAACATGTAATTGCAGTGGATCTGAAGTGATTGAATAAAATGAAATGACTGTTCGAGAATTGATTCTACTTTTAGTTTTGTCTTAGAATATAAATAGTTAAAGTTGTAATTCGATTGGAATTTGTTGTATAACTAACTCATGTGAAGCATGAACATATGCTGAAAAGGATGTAATAGTATAGTAAGTAAAGTTAGAGTAGTAGTAGTAATCAAAATCACTTAGTTAAAATAGGATAATGGTAAAATTAACTTGGTTAATCTCGAAAATAGGTTCATAACAGTAGATTAGAAATAATATTCTTAATCAACGGGTGGTAGATAGTTAAATTCAATACTTGCTAGCTTTTTCCTTGAACAATTTAATAGTAGTTAAAATAACATACAATGAAACAGTAGCCAAATATGAAGTTAATTATCATGAGGCTCATCGAATTGGTTACACAATTAGCTTAATGACTAACTATGATTAATTCTCTGAAAGTTACAAGTAATCATGATTAGCGTATTGTCAAGTAGTTTCGTATTAGTTAAATAATATTTTATCATCTTAGCTAATAAATAACTCATTTCAGTAGTTTAAAACAGTTGTTGGAATGTGAAAGTGAAAGTAGTCAGTTAATTGGATTCCAATCATATTTGATAGTTAAGATCTGAAATTGGCACTGTAATTTTGTAATATCGTTCTCTTCACTGAATAAATACAATTTGAAATTTATTGTCTTCTGATTCTGAATATTTGTATACATATGATGAATTCATGTTTCTGTTTATCCCTTTAAATTTTATTTGGTTTGGGCCTAATAAATAGTGAAGTCCCAAAACTGTGTATATTTAAAACTGAGCTTCTGCTGAATAACTTCAGCGTGTTTCTGGGTTTTGAGACCCAGTTACATAAATTAATATGCTGAATGGAGTACAAATAGTCCAGGCACATGTAACATAAATAAGTCCTGGCTTGTATTCTGAAAAATAATTAACTAGGGAAAAACCAAATGATAGAGAATGTAGTTGTATATATATAGGACCGGACTATAAAAATCGAGTGGGACGAGCCTCGCATTGAAAACAAAAGAGTAGGGCCCCCATATAAATGAAAAATTATATATTAGACTCGAGAAGGTTGATAGCTAATTCCACAACCTTTCCAAAATATTAAAAGCCGATAGACGATATAGGCGCGATTTTAAAAATATACTTTCCCTAATACGAGTGCACATTTGATGTGACTCAAATCATAAATCTCGGCGAAGCCGAAGCGTGTTAAAAGTCACAGGCGTACTGGTTGCGGTGTGGCTCGAATACGTTTTTGCAACGTCGCAATTCATAAAATATTCAAAGCGAAACATGTGCATATTGTTAAAAAACATATAATAAATCATATAAAATCAACAACGACAGTTGAGCGACCGTTCTAAAACCACAGAATTCGGGAGTGCCTAACACCTTCTCCCGGGTTAACAGAATTCCTTATCCGAATTTCTTGTTGCGCATACTGTTAAACAGAGTCAACTTTCTCGGATTCGGGATTAACCGATGACTTGGGACACCGTTATTTTCCCAAGTGGAGACTCTGAAATTTTAAATAAAATCCCGAGCCGATTGTCCTTTATTTGGAAAGACACCTTCCTCGTTGTTATTATATCCTTTCTCGGGGTATTCATAATATCGAGGTATACCTTATTCTCGTAATTGGGAAATTAAAAAAGGTAGTAAAAACAGAGGTGTGACAGCTCTGGCGACTCTGTTGGGGATAAGTAACCCAGAACTTCGGTTCAGGGTTTAAGAATTTGAGCTCGATAGAATTGCCATTCTTGATATTATTTGACTTCGTTATATGCTTTGATCAACGTGCTATATATTTTATCGCTTTGATATTATGTGGATTGTATATATAGAATTGTGCCAAAAACCCTTCTTTTCTTTATCTCCAGGGATGTGCTTACTGGTTGAGACTCCTATTTCTGTTAAGTTATAACCAAAATAAGAAATAGAGGCCGGATAAGTTACAAAGCTGAACGACCCCGCGGGTCCTCGATACGTACACCCCTCCTCGATCTGAGTTTTTCACTCGGGTACACGGTCTAGCACCATATTAAACCATAAGATATTGAACATAGGTCTAAGACGATTATTTGCATCATAACTGACTTAGGGAACTCAACACAGGGGTTGGGTCCATCTAGGACAGGTCACCCGGAATATTAAAGACCAAGCATATGATATGTTGCGTTGTAATTGTCTTGGATCATTATGCAGACCGGCAAAATTCCCGGAAAAAAAAAGAAAGAGAAAAGAAAGAGAAATTTCTGAAAAAAGAGCATTGAGATATTAGCGAAAAGTTGTTGGCAAATTTGAAAAGAAAATCTGAAAATAGGAAGAACATTGTTGTTGAAATAATTGTTCACATAATCTGACCGAACTACGTAGGTTTGATTCTCGCCATTAGGTGGGATACGTAGGCAACCCTTGACGGGTCCAACCACTCTTTTAGAAAATGACCAAAAAATATTGAATTTTAATTTCAAATAATCGAGGTGATTGCTATTTTTGGAAATAGCCGAATGTTCCGAAAGGATGCCGGAAGGCTGTTTTGGCAAAAATGGCCACTTTGAAATCATGTCTTTTTCTTTTCAAAATAAAAGCCTGAAAAGGCTAATTCTTTCAAAAAATTGACTTTGAAAATATTTTCCGTTTTTATGAATAATCTCCTTTAATAAATGTTCAGGATAAGCACAGTACAGAATGAACCATTCACTTTAATGAATAAAATTCCTTTGGAGTTAAGACTATGGTGGAACGATATGGGTCAAAAAGGACAAGATTGGGTTAAATGCTATCTAAGGACCTTATGGGATGAATTGACATAATTCCCCGTGGTGATATAATCCGGGCACTTGTCACTTGTTGGGATCCCGCACATAATGTTCTACACTTCTCATACTTCGAGCTCACTCCTACCTTAGAGGAAATTGCTTACTATATCGGGAAAGATGAGGTTCCACTGAAAGAGAAATACCCGGTGGCCCCGAGGGCGATAACAGTACACAGATTCCTCGATTCTCTAAAGATTGCCAGGAACATCCATAACGAAGACTTGGCTAATAGGTTTTGTTCTTTAAATTTCATCTACAGCAGATATGGTCATATCGGGGGATTCAACGACCTTACGAACAAGCTTTGTAGTAAATACAACCGAGTCAAGTAGGAAGAGCATAGGCGATTTGCCTTTATAGTGGCGTTCCTTGGGCTAGTCATATTCCCAAGAAAAGATGGAAACATTGATACAAGGGTTGTCGGGGTGGCCAGCACTCTTATTGTACAAGATAATAGGGCGCTGGCGCCAATGATTATAGCTGATATCTTCCGTTCCCTCACATCCTGTAAAGCGGGGCGTAACTTCTTTGAGGGTTGCAATTTGATTCTCCAGGTTTGGTTGATAGAACATTTGTGTCGTCATCCTCCTTTCTCGAGTTATGGGTCATCTGAGAAGACGTGTATTGAAGAGTTTTATATGAGAACAAAAGAAGTTAAGCTACCGGAAGGAGCAAAAGGTTGGATTTCATACTTGCGATCGTTGACCGCTAGCCAAATTGATTGGGCATACGGATGGTTGCCCCTCGATGAGGTGATATACATGCCAACGGAAGGGTCGCATTTCTTGATCATGGGTCTTAAAAGCATTCAGCCTTATGCACCGTACAGGGTACTATGACAACTTGGGAGATATCAAGTTATACCAAAAGATGGGGACCTCAGCTTACAAGCAGTAGAGATTAGTCTGGACGGACAATTCTCGGAAGGAAAGATTCGATAGATTTGAAATGAATGCCAAATCTTGAAGGTAGAC
This sequence comes from Nicotiana noctiflora, assembly GCA_032618575.1. Classification (NCBI taxonomy): domain Eukaryota; kingdom Viridiplantae; phylum Streptophyta; class Magnoliopsida; order Solanales; family Solanaceae; genus Nicotiana; species Nicotiana noctiflora. Next base: position 581,125 of record JASVEL010000853.1, on the reverse strand, counting down.
ACTTGTGTGGCAAATCGAGCTCAGGGAGAAGTATCGTCAGGGTATGCGGCATGGTATTGCCGGGATATCGAGCATGATAGACCAATGAAAAGGCCTCACATTCAAGATTTGGCCGAGCAGTCTAAGGAACACAGAAATTGGGTGGCCAGAGAAAATGAGTATAGAGCCAAGATCAGCTTGCTAGAGAAACAATTTCGAGATCTCCAATTCGAGAGCGGTTTAGAAGCGGCATCTGATGAATGAGAAAAGAAGCAGCTAAGAAAAGGGAATGAAATCTTAAAGGCTCCAATGTAAAAATGAAAATTGCATCCGAGACCGTAGTTCGCCTAGCCTGAGATGAGAAATTGATTGAAAATCTTCGGCACAAAGTGAATGACTACAGCTTCGATCTTGATAAGGCAGAAAATGAGTTAGCCGGGGTTCGGAGACAACTAGCCAGAAATGCCGAGGAAATAGCTAGAATGGTTCAGCAATTACAAGACGAACACAAGGTTAAGGTAGCTCGATTGAGAAAGAAAGTTATTATAGTCGAAGTCAAAATTAGCAAGATAATCAAAGCGTTTGAAGTAGAGAGAGATAATTGTTACATGGCTATGGCTTGGTTAGAATTTGAGCTATAACAACTACAAAAAGAGAACCAACAAACCTTAGACACTCGCGCCAAACAGATCAGCAGGCTGCTTCAAGAAAAAGGGGTCATCCGAGTGAGAATCGTCAATATTGCTCAGTACATCACTAGAAAATGCCAATTGTGTGAAGACATGTCCCACGCAACATTCACATCAGCAGTAAAGTTCTTTGTAAAGCAAGTAATGTCTGACCTAGATAAACTCCAAAGTGGATTAGCATATAGGCCCGTGGCAAGACCGAACGACGTCTCGCGGGCACTAGGAGCATTAATGTATTCGTAGGGCATGCATTTTGTATTTGAATTCCTTTTGCATTTGTAGCACAACATCATTTTGTAGTCGATGTTTTTGAGTATCAATGAAAAATTCAGAAGAAATTATTATCATTCTTTTTCCGCTTTATACCAATTGTCTGGGCGATAGGAAAATATGTAGGAATGAAAAAACAAAATTGAAAATGAAAATGAAGAAGAAAAAGAAAAAATTGGAAAAGAAGAAAAAAAAAAGGAAAAAGAAAATGGTGGTTCAAGATAGTGGAATAAACCGGAATGATGCATAATGATCAAGGGAAAAAGTTGTGATTTTAATCGTTACATTTTACCCCTTATGAGCTAACTATTAACGAGTTTTTGATGAGTATCAGATTTCAGCTGGCAACTGGCATTCTGGCACATCATCATTACAATACACGTTCAAAAGCTATGTCTAAGGCTTTGACTCAGAAGATTGATCCTACCATCATGGACCCAGTATAAGAAGAAGAGGTTGTAGATGTTGCGGGGTATGAAAGAGGAGATGTATAAGCTAAGAGAGCAAATGTCGGAAATGTACCAAGCCTGGTCCAGGGGTCAACCTTTGCCCACATATCCAGCTAATCCAGCATATGTACCTCCTGCAAATCCTAATCCTGAACAACCTACCATGAACTCATCCTCCACGTACCCAAATTTCCAACACTACTATGCCACAACTTCACAGGCACCACCACCACTATCCAAACAGGTTCCACCACAACCACATCAGGTCGCCCCGGTATATGTGGCACCACCACCTGTCGCTCTGCATAAATCATCAAGTGAACCAGTGTTCCATATGCAAAAGACTCATTATTATCCACCGGAGCCAACATTCAGGCAGCACGACTCCTATACCCTACTTATGGATATGACGGAAGAAATGCCAATCAGGAACTTGGAGCAAGAAGATATGGCACGGAAGATGAGAAGTCTAGAACAATCTTTTCGTAACATACAAGGGCTAGGTCGCCAAGTGAGTGTCTCATATAAAGATTTATGTTTGTTTCCAGAAGTGTAGCTCCCGACTGGATTCAAGCTACCTAAGTTCGATATGTACGATGGACATGGGGATCCGGTAGCCCATCTAAGGGGTTATTGTAGCAAGATGCGTGGTGCAGGGGGAAGAGATGAACTGTTGATGGCTTATTTTAGCCAGAGTATGAGCGGTTCTTCACTGGAGTGGTATACCCGTCAGGATCACACCAAATGGTTCATCTGGGATGATCTAGCTCAGTCATTCGCTAACCACTACTAGTATAATTTGGAGCTAATTCCAGACACGATGTCACTAACAAAAATGGAGAAGAAGCCCGGGGAAAGTTTCTGGGAGTACGGGTTTAGATTGAGGGAACAAGCAGCAAGGGTGGACCCTCAAATGAAGGAAACAGAAATGGTGGGCTGCTTTCTACAGGCCTTAGAGCCTACTTACTATAGTCATCTGGTATTAGCTATTGGTAAAACATTTAATGAAGTGGTGAAAATGGGAAGTTTCATAGAAGATGGATTGAAAACTAATAAGATCATGAGCGTTTCGGCTATTAAGGCCACGAATCAGGCAATACAAACCGAAAATGGGGGATCTATCGGTAAAAAGAAGAAGGAGAAGGTCGCAGTTGTTGAAAGTAGACCGTGGTCTCGAGGGCAAAATCCATACCATCACCCACCTCGTCCATACCAACCATACCCACCAGCAACCTACAACCCACCTCCACCATATTATCCACCTACCACTCCACATTATTCTGTCCCACATGCTCAATATTACCCACCGCCTCCACATGTATGGCGAGCCAACAACCCACAAAACGTTTACCACACGCAAAACACCTACCCACCATCCAGAACATATAAAAATCCAAATAGACCCAGCTTCCGTCCAGATCCAGAAGTAAGAAACATAGCCCAAACAAAGAAAACATTCACTCCACTGGCGGAGTCATACACCAGTCTTTATCATCGCCTAAGGGAGTTGGGGATGCTAAGTCCAATTGAGCCAAAACATCCAAACCCACTGCCCAGAAACCTTGACCAATCCGTTCGATGTCAATATTGTTCCGGGGCGCCGGGACACAATACTGAAAATTGTTGGCACTTGAAATCCGCCATACAAGAGCTTATTGATACTAGGAGGATCGAGGTGCAGGCTCCAGAAACTCCTAATATTACACAGAACCCATTGACATCCCATCATGAGATGCACATGATAGAGTTGGAACAAGGAGAGAGCAGTAAGAAACTGTCCCAATAGGTGATGATGATAAAGATAATATAAAAGTGGAAAGAGAGGTTGAGAAAGAGAAAGCGACAGCTGAGTTACCAATAAAGAAGATACCAGTGGTTGAGGCTATGAAAATAGTAGTGTCAGGGGCTAAGACGTTGTTGACAGTATAGGGAGCATATGTGGAACCTGTACTCATCAAATCGGTGGTACAGATGCCAGTTGTAGACACTAAAGTCATATCGTGGAACTATAACAAAGTCACAGTGTCAAACAAGGGGAAGGAGGTTACAGGAAAAGTCAATGAAACACATGGCCTAACTCGTTCTGGGCAATGCTTTGCCCCGTAAGAGTTAAGGAAAACAAATGTGGTGAAGGACAATCCAAATCATGTGAAGAAAGCAGTTACTGAAGAAGAAGCAGAAGAGTTTTTAAAAAAGATGAAAGCTCAAGACTATTCGATAGTAGAGCGGTTGAGAAAGACGCCTGCGCAGATTTCATTGCTTTCATTGTTAATTCATTCTGAAGAGCACAAGAAGGCGTTAATGAAAATTCTGAACGAAGCACATGTCCCCGAGAAAATCTCAGTCTGCCATCTTTAGAAAATCATGAATAAAATCTTTGAGACGAACAAGATAACATTCTCATATAATGAATTGCCACTTGAAGGGATGGAGCATAACAAAGCACTTTATCTCACTGTCAAGTGTGAAGAATCTGTGGTTACCCGTGTTTTGGTAGACAACGGGTCAAGTACCAACATTTGTCCACTCTCAACTCTGGGAAAGCTGAAGATTAATCCTGATAGAATCCATCAAAACAGTGTGTGTGTACGGGGCTTTGACGGAGGAGGCAAGAATACTCTAAGGGACATTGTGCTAGAAGTTACCATTGGGCCGGTGGACTTCACCATGGAGTTCCAAGTGCTAGATATCGCTGTTTCTTACAATCTGTTATTAGGACGTTCATGGATACACGCGGCCAAAGTTATCCATCTTTTTAGGACCAGATGGTAAAATTTGAATGGGAACAGCAAGAAATCATAGTGCATGGAGATGATGATGTCTGTAACACCATAACGCCATTTGATGAAACTGAAGGGGATAAGGGCCCATGGGTATATCAGGTGATGGATTCTGTGGTAGTTAACAAAATATCTGAAGGAGAGAGCATGCCAATTCCTACAGTGACTCCTGCAGCAATAATGGTGGCTAAATAAATGATCAGAAATGGGTTTGCACCGGGAAAAGGTTTGGGGATAACTTTACAAAGGATAACACAACCTATCCACTTGCCAGGAAATAATGACACATTTGGCGTGGGTTTTAAGCCTACTTATGCCGACATCCAAAGAGCCAAAAGAATGAAGAAGAAAAGTTGGACCCTCCCAAAACCAATTCCAAAATTATCCGACACCTTTACTAGGTCTGGTACACGAAGACATTCGACAACTGCTGTGCCAAGTTATGTTGAAATAAGGCCGGATGCGGAGCTTCTCGCAAGGTTTGAAATGTTGTTCGAGGATATAAACATGTTGGATATGGGTGAGGGGACGAGTAGGATGGATGTTCAGTTCGTGGGACCCAGCACTGCACTTAATAATTGGGAAGCTACTCCACTTCCAATCAGGAGGGAGTTGTGGTAGTTAGCCTTAAAATATTTCATTTTTCCCAAAGCTGTTTTATTTTATAATCCCACACCCCACTGAAATCAAATGTATCAACCTCTGTTATCTTTTTGAAAAAAATCAATGAAATAGAATTTCTTTCTTTCTTCACTTTTCCCTTATTTTATTTTCATTTCTTTTGTACAGTTCAATATTTGCTTATTCCAATGATATGTCATGCGTGAAGGATTCTTGGTCCAGTATTGATAATCGAATAGTTATACAGGAAATTGAAAGTGAACACGAAGTAAAATATGATGATGAGGAAATACTGGTGGAAATCAGTAAAGGTTTGAATTAATATGAGGAAAACTCCAAACCGAACTTACATTAGATAGGATCTATTAATCTTGGGAGTGAGGATAATGTCCGGGAAAGAAAGGTCAGTGTACATTTAGAGGCTTCCCTCAGAGAAAATCTAATCAAGTAATTACATGAATACAAGGACATATTTGCTTGGTCCTATGATGACATACCCGGACTCAGCACTGATCTGGTGGTACATAAATTGCCCATTTATCCTGAATGCCGGCCTATAAAATAGAAGTTAAGAAAGTTTAAAACGGACACCAGCGTGAAAATAAAAGAAGAAGTTAACAAGCAATTCAAGGCAAAGGTCATACGAGTTACTAAATATCCCACCTAGTTAGCTAACGTTGTGCCAGTTCTGAAGAAGGATGGAAGAACCAAGATGTGTGTTAATTACAGAGACCTTAACAAGGCCAATCCAAAGGATGATTTTCCATTGCCAAATATCCATATACTGATTGACAATTGCGCCAAGCATGAAATTGGCTCTTTTGTGGATTGTTATCCGGGTTATCATTAGATCCTAATGGACGAAGAAGACGCAGAAAAGATAGCCTTTATCACACCTTGGGAAACATATTGTTATAGGGTAATACCGTTTCGGTTGAAGAATGTCGGGGCTACATATATGAGGGCGATGACCACTATGTTTCATGATATGATACATCGAGAAATAGAAGTGTATATGGACGATGTCATCATTAAGTCCAAAAAGCAATGTGATCATGTTAAAGATTTGAGGAAGTTTTTCCAGAGGTTCCGAAGATAGAATCTCAAGCTCAATCCAGCAAAATGTGCTTTCCGCCTTCAGGAATGTTATTGGGGTTTATAGTAAGCCGGCATGGTATTGAATTAGACCCATCGAAGATAAAAGCAATCCAGAATTTGCCTCCGCGGAAGAACAAGAAGGAAGTAATGAGTCTATTGGGTAGATTGAACTATATTAGCAGATTCATTGCTCAACTAACATCAATATGCGAGCCTATTTTCAAATTGTTGAAGAAAGATGCTGCAGTAAATTGGACCGATGAATGCCAAGAAGCCTTCGATAAGATTAAAGAATATTTGGCCAATCCTCCAGTGTTAGTTCCTCCGGAACCCGGAAGACCTTTGATCTTGTATTTGACGGTGTTAGACAACTCTTTAGGTTGCGTACTGGGACAGCATGGTGAGACTGGAAAGAAAGAGCAGGCGATATATTACGTTAGTAAAAAGTTCACATCTTATGAAGTAAAATACACTCAGTTGGAAAGAACGTGTTGTGTATTAACCTAGGTTGCTCAGAAACTGAAACACTACTTGTCAGCTTATACACATATTTTATATCACGGTTAGATCCATTGAAGTATATATTTTAGAAGCCCATGCTTACAGGAAGACTTGCTAAATGGCAGATTCTGCTCAAAGAATTTGACATCATCTATGTAACACGTATGGCAATGAAGGCACAAGCAGTTGCAGATCATCTAGCAGAGAATCCAGTGGATGATGAATATGAGCCGCTAAAGACATATTTTCCGGATGAGGAGGCAATTAATGTTGAAGAAATAGAGCCAAATGATAAGTTAGGTTGGAGAATGTATTTCGACGGAGCGGTTAACAGTAGAGGAGTAGGAATTGGAGAAGTACTTATTTCATAAACGGGTCAGCATTATCCCGTTACCGGTCAGCGTCAATTTCTCTGCACCAACAATATGACCGAATATGATGCGTGTATATTGGGATTAAGAATGGCAGTAGATATGGGTGTTCAAGAGATTTTGGTCATGGGTGACTCAGATCTGTTGATACATCAAATTCAGGGAGAATGGGAGACAAGAGATTTGAAATTGATACTTTATCGGCATTGTCTACATGAACTGTCCCAGAGATTTCAATCTATAGAGTTCAAACACATCCCAAGAATGCATAATGAAGTAGCAGATGCTCTGGCCACATTATCATCTATGTTGCATCATCCGGATAAAGTCTATTTAGATCCACTTCAGATATAGGTGTATGACCACAATGCTTATTGTTTTGCTGTGGAAGAAGAACTAGATGGAGAACCGTGGTATCATGATATCAAAGAATACTTGAAAACAGGAAAATACCCAGAGCAAGCCATTGGAGATCGGAAGAGGGCTATAAGACGATTAGCAAATGGATTTTTCCTTAGTGGAGGGATTGTATATAAAAGAAAACCAGACTTGAGATTATTGAGATGTGTGGATGCACAACAAGCTGACACGATTATGACTGAGGTACTTGCGGTAGCTTGCGGACCTCATATGAGCGGATACATTTTAGCAAAGAAGATGCTGAGAGTAGGATATTATTGGCTCACCATGAAACGGGATTGTATTAGATATGTGAAGAAATGCCACCAATGTCAAGTACATGGAGATTTGATTCACTCTCCACCTCATAAATTGCATACGAAGTCTGCACCTTGGCCATTTGTTGCTTGGGGCATGGATGTCATCGAACAAATAGAGCCTGCAGCCTCTAATGGACACAGATTTATCTTGGTCGTGATTGACTATTTTACCAAAGGTGGAGGCAAAGACGTTCAAAGCAGTGACATAGAAAGCCGTAGTGGATTTCGTGCATGAAAATATCATATGCCGTTTCAGAATTCCTAAAGTAATTATCAAAGACAATGGGGCAAATCTGAATAGTCACCTCATGGCAGAAGCATGCCAAAGATTTAAAATCCTACATCGTAACTCTACGCCTTATAGACCAAAGGCAAATGGAGCAATAGAGGCTACAAATAAGAATATAAAGATGATTCATAGAAAAATGGCGGAAGAGTCAAGGAAATGGCATGAGAATTTACCTTTCGCTCTTATGGGTTATCGCACAACCGTACGTACATCGATTGGTGCCACACCCTATTCATTGGTGTACGGAACAGAGGATGTTATACCCGCGGAAATTGAGATACCATCCCTTCGAATCATAGCTGAAGCTGAGATCGATGATGATGAATGGGTAAAAGCCATGTTGGAATAATTGCATCTAATTGATGAAAAAAAGTTAGCAGCGGTTTGCCATGGGCAACTATATCAGCGGAGAATGGCTAGAGCATACAATAAGAAAGTACGTATGTGATGACCCGGCCCGTCGTCACGGGAATTACCACCCCGTTATGTTGTAAATACATGTTTTATGCTTTTATATCAGTGTTAGAGTCTATCGAGTAAGTTAGGAGTGGATTGGATTGAAAATGAGGCATATAGCCTTTTTGAAGGAAACTTGAATAAGGAAAGTCAACCCGGAGTTGACTATTTGGTTAGAGGGCTCGGAATCGGATTCTGATGATTCGATTAGTTCCGGGAGGTGATTTCTGACTTAGGGGAGCGATCGGAATTTAATTTGGAGGCCCGGGGAAGAAATAGGCTTGAATTGGCTAAGGTTGAATTTTGGCGAAATCCGAACGGTAGGTGAGATTTTGATCCGGTGGTCGGAATGGAATTCCGACAGTTGCAGTAGCTCCGTTAGGTGATTTTGGATGTGCCTGCAAAATTTCAGGTCATTCAGATGTCGTTCGGTCGGATTTTTGATGGAATGTGTAATTCGGAAAGTTTTAAGAAATTTAGGCTTGAATCCGTGGGTAATTGGTGATTTTGATGTTTAGGATGGTGTTTTTATGATTGGAACAAGTTTGTATCGTGTTTTGGGGTATGTTGGTGGTTTTTGTTGGGGTCCCGGGGGCCTCGGGGTGAATCCGGACCATCATCCGGCACTTTGAAACAAGAAAGGGTCTACTGTAAATTGCAGATCACTGGGCAGTGATTTAGCCTTCGCATTCGCGACGGCAAGGCCCGCGTTCGCATAGGCCAGGTTTAGCATGCATCGCATTCGCGAGGGAGGTATCGCGTTCGCATATTGGAAAGGCTGTGAAGCATCGCGAACGCGTGGGTGAAGGTCGCATTCGCGTGGAGGGAAGTCATTAGGCATCGCGTTCGCGTGGATCGTGGCCGCGTTCGCGTAGAAGGATCTCCGGATGGCTGAAGAAAATGTGCATCACGAACGTGTACGGCATGTCGCGTTCATGAAGGTTATTTTGGGCAGAGCGTCACGGACGCGTGAGAGGCGTCGCGAACGCGATGAAGAAAATAAGCTGGCAGTGAAGTTAAAACCAGAACTGGTCAGTCGCGGGTTTAATACCCAAAACCTCCATTTTTGAGTTCCAAGAGAAGAAATTGATGGGAGATTGCTGGGAAATCATCGGGGTTTCATTGGAGGTAAGTTTTGTGGCTTAATTACATCATTTTAACATGAAATCCTTGGTTAAATCCCTGTAAATGGAAGATTAAAGGTGGGTTTGAGCCCTAGCCCTAAATTGAAGAAAAACACCGATTTGAGAGGGCAAATGGAGCCCGATTTTGGAAAATTTTATATACCTAGACTCGTATCGAGATGAGGATTCCGAAAATGTGACTTCTGTAATTTTTTGACAGGCGTACCGAAAGTCGGGTTTTGACAACTTTGGGAATTTTGATGTAAGTTGAGTTGTATTGATTGGGTGTCGTCCCATTGGCCTAATGCATTGTATTTCTACTGTATTTGATCAGATGCTACGCGTGCGGAGCTTGAATCTCGTGGCAAGGGCATTGCAGAGTAGTCGTCGTGCCGTATTGAGGTGAGTAATAGATATGGGTGATGACCAGCGGGTTCGAAACCCCGGTATACCACTTTGTGACGCTATATAGCGGCGAGACACGTACTCTCTTGTGAGTGCGGGGTCGATTGTGATTGGGGACTATGGCTTTGTCCGACTTGTTGATACTGTGTTATGACATCGAACCTCCTTCTCGGATGGTTGCATACTATATATTGAGATATTGGCCACTCTTGAGCCGAGGAACCCCCTTCTTGGGCGGTTGAGTATACTTGTGCGCCGTGAGCCAGTTATTGGATCCCGCGAGGATCGTTATCATTGTCTTATCATATTGACATGTTAGTTACTACCAGTCCGTAGCTATTTCTGTTATCATGCTATTTCCAATCTCCGGAACTTGGTATTACTGTTTTCCAACTAAAAAATGATAAAAAGGTTTTCAAAACTACTTTTGAGCCTGCGAGGCTGTATTTGCATATTAGCTGACTGGTAGTGGATCGGGCTACGCGCCGCAGCAGATATATGTTGGATCGGACTTCAAGCCGCAGGTGATATCGTGCTTGGGCTGTAGGAGCCCCTCCGGAGTCCGAACCCCCACGGTGAGCACGGGTACCCAAATTGGATCGAGCTACGCGCCGTAGCGGTCATATCATGCATTGCATTGCATTTAGCTACATCTGCTAGTCGTTATACTGTTTTGCTGGTACTTATTGGTACAGTACAGTTGATATTGATTCTGTGATAGGGTATTCGATTACAACTTTACATAGTGCTTTATTGCGGATTTCTTATCTCGCTGTCTTACCCTTGTTTATTACCACTGAGTCTGGCAGTACTCATTTTACTCCCTGCACCTTGTGTGCAGATCCAGGTACCTCTCAGCAGTGATCTAGTAGCTGTGCGAGGCGACATTTGTGGATATTCGAGGTAGCTGCAGAGTCCGTAGGACCCGATATTCCTTCTTACTGTCTCTTGATTATGTATTGACTTTTCTTTCCGCACTTGGTATCTTGTTAACCTTTATACACTCATGTTCAGTAGAGGCTCATGAATCTTGACCCTTTGGTCTGTGGGAGTTGATATATTTTGGGAATTGGTTCCCCGCTGTTGGTATATGTATCACTGTTGTTTCATATTTTGATATGCTTAAATGGGATAGAACGAGCTTCTAGCTCCGTTCTTGTTATTGATTGGTCGGGCTGGCTTAGCAATGTGCTGGGCGCCATCACGACCGGATTTGGGGTCGTGACAAGTTGGTATCAGAGCCTAGGTTTACTAGGCCTCGTGAGTCTTGAGCCGGTTAGTAGAGTCTTGTGGATCGGTACGGGGACGCCTGTACTTATCCTCGGGAGGCTGCGAACCTTTAGGAAACACTCCACTTTTCTTGAACTCCGTCGTGCGATCTTGTTGTTCTGAGAACTGAACTTCTATATTCTATTCTCTCGCAGATGGCGAGAACGCGAGCATCAGGACGAGGTGGACGACCTTCATTGCCAGCTATTAGAGGCCGTGGGCGCGGTCGTGCTAGAGGTAGAGGTAGGGCGGCTAAGGCAGTGCCAGCTGACCCGCCCATTGTACCAGTTCAGGAGCAGCCCCCAGTGGTTGATGCTCCAGCAGCCCCAGTTCAGGGCCAGACTGTATCTATTGCTATTCCTGGTCTTCAGGAGACTCTTGCTCAGATATTATCGGTGTGTTCCGGTTTGGCTCAAGTAGTCTCAGCTACTGCTGCTGCAGTGACATCTTAGACAGGGGGTGGCCAGCAGACCCCTGCAGCTCGCACACCCGAGCCGGTTGTTTAGGGACTTCAGACGCCAGAGGTGGTCCCCGCTCAGGTGGTTGCACCGGTTATTCCTCCAGCTGCACCAGCTCCAGCTCCAGAGCATATGGTTCAGGTTATGCCCGACGACGAGCAGCATCGTCTTGAGAGATTTGGTAGACTTCAGCCCACCCCATTTCAGTGGCGTTGAGGGCGAGGATGCCCAGGGTTTCTTGGACAAGTGTCAGAGGATGTTGCGGACGGCTGGTATTCTCGAGTCCAGCGGAGTTTCATTTACTACCTTTCAGTTCACTGGTCCCGCATTTGATTGGTGGGAAGAGTTTGAGAGGCGTAGGCCTGCAGGAGCAGCACCTCTCACATGGCAGCAGTTCTCTACTCTCTTTCTAGAGAAATATGTACCTCGGTCTCGTCGCGAGGAGCTACGTCGCCAGTTTGAGTGGTTGGTTCAAGGCGACATGTCTGTGACCCAGTATGAGCTTAGATTCACACAGTTGGCTAGGCATGCCACATGGATGATCCCTACCGATAGGGAGAGGATCAAGAGGTTCATTGATGGCCTCAACTACTCTTTCCGCATTCTTATGACAAGAGAGAGAGTTTTGTCATCATCATTTGAGCAGGTTGTTGATATGGCACGCTCCATTGAGGCGGATCGTCGCCTAGAGAGAGAGGAGCGGGAGGCCAAGAGGCCTCGTGGTTCTAGCAGTTTCAGTGGTGCTCCATCTAGAGGGCTTTCCCAGCAGAGCAAAGGTCGCTTATCTAGACCTTCTCATTCAGGCCGCCCAGAGCAGAGCGGAGGTTCTTATGGTCGTGGTCGACAGGGGTTTCAGCAGGGTCAGTCATCGCTTAGTGCCCATCCAGCCCAGGGTGCAGCACCTACTTCATCAGCCCAGGGTTCTTCTGTGGCAAGGGGTTCCCTTCAGTCCCCTTCTCCAGCACTAGGTGCATGTTATGAGTGTGGTGAGTTTGACCACATAAGGAGGCAGTGCCCTCGACTCCGTAGGGACAGGACTCAGCAGAGGGATCAGCCCTCATCTTCAGCACCATCTCAGTCTAGTAGAGGTGGAGGTCAGTCTTCTCGTGGTCGCCCCAGGGGCGAGGAGAGATCTGGTGGAGGCCAAGCACGGTTCTATGCACTTCCTGACAGGCGTGATGCAGTTGCCTCCGATGCAGTGATTACATGTATCATTTTTGTCTGTCACAGAGATGCCTCTGTTCTATTTGATCCAGGGTCCACATATTCTTACGTTTCCTCTTACTTTGCACATCACTTGGGTATGACTCGTAGTAGTCTTGATTTACCTGTTCATGTATCCACCCCCGTGGGTGATACGATCGTTGTGGATCATGTCTATAGATCCTGTGTTATATTTATTGGGGGTCTGGAGACCCAGGCAGATTTGTTATTGTTGGGTATGGTGGACTTCGATGTTATATTGGGTATGGACTGGTTGTCTCCGTACCATGCTATATTGGACTGTCATGCTAAGACAGTTACGTTGGCCATTCCTGGTATTTCTCAGATTGAGTGGCGGGGTTCGACTGATTTCGTCCCTAGCCGTGTTATTTCGTTCTTAAAAGCTCGGAAGATGGTTGAAAAAGGGTGTTTATCGTACTTAGCTTTTGTGAGAGATGTGGGAGCTGAGACTCCTAGCATTGATTCTGTACCTGTTGTGAGGGACTTCCCAGATGTATTCCCCTCAGACCTGCCGGGCATGCCGCCGGACAGGGGATATTGATTTTGGCATTGACTTGGTGCCGGGCACTCAGCCCATATCCGTTCCTCCTTATCGGATGGCGCTAGCTGAGTTGAAAGAACTGAAAGAGCAACTTCAGGAGCTTCTGGATAAGGGTTTCATCTGCCCTAGTGTGTCCCCGTGGGGTGCGCCGGTATTATTTGTTAAAAAGAAATATGGTTCCATGCGAATGTGTATTGATTATACAAAATTGAACAAAGTGACAGTAAAGAACAAGTACCCTCTACCGCGCATAGATGATTTGTTTGATCAGTTACAGGGTGCGAGGGTGTTTTCTAAGATCGATCTTCGTCCAGGCTATCATCAGCTTCAGATCAGGGACTCGGATATTATGAAGACTGCATTCAGGACCCGATATGGTCATTATGAGTTTCTTGTGATGTCGTTTGGGCTGACCAACGCCCCAGCAGCATTTATGCATCTGATGAATAGTGTGTTCAGGCCTTATTTGGATTTTATTTGTGATTGTGTTCATTGATGACATTCTAGTCTACTCCCGTAGTCAGGAGGAGCATGCTCAGCATTTGAGTATTGTATTGCAGAGATTGAGGGAGGAGAAGCTATATGCTAAATTCTCCAAGTGCAAGTTTTGGCTCGAGTCCGTAGCATTTCTGGGGCATATGGTGTCTCGTGATGGTATTCAGGTTGATCCAAAGAAGATAGAGGCGGTGCAGAGTTGGCCTAGACCGTCCTCAGCTACAGAGATTAGGAGTTTTCTTGGCTTGGCGGGATATTATCGCCGGTTTGTTCGGGGATTTTCATCCATTGCTTCTTCATTGACTAAATTGACCCAGAAGGGTGCACCATACGTGTGGTCGGATGAGTGCGAGGAGAGCTTTCAGAAGCTCAAGACAGCTTTGACCACAGCTCGAGTGTTAGTATTGCCATCAGCTTCAGGTTCATATACCGTTTATTGTGATGCCTCGAGAGTGGGGATAGGTTGTGTGTTGATGCAGGAAGGTAAGGTAATTGCTTATGCTTCTCGGCAATTGAAGCCACATGAGAAGAACTATCCTGTTCATGATTTGGAGCTAGCCGCCATTGTTCATGCATTGAAGATTTGGAGGCACTATTTGTACGGTGTGTCTTGTGAGGTGTATACCGACAATCGTAGTCTCCAGCACTTGTTCAAACAGAAAGACCTTAATTTGAGACAGGAGATGGCTTGAGTTGCTTAAGGATTACGACATTACTATATTATATCATCTGGGAAAGGCCAATGTGGTGGCCGATGCTTTGAGCCGGAAGGCGGTCAGTATGGGGAGCTTGGCATATATTCCAGCCGAGGAGAGACCATTTGCTTATGATGTTCAGGTGCTAGCCAATCGGCTAGTGAGGTTAGATATTTCGGAGCCCAGCAGGGTATTGGCTTGTGTTGTATCTCGGTCATCTCTATATGATCGTATTCGTGAGCGCCAGTATGATGATCCACATTTGGCTGTCCTGAGGGACAGAGTTCAGCATGATGATGCTAGAGATATCACCATTGATAGTGACGGCGTATTGAGGATGCAGGGCCGGATATGTGTGCCCAATGTTGATGGCCTTCGTGAGTTGATTCTGGAAGAGGCCCATAGCTCGCGGAATTCTATCCATCCAGGAGCCGCGAAGATTTATCAAGATTTGAAACAGCACTATTGGTGGAGAAAGATGAAAATGGATATTGTTAGACATGTAGCACGGTGCCTCAACTGTCAGCAGGTTAAGTACGAGCATCAGGAGGCCCGGTGGTGTATTTCAGCGCATTGATATTCCTGAGTGGAAATGGGAGAGGATCACTATGGACTTTGTTACTGGACTCCCTCGGACGGCGAGGAAGTTTGATTCCGTATGGGTGATTGTGGATAGACTGACCAAGTCAGCTCACTTCATTCCAGTTAGTACTACCTACTCATCGGAGCGGTTGGCAGCGATCTTTATTCGAGAGATTGTTCGGTTGCATGGAGTTCCAGTGTCTATCATATCCGACAGGGGTACTCAGTTCACTTCTCAGTTTTGGAGAGCATTTCAGCGAGAGATGGGTACGCGGGTTGAGTTGAGTACTGCATTTCACCCCAGACAGATGGGCAGTCTGAGCGTACTATTCGGATTCTGGAGGATATGTTGCGAGCATGTGTGATTGACTTTGGTGGTTCGTGGGATGAGTTCCTACCACTTGCTGAGTTTGCCTACAACAACAGTTATCAGTCGAGTATTCAGATGGCCCCGTATGAGGCATTGTATGGCATGCGGTGTAGATCCCCCGTGGGATGGTTTGAGCCTGGCGAGGTTAGGTTGATAGGGACTGAGTTAGTCCAGGATGCTCTGGATAGAGAAAAGGTTGATCCAAGAGAGGCTTCGCACAGCACAGTCTCGCCAGAAGAGTTATGCGGACCGTAGAGTTCGAGAGTTGTCTTTCATGGTTGGTGACAGAGTATTGTTGAAGGTTTCACCTATGAAGGGTGTCATGAGGTTTGGGAAGAAAGGAAAGTTGAGTCCTAGGTACATTGGTCCTTTTGAGATACTCGGGAGGGTTGGAGAGGTGGCATATGAGTTAGCCTTGCCGCCCAGCTTATCCAGCGTTCATCCAGTATTCCATGTGTCTATGCTCTGGAAGTACATTGGAGATCCGTCTTATGTATTAGACTTCAGTACCATTCAGTTTGATGGTGATCTATCCTATGATGTGGAGCCTATTGCCATTTTGGGACGTCAGGTGAGAAAATTGAGGTCTAAGGAGATTGCATCGGTTAAGGTTCAGTGGAGAGGTCGACCCGTGGAGGAGGCCACTTGGGAGATCGAGCGGGAGATGCGGAGCAGATATCCTCACTTGTTTGAGACTTCAGGTATGTTTCTTGACCCGCTCGAGGACGAGCGTTTGCTTAAGAGGGGAGAATGTGACGACCCGGCCCGTCGTCACGGGAATTACCACCCCGTTATGTTGTAAAAACATGTTTTATGCTTTTATATCAGTGTTAGAGTCTATCGAGTAAGTTAGGAGTGAATTGTATTGAAAATGGGGCATATAGCCTTTTTGAAGGAAACTTGAATAAGGAAAGTCAACCCGGAGTTGACTATTTAGTTAGAGGGCTCGGAATCAGATTTTGATGATTCGGTTAGTTCCGGGAGGTGATTTGTGACTTAGGGGAGCGATCGGAATTGAATTTGGAGGCCCGGGGTAGAAATAGGCTTGAATTGGCTAAGGTTGAATTTTGGCGAAATCCGAACGGTAGGTGAGATTTTGATCCGGGGGTCGAAATGGAATTCTGATAGTTGCAGTAGCTCCGTTAGGTGATTTTGGATGTGCCTGCAAAATTTCAGGTCATTCGGACGTCGTTCGGTCGGGTTTTTGATGGAATGTGTAATTCGAAAAGTTTTAAGAAATTTAGGCTTGAATCCGTGGGTAATTGGTGATTTTGATGTTTAGGATGGTGTTTTTATGATTGGAACAAGTTCGTATCGTGTTTTGCGGTATGTTGGTGGTTTTCGTTGGGGTCCCGGGGGCCTCGGGGTGAATCCGGACCATTATCCGGCACTTTGAAACAAGAAAGGGTCTGCTGTAAATTGCAGATCACTGGGCAATGATTTAGCCTTCGCGTTCGTGAGGGCAAGGCCCGCGTTCACGTAGGCCAGGTTTAGCATGCATCGCGTTCGCGAGGGAGGTATTGCGTTCGCGTATTGGAAAGGCTGTCAAGCATCGCGAACACGTGGGTGAAGGTCGCGTTCGCGTGGAGGGAAGTCATTAGGCATCGCGTTCGCGTGGATCGTGGCTGCGTTCGCGTAGAAGGATCTCCGGATGGCTGAAGAAAATGTGCATCGCAAACGCGTATGGCATGTTGTGTTCGCGAAGGTTATTTTGGGCAGAGCGTCGCGGACGCGTGAGAGGCGTCGCGAACGCGATGAAAAAAATAGGCTGGCAGTGAAGTTAAAACCAGAACTGGTCGGTCGCGGGTTTAATACCCAAAACCTCCATTTTTGAGTTCCAAGAGAAGAAATTGACGGGAGATTGCTGGGAAATCATCGGGGTTTCGTTGGAGGTAAGTTTTGTGGCTTAATTACATCATTTTAACATGAAATCCTTGGTTAAATCCCTGTAAATGGAAGATTAAAGGTGGGTTAGAGCCCTAGGCCTAAATTGAAGAAAAACACCGATTTGAGTGGGCAAATGGAGTCCGATTTTGGTAAATTTTATATACCTAGACTCATATCGAGATGAGGATTCCGAAAATGTGACTTTTGTAATTTTTCGACAAGCGTACCGAAAGTCGGGTTTTGACAACTTTGGGAATTTTGATGTAAATTGAGTTGTATTGATTGGGTGTCGTCCCATTGGCCTAATTTGTTGTATTTCTACTGTATTTGATCAGATTCTACACGTGCGGAGCTTGATTCTCATGGAAAGGGCATTGCAGAGTAGTCGTCGCGCCGTATTGAGGTGAGTAATAGATGTGGGTGATGACCAGCGGGTTCGAAACCCCGGTATACCACTTTGTGACGTTGTATAGCGGCGAGACACGTACTCTCTTGTGAGTGCGGGGTCGATTGTGATTGGGGACTATGGCTTAGTCCGACTTGTTGATACTGTGTTATGACATTGGCTATTCTTGAGCCGTCGAACCTCCTTCTCGGATGGTTGCATACTATATATTGAGATATTGGCCACTCTTGAGCCGAGGAACCCCTTCTTGGGCGGTTGAGTATACTTGTGGGCCGTGAGCCAGTTATTGGATCCCGCGAGGATCGTTATCATTGTCTTATCATATTGACATGTTAGTTACTACCAGTCCGTAGCTATTTCCGTTATCATGCTATTTCCAATCTCTGGAACTTGGTATTACTGTTTTCCAACTGAAAAATGATAAAAAGGTTTTCAAAACTACTTTCGAGCCTGCGAGGCTGTATTTGCATATTAGCTGACTGGTAGTGGATCGGGCTGCACGCCGCAGCGGTATATATGTTGGATCGGACTGCACACCGCAGTGATATTGTGCTTGGGCCGTAGGAGCCCCTCCGGAGTCCGAACCCCCACAATGAGCACGGGTACCCAAACTGGATCGGGCTACGCATCGTAGCGGTCATATCATGCATTGCATTGCATTTAGCTACATCTGATAGATGTTATACTGTTTTGCTGGTACTTGATGGTACATGTACATTTGATATTGATTTTTGTGACAGGGTATTTGATTACAGCTTTACCTAGTGCTTTATTGCGGATTTCTTATCTGCGCTGCCTTACCCCTGTTTATTACCACTGAGTATGGCAGTACTTATTTTACTCCCTGCACCTTGTGTGCAGATCCAGGTACCTCTCAGCAGTGATCCGGTAGGCTGTGCGAGGCGACATCTGTGGGATATACGAGGTAGCTGCAGAGTCCGCAGGACCCGATATTCCTTCTTACTGTCTTTTGATTCTGTATCGACTTTTCTTTCCGCACTTGGTATCTTGTAAACCTTTATACACTTATGTTCAGTAGAGGCTCATGACTCTTGACCTTTCGGTCTATGGGAGTTGGTATATTTTGGGACTTGGTTCCCCGCTGTTGGTATATGTATCACTGTTGTTTCATATTTTGATATGCTTAAATGGGATAGAACGAGCTTCTAGCTCTGTTCTTGTTATTGATTGGTCAGGCTGGCTTAGCAATGTGCTGGGCGCCATCACGACCGGATTTGGGGTCGTGACAACGTCCTCGGATATTTGAAGTGGGACAATTGGTATTGAGGTTGGGCTGAAGCGAAAGGCAAATTTGCACCAAACTGGCAAGGACCGTTCATGGTATCACGGGTGTTGTCCAATGGAGCCCTATATCTGACAGATGTTGAAGGAAAATGCGTAGAGACTGCTATCAATTCAGATGCAGTCAAGAGATATTATGTATGATTCCTTTTCATTTTGTATAATTGTATTTGTTATGATTTTGGAGCTGAAATGATGAAGGCGTTTTATTCTCTATCCAAACACTTTATCCATTGACATCCCCATTGAGCCTCATTCGATCTATTTTTTTTCTCATACCCCTCTCTCGGAATTGCTCATGATACAAGAAAAAGTAAAAAAATGCAAAAATGGAAAAATGATGAAAAAAAAAGAAAGAGCAAATGCAAACAAAGATCAAATGCAAACAAAAGCAAATTGCAAACAAAAGGAAAAGACAAAAGAAAATCGAGAAAAAGTCAAAGGAAACCATGAATTATATGCGTAGTTTGAACTACGTCTGACTTGATCCCAAAAGGGTACGTAGGCAGCCTCACTGAGGTTCAGTCACAGTAAAGGAAAAATCCAAAAATCCCCCACATATTGAAACTAGGGTAGAAGTTATGTTTCCCTCGTAAATTTTGAGCCTTTATATCCTTGTTTCTGAACCCATCTAAAAGCCACATTATGGTCCAAAGAAAGACCTTCTAATCAATTTCAAGAAAATGACAATACAACGAGAATAAAGGAGAACATGGCATGGACAATATTGATGGTTCAGAAAACAAAAGAGAAAAACAAATTGAGAGAGTCTCAACGGTGAAATCCTTAACCGGCACTGTGAGGTGGTTGTGGGGCTGAGAGAATAAAAATGAGAGTCTTATCAGTGAAAACCTTAACAGGCACTGTAAGGCGATAGTGAGTTTTGAGAGAAATAAATGAGAGAGTCTTATTGGTGAAAACCTTAAACGGCACCGCAAGGTGACTGTGAGGATTATTTTGAGAAAAGAAAAAATAGCAAAAAAAAAAGATTGGGTTGGGTAGAAAGAATGTTGGAGTTAATATAATGACAATTCGATTGGACAGACTGGGCCGGAGTTTAAATACATGGCATGGTCAGAGGAATCAGCCAACATACCCAGATAAGTCCTATCACTAGTCCAAATCACCCTTACCCTTTTGAAATTCATTTATTTATGCATTTCATTGGTTGAATAGCCAATTTGCCTATTGAAAGCTAACTACCAGCTTCTCATGACAAGAGGTGAAATAACGTTGGGTCAAAAAAAAAAGAAAAATGAAATAAAGAAGTACAGCGATCAAAGCCAAAGAAAAGGAAATAAAAGAAAAAGAGAGAGAAACAAAGGAAATACAAAAGGAGCTTACAAGGAAAATCCAGCAAAAAGTTGCATAGCGGAGGAAAAAGCAAAAGAGGAAGGCAATAGAAGTAGAAGCAGCAAAATGTCAGTTGCCAGCAACTTACAACTAATAAGATTGTTCTTTGAATTAGACAGGAACAAATTGTCACTAATCAATTTAAAGTGAATGTGACCAACGTGGAAGAAGAAAACACAAAAAGATGTACTGTAATAAAACAAGGAATCCGTAGTGAAGGACTCACTCAATCAAGCAAGAAAATACCAAAAACAACAAGAAAGTATCATCTTTTTAAAATCACACCACAGTTATTAAACTGAGGGAATATTTTTCTACATTCGCATTTCATGCAGAAGGCGCTCACCTGGATAACACGGGAATACTTTTCTGCATTCACATTTCATGTATCAGGCGCCCACCTGGATAACAAGGGAATATTTTTCTGCATTCGCATTTCATGCATCAGGCGCCCACCTGGATAAAAAAGGAACACTTTTCTGCATTCGCATTTCATGCATCAGGCACCCACCTAGATAACAAGGGAATACTTTTTGCATTCGCATTTCATGCATCAGGCGCCCACCTGGATAACAAGGGAATATTTTTCTGCATTCACATTTCGTGCATCAGGCGCCCACCTACATAACAAGGGAATACTTTCTGCATTCGTATTTGATGCATCAGGCACCCACCTGGATAATAAGGGAATACTTTTCTGCATTCGCATTTCATGCATCAGGCGCCCACCTGGATAACAAGGGAATACTTTTCTGCATTCGCATTTCATGCATCAGGCGCCCACCTGGATAACAAGAGAATACTTTTTCTGCATTCGCATTTCATGCATCAGGCGCCCACTTGGATAACAAGGGAATATTTTTCTGCATTCGCATTTTATGCATCAGGCGGCCACCTGTATAACAAGGGAATACATTTCTGCAATTTTAATTTCTGTTCAGGCGCCCACCTGTATAACAAGGGAATACATTTCTGCAATTTTTATTTTATGTTCAGGCGCCCACCTGTATATTAATTTCTGTTCAGGCGCCCATCTGTATAACAAGGGAATACATTTCTGCAATTTTAATTTCTATTCAGACGCCCACTTGTATAAGAAGGGAAAACATTTCTTCAATTTTTATTTTTCTGCAAATTTGGATTTGTGTTAGCTAACATGAGTAACACCGTAACATGAAAAAGCCCACACTGGGGCAGAGGAAAAAGTTTCGCTGTTTTTGGTTTGTTTTAAGCAGGTATCAATTTGAAAGCAAGGAGTACAATAGGGAGTCACACCATGAAGAAAGAAAGCAAGAAAAGAAAATCAACAAAAAAAAAAGATGATAGCACAGAAAATCAAGAAAAAGAGACAAGGAAGAATAAGAAGACAAGAAGTAGAAAGGAAACATTGTAATCCGTAGGATTATAGCTTAGAATAACTTCTTCATTTTACATTTTTACCTCTGGTGTAATAAGGAGTAAGTCGGTGATTATAGCAATAGCAATGCAAAAGCAAAGTCTTGCTAGTTTCAAACTACCAGACCTTCCCGAACTATACTGACCTGATTCCTGTTTAGCCTAGGATATGTAGGCAACCTCTGAGGCAGGGTGCGGTCAAAAGGTTTTCAAAATGCTTCTCACAGAATATGCTAGTGGGCAAAAATCACTCATTACTGATCA
Organism: Nicotiana noctiflora; assembly: GCA_032618575.1. Lineage (NCBI taxonomy): Eukaryota > Viridiplantae > Streptophyta > Magnoliopsida > Solanales > Solanaceae > Nicotiana > Nicotiana noctiflora. The sequence goes on along the minus strand of JASVEL010000853.1, from coordinate 559,133 downwards.
CTTGTCTTTGCACTGAAACTCTTCGTGTTCCCGAGCAAAGACGGGCAGCTGTGAGCACGTGATTTTTTGCCCTAAGCAATAAAAATTCCAAGATTAAAATAAATAATATTTTTTGTGTGCAATTACATGTTTTTATTAAAAGTGTATTTGTGTGATTGAACAATTAAAAATTAAAATTTAGGTTGAGTATAAATATCACAAATAAAGGAATTTAAAAGAAAATTAGCAAGAATACAAATATATTCCGGAAAATAAGGAAAAATAGCAAAAAATGTCAAACAATATCAGAAAAGTTAGAGAAAATAGGAAATTAAAAGACTGTGAATAATTGAAAAAGAATATAAAAATAGAGAATAAAATACAACAAGAAAATACATAAAAATAATAAAATACATGAAAATACACAAAAATACACAACTGGGCCAATTGTCTAAGCCCAGATGCATTGGCCCAGTATATGTAAAGAGACTAGTCTAATTGAATAAGTAACAAAAGATCTGAGCCGTCCATTTATCCAATCCAACGGTCGAATTTTAATTCGGAGATTTAATTGAATTAATATAGTTTTGATGGTTGAATCTGGGTCGTTCATTTGTTTAATCCAACGGAGGTTAGATCAATCCCCATTTAAATTGAACGACGCCGTTTGAGGGAGTTTGATCCTGGCCGTTGATCAACAATGATCCAATGGCCAGAAATTGTGCATTTGTTACAAGTATAAAAGGCTTGGTCTCTCAGAGACCAGCCATTATGTTCAAGCCTTTAACCCTAGCCGCCCTTTTCTTCTTCGTCTTCCTCTTATCTCACCACACCGGCTACGGAGACTGTCCGCCATTCATGGAAGTCTCCTGCCACTTATGAGCCTCGAACCACTCTCCTCTCACTCCTATACCCCAAACCACCATGAAAAACCAATAAAACCCCAAAAGCCCCAAGATCTTGAAAACCCGGTCACCGGAGTTCTTCTCCGGTGACCACCACTTTTGATACTGGCCTCCAAAATAACACCCCAAAACTGCCTTTTCTTGATCTTTCACCCCATGTAACCCTTTTTATTCGAATACTCTCCGAACCCTTCGAATATTTGAAAATAAGTCGCCGGACCCCTAACTCCGGCGGACTTAAGCAACCCTACACCAAAAGATCCCCTCTTTTTGTCTTTGAAACCCATGTCTTCCATTAAAAAAAGCCCAATAAAAGACTTCAAACTTGAAGTCTGAAATCAGAAAGAAAAGAAAAAGGAAACTGGAAAAAGAAAGAAAAAGAAAAAAAAAAGAAAAGAACAAAAGAAATACGGGGAAACTCATGAGACATATCCTGTCCCCTGTCCCAATTTATTTTCTGTTTGAGCATGATTCATGTGTTAATACTGTTTTTCTTTAATTTCTTCTGATTAAGTTATTTGCATGTTAGATTAGCTTCTTGTTTGAGTAGTTTCTTGTTTTTTAAACTTGTTTCTTTTATTAAGCATGCTCTATTAAACTCTCTGATTAACTGTCTATAACACTTGATTAAATATGCTCGAGCTTTTTAGGGTTTTTGTGAGTTTTTATCATGAAAATATTCTGATTATATCTTCTATGTCAAATCTGTTATGCTATGCCTAAAATCTGAGTTGTGAAGTTGTTTAATTGAAATTCAACCATATTCAAATTTTCTCTCTCAGTTTTGGTTAGATGATAAATAATTCTGATTTATGGCTATGTGTGCAAATTGATATGAAAGGTTATATTTGTAATGAGTTCATGTTAGCATACTATAATTAAGCCTATTATGCTCTAGGGGATATTGGTTATAGTTGTTTTAGATAGTAATTGGATAATTGGCTAACTTTGAAAGCATGAAAGTAGTTTAATTAGGCTAAAATTGAAAATGACATAAAAAGTGGTTATAATTGAAATAACAATAGAGTGGTCAGTGCTGAAACTGGCCAACTCTGTAAAATCCTTAAGTCTAAATCCAAGTGGCTAGTTCTGAAAACTAGTTAACTTAGTAATAAATCATAAATCTCAGACTGGCTAAATCTGCAAGTTTTAAACTAGCCCTAAGAGGCTATTTGAACAATAATCACTAATTTTGCAAAAAGCCAAGTCCAAATACTGGACTGGCTAAAACTGAAAGGCTTAATCCTTAATAAATAAGCAGGCTAATCCTGCAAATCACTTCTAACACAGTAATGAAATGATTACCTCTTAAAATAGGTTAAAATTGAAAGGAAATTAAGCCCCAAATCTGGCTAAGTCTTAAAGACTTATAGAACAGTGGCCAAAAATTATATAAAGGCACAAAGCTATATACCAAACCTTTGATAAAGTCGGGTAAATAACAATTGATAATAAGGGTATAAAAGAATGAGAAATGACATAATTGTAGATTTAATAGAGCGTATGAGGATAATTCAGACATTTAGGCCTAGTATTTCTGCAATATTACACAAAACAAAGGGTATAATAGGCCCAATAAAAAGGCAAATCAGTTAATAACCTTACCAAGTGAGGGTACATTAGTAAAACACCTCAAAAAGAGCCCAATAGAACCTTCCAGTGCATGCTGGAAGGCAATTTTGAATCTGAATTGGGTGTTAAAGTGTAATAAATAAAAGAATTAATGGGAGGGAATTAGGAATAACTTTTTCAAATTTTCCCCCCAAAATTTCACCAATTTTATCTATAAATAGGCTTGAATAAAGCCTGAATAAGGGCTGGATTTTTTTGAATTCAGAGAATATATTCTGAAAACTAAAATACTAAGAAAGAAATTCTGGGTTTAGTCGAAGCTCTCAAATCTGTAGAATTCCTCATTTATCACTAGATTGTCCTGGGTTTTCTACTGGTTTCTTCTATTGTCCAATTGGATTACTGCTTTGCTGGATCTGGAATTCTTATTTGGTTGTTGAATTCGATTGTGTTGCTGTGTTCATTCATCTTCACTGCTGTAGCTTTGCTGCTTTGATCAATCTGCTTATTCTCATCTTCATTCCTTTGGACTCATAAATTTACATTTCTGAATCAGGTACACAGCTGAACTTTCAACATGTAATTGGTGGATCTGAAGTGATTGAATAAAATGAAATGACTGTTCGAGAATTGATTCTACTTTTACTTTTGTCTTAGAATATAAATAGTTAAAGTTGTAATTCGATTGGAATTTGTTGTATAACTAACTCATGTGAAGCATGAACATATGCCGAAGACGATGTAATAGTATAGTAAGTAAAGTTTGAGTAGTAGTAGTAGTAATAGAAATCACTTAGTTAAAATAGGATAATGGTAAAATTAACTCGGTTAATCTCGAAAATAGGTTCATAACAGTAGATTAGTAATAATATTCTTAATCAACGGGTGGAAGATTGTTAAATTCAATACTTGCTAGCTTTTTCCTTGAATAATTTAATAGTAGTTAAAATAACATACAATGAAACAGTAGCCAAATATGAAGTTAATTATCATGAGGCTGATCGAATTGGTTTCAGAATTAGCTTAATGACTAACAATGATTTATTCTCTGAAAGTTACAAGTAATCATGATTAACATATTGTCAAGTAGTTTCGTATTAGTTAAATAACATTTTATCATCTTAGCTAATAAATAACTCATTTCAGTAGTTTAAAACAGTTGTTGGAACGTGAAAGTGAAAGTAGTCAGTTAATTGGATTTCAATCATATTTGATAGTTAAGGTCTGAATTGGCACTGTAATTTTGTAATATTGTTTCTCTTCACTAAATAAATACAGTTTAAACTTTATTATCTTCTGATTCTGAATATTTGTTTACATATGATGAATTCATGTTTCTGTTTATCCCTTCCAATTTCATTTGGTTTGAGCCTAATAAATAGTGAAGGCCCAGAACTATGTAGATTTAAAACTGAGCTTCTGCTGAATAACTTCAGCGTGTTTCTGGGTCTTGAGACCCAGTTACATAAATTAACATGCTGAATGGAGTACAAATAGTTCAGGCCCATGTAACATAAATAAGGCCAGGCTTGTATTTTGGAAAATAATTAACTAGGGAAAAACCAAATGATAGAGAATGTAGTTGTATATATATATATGATCGGACTATAAAAATCGAGTGGGACGAGCCTCACATTGAAAACAAAATAGTGGGGCCCCCATATAAATGAATAATTATATAATAGACTCGGGAAGGTTGATAGCAATTCCACAACCTTTCCAAAAGATTAAAAGCCGATAGACGATATAGGCACGATTTTAAAAATATACTTTCCCTAATACGAGTGCACATTTTATGTTACTCAAATCATAAATCTCGGCGAAGACGAAGCGTGTTAAAAGTCATAGGCGTACTGGTTGTGGTGTGGCTCGAAATATATTTTTGCAATGTAGCAATTCGTAAAATATTCAAAGCGAATCATGTGCATATTGTTTAAAAAGCATATAATAAATCATATAAAATCAAGAACGACAGTTGAGCGACCGTGCTAAAACCATGGAATCCGGGAGTGCCTAACACCTTCTCCCGGTTTAACAGAATTCCTTATCTAGATTTCTTATTGCGCGGACTGTTAAACAGAGTCAACTTCCTCGAATTTGGGATTAACCAGTGACTTGGGACACCATTATTTTCCCAAGTGGCGACTCTGAAATTTTAAATAAAATCCTGAACCGATTGTCCTTTCTTTTGAAAGACTCCTTCCTCGATGTTATTATATCCTTTCTCGGGGTATTCATAGTAACGAGGTATACCTTACTCTCTTAATCGGGAAATTAAAAAAGGTAGTAAAAAGGGAGGTGTGACACTGTCTATTACACTTGATTAAATATGCTCGATCCTTTTAGAGTTTTTGTGAGTTTGAACATGAAAATATTCTGAATATATCTTTTATGTCAAATCTATTATGCTATGCCTGAATCTGAGTTGTGAAGTTATTTAATAGAAATTCAACCATATTCAAATTTCTCTCTGAGTTTTAGTTAGATGATAAATGATTCTGATTTGTGGCTATGTGTGCAAATTGATATGAAAGGTTATATTCGTGATGAGTTCATGTTATTAGACTACAATTAATCCTATTATGCTCTAGGGGATATTGGTTATAGTTGTTTTAGATAAGTAATTGGATAATTGGCTAACTTTGAAAGCATGAAAAGTAGTTTAATTAGGTTAAAATTGAAAATGACATAAAAAACGGTTATAATTGAAATAACAATAGAGTGGTCAATGTTGAAATTGGCCACCTCTATAAAATTCTAAGGCTTAAATCCAATTGGCTAGTTCTAAAACTAGTTAACCTTGTAATAATGACCATAAATCTCAATCTGGATAAATCTGCAAGTCTTAAACTAATTCTAAAGAAGCCATTGAACAATAATGCCTAATTTTGCAAAGCCATGTCCCAAAAACACTAGACTGGCTAAAACGGAAAGAGTTTAATCCTTAATAAATAAGTAGGCTAATCCTGTAAATTAACTCTGATAGGTAATAATGAGATGATTACCTCTTAAAAGAGGTTAAAATTAAAAGGAAACTAAGATCCAAATTTGGCTAAGTCTTAAAGACTTATAGAATAGTGGCTAGAAGTTAAATAAAGGCATAAAGCTATATACCAGACCTTGGATAAGGTCGGGTAAATAGTAATCAATAATAGGGGTATAAAAGGAATGAAAAATGGCATAATTGTAGATTTAATAGAGTCTATGAGGATAAATCAGACATTTAGGCCTAGTATTTCTGCAATATTGCACAAAACAAAGGGTATAATAGACCCAACAAAAAGGCATATTAGTTAATAACCTTAGCAAGTGAGGGCACACTAGTAATTGACCTCAAATAGAAGCCAAAAGAACCTTCCAGCAGATGCTTGAAGGCATTTTTGTATCTGAAATAGGTATTAAAGTGTAATAAACAAAGGAATTAAGGGGAGGGAATTAAGAATAACTTTTTCAAATTTCCCCCCAAAATTTCACCATTTTTATTTATAAATAGGCTTGAATAAAGCCTGAATAAGGGCTGGATTTTTATGAATTCAGAGAATACATTCTGAAAACTAAAAATATCATATATTAGGAGAAATTATGGGTTTAGTCGGAGCACTGTTCTGAAATCTGTAGAATTCCTTTATCATCTCTTGGTTTTGCTGGGTTTTCTACTGGACCTCCTCTACTGTGCTATTGGATTATTGCTTTGCCGAATATGGAACTCTTATTCAATTGATTTCAACTGTGTTGATGTGTTCATTCATCTCTACTACTGTTGTTTTGCTGTTGTGATCAATTTGCTTATTCTCTCATATTTGCATCCTTAGATTCATAAGGTTTTTCATTGCTGAATCAGGTACACACCTGAAACTTCAACATGTAACTGCAGTGAATTTGAAGAGGATGACTAAATCGAGATGATTTCTCAATAACTATTTCTGTATTTGTTTTTGTCTTTAGAATATAAGTAGTTAAATCTGTAATTCAGTAGGAAATTGTTGTATAAATAGTTCATGTGAAGCACGAACATATGCTGGAAATGATGTAATAGGTTAGTAAGTATGATTAGATGAAGTGATAGTAATCATAATCACCTAGTTAACTAAAATAGGCTAATAATTAATCAGACTCATTTAATCTTAAAAAAACCAAGTTCGTAACAGGTAGACTAATAACAATATTAGCATGTGTGGTAATTAGTTTAATTAAATATCTGTTAATCTGATCTAGACAGTTAAATAGCAATTACAGTGGTATGGGTGAAACTGGTAGCCAAATATGAAGTCGCTAATCACATACTTAACAGAATGGGTTACATATTTAGCTTAACGTTCGATACAATTAATTCTCTGAAAATTACAAGTAGTCATGATTAGTGTATTGTCAAGTAGTTTCATAGAGTTGAGTAACATTCTGTCATCTTTAGATAATAAATAACTTGTTTCAGTAGTTTAAATTAGTTATTGAAATATAAAAGCAAAAGTAGTCTGTCAATTGGATTTCATTCACATTAGATAGTTAAGATTTGAAACTGGCACAATGACTTTGTAATATTGCTTCTCTTCATTGAATAAATATAATTCGAATTTGTTCTCTATTGGTTCTGGATATTTGTATATATGATGAATTTTAATTTCCGTTTCTCTTTTTCAATTACGTTTAGTTTGGGCCTAATAGATAGCGAAGGCCCAGATCTGGACCGATTTATAACTGGGCTTCTGATGAACAACTTCAGTGTGGTTCTGGGTTCTGAGACCCAGATATATGAATTAACCTACTGAGTATGAGCCCAAAGAGTCCAGGCCCAGTAACATAAAGAATAAGGCCTGGACTTGTAATCTGAAAATTAATTAACCAAGGAAAAACCAAGTGATAGAAAATATAGTTGTATATATAGGGTTGGACTAAAAAAATCGAGTGGGATGAGCCTTGCACAAAAACAAAAATAGTGGGGCCCCATATAAACGAATAATTATATAATAGACTCGGAAAGGTTGATAGAAAATTCCACAACCTTTCCAAAAGATAAAAAGCAGATAGACGATGTAGGCGCGATTCTAAAAATATACTTTCCCTAATACGAGTGCACATTTGATGTGACTTAAATCATAAATCTTGGCGAAGCCGAAGCGTGTTAAAAGTCACAGGCGTACTAGTTGCGGTGTGACTCGAAATACGTTTTCGCAATGTCGCAATTCGTAAAATATTCAAAGCGAAACATGTACATATTGTTTAAAAAGCATATGATAAATCAATTGAAATCAAGAATGACAGTTGAGTGACCGTGCCAAAACCACGGAATCGGGGAGTGCCTAACACCTTCTCCCGGGTTAACAGAATTCCTTATCCAGATTTCTTGTTGCGCAGACTGTTAAACAGAGTCAACGTCCTCGCATTCAGGATTAACCGGTGACTTGGGACACCATTATTTTCCCAAGTGGCGACTCTAAAATTTTTAAATAAAATCCCGAACCGATTGTCCTTTATTTGGAAAAACTCCTTCCTCGTTCTTATTATATCCTTTCTCGGGGTATTTATAATATCGAGGTATACCTTATTCTCCTAGTCGGGAAAATCAAAAAAGGGTAGTAAAAAGGGAGGTGTGACACCATACGATAGGGAGGAATAGATATGGGCTGAGTGTCGGTACCAGATCAATACCGACATCAATGTCCCTATCCGGTGACATGACGACAGGACTGCTGGAAACACATCTTGGAATCCCCTTACAATGGGTACAGAATCAAGACTAGGAGTCTCAACTCCAACATCGCTCACAAAAGCCAAGTACAATAAAGAACCTCTCCCAACCATCCGCTGGTCCTTTAAGAAAGAGATCACCCTACTAGGAACATAATCGATCGAACCTCACCACTCAATCCTTGGAACACCCGGAATAGCCAATGTAACTATCTTGGCATGACAGTCCAGAATAGCATGGTACGAGGATAGCCAGTCCATACCCAAAATAATACCAAAAACTATCATGCCCAATAACAATAAGTCAACTCAGGTCTCCAGACCCCCAATAGTGACTATACAAGATCGATATACATGATCCACAATAATAGTATCACCCACCGGGGTAGATATATGCACGTGCAAGGTAAGAAAACCACGGGTCATACCCAGATGATGGGCAAAATATGAAGACACATAAGAGTATGTAGACCCAGGATCAAATAAAATAGAAGCACCCCTGTGGCATACTGAGATAATACTTGTGATAACAACATCTGATGAAATGGTATCCCTCCTGTCTGGGATAGCATATAACCGAGACTAACCACCACCAGACCGATCTCCACCCCTAGGGAAGCCTCTATCTATTTGTCCTCCACCCCTACCTGACTGGGATGGTGATGAAGTAGATGGAGTAGAAGAGGATGGCTGATTCCTCTACTGATACCGACTACCACAAAGCCGAGGACACTGTCTCATCATGTTGCCATAGTCACCGCACTCGTAGCAACTACCCGGTGCTGGAGAAGGGGACTGAAGGGAACCCCTCACTGTAGATGAACCCAGGGCTCAAGATACAGGAGTAGAACTCTGAGCTAGAAAGGCACAAAGTGAAGTCTGGCCCTGCTGCAATCCCTGACGACCACGGCCTAAAGAAGCCCCACTATACTCTGGATGACCTGACTGACGAGGCCTGAAGGAACAACCTCCGCCACACTAGAACTGGACCCTAGACGGAGCACCACTAAAGCTACCTAATCCTCGAGGCCTTTTGGCCTCCCTCTCCTCAAGCTCCCGACAATGATCTGTCTCAATCTGTCGAGCCATGTCAACTACCTCCTCAAACGAGGCAGCCACAACCCTCTCTCTAGTCATTAAAATACGGAGTGGATAGTTGAGGCCATCCACGAACCTCCTAATCATTTCCTGATCTTTTTGGATCATCTACGTAGCATGTCGAGCCAACTGCGTAAATCTCAACTTGTACTAAGTCACAGTCATGTCCCCCTGAATCAACCACTCAAACTGACGATGCAGCTCCTTCCTGCGAGACTGCGGCACATATTTCTCCAAAAACAGAGTGGGGAACTCTTGCCAAGTAAGGGGCGCTGCTCAAACAAGACTACGCCTCTCAAACTCCTCCCACCATGTAATTGCAGGCCCTGAGAACTGGAAGGTAGTAAAAGCCACTCCACTCGACCCCAAAATCCATGTAGTACAAAGGATACACTAACACTTGTCTATAAATCCCTGGGCATCCTCGCCCGCAGTACTACTAAATGTCGGACGCTGGGGTCTACCGAACCTCTCTAGTTGACGCTGCTCGTAGTCTAGCATCAGTAGAACCACATAATTTGGAGCTGGTGTGACTGGCACAACTGGAGCAACCGGTGCAACTGGCTGAGCTGGGGCTGCTCCTGGTGTCTGCAATCCCTAAACAGCCTGCTCGGGTGTGCGAGCTGTGGGGGTCATTGCAAACAGATAGGATCTGAGTTAAAGCCTCCTAAAGTCCAGCAATATCAATAGGCACTCCAGGTGCCTGAACGGGTGCTGCTAGAGCATCTACAGCTGGAGGTTGGTCCTGAATGGGGGCAACTAGTGGGTCAACAGGTGATGCCCCTGCTGCTCTGCTTCGACCACGACCACGGCCATGTCCATGGCCTCTAGTGGGTGGCAATAGTGGTCATCCGCCATGTCCGGTAGCACGGGTTCTCACCATCTACGAGAGAATAGAATATAGAATATAGAAATTTAGTTCTCGGAACAACAAAGTCGTACGACAAGAGTTCAAGAATACAAAGTGTTTCCTAAAGGTTCTACAACCTCTCGAGGATAAATACATACGTCTCCTTATAGATCCGTGAGACAGTAATAACCGGCTTATGACTCATGAGGCCTAGTAACTTAGGCTCTGATACCAACTTGTCACGACCCCAATCCCGATCGTGATGGTGCCCAACACAATTGCTAGGCAAGCCTGACCATTGAACACCCTCAATACAAGTATGAAAACTCAACACCAGTTAATTAAATATTTATAACACATAACAAGACTATTAACCGAATAATTTAAATGGAAATAGTATGAAACACTGACATAACCAACATCTCCCAAAGACCTGGGATCATGAGTCTATAGCCTCTAAGATAAAAGGGTAATTAATCCTCAAATACATAAATCTAGGATGCGGAAATATAAATGGATACGGGGGAGGAGTCGGATCCAGCGGACGCCAGGCAGCTACCTCGACAACTCCATTTGGGAAGTAGCAGAACAACTTGACTAAGCTCTCGGTACACCTGAATCTGACCACATGGTGCAGGGAGTAAAGTGTGTACTTCCATCTTAGTGGTATAGACATATATAGTGGCTGAAAGTAAGAAATCCCAAAATATTACAATGCAAATCTATAACCAATAATTCAACACATTTGACGGTAAAACAACTTCAAACAATAATAGGTAAAATAGTTAGACGTCGATGCATGAATGCAATGTAATGCACATGACCGCTACGACGCGCAACCCGATCCGTTTTGGTACCCGCGCTTACTATGGGGGTCCAAACTCTGAAGGGACTACTACAGTTCAAGCACAATACCATCGTAGCATTTGCTACATCGTGCAGCCCTATCCACACTTAGTCAAGATATATACATGCAAGCCGCACGGGCACAGTCAAATTTATCATTTTCAGTTCCAACTATTAGGAATTATAGATTTAAGTGTTTAAACCTTTAGAAATTTACTAATCATTTCGAGACAATGTTTTTAACTCAGGACAGATATCATGAAAACAATCTAAGCATAATGGAAACAGTGATATTAATCCCTAAGGGATCAAAATAATCGGCACACAGCCCAAGTATACTTCTAAACATCCAAGTAGGGTGTTTACCAATCAATTTCTAGTCAATAACATAGCATGAACATAACTCGACAAACTTCCATAGTCCCCAATCACAAACGACACCGCACTCACCGTAGAGTATGTGTCTCACCTCAATATTGCGTCACAGTTTGATATACTGGGGTTTCAAACCCTCAGGTCATCATCTACATCTACTACTCACCTCAAACCGGCCACAAGACTAGTCCGCTAAGCCTTTTCCTCTCGAATCAACCTTATCGTGCGCCAAATCTGATCAAAACCACAAGGAATACGTTATAATAAGCTAATGGAATATAACCCAATTGAAAGAACTCGAAAAACACCAAAAATTTACGAAGTTGGCAAAACCAGAGCCCCGGGCCTACTCCCCAAAATAATACAAAATTCCCATCACCGGATTACTCGTCTCACCACGAGTCCGTAGATATAAATTCATCAAAATTGGAGTTCAAATTCTCCCTCAAATCCCTAGTTAAAGCCCTCTTAAGTTTCAAGCCCTAACCTCCATTTTTAACCATTAGTTCCTTGGGTTTTCAGTGTTAACCCATGTTTATGCACAATAATATCATAATCTAAGTCCAAGAATCCATACCTGATGATATCCCTCGAAACCGTCTTCAAAAATCGCCCAAAATTCCCTTAGTCCGAAGTCCAAAATATTTTTTCTCTTTCCAAATCGTGAAAACACTATTCACTTAAACCCAACCAAGTTTCCGCTTCTGCGGTTGGGATACCGCACCTGCGGCTCCCATTTCTGTGACCAATCACCGCTTATGCAATTTTTCATTAATACCTCAACTTTCGATTATGCGGCTCCATATCCGCTTCTGTGAGCCACCTTTTGCTTCTGCAGAATATTCCCTAGCCAGCCAACGACCGCTTTTGAAATCACTTACCCATTGTTGCGAAACCGCTTCTGCGGTCCATTTTCGCAGAAGCAGAAATACCAAATGTCGGCAAAATCTGACTTGTAACACACTTAAAAACCTCTCGTTTAAGTACCTGAATTCAACTCGAGGCCCCCAGGACATCAACCAAAAACACAGATGTGATCTATTACCTTATTCAAACCTGCTCGAACTATCAAAACATTACTGTGTACATCAAAATCATCAAATTTCACCAAACCAAATCCTAAGTTTATCAAATTCTTCCGAAACTCACATTCGATCAAATACCCGACCAAACGACGTCCGAATGACCTGAAATTTTCCATACATATCCAAAATCACCTAACGCAGCTACTGCTATCGGAATTCTATTCCGACCCTCGGATCAAAATCTCTCCTAACAACCGGATACGCCAAAATTCCAACTTCGCCAATTTAAGCATAATTCTACCGGACCTCCAAATTCAATTTTGATTTTACTCCTAAGTCACAAATCATCCCCCGAAGCAACCCGAACTACCATAATTCACATCCGAGCCCTCTAACGACATAGTCAACTTCTAGATGACTTTTCTAAAACAAGCTTTCTTCTAAAAGGCTAAGTACCTCAATTCCAACCAAAAACCAACTCAATTACACCCGATCAACTATAATACCGATGTTGAAACATGCAACAACACAATAAGGGGGAAACAGGGCGGTAACTCACGTGACGACGGTCCGAGTCATCACATACTCCCCAACTTAAACAAATGCTCGTCCTCAAGCGTACCTAGAGTTGTTCTAGTAGCCAACCATAGTTTAATGATATCACCAATCATATACCTGGGGTGATCCCTTATTACCCTATCTCGCATAGACCCGATAACACAATATAGCCAAGCTTTAACAGTCCATTTAAACCATAAGCCATAGAACCACATTGTACTTTCCAAAAATCATACACTAGATGAGAAATTCACATCTATACTCAGAGTAAGCCCGAACCAGTTGTAATAACCCATACCTACACCCTCGGGGGAAAACATATGATATACCACCGAAACAAAACACTCGGAACTATAACTTCCATTCACACCAGTTGTCCAGAATAACCAATTACCGGAAGAGAAACTCTTATTAGCTAAAGCCTTATTCCAACACTTTCATATACTTCCAACGGTGAATGAAGCACGCTATAAATCGTAACCATTCCTCATATCAACCATTCATGAAGTCACTCCCCCCCTCCCTTTTTTTACTAATACCACAACATATTTTCGGGCCAAACCTCGATATTATCCCTCACACCACCTTGGTGATACGACACCTTAACACAGGCCTAAGCCACAACTTGTATAATACAGGCACCAATAAGAAACAATCTGAACACACTCAAATCATGATAAATGGCTCAAACAAAAGAGCTGTACCTCAAGCTCATCATCATTGCAAACTAAAGCTGAGACCCCGTGTCACATCATAGAAATAGAATGCTTGATTCTACCCCGGAAGGTCATAACTTCCGTAGCCTCGCTACAATGCGCGATCCTATCCCAACATTTTTACACCTGAAGCACCCCAAGACACTATGCTCAAAATAAAAAACAACGCATATTTGATGTCTGAAACCAACACAATTCATTACACCCACGGTGAAACAGATAACACATTACACGCAACCCAATAGACCATAATCAATGCTCCATACACCGAGCAACACTCAATTACTCATCCCGCTCGACTTCCTCTATGAATTATCAATAGAACCGTACCATATGTTCCCATAACTAACAACCCACAATGTCTCACAACATCATATAACAATGCATAGCTTTCCTCAGATCACTAACAAGCTCAATAATGATAGATTTAACCTATTCCTCAACAATACAACTGAAGGTCCACCAAGCTAACTCAAGCTAAATATGTAGCCATATCGGCCTGCCAACGAACACAGTACCAAGAAGCTTGAAATTGTTTCTTCCACTACTATAACTCCTAACGAAGTCGTACGATATGTTGCCCGGTCCTAAATCAATACCAAAATCCATAATCTTACCCGGTGACATGCCCAGCCATAAGAAATGCTTCCGAAAAAGTCTCCCAATACCCGAACTGAATCAATGGTACAAACCTATGCACTGACATCCATTACGAAGTCCTAATCAAGAACGTCAATCATTTCCAGCCATCCGTTGGTCCTTGAAATATAAACCACTCTACTAGAATATAATCTAATGCACCTTGCCATGTAGCCTGTGGCATTTTCCGACATATTCCATAGCACAATAGTCTAGAATATCCCCACACTACGACAACCAATCTTAATTTCAACATCACATCCAAATCTACCATATCAGCAAATAAAGATCCACTCTAGACTCCAAATCCTAATTGCCACTAAACGGTGCTGATACACACGATCCACAACCACTACATAGGCTACACCTAAGAACTCCCAGCCTCCAACTCCATATAGCACATGAATCACTGTAGCTGATCCCAAATTTTTCCGTATGAATACATATCACACATCAAGTACCCATTCATTCCACGAGATATATTCAAAATTTTCCCTGTGCCATCAAAAAACTCAAATATCAACAGTCGATCCAACAATAAAATGCCGCAATACAACCAAAGTATTGTCAGTTTACATTACCTTCCCCTTTTTAAGGGACATATACCCCCACCAAATCACTAGCATAGCAATACAATCTTCTTTTATCATCTGATGATTAATTCTTAAATCACCTGAAGCTGCTCGTGCTGGTTATGAATCTAATCACATTCCATCAGAAACTGAACCGTAACCTTAAACACGCAAATCCCATGCTTTGCATGACCATAGAGAATATATACGTCTCTAAACCATGATAAAACTCAACAAAAACGCTCTCCCAATTCCATTGCACAAGCTAAACTGCCAGGACTGAATTCTTCTACCTGAACCAAGCTAAGCAAACTGTTAGAACTCAAGAGCTTCACTGCACAATACTTTTGTAAACTCATTACCTCGAACACATACGAAGAATTAATCATATCTTTACCAAACCGATTCAGTCTACTATCAAGTTATTCCATCTATTTGATTTCCCTTCTGATTCATTATCAACTTGATATTCTTCCTTACAGTAGCACCACAATGCCTTAGCCCAGGTTTACCAGACCAGACTCGAACATAAAACCATACTGACTATGACCCTTGGGCCACTGAATACTCTCTCGACTATTCCTAAAAATACTACCTTCCAGAATACTTTACTTTCAAGAACTTCCTGCAAATCTGAATTCGTTACCATTACTTCCTAGATACTGCTACATAGAACCACATAATTAACATAAAAGTATCACAAGTCTCGACCTTTCCAATGAAAACACAGTCTCTGACCACATAAGCAACCTTGAGACACCTGATTATTACATGTAGAACCTCGAACACATTAGAACCATTTTCGAGAGTCATTCACTCTATTCAACTTGCATTTAGCCTGCTCAACTAACAGAACCGTCTGTACCTCATTGGCACTCTGACACTGCAGGATACGACCTCATCTTAATACAAATGAGCATCATCTTGCTCTATGCACCGAGCATTCTCTACCAACAATAGCTCTAGACATTTTGTGATTCTCATACCCTAGGGAACACAATTTAACTTTTGCCAAATATTTGCTTCACTCGAGCCATCATTGGCTCAATTTCTGCAACCAGAGTTGATCTGCCAACATACCTCGAAACAGAACCAACATAGCACATAATCGTGCAAGTAGGTAATCAACAGCTACCTCCCCAACTTGGCTCGAAGCTATATATCAAGACACACTCAATAGCCCATAGTACTTTTACTCTAATGATATCACGATATCATAGTGATATTAAACTCAACTCATGTACAAGTTTTGTAAAAACACAGATCATCTAGTACCGTAATCATTTACACATCTCGCATTCATCTCTAGCATAGTTGAGTCCACTATCTAAAGTGACCCAAATTCTCAGATTTCAACACATACCCTTCAATTGCACCTGAGATCTTCTAACATACACATAAGGATCGTACCACTCACAAACACTCTGCAGGAGATAACCTACCTGCTTTTCCTAAGCTCGGTATTTTAGCACACCTTCCACCGACACACACATAACACAACAATCTAGCCTTCCCGAGTCTGAACTCATACCGCCACATATATTGCACTTTACTTTCCAACTAGGATACACAAAAATATTTTTCACGTGCCCATAATTTAGGTTATACATCAAATCACAATAGGAATCAAAAAGTTAACAGTTCTTTATTATCCTGTAGACTTCTTCGGCACTACCAACATCATATAGATACACCTCACAGTACTAACATACTCATCACATGGATATCCAGCCTCCATTACAGCTGTTAAGGACAACATTGAAAATATAAGTTCAAAACACTTGCTCACACAATCAGCACCTCGGTGCTCAAGCCATAGGTAAAGTTCCGGCCTCAAGTCTTCTAGATTGGCCTAACATACTCACAATGATTACCTCTCGCCCCTCGATCATGAAATCTCAAGCCATCAAGGTACATATAATACTGAGCACTCACGTGCGCATACAGACGTGTGGAAGAAATTTTAAGAGTTATATCTCAAACTGAATCAAGTATGCACAGAGTTCCAAGAAAGTGAAGTTTTCCTAAAGGTTCTGCAGCCTCTCGTGGAGAAGTACTGGCGTCCACGTATCGTTCCACAAGATTCTACTAAACCGGTTCATGACTCATGAGGCCTAGTAACCTAGGATCTAATACGAACTTTTCATGACCCCAAACCCGATCGTGATAGTGCCCAACACAATTGCTGGGCAAACCCAACCATTAACACTCTCAATCCGAGCATGAAGCTCAAAACCAATTAATTAATTGCTTAGATCAAATATCCAGACTAATAGTCAAATAGTACAAAAGAACATTGTACAAAATACTAACATAAATAGCAACTCCCAAAGACCTAGGGTTATGAGTCTAGAGCCTTTAAATAATACAAAGTCAAGAATCCTCAACAATAAACATGTTCTAAGGTACAAAAATGATAAAGGGATAAGGGAGGAGTCAGGTCCTACAGACGTCAAGCAGCTACCTCGACAACTCCTGAAACTCTAGAAGCAGCTACTAGCTCAACTAAGCTCCCAAAGTACATGAATTTGCACACAAGGTACAGGGAGTAAAGTGAGTACTTCCAACTCAGTGGTAATAGGTATGTATAATGTCTGACAGCAAGAAATCCTAAAATAGCATAATGTAAAGCTATAACCAATTAGTCTATACATTTAACAATGAAACAGCAACAGGTAATGACAGGTAGAACAAATAGAAAATGATGCATGAATGCAATGTTATGCACATGACCATTACAGTGCGCAGCCCGATCCATTTAACGTCAACGGCACTCACTGGGGGTGTGTACAGACTCCGGAGGGGCTCCAACAGCCCAAACGCAATATAATCATAGCATTCGCTGTGGCGTGAAGCCCAATCCACCATCAGTCCAGTTATAAGCATGCAAGCCACACGGGCAGAGTCAAATTATCTTTTTTAATTTCAAACTATCAGGAATTATAGATTAAATGTATAAAACCTCAAAATTATTACTAATCATTGCTAGATAGTGTTCAACTCTGGACTGATATTATGAAAACATATTAATATCATGGAAATAGTGATAATAACCCCTAAGGGATTCAAATAATTAGCACACAGCCCGAATATGACCATAATAATCTAAGTAGGATGTTTATCAACAAATTTCGAACCAATAACACAATACTAACATCACTCGGGCAGACTAAGTCATTGTCCCCGATCATAAACGACCCCACACTCGATGTAGAGTACGTGTCTCGCCTCAATATAGCGTCACAATGTGATATACCATGGTTTCAAACCCTCAGGTCATCATCCACATCTATTACTCACCTCAAACTAGTCACGGGAATACTCCGCTATGCCTTTTTCTTTCGAATCACCCTCCTCACGTGTAGAATCTGATCAAAACCACAAAGAATATGTTATAACAAGCTAATGGAACATAACCCAATTGAAAGAACTCAAAAAAAACTCCCAAAAATATGAAGTTGGCACGGCCCGAGCCCCGGTTCTTCTTCTCGAAAAATTATAAAATTTACATTACCGAACTCCTTGTCTCGCCTCCAGTCTATCCATATCAAATTCATCAATGTCGGAGTCCATTTGACCCCTCAAATTTTAAGTTTACACTTTCTTAGGTTTCAAGCCCTAACCTCCATTTTTACCCCATAAATCCTTGGATTTTCAGTGTTAAATCCTTGTTTTACACCATAACAACATTATTCGAGTCTATCAATTCATACCTGATGGAACACCCTTCGAATACTCTCCAAATCGCCCGAAATTGCCTCTTCCCGAATTCTAAAATGATTTCTTATCTTCTGAAATTCACGAACACTATTTCATTAAAACCCTTTAGTGATTTTCGCTTCTACGGTCCAGCTACCGCTTATGTGGGACCGCTTCTGCGGCCATATGACCGGTTATGCGGTTTTCACTTAACTCCCCCAAGTGCCACTTTTGCAACTAAAAGTCCACTTATGCGGTTTCCCCTCAACCGTTTCTACGATGAATTGTTCGCTCACGCGGACCCGCTTTTGCAGAAGGACTTCCGTTCCTGCGGAAATGCCAGGCCCTCTCGAGAATCGCTTTTGCGATACCTTTGCCACATCTGCGGAACCGCTTATGTGGCTCCTTTTCTGAAGATGTGGAATACCAGAAGTCAGATACACCAGACCTACAACAAACATCAAAATTCATCGTTTAACCATCTGAAATCACACTGAGGCCCCCGGGACCTCAACCAAAAGCACCAACACTTCCCAACACCTTATTGAAACTTGTTACAATCCCCACCACACGCCATATAATGCTAAAATCATTCATTCTCATCAAATTCAAGCCTAAGTTTCTTAAAAACTTCTATAATACCCGTTCGATCAAAAACCCGAACGACGTCCGAATGACCTAAAATTTTGTAGACATATCCAAAATCACCTAATAGAATTTCATTCCGACCCTCAGACCAAAATCTCTCCTTACTACCAGAATTCGCCAAAATTTTAACTTTGCCAATTCAAGCCTAATTCTACATCGGAACTCCAAATTCAATTCTGATTTCACTCCTAAGTGACAAATCATCCCCCGAAGCTACCCAAACCACCCAAATTCACATCCGAGCCCTCTAACCACATAGTCAACTTTCGGTTGACTTTTCCAAAATAAGCTTTCTTCTTAGAGGCTAAGTGCCTCATTTCCAACCAAAAAACCAATTCAATTAAGCGATCAACTCTAATACCGATATTGAAACATACAGCAACACAATAAGGAGAAAACAGGGTGGTAACTCATGTGACGACGGTCCGGGTTGTCACAATTTTAGGCTATATGTAGGTATATTGTAGACATCTACATAGATATGTAAATCCGTGTAGATATACTGTAGGCATAATGTAGATATGTCTAGACATTTTGTAGATATAATGTAGATATATTGTAGATCTATTTTATATAATGTAGATATGTTGTACATACCTTTTTACTGATTCTTGCATGCATTGGTTTATTACTACTGAACGATAAATATTGATTATTGTTTCTGTTGATTGCTCAGTAATTTTTGTAGAACTCCCAGCAAACTGCAGGCTTTAAATTGGTTAGGATATATACTTTATGGACGATAATATAAACTTATAGTTATATAAATTCTTTTGTCAAATGAATATATTTCAAATATTACCATGGCATCAATGGTATCCTTTTGACTGTTTATCACCTACAAAATAGCCTTGATTGAGTCATTGAGTAGTTGTCGAAAGCTACCAAGTTCTTCAAAAACATCTGTCTTGAAAGATCCAAGATCTAAAGCAACCTACATATTAAAATATAGAGAATTATCGAAAATATTTTCTTAACATAAATCAAAGAAACCATCCAAGATTATGTATATATGTTACCTTATCAACATTTTTTCTTAAATTTTTATTTTCTTTCAGAATATCTATCTTGTCCTCTATTCCAATTGACTTCATGTTCCCTATGGAGATGTATCATTTCGGAGCCTCGGACTTGGTTTCAACTTCTTCAAGTATGTATTCAACTTTATCAGACAAAGACACTCTAGAAAGCTCTTCTGGTGCTTCAATTATGTTGGTGAACTAAGTGGTATAGGGAAATTAGTTTGACTTTGACATAATATGAACAAAAGTTATAGATAATTTGTATTAAATTGTATGCTCATAAGTAAAAACCATTTACCCTCTCCATAATGGTTTGATCATTCTATCTTCAATTGCCGATAATCATATCTTGTCCTTACTAGATGATCAACTAATTATCTGAGGGATAGAATTAGCAACCCTTGTAGCTATATCAGTGTTGATGGTAGAGCGAGAATCATATAACCATATTCGCATAGCTAGTGCACATCTTCGAATGAGATAAAAATGAACATAAGGATTGAGCTTGTGCCTAAAATACTGAAGCAACTGTTTGTAAGAATCAATATCTCATGTTTGCATACTATTCTGAGTCCACCAAATAAAACCTAAAATGGTCTACCAACCCTACATTGTGTTTGTCTGAAGTACAGAGAAAGAATTCTATGAGATATAGGATACACAACTTGACTACATCATCGTCGTTCAACCAACCTTTAGTGGTTAAAATTTGTTTTAAGTATGACTTCTCAACTTTTTCCTTGTTTGGAAAATATCTTCTCATTAGTTACTATCGTATGTAGCTGTGTAACTAACTTCTGTTACTTTAGTAAAATATTTAGACCAATTATCAACACAAACTCTCTTAAGCAAAAATTCAACCTGTAATTCTTTATCTCTGCTAAAAATAGCCAGAACTAGATGCATTCAACTCATACTTCATTAGAAGTTGAATTTCTTAATTTTGAAAAGCTTTAAACCAAAATATTTCTTCTTGAAAGGATATAACCAAAATATTTCTTCTTGAAAAGCTTTAAACCAAAATATGACCAAAATATTTCTTCTTGAAAAGCTTTAAACCATTTCCAGACAATATATCTTTGATTTGGCCAGCAATACTATAGTGTGATAATATCTGAAACCTAACGACCCCATGTATCGACCCGACCAGTCGTTTTAAGAATTTATGCCCCGAACCCCTATTAACTGCTTCCCTAAGTTTATTTATGCTATTTTGATTTGTGGGGACATTCAGTGTATGGATTCGGAGTGTTGTGGGACACTTGGTCCCTAAATGAAAGCTTAAGTGTTGAAAAATGGTCCGTAATCAGAACAATGTGAAGATGAACTCAGAATGGAAATATGATAGTTCTGTTAGCTTTGTTAGGTGATTTCGGGGTTGGGAGCATGTTCGGAATGTATTTTGGAAGTTCGTAACTCATTTAGGCTAGGAATGCCGAAAGCTAGTATTTTGGCGATTCCCGGTTGACAGGTGAAATTTTGATCTAAGGATTGGAATGGAATTCCGGAAGTTGTTGTAGCACTGTCATGTCATTTGGGACGTGGGTGATAAATTTTAGGTCATTTGGACATTGTTTGGTCGGGTTTTTGATCGAATGCGTGTTTTTGAAGTTTTAAAAGAACATGGGCTTGTATTTAATGTAATGTGATGATTTTAGTGTTAGTCGAGGTGTTTTAATAATTGGAACAAGTTTGAAAAATGTTTTAGGATTGGTTCTCATGTTGGGTTGAGGTCCCGAGGGACCTCGGATGAGTTTTGGGGTGGTTCCGAACCATTTCTATGCTATTTTTAGCTGCTGGTTTTTAGCTACAGGAGTGCTCTATGAGATCGCGGGGAATTGGATGCGATTGTGGTGAGTAAAATAATAAAAAAAATTCTAGTGATCCGTGATCGCATACAGTGCTTCGCGATCAGGAAGAAGAAATTTTCTACTGCATTGATCCTACTTCGGAAGCTCATATCATTTTATCTTCAAGGTATTTTGAGGTGATTAAAATATGAAAGTTATAGCCCTTTGTGTCTAGTATCCAAATATCTAAAGAAATTGTAATTTGGACATGGGTATCAAAGGTTATGGATGTTACACTATAGGTTGTCCGAGAAGGATCTCTAATACATATGAATAAATTTGGAAGCTTATCTCTCTCAATGTATAAGGATTCAGGAAACGAGCAACATAAAACAGTTATATCCCTTTGTGTCTAATTTCCAAAACATCAAACCATTTGTCATTCAGAGTTGTGTACAAAAGGTTATGACCATTATACCAAAGGCTCTCCAGAGGAGCTGGAGTTGTTCATCGCGATCGCGAAGGGTTTACCGCGATCACGAAGACCAAATTTTGGGCGTAGAAAAGTTGTTATTCACGATCGCAAAGCTATTTCTGCGATAGTGAAGAGTAAATACCAGGGTAGAAGCTTTATTTCATGGTTTTAGCCATTTTTAACATTTTTGGACCAAGGGAGCTCGGGTGAAGCGATTTTACGAGAGATTTTCAAGGAAAACATTGGGGTAAGTGTTCTTAACTCAATTGTGGTTGTATAACTCGAATATATCGCAAATTTTAGTGTTTAATATGAGAATTTTGTTGTAAATGGTAGAAAATCCTCTTGGATAGAATCACTGATTTGAGGGTCGAAATGATATGGGAATTTTATAAATTTGGTATGGTTATAATCATGAGAGTGCGAGGTTTCTCAAAATGTAAATTTTAGCCGGTTTCGAGATGTGGGGCTCGAGGGGTATTTTGGTCATTTTACATAATTTTGCGTATTAGCTTAGAATTTAATTGTAGAATTAATTACTTGAATTATTATTTACAATGTTCAATTTAATTGAATAGATTTGAGCCACTTGGAGTCGTATACTCGTGGCAAGAGCGTGATTTCACGTTGACTTGCACTTGATCGAGGTAAGTGGCTTGTCTAACCTTGTGTGGGGCACTTCATCCCTTAGGATGTGATATTTGGTAATTGAATGCCTTGTACTTAAGGTGACGAGCACGTACTTGTGCTAATTGTTGAAAAAACGGATTTTTACTTAAATACTTGATTTGGATTTTCTTTCATAATTGCCTTACTTTACTTGTTATTGTAGCATGTGCTAGCGTAGAAGAGCATGTTTAATTGCCCCAAGTTGCCTCTTTGTCAAATTGTCTTAAATGTGATTTACGTAGAGCATGTTAGGCCTTTTATTATTTGTTGCTTTTTATTGTTGTAATTCAATTTCTAAACATTTCTCTGATGTTGGTTGCGTATTTTCTTTGGGACTACGAGTTCAATTCCTGGGAGCTCCCCCTCTATTTGGTAATTAAATGCCTTGTGCGTGAGGTGACGAGCACGTACTTGAGCTAATTGTTGAAAAACCAGATTTTTACTTAAATACTTAATTTGGATTTTCTTTCATAATTGCCTTACTTTACTTGTTATTGTAGCATGTGCTAGCATAGAAGAGCATGTTTAATTGCCCCAAGTTGCCTATTTGTCAAATTGTCTTAAATATGATTTACTGGAGCACGTTAGGCCTTTATTATTTGTTGCTTTGTATTGTTGTAATTCAATTTCTAAACATTTCTCTGATGTTGGTTGCGTATTTACTTTGGGACTACGGGTTCAATTCCCGGGAGCTCCCCCACTTGTTTGTTTACTTTGGGACTACGGGTTCAATTCCCAGGAGATCCCCCTGCACTTTTATTTTGGGATTACAGGTTCAATTCCCGGGAGATTCTCCAGTAATCTATATGATGGACTACGGGTTCAGTTCCCAAGAGATCCTCCAGTAATGGATATGATGGACTACGGGTTCAATTCCTGGAAGATCCTCCAGTAATTGATATGATGGACTACGGTTTCAATTCCCGAGGGATCTGATAGCTTCATGGACAATGATAAAGCTGTAGAAGCTCCAAGAAGGTCATTCACGAGGTCTCAAGCTAAAGAGAAGCAAGACAAGATTATTAGGCTTCAATGGGAGATCAAGAAGGCACTAATAGTGGAACAAGATCTACAAATTTATGTAGAGGATTTAGCTAAGTGCTACACTCATTTCGTGGTCCAAGTCCAAGTCCAAGAGGAGGTTGATTGGGGTCCAAGCACAAGCCATAAAGGCACCTAAATTAGGCACCTAAATTTTCCTATTTTGTTAGGACATATTTATTGCTTTCCTAGTTAGTTAAGGTTAATAGTTTCATTTTCCTAAGATTGGTAGAATTACTTTCCAAGATTGACTTGGTTTAGGTTTCCTAGAGTTTTACCTTTTCCTATTTTAGTTGGACTTGTTGTCCAAAGTAGTTTAGGACTTTATTTACTAACATTTAAGGATAATTTCGTGATCACCCTCTATATAAAGGGGTATCTTCTTTGTTTTTAGGTAGATCATTTAGATTATTATCAATAAAACTCGTGAGATTTTCTTGCACTCTTGTGTGGCTACTCTTGGATTTATTCTTCAACCTTCAAGACTCAACTTAAGATGGTAAGAATTAAACCCTTTTCGAAATCTTAGATCACTTCTAGGTATTCAAGAAAGGTGATAAGTTTTGGCTTATTGTTGTTCTTGTTATTCTAAAGGGTCAGGTTTCACAATCTATTTCTTGTTTTAAATTTCTACCAAAGGCGATTAGTTCTTTGTTAACTAATTGTTGTTGTTAGGATTCAACTTCAAGAATAGACTTCTTGATTTCAAGAAAGACTTTCTTGAATTCAATCTATCTTTAATTTTTGTCTTTTATTCTTTTCTTCATTTTCTTTTAGCTTCCGCACGTTTCTTATTTTTTCTTTAGTAATTCTTGAATCCCTATCGTGTTGCTATCAAGTGGTATCAGAGCTTAGGCTAATCAAGATTTCAATCTTGATAATCGTAGGAGGTTCTTGATTTAAAAAAAAAGAATTTCAGCCTACAAAAAGTGTTCTTGTACTATTTGGTTTCCAAGTCAAAAAAGGAAACAAGAAGAGGGGATTCTAGTCCTTGAAGATTATTGAAACTTCTTCCTTATTCTTGTGGGTTATGGGTTTCTTCAATTCTTTCCTTTTTTTTCTACCAACCATTTCCTGTTCTTTCTAGGTTTGGTCTTCCACTTTGCTTTTCTTTTTCTAACTCAAATTCTTATCACTAAAGGGTTGTGACTAGTAAGGTTTATTAATAAATCTAAAGATTAACGACCAAGGGTTGCATTGAGTGAAAAAGGGGACAACAAATATATATATATATATATATATATATATATATATATATATATATATATATATATATATATATATATATATATATATATATATATATATATATATATATATGCTTTGTTCAAGATGTTTCATACTGGTAGTGATGATGAACAAAGAATTCTTCAAGAAGCCGAAATTAAAGGAAGGACTAATTTCACCTTGAAAGCTATGCATCAACAATTTGAAAGGTAGAATCTGCAATTCCAAGAGACGAGGGACATCATTGCTGAGCAAAATATTACAATAGCTGAACTTAGGAGGGGAAATCATGCAAGACCCCAAGCTAGGAGAAATATACTCGCCGCCATTGAAAATCAAGAAAACCCAATCGATGATTTTAATGATGATATTGATTTTGATCGGTTAACAAGATATAGAAGGGGAAAAAGAGGAAGATATGAAGATGATAATATAAATAGTATAAAAATGGCGATGCCATCTTTCAAGGGAACAAGGGATCTAGACTTGTACCTTGATTGGGAGAGAAAAGTGGAAGCTATCTTTGACTACCACAGCTATTTGGAGGGCAAGAAGGTTAAACTTGTTGCTGTTGAATTTTCTGACTACGCAGCAATCTTTGTGGAAAAAGCTTTCTAGGGATAGATTGCAAGAAGGACAAGCACTCGTTGCTACGTGGGTTGAGATGAAGAGAGTAATGAGGAAGAGATTTGTGCCATCATACTTTCAAAGAGATCTTCAACAACGTCTTCAAACTTTGAGGCAAGGGTCCTTGTCTGTACATGAGTACTTTAAGGCTATGGATATGGCTATGATCCAAGCTAATTGTGTGGAGGAAGAGGAGGCTACAATGGCTAGGTTTTTGAATGGTTTAAATAGGGAAATAGCTTATGTAGTCGAATTGCAACAATATATAACTTTAGATGAGTTAGTTGAATTAGCCGTAAAGGTAGAAAGACAAAACAAAGGAGACAGCAATCTAGCTCATGGGGAAGCCGGCCAACTACTACTCAAAAGAAGAAATGGCCGAAATCTAACGAGACATCTACTCTTGAATTACATGAAGACAAGGGCAAGAGAAAATTGGAATCCAGGGATGGGGGTAAGCCTTTTATGCCTAAGACTTCTACTTCTACTTCTTCTATTCAATGTCTCAAGTGTCAAGGGAGAGGGCACAAGGCTTATGAATGCCCAAGTATAAAAACATCCTAATCAAAGAGGATGGGGGATATGAGAGCGAAAATAGTGCACCAGGTAAAGAACAAGAAGAAAACTTTATAGAGAATGAAGAAGGAGAAGAGATGGAGTTCATGGATAGTGGGTTGAATTTTGTGGTTAGGAGGCTTATGCATATTAATCTGGGTCACTCTAATGAAGAACAAAGGGAAAATATATTCCATACCCGGTGTGGGATTAAAGATAAAATTTGTTCTATGATAATTGATAATGGGAGTTGTGCTAATGTTGTAAGTGCATATTTGGTGTAAATGATAGGGTTGGAATGGACGAAACACCCTAGATCTTATAGGTTGTAGTGGTTTAATGATAGTGGAGAGGTCAAGGTAAATAAACAATGCATGGTCTCTTTTAAGATTGGAAGGTATGCTGATGAAGTTCTATGTGATATAGTACCCATGCAAGCTTGTCATATCTTGTTGCGGTGCCCATGGCAGTATGATAGGAGTGCTTTTCATGATGGGAGGAAAAATAGATACTCTCTTGAGCATAATGGCAAGAAATACATTCTTTCACCTTTAAATCCTTCCCAAGTGTATGAATATCAAAAAAAGATGAAAGAATCGATGGGGAAACATAGGGAGGGATCAAAACAAGTGACTAAAGGGAAAGAAAAAGAGGGCAAATTTGAAGTGAGGTCTAAGGAGAGAGAGGGCAACAATGAGAGGAAAGAAAAGGTGGGGAAGAGTGACAAAAAGAAAGCATTGGTGAGAGGAAAGAGGCTAAGATTGAAAAAAAACTGAGCCTTGCAAAAGCCAAAGAGTGTTTAATTGCGAAAAAGGAGGGGCTGCCTATTATCTTGCTCACTTATAAGGAAGTTCTACTTAATAATGATTCATTAATATCCTCTTTGCCTAGTGTTATTTCTAACCTTTTGTATGATTTTGAAGATGTTTTTCCTGAGGATCTTCCTAAAGGTTTACCACCTTTAAGGGGAATAGAGCATCAAATTGACTTTGTGCCCGGATCACAAATTCCTAATAGGCCTGCTTATAGGAGCAATCCTGAAGAAACGAAGGCATTGCAAAGACAAGTAGATGAGCTGCTTGATAAGGGATTTGTTAGAGAAAGTATGAGTCCATATTCTGTACCCGTAATTTTGGTGCCAAAGAAGGATGGCACTTGGAGGATGTGTGTGGACTGTTGCACCATCAATAAAATAATGGTAAATTATTGCCATCCTATCCCTCGTTTAGATGATATGCTTGAACAATTGCATGGTTCACAAATATTCTCTAAAATTGAATTGAAGAGAAGATATCACTAAATTAGAATGAATCCTAGAGATGAGCGGAAAACTGTCTTTAAAACTAAATATGGATTGTATGAATGGTTAGTGATGCCATTCGGGTTAACTAATGCACCTAGTACATTCATGAGGTTAATGAACCATATCTTTAAGGATTTTCATGGAAAATTTTTAGTGGTTTATTTTGATGATATTCTGATCTTTTCTAAATCTTTAGAAGAACATGTCAAACATTTGAAACAAGTTTGTAATGTGCTTAGGGAGCAACAACTGTATGCAAATCTATCCAAGTGCATGTTTTGTGTAGATAAGGTAGTTTTTCTGTGTTTTGTTGTGAGTTCTAGAGGTGTTGAAGTAGATGAAGATAAAATAAAAGCAATTAAAGATTGGCCTACACCTAATAGCATTACTGAAGTTAGAAGTTTCCATGGACTTGCTAGCTTTTATAGGAGATTTTAGTTCAATTGCTGCACCTTTAACTGAAGTCATTAAGAAGGATAAGGTCTTTAATTGTGGAAAAGAACAAGAGCTTGCATTTAATATTTTAAAGGATAAATTGTGTTATGCTCCCTTGTTACAATTACCCGATTTTAATAAGTCTTTTGAAATTGAATGTGATTCATCTGGTAGAGGTATTGGGGCTGTTTTAATGCAAGATTCAAAACCAATAGTTTATTTTAGTGAGAAGCTGAATGGGGCTGCATTGAATTATTCTACTTATTACAAATAATTGTATGCCTTGGTAAGGGCTCTTACTACATGGCAACATTATTTGTGGCCAAAAGAGTTTGTGATAAAAACTGACCATGAGTCCTTAAGATACTTGAAAATCCATGGGAAATTGAGTAGAAGACATGCCAAATGGGTCAAATTCATTGAGACATTTCCTTATGTGATTAGCTACAAGCCAGGTAAAGACAATATAGTTGTTGATGCGCTTTCAAGAAGGTACGCTCTTGTTTCTACTCTTAGTTCTAAATTGATGGGATTTGATCATATTAAGGAATTATATGTTGATGGTTCTGATTTTAATGTCGCATTTTCAGCATGTTTAAATGGACCTTTTGAGAAGTATAATATGAAAGATGGGTTTCTTTTTTAACGAGAATAAGCTTTGTGTCCCTAATTGTTCTTTGCGAGAAGTTTCTGTGAGGGAAGCACATTCCGGGGGACTTATGGGGCACTTTGGTGTGCCTAAAACACTTAACATCCTTGCTGAAAATTTCTTTTGGCCTAATATGAGAAAAGATGTCGAAAAATTTTGTGCTCAATGGCTTGAATGCAAACAAGCTAAATCTAAAGTGTTGCCACATGGTTTATACACGCCATTACATGTGCTTATTTCCCCTTGGATTGATATTTCTATGGACTATGTGTTAGGACTGCCTAAAACAAGGTATGGTAAGGATATCATCTTTGTTGTGGTGGATAGGTTCTCAAAAATGGCTCATTTTATTCCTTGTTTAAAGACTAATGATGCTTCTCATGTTGATGATTTATTTGTTAGAGAAGTTGTAAAATTGCATGGTATACCTCGAACTATTGTTAGCAATAGGGTTGCTAAGTTTCTAAGCCACTTTTGGCGTGTGCTTTGGGGAAAATTGGGCACAAATTTGTTGTTTTCTACTTTGTGTCATCCACAAACTGATGGGCAAACTAAGGTAGTAAATAGAACTTTAGGAAATATGTTAAGGGTTGTTCTAAAAGGAAAGTTAACTTCTTGGGAGGAGCACTTGCCTATGGTAGAATTTTCTTACAATCGAACTGTTCATTCATCTACTGGTTATTCTCCTTTTGAAGTTGTTTATGCTTTTAACCCCCTTACACCACCCCTTGACTTATTGCCCTTTCCTACTAATGAGACAATTAGTCTTAATGTAAAGAAGAAATCTGATTTGATGAAGACTATTCAAGAGCATACGAGACTTGCAATTGAGAAGAGGAATGAGCAAATAGCTAAACGAAGGAATAAAGGTCAAAAATCAGTTATCTTTGAGCCAGGTGATTTGGTTGGGTTCATATGAGGAAGGAGAGATTTCCTTCAAAAAAAAGACAAAATTTCACCCTATAGGAGATGGACCATTTAAAGTACTTGAACGAATTAGAGATAATGCTTACAAATTGAACCTTCCAGGTGAGTTTCAAGTAAGTACTACTTTTAATGTTGTTGACTTATCCTTGTTCCATGTAGGTTCAAATTCGAGGATGAATTCTTTTCAAGATGAGGGGAATGATGGCTTCGTGGACAAGGATATAGCTGGAGAAACTCAAAGAAGGACATTCACTAGGTCTCAAGCTAAGGATAAGCAAGATAAGATTACTGGGCTTCAATGGGAGATCAAGAAGGCACTAATGGTAGAACAAGATCTACAAAATTATGTAGAGGATTTAGCTAAGTGCTACACTCATTTTGTGGTCCAAATCCAAGTCCAAGAGGAGGTTGATTGGGGTCCAAGCACCAGCCATAAAGACACCTAAATTAGGCACATAAATTTTCCTAGTTTGTTAGGACATATTTATTGCTTTCCTAGCTAGTTAAGGTTAATAGTATCCTTTTCCTAAGATTGGTAGAATTACTTTCCAAGATTGACTTGGTTTTGGTTTCCTAGAGTTTTACCTTTTCCTATTTTAGTTGGACTTGTTGTTCGAAGTAGTTTAGGACTTTATTTCCTAATATTTAAGAATTATTTCGTGATCACCCTCTATATAAAGGGGTATCTTCTTTGTTTTTAGGTAGATCATTCAAATTATTATCAATAAATCTTGTGAGATTTTCTTGCACTCTTGTGTGGCTACTCTTGGATATATTCTTCAACCTTTAAGACTCAACTTAAGGTGGTAAGAATTAAACCCTTTTTCAAAATCTTAGATCACTTCTAGGTATTCAAGAAATGTGATAAGTTTAGGCTTATTGTTGTTCTTGTTATTCTAAAGGGTCGGGTTTTACAATCTATTTCTTGTTTTTAATTTCTACCAAAGGCGATTAGTTCTTTGTTAACTAATTCTTGGGTCGGTGATTCAGGGGGGCGGAGAGATTGACGGGGATGTCACTCATCGTATAGGAGCGGTATGGTCGAAGTGGAGGCTTGCATCAGGAGTCCTGTGTGACAAGAAAGTGCCACTGAAACTCAAGGGAAAATTTTATAGATCTGTGGTTAGACCTGCCATGTTGTATGGGGCGGAGTGCTGGCCGGTGAAGAACTCTCATATTCAGAGAATGATGGTTGCGGAGATAAGGATGCTCAGGTAGATGTGTGGACTCACCAGGTTAGATAAGATTAAGAATGAAGTTATTCGAGAGAAGGTGGGGTGGCCCCGGTGGATGAGAAGATGCGTGAAGCGAGGCTTAGGTGGTTCGGGCATGTGCGGAGGAGAAGTCCTGATGCCCCGGTGAGAAGTTGTGAGCGACTGGCGGTGGTCGGCGTGAGGAGAGGCAGAGGGATGCCTAAGAGGTATTGGGGAGAGGTGATTAGGCATGACATGGCTAGGATGCATATTTCCGAGGACATGGCCCTTGATAGAAAAGTCCGGAGGTCTAGTATCAGGGTTGTAGGATAGGGGCTCCTAGAATTTTTTGTACTCCTTTCCCGGGGTTGGGTGAGGCTTGTCAGGGCAACTCATAGATGATTCGTGCATTGCATTGTGTCCCCCTTATGGTAGTTATTTATGGTAGCCACTGTTTGATATTATTGCATGTCATTTTATGTATAATTCTTATGTTTAGATAACTATTTATGCGATTTCTGCCGGAATTACTAATGCTCTTTTGTTTTTGTTTTTGTTTTTGTTGTTGCTTTCCCTTTCCTTCTCTAAGCTGAGGGTCGATTGGAAACAGCCTCTCTACCCTTTTGGGTAGGGGTAAGGCTTGTCTACGTATTACCCTCCCCAGACCCCACCTTGTGGGACTATACTGGGTAGTGTTGTTGCGTTGTTGTTGAGTATTCAACTTCAAGAATAGACTTCTTGAATTCAAGAAACTCTTTATTGAATTCAATCTATATTTACTTTTTGTCTTTTATTCGTTTCTTTATTTTCTTTTAGCTTCCGCACGTTTCTTGTTTTTTTTTAGTAATTCTTGAATCCCTATTGTGTTGCTATCAAGATCCTCCAGTAATTGATACGATGGACTACGGGTTCGATTCCAGGGAGATCCACTGGATAGTTGAGGAAAAAAGGCTACAGGACGTTTGTCACGCCCCAAATTGAGGAACATGACCGGCGCCTGACCGGGTTGCCCCAGTCAAGCGGACCTGGGTGCCTTTCATTCCCACGCGTTACCCCTGTGATGACTGTTTCTCATTAACCAAATATATTACTAATCATAATTGATTTCACATTAAACAAATAAAATGATACGAGTGATTCATTAACAAGATTTCAATTTTTACAACGCCCGACATAACACAATATATATACATAAGACTGGAGTCCCACAGTTTACATGTCTGTGGAGCCTCTAGGATACAAAAGGGAAATACAATACTTGCCGGTAACAAGGCTCCGGCTATACCTTACAAACCAAAATGAAATCTAAACGAAAGTGGAGTGAACCACACAGGGCCCCGAGGAAGAAAGGGGCTCACCAAAACGGGCAGTGGAGGATGAAAGATACTACTGCCGATGTGCTGAAGTGCCTGCTACAGATCCACCTACAATCATAACACGAATGTAGCGTCCCCCGGCAAAAGGGACGTCAGTACACTTGAATTGTACTGGTATGTATGGACAAACTTTGTCCCAAGTAAACTCAAGCCATTAAATTACATCAACAATTAGTTAAGCCAGCCAACCATGTTTCCACATTTTCCTTATTTCAAATAATTCTCAACACAAAGCACTTTCTACAATCAACCAATTTAACAATAACCAATCAATCACGTAAAGCACAAGTAGTCAAACAAAGGGGCAATCAGTGCCCCACAGGTTGCAAACTCTCTTGCTGGTCTCCTTTCACAATTTCACATTATTGATTTTTGTATCAATTTTCAATAGCGATTTCGATCGCTTTCCATCCTTATTGCCCCTGACCACCCTTATTACCTCGGCCACCCTTATCACCCCAACCCACACCTTATTTCACCACGTTGCGGCGCGCAACACGACCCCGCCTTACAGTTGAAAACACAACAATTTCAAACGAGCAGATAAGGTACTACACACAATTTCAACAAGTTCAAATAAGCAACTTACACATTGGTTCATGTTCTCAATTTCTTCTCAATTCAATATCACAACCATGTTACAATATTTCCACAATTCAAGTGTTTCATCTCTTTCCACAATAAACCAATTCTCAAGTTGTTTCGTTTGTTTTCCACAAGGTGCCATATAGGCCATCATAGTCATTATTCACAATTCTTTTGCCAAATTAAACTCTCATTTTACATTACTCATAACTCAACAACAAACTTTGAATATCCAACAACAACATCAAGAATTTCACACAATTTGTCAATTTAACCCGAAACAAACAACTTCACACACATAGGCGATTTCACAAGAATCAAAATTATCCATACATACCTGGTGATGATTTTTCCTCCTACTTTATGCTTACACAAGATATCCTACTCTTGCCAACCTTGTTCTTGAAGACTCTTACTTCTACTCACTTCTTTTTACTAGAAATCAAGTTAAATAATCATGCATGAGTGTAAGAATTCTATTTTTAAAAACTATTATATGCAAACCTCTCTTTACCCAATTAAAACTGAAAATCAAAGAAAATAGTTAGGGTTTTTACCTTGAAAAGATTGGGGATGTTGAATCTTTGCCCTAGAATCCTTGGAATTAAGTAGTTGGAACAATCTTTGAAGATGAAGAACTTCTCTCTCTAAAAACCCTCTCTTCTCTCTCTAATTTTGGTGAGATGATATGATAAAATGAAGAAGAAAGGTGTTATATTAAAGAAGAGATCGGGTCAAAATGTTACAAAAATCGGGGCCGGGGTCAAATATGCGGTCACTATGCGACCGCAGAATCCACATGCGGTCCGCAAAGTGACCGCAAAAATGGCCTCAAAGTTATGCAGGTTCTGTTAAGGAATGTGGTCACTATGCGGACCGCATGTTGATTCTGCGGTCGCAAAAGTGCACCGCAAATTTGACATGCGATCGCATATCGACCGCACTTTTGACACGATTTTTGGGCAACTCTCTGGAACGTTTTGCGGCAAGAATGCGGTCCGCATGTCAGGTTTGCGGTCGCATTCTTGACCGCATATTTGACATTTTTCGGAAAAATTAATTCTCTACATTTTTGAAACTTAAATCACTACCAAGGGTTCGAACCGCGGCTCGCAAGCTCGCCGCGAAGAATTCTACGCATTCCTAACACATTTATTCGGACCATGACACCACAGCTACTAGGTTTTATGCACAAAAATTTTACGGGGCCTTACAACGTTTTCCTGGGAGACCCTCATTGTTGTCTTGATATTGATATGTATTTACTTAGTGTTTACTCTGTTCTTGTGGTTGTCATTTCTTGGTTGACCTGCTTTACTTCACTAGTGTACTTATTATTTCTGTCAGATTATTAGACCGTAGATTATTATTTTTGCTATAATTGTCTGAGTAGGGCACTGACCTTTCCTCGTCACTACCCAACCGAGGTTAGTCCTTGCACTTACTGAGTACCGTCATGGTGTACTCATTCCCTTCCTGCACATGTTTTTCATGTGCAGATCTAGGTACTTTTGATCGAGCTCATTATCAGTGATCCAGGTGCTATATTCGGAGACTTAAGGTACATCTGCCGCGTCCGTAGGTCGAAGAGTCTTCTTCTTCTGTATCTTGTAATTAGCAGTTTCATTTCATGTATTCAGTTGTTGTAGACATTTTCAGATGTTAGAGCTGTATCTTATGATTCTCTTAGCATGTGTTGTACGTAGGTTTCAGGGTCTTTGGGATAGTTTCAGAATGCTAAGTGTTAAAATGTATGTGCCAGAAGGCAATTATATACATTATTCTTGTTATTTAGTTTTGATTATAATTTCCCCCAAATGTTATTACTTCCGCAAGGTGTTAGGCTTACCTGGTCGTGAAGACTAGGTGCCATCATGACGTGTTCACAATTGGTAAACTAGGGTCGTGACAAGTTGGTATCAGAGCTCTAGTTTCTTAGGAGTCACAGAACACAAGCCGGTTTATTAGAGTCTCATTGATCGGTACGGAGACATCTGTACTTATCTACGAGAGGCTATGTAACCATTAGGAAAATAATACTTCATTTCATTCATTATCGTGCATCATTTATTCTGTTGGAGCCTATAATCATATGTTCTTTTGTATCCACTCGTGTATTGAAATTGCGCACTCAGTATCAATTTGGCACTGACGGTTCGTGATGCTACAAAAGGATTTCAAGGGAGACAAGAATTTACTCAACCATTATTACCGCGTGTCATCCATACATAATACAGAAGTATTGAGAAATCATTCAATTATACACATGGGAGTGCAATAGGTTCTGACATTGCAATAATAGTAAAGTCACGGGGTGGGTGTAGATCTAAAGATAGTTGGTGGTAACAGTAACTATGTGGTTCATATGAGATATCTATTTAGCGAAGGGTATAACTAGCAACCGAGATACTGGAGGGAATTGTCCTAAGAATGACATATACCAATCGAACGGCTTGAGATGTCTTATGATGGTGACGTACGAGCGATAAATGCTCGTATTGTGGAGTATCTGGATGTATCTTATGGCTTTGCACCAAAGTGTAGAGAGTCCACTATCAACGATCGAATTGTGGGTCATGTGACATATTAGTTTTGGCATGCGATGTATTTAAGTGGTATTCAAAAGTTCTCTAAAACTTGCATA
This sequence comes from Nicotiana noctiflora, assembly GCA_032618575.1. Taxonomy (NCBI): domain Eukaryota; kingdom Viridiplantae; phylum Streptophyta; class Magnoliopsida; order Solanales; family Solanaceae; genus Nicotiana; species Nicotiana noctiflora. The sequence continues at coordinate 523,448 of JASVEL010000853.1, read as the reverse complement.
TGAGTAAGAGTTGAGATTTTATGGGATGATGTTTGGACCTTCGATGTTCCTATGTCCATAATAATTCTACATTTCTGTATCAGCAGGGAATTGGAAACAATTTTAGGATACTCATAGTGCTCCAGTTAATTAGGGCACTTCCATGGGACAATCATCTTTTAATGCACCACTGACATGGGATTCCTTAAATGACTATTCTAGTTATCCAGCACATACTTAGTATGAGCAGCGAAACTGTAAATGGGTTATTATGAATGTGGTGATACTAGAAACATCATGAGAAATTATCCCAGACTTGGGAGAAATCTACTTCATCAGAACACACAGTCAACACACTCCATTATAGTTACTAATCTACATACGCTACAAGCTAGATATGGTGAACGAACAGGTAGATAATGCTTAAAGAGGTAGACTCCTGACCCATTGATATAATTGCTATAGTGTGGTTGAGGCACTACACCAGATGGTGTCATTATATGCACAATTCTGATTATTATAAAAGGGATAATTTTCCTTAACTTGATTTGGTTTTGAAAACTGACGCAGGTCCTCTTAATATGCATCAGTAATGAGTAAGCTTCGTAATCCTGAAATCTACTTATGTGAACAATCACGTTGGACTATTATATGGAGATAGCTACCCCTATCATTATGTGTTGGTCAGTAAAAATATCTATGACGCTAAAACTGACTTTCTATTACTTACTACAGTGGGTTTTGATGTAATTTCTGGATAATTAATTTCAATTGTCAATTATATGCCCTATCGGTATGAGGGTTCGTTATATGTTGTGATTCTCTTTGACAGATATTATTGAAAAGCGAAGTAACGGAAATGAAAATTTTCAGTTGGCGCAATGTGAAAATACTTGTGATTCAGAGTTGAGGGTGATATCCTCGAATAATTATATGATGTGAAATGCTTTAAACCAAGCTAGTAGCTGCGGTGGATGTTATAAAGGACAGTGTCCAGAAGGTGAAAAGTTTATGTGTTAAAATTCTCATTGTATGAAATTTAAAACTTTGTACTATCTTTTAACTGGGAGTCATACCTGTTAGGCTTATTTGACAATTCTTGTGTATTTTGTTTTTCATATTTAGTCATTTTTGCGTTGTTAACATTGAGTTTTAGCCTACGAGATGGGCGACCAAGTGGCGTTAAATGTGACACGTCAATTCGAGTAAGTAATTATGAGATCTTCATGCTTCGTTGTGAGTAAATCGAAGGTCTGAAATGAGATGTTTGTTAACATAAGGTTAATTTGCAATGTTGTGATTTATGAAAAACTATTATGGCCAGAGACGAGGTTATGGGCATACAGATGACGTGTTTCATGTCCAGATATCACTATGATAATGTGATGCTTGTAATGAAGAGATTAGTATTATTGATATATATATATATATATATATATATATATATATATATATATATATAGTGGTATTTCATTGGGTGTGGATGTGTTGTTAGGAGTTATTTTGGTGTTACTATGGCAGGTGGATAGGCTCAATTACAGGGGAGGCTCTGCCGAAATTTTTGAAAAATTTGGGAGTTCAAAAATTTGAGATATTAAGATGTGCGAAGAAAGAGATAGGTTACATTGTGTATTTGAGGACGAATGACCCCAAGTGTGGGAGAGCGTAACATCTTGAAGAAAATAATTTCGAAGTAATTAAGCGCTATTAAAAGTTGAAGTATGTTGAAATAAGACTAATGCAGTGTGACAATGTGGAATTCATGCCCTATGATGAATGTTAGATGTTGAAGTTTGGGTCTTATCCTAAGGTTATGGACTAAGGATGAGGTGAAACCTTCAGTTAAGTTGGAGGATCAGTTATAGGAATTTTCTTTAAGAAGGGTTTTATTTCGGCTTAGTGTATCACTTGGGTGCTCCTGTGTCATTTGAAAAAAAAAATCAAGACATCTTTGACTACATTCCCAGTTTTGGTATTGCCTACAGGTTCAAGGTCTTATACTATATATTACGATGTCTCGAGGATTGGTCCTAGAGCGGTATTGATGCATGACAGTAGGGTGATTGCCTACGCATCCAGATAGTTGAAGGTACGTGAGAAAAGTTTTTCTATCCATGATCTTGAGTTAACTACTTTTATTCACTCATTGAAAATCTGGCGTCATTATTTGTACGGTGTGCCTTGTGAAATTTATACCGACCATCAGAGTTTGCAGCAACTGTTCAAGCAAAAGGATATAAATTTGCATCAGAGAAGGTGGTTAGAGTTGTTGAAAGATTAGGATATTACTATTTTTTACCACCCGGGCAAGTCCAATGTGGTAGCTGATGCCTTGAGTCGCTGGGCAGAGAGTTTGGGAAGTTTGGCTTACCTACCAACATCAAGAGCGCTATGGCAATGGATATTTAGGACTTTATCAGCCAGTTGTGAGGTTGGATCTTTCAGAGCCTAGTCGAAATTGTAGCTTGGTGCCCCAACTGTGAGCGGGTTAATTATAAGAAACAAAGACCCGATGGGTTGGTTCGAGTCTGATGAGGTTAGATTATTAGGCACAAACTTGGTTTAGAATACTTGGGAAAAGTTTAAAGTGATTCATTGGTTTAAAGTTATGCGAACCAGAAAGTTTGTGATGGTTCCGATATGGTGGAAGAGAAGGTCATGATTCATTGGGTTGTGGATGTGTTGTTAGGAGTTATTTTGGTGTTACTATGGCAGGTGGATAGGCTCAATTACAGGGGAGGCTCTATCGAAATTTTTGAAAAATTTGGGAGTTGGAAAATTTGAGATATTAAGATGTGCGAAGAAAGAGATAGGTTACATTGTGTATTTGAGGACGAATGACCCCAATATTGGGAGAGCGTAACATCTTGAAGAAAATAATTTTGAAGTAATTAAGCGCTATTAAAAGTTGAAGTATGTTGAAATAAGACTAATGCAGTGTGACAAAGTGGAATTCAGGCCCTATGATGAATGTTTGATGTTGAAGTTTGGGTCTTATCCTAAGGTTATGGACTAAGGATGAGGTGAAACATTCAGTTAAGTTGGAGGATCAGTTATAGGAATTTTCTTTAAGAAGGGTTTTATTTCGGCCTACTATATCACTTGGGTGCTCCTGTGTCATTTGAAAAAAAAAATCAAGACATCTTTGATTACATTCCCAGTTTTGGTATTGCCTACAGGTTCAAGGTCTTATACTATATATTGTGATGTCTCGAGGATTGGCCCTGGAGTGGTATTGATGCATGACAGTAGGGTGATTGCCTACGCATCCAAATAGTTGAAGGTACATGAGAAAAGTTTTTCTATCCACGATCTTGAGTTAACTGCTTTTATTCACGCATTGAAAATCTGGTGTCATTATTTGTACGGTGTGCCTTGTGAAATTTATACCGACCATCAGGGTTTGCAGCAACTGTTCAAGCAAAAGGATATAAATTTTCATCAGAGAAGGTGGTTAGAGTTGTTGAAAGATTAGGATATTATTATTTTATATCACTCGGGCAAGTCCAATGTGGTAGCTGATGCCTTGAGTCGTTGGGCAGAGAGTTTGGGAAGTTTGGCTTACCTACCAACATCAAGAGCGCTATGGCAATGGATATTTAGGACTTTATCAGCCAGTTGTGAGGTTGGATCTTTCAGAGCCTAGTCGAAATTGTAGCTTGGTGCCCCAACTGTGAGCGGGTTAATTATGAGAACCAAAGACCTGGTGGGTTGGTTCGAGTCTGATGAGGTTAGATTATTGGGCACAAACTTGGTTTAGAATACTTGGGAAAAGTTTAAAGTGATTCGGGATTGACTCTGTATAACCTCGTCCAGACAGATTAGTTATGCGAACCAGAAAGTTTGTGATGGTTCCGATATGGTGGAAGAGAAGGTCATGATTCATTTTACGCCTATAAAGGGCATTATGAGATTTGGGAAGAAAGGGAAGTTGAGTCTAAGGTTTATTGGCCCTTTTGAGATATTGAACCGTGTTGGAGAAGTTGCTTATGAACTTGCACTACCTCTCAGCTTGACAGAAGTTCATTCGGTATTTTATGTCTCGATGCTCCGGAGATATCATGGGGACCCGTCGCACGTGTTGGATTTCAGCTTAGTCAGATTGGACAATGATCTATCTTATGTTGAGGAGCCAGTGGCAATATTGGACATGCAGGTCCGAAAGCTCAGGTCTAAGGATATAGCTTCTGTAAACGTTCAATGGCGGGGTCAGCCGGTCGATGAGGCGACTTGGGAGACTGAGCGGGATATGCGCAACCGATATCTTTATCTTTTCACTACTCCAGGTATGTTCTTTATGCTCATCCTAGGACGAACGAATGTTTAAGTGTGGGAGGATGTAACGACCCGGCCGGTCGTTTTAGGAATTTATGCCCCGAACATCTATTAACTACTTGCCCTAAGTTCATTTATTCTATTTTGATTTGTGGGGACGTTCGGTGTTTGGATTCGGAGTGTTGCGGGACACTTAGTCCCTAAATGAAAGCTTAAGTGTTGAAAAATAGTCTGTAATCGGAACAATGTGAAGACGACCTCAGAATGGAAATCCAATGGTTCTGTTAGCTCTGTTAGGTGATTTCGGGGTTGGGAGCATGTTCGGAATATATTTTGGAAGCCCGTAACTCATTTAGGCTAGGAATGCCGAAAGTTAGTATTTGGCGATTTCCGGTTGACATGTGAAATTTTGATCCGAGGGTCGGAACGGGATTCCAGAAGTTGATGTAGCACTGTCATGTCATTTGGGACGTGTGTGCAAAATTTCAGGTCATTTGGACGTTGTTTGGTCGTGTTTTTTATCGAATACGTGTTTTTGAAGTTTTAAAAGAACATAGGATTTAATTTGATGTAATTTGATGATTTTAGTGTTAGTAGAGGTGTTTTGATAATTGGAACAAGTTTGAATAATGTTTTAGGATTGGTTGGTATGTTGGGTTGAGGTCCAGGGGGACCTCAGATGAGTTTCGAGGTGGTTCCGAACAATTTCTAAGATATTTAGCAGTTGGTTTTTTGCTACAGCAGTGCTCTATGCGATCGCGGGGAATTGGATGTGATCGCGGTGAGTAAAATGCTAAAAAAATCCAGTGATTCGCAATCGCGTACAGTGCTTCGTGATCGCGAGGAATAAAATTTCTGCTACATTGATCTAACTTCGGAAGCTCTTATCTTTTTATCTACAAGGTATTTTGAGGTGATTCAAAAATGAAAGTTGTAACCCTTCGTGTCTAGTTTCGAAATATCTAAATAAATCAGAATTTAGATATGTGTAGCGGAAGTTATGGACGTTACACTATAGGCTTTCCGAGAAGGATCTTTTATACACATGACTGAATTTGGAAGCTTATATCATGTAATGTATAAGGATTCAAGAAATTAGCGACATATAACAGTTATAGCCCTATGTGTCTAGTTTCCAGAACGTCAAACCATTTTTCATTCGGAGTTGTGTACAAAAGGTATGACCATTATACTGAAGGCTGTCCGGAGGAGTGCGATCGCGAAAGGTTTACTGCAATCGCGAAGAGCAAATTTTGGGCGTAGAAAAGTTGTTCTTCACGATAACAAAGTAATTTCCGCGATAGCGAAGAGTAAATACCTAGGCAGAAGCTTTATTTCATGGTTTCAACCATTTTTAATATTTTTGGACCAAGGGAGCTCGGGTGAAGCAATTTTTCGAGAGATTTTCAAGGAAAACATTGGGGTAAGTGTTCTTAACTCAACTTTGGTTGTATAACTCGAATCTATAACAAATTTTGGTGTTTAATCTAAGAATTTATTGAAAGTGGTAGAAAATCCTCTTGGATAGAATCACTGATTTGAGGGTCAAAATGATATGGGAATTTTATAAATTTGGTATAGTTAGACTCGTGAGAGTGTGAGGTTTCTGAAAAATATAAATTTTACCCGGTCCCGAGATGTGGGGCCCGAGGGGTATTTTGGTTATTTTATATCGTTTCGCGTATTAGCTTAGAATTTAATTGTAGAATAAATTCCTTGAATTATTATTTATAATATGCAATTTAATTAAATAGATTTGAGCCACTTGGAGTCGGATACTCGTGGCAAGAGCGTGATTTCAGGTTGACTTGCACTTGATCGAGGTAAGTGGCTTGTCTAACCTTTTGTGGGGGACTTCGTCCCTTAGGATGTGATATTTGGTAATTGAATGCCTTGTGCGTGAGGTGACAAGCACGTATTTGAGCTAATTGTTGAAAAATCGGATTTTTACTTAAATACTTGGTTTGGATTTTCTTTCATAATTGCCTTACTTGACTTGATTATTGTAGCATGTGCTAGCGTAAAAGAGCATGTTTAATTGCCCCAAGTTGCCTATTTGTCAAATTACCTTAAATGTGATTTAGGTGGAGCATGTTAGGCCTCTATTATTTGTTGCTTTGTATTGTTGTAATTTAATTTCTAAATATTTCTCTGATGTTGGTTGCGTATTTACTTTGGGTCTACGGGTTCAATTCCCGGGAGCTCCCCCTCTTGTTTGTTTACTTTGGGACTACGGGTTCAATTCTCGGGAGATCCCCCTGCACTTTTATTTTGGGACTACGGGTTCAATTCCCAGGAGATCCCCCTGCACTTTTATTTGGGACTACATGTTTAATTCCCGGGAGATCCTCTAGTAATCGATATGATGGACTACGGGTTCAATTCCCAAGAGATCCTACAATAATTGATATGATGAACTATGGGTTAAATTCCCGGGAGATCCTCCAGTAATTGATACGATGGACTACGGGTTCGATTCCTGGGAGATCCATTGAATAATTGAGGAAAAGGGGCTACAGAACGGTATCATGGGAGACACTCATTGTTGTCTTGATATTGATTTGTATTTACTCAGTGTTTACTCTGTTCCTGTGGTTGTCATTTCTTGGTTGACCTGCTTTACTTCACTGTTGTACTTATTATTTATGTCAGATTACTAGACTATAGATTATTATTTTTGTTATAATTGTCTCAGTAGGGCCCTGACCTTTCCTCGTCACTACCCAACTGAGGTTAGGCTTGACACTTACTTAGTACCGCCGTGGTGTACTCATGCCCTTCCTGCGCATGTTTTCCATGTGAAGATCTAGATACTTCTGATCAAGCGCATTATCAGTGATCCAGATGCTATATTCGGAGACTTGAGGTACATCTGCCGCGTACGTAGACCGAAGAGTCTCCTTCTACTCTATCTTGTAGTTAGCAATTTCATTTCATGTATTCAGTTGTTGTAGACATTTTTTAATGTTAGAGCTGTATCTTTTGATTCTCTTAGTCTGTGTTGTGAGTGAGTTTCCGGGTCTTTGGGATAGTTTCAAAACGCTAAGTGTTAAAATGTATGTGCCAGAAGGCAATTATATACATTATTCTTGTTATTTAGTTTTGATTATAATTTTCCGCAAATGTTATTACTTCCGCAAGGTGTTAGGCTTACCTGGTCGCGAACACTAGATCCATCATGACGTGTTCACAATTGGTGAACTAGGATCGTGACACCCCACAGTCAACATTATGAGGTGCAAAAAAGGTCCATTATGTAGCAAAAGGAAAAATACCTTATTAAAACAAGGCTTTAACCTAAAAATAAACTGTCTATATTTTTAATACAATATTCATATATAATTACATAACAGAGTCAAAAACAGATAACAACATAACTATAATTTTATTACCAAATTTTTACAATCTTTAAACAGAGTCAACATAAGGCAAATATTTATATAAAAATGTATCTACAATCATGAATTATAAATCTACAATAATTCTACACAATGTAGACAAAATTTCTACAAAGTACAAAATCAAACAATTATATAGGTTCATAAGAACGCGAACATTTTTTTTAGCTTTTACCAAAATCTATCTTTGAAACTAATAAATTTTTACCTTTACCAATGACTGTTGGGGAACAATTTTAGTAGATTTTTGAACTTTCTTCTTTTTTTGAAGCTTTTACATTAGGAGACCCTCTACCTTTTTTTGCAACTTTAATGGCAACTTTTTCTTCGACGAAATCATCATCGACATCAATCTTTTTGCCTTTCCTTTTCGCATATTTGATAGGTATCGAAGATTTACCAGTGTAAATATCGTGCTTTTGCCTCGTTCAAGCTTATGTCCTAGCTCTACGAGTGGAAAGTTTGGGCTTCTTCTCTTTTTTTGCATAAGCTGATTTTGAAGCCTTTTGGGTGAATTTGCTAAGAAAACACCCAAATTAAATGAAAGAAATATTTTCTCCTTTGTCTTGTATACAAATGTTCTTTGAAGATATCTTCTTCTTCATTGAAAATCAAGCTAATTAGAGACTTGAATAGAGGTAGAAATTTTGAATAAGAGTCCCAATTTCATCTATTTTTTGAAGAAGAGATGAAATTAGGGGTGTGCATTCGAATCGGTTTATCGATAAATTGAATCGATTATTGGTCATCAAAATCAAAATCAAAAAAATCGAAACCTTATTGAAACAATAACGATAAGCATATGTACAAATCGATAATCGATAAGTAATTATCGATAAGGGTCAAAAGCGAATCGATAAATCGAATTCACACCCCTAGACTGTAGACGCTTGTTAAATGAGTAATTACCTATTTGTGTAGATTAATATAACATATATAATGTATATATATTTCGCTACTATTTTAAAAGTGGCTATATAATATTATTTTTTCTAATCTATACCCCTTCCCTAAGTCCCTTACCCTATTATTTCCTCTACCATATTTAAGGAATGATCATATTAAAGATCAAGGGAATGAAGTTCAAATTAATGGAAAACAGAATTAGTCGTGATGATGTGTTTTGTTTTATTTTACTTATACCGTTGGAGTGTTGTTGGCATACATTTGATCCCTTACTTTAGTTTTGTTGCATGTGCTTGTTGACACAATTTTTATATTATAAATAGTGTTCTTCTTATTTTAGCTTCTTTTTGTCCATATTAGTTAGACACGTTTATAGCGATATACTTTCCGTGGAATCTCGCAAACTTTCTTAATGGCGTAATCGATAACCGAATCGATAAGCCCCCAAAATCGATAAATCGAAATCGAAATGTTATTGAAACGATAATGATAAGCATCTGTTCAAATCGATAATCGATAAGTAATTATCGATAAAGGTCAAAATCGAATCGATATTTGAATGCATACCCTAGATGAAATAGGCATTAATGGAGGATTTCTGAGATTTGTATAGAGAAAATCGTGGTTAAGTGCAAGATACGTGGATGAGGGGGTGAGATGTGGCGAGAGAAACATAGGAGGAGTGGGAATATACGGTAGAGTAACTTTAGAACAGTAATTAATACCATTAATTCCCTTAAACTATACATAAATGGTAATTAGGTATATAAAATATAATTATAGTAAAATTTGAGTAGGGAGGGTAATATAGTTTCATACAGTGTATAGGAATTAAAGAATTCCTAAATATACTTTGTCTTCTAATTTTTTTTTTTTTTGTTTTTATTGATCCATGAAGGTTCATAAGTTGGCCCAACAAAAAAAATATACAGCCCATTCTTAGGAAGGGGCTTTGCGAAAGTAAAATTACGCGACACATCAAACATATACACTGTATTTTTCATTCGTAGCTCTATTTTTTTTGCATATTTACCATTTGTAGCTATATTTGAATTTATGATAGAATCATAAAAATAAGAAATTAGTTATTTTAAATAGAAACAAGAGAGCAACAAACGCTCGTAGCTCGAAGTGTTTGCTTGGTTAGTAGAGGTCTTTGAGTTCGAAAATCCTCTCTGTTGAATACTTTGGGGGCCTCTCTCTCGTATCTGAGCACAAGTCCTATGTTTAACAATAGAGTGGGCTCCGTTAAGGCCCAATTCACCTTTTATGGATCCATCAGAATGATGATATTCACTTGGTTCCAACATTTCCATATTTTTTCAAGCTACAAACCTAGTTCAAACTAGCTTCAAGAACAGACTTCAATAAAGACTGCCCAAAAACTAAGGTACTATGCAATGTTTTTTGAATAAATAGGAGAGATACAATTTTAAGCCTACTGAATATCTTTAACAGGAGTACTATTTCTTTTTCTTGTTTATTAAAAAAAAAATCCATTATATGATGTGTGTAGGCCGTAATTATACTTCAGCAATTCCATTCATTGTGATACTATTTCCTTTTAATTTTATTTAAAAAAGAATAACATCTTTCTATTTAGAAATAATTTAACGTTAAATTTCTCATTTGCCTCTTAAATGTATGATTTTATTACCATACAAATATACAACATGACATGCATAAGTCCATATGTTTCAACAATCTTCCTTTCTTTTTTAAACTCGATCCCTGTCAAGTTAAATCGATTTACATAAAGTAAACTGAACGGAGTATCTTTTTTATTTTATTTTTTATAATAGTGATGTATGTTCCATTCTTCCGAAATTTATAGAAAGGAATTCAAAAATATTCTAGGATGTCAGAGTCGGAAATTGAACCTATGACCAAATGCAATTTTGGACCCCCTTTACTACTAGACTTGAATGTTGTTGGTATCAAAGGGGCTCAACAGCTCAAATATAATAAAAAAATTACTTTTACTCTTTTATATACAGTACAACTTTTCAACAAAGGGATGTTTGAACCAGTGTCTTAACTCTATCTAGTTCCGCCATTGCACAGTACAGACATCGGATAACTACTATTAATGCAGATAGTAAACGTAAAAATGAAATATGCAGGTGGTGAAACAGGCGAATAGATGCAGGTATGGTGTTGTCTATCTGAATAGATATAAAAGTAGGAGTGGTAGACATTCTTGTAATGAAACTCAAAACTACGTCAGTTTCATAAAGGACAATATCTCTTATAATGAAACTTCAGCAATAAAACACACATCGTGTAAGACAAACATGCAAATCCAGTACATATATGCAGAGATAAAAGCCAGTTGTTAATAAATTTTGTTCATATATGATAAGGATGTAACATAGAGGGTTATAGTTTAGTAGGTGAGAAAACCCTATATATGAGCCTAATTTCACAAAACAAATAATAACAAAAATGAAAATAAGGTGTGTAAAAGATGAAGATGATTGATTAAACGCGTGCCATCAATTTTGAAAAAACAATGATCTTGTAGCAAATGATTAGTCGTTTTCGTCTTGAATTTCGTTTAAATCCAAACTTATTTCCATTGGTCAATGTAGTAAATCTTCTCTACTCTTCTTCCTTTTCTTCTTAGTTGTTATTTTTCCTTTTTTTATTTTAGTATTTATTCTTAATAATGCTACTACATTGTTGCATCAGTTTTTGATGTGAAACTCGGGTTCACACACTCAATAATCTTCCCAAGAACAAATTAAATAACTACATGGCCCCGATAATTATGTACTTATTTTCAGGATTCACTGTGTGACACCTATATAATCACCAAAGCATGCGTAAGCCTCACTTTGTATTTGTGTTTCCAAACTACGAGTCGAGGCAATAAATGCCGTTCCACGACATTACTATATAACAATTGGCATATCGCTTTAATTAATACCAATAATTAAGCTGAGGCAAGTCAAAATAGACTCTTAACATGGTAAAATAGTGTGGTTAAATTTTGGATAAGGTTGCTTCGAAAAATATTTACACCATGAAAACTATCACTACACTTTAGTTTGAAGAAAGAAAAAAGAAAAAGCATATATGTTTCATAATATTGTTTCAGTGCGCATGTGTGTATAAAAGTATGTACTACAAAATTTCACAAATATATTCACCCCGTAAGTTGATCACCTTTAGAAGTGAAGAAGCATTGTTTCTTGCAAATATTTTTGCAGCTTTGACTACCAATAGCTTTGCATGCATAAAAGTGCATCCACGATAAATATTTCTTCTCGTCATGTATCTATCAAAATAATTGTTTTTGTTTTCCTTTTTATAAATATATATATACATTCGAACATACAAGATATGAGAAAGTAAATACAAAAGTACAATATATCAAGTATAAAAAAGTGTAAGCAAGTGTTGGTCGAGATGAGGTGTAATTTTGGCTATTCTAGGTATGATTGAAGAAGGGCATTGGGCAAAAGCATCTTCACAACCCAAAGCTACCTACAATGACGAAACCAGAATTTTTTCTAAAAATGTTAAAATTTAAAAGGAATAAAAGAAATTATTCTCCAGCGAAAGATGTTCAATATATATTATACACCTCTAAACTCCATGATATTTTACTTATATGTACACATCAACTGATCACCCTTACCAGAGTGTAGCTTCATCCATGGCTACGTATGACACGTAGATACATAGCTAGAATTTCAATTTTTTAATTTTAGGTGATATCTGCAAATGCTAAAAATTGAATTCTAAATTTAATATGTGTATATATTTAATAATGACATATTTTTTATAATATAAATACATTATTTGAGCAGAATTACTGGATTCATCCGAACCAGTATCCGAGCTTCTACCTGACCACACGAGAGCTGCTGCATTAGATACTGATACAGACACTGAGTAATTGAAAGAGGGTATCATTTCCTGATGCAGTATAAATGAAATGGCTCTCTCAGTTTTTGGACCCTAGTCTTTTCTTGGAAATTATTCTTTGTTCAATAAACATTTATTTGGACATCTATATGTACGTGTGAATGTTTTTCAGAATTATTCAGAATTTGGAAAAAGGTATCTTATTTTCCATTGAATTATATGTCTACTCACTAGTCACTAACCAGAGAGTGGGGAAGTCTCAATAATAAAATATTGACAAATGAGAAAATTGAAAATATATCTAGTAGTACATTAATTATAGGTTACATTAGTTTACTACAGATCTTTCAAACCTAACTCCAGTTTAACTATGGTCTTACTACTGATTTGTTGAGTCTATATTTCAAGTCATTGAGAAAGGGTCAGTTTATATCTTCTACTAAAACAGTCAAATATTTAAATAAGTTTAACAATATTCTGATATTTTCTACTCTATGTTTCAGTTAATCTTACACTTTTTTCTTTATTGGTCGGTATAAAATAAATATTGATATATTTTAAACAATTTCACTATAGACTTTCATTGTCCTATTGAGAAGTTTATATAGCAAGCTACATAAATATTAATCTTTATGTCACAATATACGCGATGCTTTTTATTTTTTGAGATTCAAATTTATAATTCACACTGTATATTTGAACATATAGAACATTTATGTTTTTCAAAAGAAAGTTTACATATTTAAAAACTACGTAGAAAGTACTACTACAAGTTATAAAATTAATAATTTAAAATATTTAAAAGAAGTATAAAAAGATTAATGTTAAAAATAAGTTATTCGACTCTCGAAATTCAAATACATAAATTGAAACGAAGGGAATATGGCATGTTAACACCACAATTTAAAAAAATCTTAATAGGCAAACGAGAGTTATAACATGTTTAGCACCACTAATTTGACAAGTATTCTTTTTCTTCTTCTTGAACCTCTTTCGCTATTAGATAATTGCAAAAAATAGTTCAAAAATATCGACCGAAATCAATCAGAAAACTGAAAAAACCAACCGACTTCTGAACGACTTTTAATCTGTCGATAGAGGTTAGTCAGTAATAAATAGCGACCGAAGTCAATCATAATTTTTGACCGATTTCGATCTGTCAATTATATTTTCCAAACGACAAAAAAAACTGCGGTCGGTATTTTTAATTATGTAACTAAAAAATGCACTGTCTAGGAATCGCATCAGAATCTGTACGGTGACATGATACTATTCTAGCACTAGACTATTGATACACTTTGGTTTAAAACTTTATTTTATTTTATTTTATTTATACTCTTTAATTACATTTTTATGCGACAATAATCGATCTTTCGGTCAATTTTATTAAAAATATAAAATTACTGATCGAAGTCGGTTAGTTTTTTAAGATGTCCGACTGATTCGGTCGATTTTTTAATGTTATTTTAATTTATTATGAAAATTCGATCAAAGTTGGCCGATTTCTTAAAAAATAAATTTAGCTGGACGCCAAATAGTTTTTCGCATTTTTGCACAAAAACAAAAACCAATCGATATTGGTTGGCATTGTTAAAAAATATTTGTATCGACCAATGTCGATCAGTTTTTCTATCCGTATTTTGTCCGATTAAAATTGAACGATTAGCCGAGGTTAATTTTGACCAAATTTCTAATAGTCAACCTAAATCAAACTACCTTAAAAAAAGGTCCTTAGCAGTTTCCGACGACTCTCCGTCTTCTCCACACCCTACCCACCACTACATGGAAGAAAAGAAACAAAGATAATTTGGTACCCTTACATACTTTGGTCAGCAAGATCATGTCCAATTGAAATTAAAAACAAATGAAATTTCTTTTCCGACCTTAGCTTTGAATTTGTATTATATGTTGTTTCTTTTGTATCATTTTTTTTATTGCTGTGTTATTTTACTATTGTTAATGTTTTTGTCTTTATTATTTTTAACACGAGTTCTTCACTATTGTTTTTCTTTCAAAACATGTTAAGAATTGCTTTTCTTCGGCCAAGGGACTACTGGAAAATCTCTATACCAATAAGATAAGGATAAAGTCTGCGTATAAATTACTCTCGTACTGCCAGAATGTACTACAGTACTAGGTATATTATTGTTATTGTCCAAAGCACGAGGGTATAAATGTAATAATGATCTAGAAAATTGAGGAAACAAAGCATAATCTAATGGCAAAAAAAAAAAAAAAAAGCTTATGATATACTCTTAGGTCCAATCCTTTGTAGCTAGTTGAAGAAAAAAGAAAACGAATAGGCAATTGCAGCAGCTTTAAACATCCCTAAAAATTGTGGTTTTACATGAGTAAGCAGCTGACTCTATGAATCTATAGTATAATATATAGCAGTCGACTTTAGCTGTTGGCACTTTCTTTCTTTCAGATTTTAAAATCTTTTGAGACAGTTATTTTGCAACTTTTTTAGTGTAGTCTCTCCTCTGTCCTTTGCATTTTCCCCAAGAATCCTATTAAATTAACTCGTATCTTGGTAATATTAGGTACATTTTATTTATTTAAGTTATATACATGTCAGTCTAAATATTTGTTTTTTTTATAATATCATGTCATCCGAAATATAAGTTTTATAATTTTAAAAATAAAATAAAAACATCACGTAAAGAAGACTTGATAATTTAAAAAAGTTTTAAACAAACGATATTACTTACACTATTATTTGGAAGGAAGGGAGTCTTGAAATAAAGGTAAAATTATTTTAATATAACTTTTAGGTTACGAACTCAAACTATGAAACCGGCCACATTAATCTTTTAAGGTACGGCTTTTTTCCGAGCCTTGCGCGAACGCAAGATGCTTCGTGCATCCAAATATTTTTTTTTTCTTGCTTTCTTTTCTCTAGAAGCTACAAGAATAGCATGTGGTAGTAATATATAGTAGCTATCTATGTGGCTAAAGGATCTTTGTCAAGCTACAGTGTTGTACCTTTCGACAGTACAATCTCGGGATTTCAGCTCAAACCATAAGAAACAAAGAAAGAGAGAGAGACTCAACGTTTAGTGCTTCTGTAGCTCTCTAGTTGTGCAACAGTAGTTAAAGCAGGTCCCCTACATCAAATACAATGCACACTCACTTTTCTCTTAGGCTAACACCAAATTATAATCTTGCTCCATAGTTTTTCATTTTCTGTCAATACTAGATGATGCGTCCGTGCGATGCACGGGCCCAATTGTTATTTTTTTTTATTTTCTACTTTTTTCATTTTTTTAATATTTCTAGGTCTATTGTCAATTACACACTTTATACGTCTTTAGGGAAAGAAGAAATGGAATAGGCTTTTCTATAATAACGTATATGTGACGACCCGGCCCGTCGTCACGGGAATTACCACCTCGTTATGTTGTAAATTCATGTTTTATGTTTTTATATCAGTGTTAGAGTCTATCGGGTGAGTTAGGAGTGAATTGGACTAAAAATGAGGCATAAAGCCTTTTTGAAGGAAACTTGTATAAGGAAAGTCAACCCGGAGTTGACTATTTGGTTAGAGGGCTCGAAATCGGATTCTGATGATTCGGTTAGTTCCGGGAGGTGATTTGTGACTTAGGGGAGCGATCGGAATTGAATTTGGAGGTCCGTTGTAGAAATAGGCTTGAATTGGCTAAGGTTGAATTTTGGCGAAATCCGAACGGTAGGTGAAATTTTGATCCGGGGGTCGGAATGGAATTTCGACAGTTGCAGTAGCTCCGTTAGGTGATTTTGGATGTGCCTGCAAAATATTTCAGGTCATTCGGACGTTGTTTGATCAGGTTTTTGATCGAATGTGTAATTCGGAATGTTTTAAGGAATTTAGGCTCGAATTCGATGTGAATTATGGGTTTTGATGTTGTTAGACGTGTTTTGAGGATTGGAACAAGGTCGAATAATGTATTAGGATGTGTTGGTGTATTTGGATGAGGTCCCGGGGGCCTCGGGGTGTTTTCGGATGGCTAAACGGGAGAAAATATGGAAAATTGCAGGTTGGTGATTCTGTTCTGTTGTTTTCGCTCCTGCGGAAAAGGGAGCGTAGGAGCGAGTCCGCAGGAGCGGACAAGAAGGGGCAGAAGCGGAGGCGACCGCTGAAGCGGAGCCTGGCCCGCAGGGGCGGCTTCGCTGGTGCGAGAGGGCGATCGTAGAAGTGGGAAAGAGGCGTGATGGAGGAGTCCGCGGAAGCGGATAATTGATCGCATAGGCGAGTCCGCAGGAGCGGACTCTTGTCCGCAGAAGCGGGAAAGACCGCAGGGGCGGAGGGGATTCCGCAGGAGCGGACACGCAGGGGCGGTCCTTGGATCGCAGGTGCGGAAATGGCCAAATAGGCCTGGGTTCGCAGAAGCGACCAATTGGTCGCAGAAGCAGTTTCGCAGGGCGGAAAATGGTCGCAGAAGCGGTTCCACAGGGGCGGAAAATGGTCCGCAGAAGCGAAAATCGCAGTGAATTAATTGTATCAGAAGTTAGAAAATTTCCGAAACATTTCACACATTTGGGTCTCGGCTTTAGAGGCGATTTGGGCGATTTTGAAGAGAAACTCAAGGGAAATCATCAGGTAATCAACTATGGACTTAAACTATGATTAGTATTGATAGTATTATGCAATTATATCATGAAAATGGAGGAATTTGCGGTGATTCATGGAAGATTTAACCCTAGGCTTGAACTTTAGAAAATCAAGGTTTTGAATGGGCAAATGGAGTCCGAATTTGGTAAAATTGATATGCTTAGACTCGTATTGAGATGAGGATTCCGAATATGTGACTTTTGTAATTTTTCGAGAAGTGTACCGAAAGTCGGGTTTTGACAACTTTGGGAATTTTGATGTAAATTGAGTTGTATTGATTGGGTATCGTCCCATTGGCCTAATTTGTTGTATTTCTACTGTATTTGATCAGATTCTACGCGTGCGGAGCTTGATTCTCGTGGCAAGTACATCGCGGACTAGTCGTCGAGCTGTATTGAGGTGAGTAATTGATGTGGGTGATGACCAGCGGGTTCGAAACCCCGGTATACCACTTTGTGACGCTGTATAGCAGCGAGACACGTACTCTATTGTGAGTGCGAGGTCGATTGTGATTGGGGACTATGGCTTAGTCCGACTTGTTGGTATTGTGTTATGATATTAGGCTATTCTTAAGCCGTCGAACCGCCTTCTCGGATGATTGCATACTATATTGTGATATTGGCTACTCTTAAGCCGTTGAACCCCTTTTTGGGCGGTTGAGTATACTTGTGAGCCGTGAGCCAGTTATTGGATCCCGCGAGGATGGTTATCATTGTCTTATCATTTTGACATGTTAGGTACTACCAGTCCGTAGCTATTTCTGTTATCATGCTATTTCCAACCTCTGGAACTTGATATTACTGTTTTCCAACTGAAAAATGATAAAAGAGTTTTCAAAACTACTTTTGAGCCTGCGAGGCCGTATTTGCATATTAGCTGACTGGTAGTGGATCGGGTTGCGCGCCGCAGCAGTACATATATCGGATCGGACTGCACGCCGCAGTGATATTGTGCTTGGGCTGAAGGAGCCCTTCCGGAGTCTGAACCCCCACAGTGAGCACAGGTACCCAAATTGGATCGGCTACGCGCCGTAGCGGTCATATCATGCATTGCATTGCATTTAGCTACATCTGCTAGCTGTTATACTGTTTTGCTGGTACTTGTTGGTACATGTACAGTTGATATTGGTTCTGTGACAGGGTATTTGATTACAGCTTTACATAGTGATTTATCGCGGATTTCTTATTTGAGCTATCTTACCCCTGTTTATTACCACTGAGTCTGGCAGTACTCATTTTACTCCCTGCACCTTGTGTGCAGATCCAGGTACCTCTCAGTAGTGATCCAGTAGCTGTGCGAGGCGACATTTGTAGGATATTCGAGGTAGCTGCAGAGTCCGCAGGACCCGATATTCCTTCTTACTGTCTTTTGATTCTATATTGACTTTTCTTTCCGCACTTGGTATCTTGTAAACCTTTATACATTTATGTTCAGTAGAGGCTCATGACTCTTGACCCTGCGGTCTATGGGAGTTTGTATGTTTTGGGACTTGGTCCCCGTTTCCGATATATGTATCACTATTGCTTCATGTTTTGATATAAATAAATGGGATAAAGTGAGCCTCCAGCTCCGTCGATGTTATTGATTGGTCAGGCTGGCTTAGCAATATGCTGGACGCCATCACGACCGGATTTGGGGTCGTGACAGTATAGAACCACGATTACATATATTGTTATTTATCTTTTGCATTATGTGCATTTTAATTTTTCTGAAATCGTATTACTATACCAATCACTTTGAAACACTTGTCGAGTTTAATGCTTTATTATACAGTGATTAGATAATAATTCAAGTAGAATTTTAATTATTTCTACATAGGGCCTCTTTTATTTTAATTTTTTTTTACATCACTAAGCCTTAAGTTAATTATTATTAAATAGTAATTAAAAAGTTAGTTGAGAAATAATTCGTCATATATTTTTTTGTTTTTTTAAATTGAATGATATATAGTTTTATTCTTTTAGTATTTTCAGTGTGTTAATGCATTATCTTTTTCTTTTTTACTAATCATAAGTTAAATATTAATATTATTCCCAAATAGTTGATGAAAAGGTATTTTCGGTTCTTTCAAATAATAATCGTAATTTTAATTATTAAGAATTTTAACAAGAAACTTTGTGATTTGTTCTATTGGAATGACATAATATTTTTTTCTAGTTTCATTCGATATGATTGAGATACTATTTAGGGTATTAATGCAATCATCATCACAATAGTAGTATTTGTTGAGACTATTTTAAAAATATTAATTGTATATTTAACTATTTTAAAATTTTTATAATATTAAATTCTAATTGAATAGAGTATGTACTCAACTAACTTCGACCATAGAGGGAGAAGTATAATATTGTATGACGATACTTCTCATACTTCTTAATATATAACAATTTTTAAAAGATAATAATTTCACAAATTAGTTGTCTTCATTTTTTCTTCAGATATTCTCAACTCATATTTTTAGAAGAGGAGATAATTATTATAATTTTTTATATTCTATAATCACAAAGGGAACTTGAAACTATATTTTATTCTTAAATAAAAAAATTCCGAATTTTATGAAGTATTCCAATTGAAATTTGTATAAAATGATATCAATTGATAATGATATAATAACAATTGAATGTCAATCTACATATAGTATCATTAATTTTTTTAATGAAATCTTCTTTACTGAAATAGTTAATAAATAAAATGATATTTCTTAAGAAAATAATAGAATTGCCATCTATAAATGTATGTGACCTTAGTATTTTTAATCGGGCGAACATTTGAATTATAAATTATCAAAAAAATAATTATTCTAGTTCAAGGTACTTGTTGAAAAAAAAATAATAACAATCAAGTAATGAATTTAATAAAGATGGTAAAGGTTGAATGGAAAGTGAGGTCCACCTAAAGAATTTAATAGCTTATGGGGCACGTTAATTTTGTTTTTTCGGTTATTAAGAACCCATAACAAAACTTTTGAGCCTAGTATACAAACAAACAATGTACTAATATATTTAAAATGACTATTATGCCCTTGGTAAACCTCCTCTTCTCTTTTCTATATAATAGAAAAGAAATTTGGTATTCTAAACTCATTCAATTACAAACTAATACAGATTTATACCATATACGTATAGTGCTAACTAAAGGAGTAAAGTGTTCTTTGCAAGAGGCGGATCCAGAGTTTAAATCCTATAGGTTTTATTTTTAATAGTTTTAGCATTATACCTATTCGATTTTTAAAGTTATGGGTTCATATATACTCCCCCCTGTTTCAATTTATGTGAATCTATTTCCTTTTTGGTCCGTGCCAAAAAGAATGACCATTTTCCTTATTTGGAAACAATTTACTTTTATGCAATGATTTATAGTCGCACAAAATATTGTTGGGTTTTAATTAATGCATTTAATTAATATATTAAATACTAAAAAGAGGGTGAATGGGAAATGGAGAAAAATAAATTTTTTTAGTAAAATTTCAAGTTCCCCCCTCTTGGTAAATGGGCATTGTCCTATATCGAAAGAGGAAGATGTTTTTTATGTGTATATAAGCAATTGCTATTCTTTTAGCTCTTAAAGAGTTGAGAAGAAAGAAAGCCTCGAGCCGTCGTCGTCATCGCTCGCTCGGCTCGGCTCGGCTTCCGCTTTGGCTTCGGATTCGGCTTCAGATTCAGATTCGGATTTGGTCAAATGATCGATTGATTAACTTTTTGAACTAAATTTATTTGTTAATAGTAAAATATTAACAAAAATGTTGTTAAATATTTATTTATTCTAATAACAGGATATTAATATTAAATCCAATCCGTTTTTCTATTTTGGTATTAGAAAAGTAACTACCCTCTTCAATTTTCTCTCTTTATTTTTCCTCTTTATTATTGAGTAAATGGTCATTTCTGTAATGGCATTTATTATGTGGGCGTTTTGCATAAACAGCCATTTTGAATAGTTGCACCTCTTAAGATTTCAGCCCAACTTTGTCTATAAATACAACACTATTCTGCTCAGAATTTCACTATGCTTTTCTGAGTTTTCTCTTCTTCTTATGCATACTTTTAGCATCAACAAAGTAAAAGTAAATGTGATTTGCTACCGAACTTTTTGTAACACTGGGGTTTGAAGTACCATTACACCAGTATGTAAATCGTTCTATCCTGGGAGGAAATAATCCATAATCTTGGGTACTAGGAGGGATTAAATTACTTAACGAAACACTGTGAATTCAGTGGGCTCGAATTGGTTTTCTGTTATTTCTGTTCATGCACATTTCTGATTATATTTATTTTTATTTATAGAATTATTTTACAAATACAGTTTACTAACAAATATATGTGCCTCATTTTATACCACAAGTTCAAAAATTTTCTCTCTTTTCTTAAATTCCGTGCCCAATCAAATGAGTTCACATAAATTGAAACGGAGGGAGTATTACTTTTATAATTTTAATAATTTTTTACGTACATATTTTTACGAAAGTTACCACTTTGGTTCAACTCTTAATTATTATTATACTACATCCGCCTCTGTTCCCTGCTGAAGTCTTTCGATTTTCACGGCTCATCCATTATGACTAAACTTGAAGTTTACGAGGAAAAAAAAGACTTAATTTTTTTTGGTCTTAACTCTTATGTACGTTGCATTATTTATGTGACAATAAATTTTTTGAAGCTTATGATATATCATAATCGGTGGCGAAGCCACGAACTTCGCTAAAGCTATTGATCAAGATTTAATATACATATATAAAAAGTAATATTTTATTATATATATATTGTAATTTTTTGATGAAGTGTGTTCAACTAACATCTTTCATCTTATGTGACTACACCACTGATCATAATATTTGTGCGACTATAAAATTTATCATCAAGAAGAGGGCAGGCCGGTGCATTAAGCTCTTGTAATATAGGGGTCCAGAGAAGGACCATATCAAGAGGGTCTATAGTTTGCAGTCTTACCTTGCATTTACGTAAGATACTACAAGTGTCATTTTTCTTTTAACAGATTAATAAAAAAAATAGGGTCATTCTTTTATAAAAGTATAGTAGAAAGTTGTAGAGTAATCAAGATAGTTTTTTAAGATAAACACATAAAAGGGATTTAAAAAAGCTGCTTATTAACTTCAGATTGACCAATGGACTTGTATTAGTAAAGCATGTTAATAGTACAGTTACTTTTATGTTTTAAGTGCCATAATATATATATATATATAGAGAGAGAGATTCACAGGTGCTGGTTAGATGGCAGTAGTCCAGCTTAACCTAGTGAGAGATTTTAGATTCTTTATACATATATTAGGGGTCTAAAAATTTAGGTTTAGTAATGAAAAAAAAAGTGTATAGTGTTGACCTGCCAATAGAGTTGCCATTTTTTTGCTTCGATCATTCAGACACTGAACCCTATCTATAGCTATTTCTACTTTAATTTACACGGAGATTATATATAGACTAGCTGAGGAACTTGATAAATTAAATCTCATCTCCTTGTTCAAAATCATATGCAGCTTTTGGCCGTGTTGCTTTTTTGTTTTGGTCTGCAAATTGTTCACAACTAGCCTAACTTCAATTTGGTAATTCTTGGGTACATAAACCACCCTTAAAATGAATAGTTGAAAACCCTATGCAATAGAGAGTTTAGCTTTGAAAAAAACAAGAAAGAAATTGGTAGCTTTAGTTGTAATTACTGATATTAAAATTTGCAATTTATTAGAAGAAATGAAAAAGTTGTAGTGAGGATTCTATCTCACTAGTAGAGCACTTATACTTTGCTGCCTATGTATTATTTGTGAAAAAAGTAAGACGAGTCTTGGCGATCCATGAAAATTCAGGTTTTTAAGATGCAATTTATCTTATTTTTAGTCTTATTTTGTACGTCGTATACTTGTTGGTGTTGCTATTTATGTGATTTGACGAGACTTTTCTTTAAGTCTAACACCTAGAGTCTATCAAATGATTTACGAAACGCAAAAAGTGCTCACATTTAAAAAATTCAACGAATTAGAACTAATTAAGTATATGGTTAAGAGATTATGTATATTAAACTTACCCTGAAATATAAGGGTTAATTTTGACACTTTTTCGATACATTATATAGATGCAGTTGCGTAGCCACAGAGTGAAAGAATGTTTAGTTGAATAGTCTTTACTGAAAAATTATACCAAATATATAAAAATTTATATTATGTATACAAGTCAAAAGTTAATTGTCATAAATATATAATTAAACGTTGAACATCCTTCGCAAAATTTCTTGCTCTAGTCACTGTATACAAGTGTTTCTGGACCTTGTGTGTGACTCTGTAAATGCGTGCAAGCAAGCACTAACTAAATTACATTTTCTGGTCATCTCATTTCTATAACATCAAATCATAGGATTTTCTAATGACATTTTTCTTCATGTTCTACTTGTTAGATTTTTGTCCAGATTTCTTATCATAATTGATTTTTCTATTTCGTAAAAAAAGGACAATATATTTATTATAATTGAGTTTTCTTTTCTAAGAAAGAAAATATACTTCTTCCATATTTGACTAGGCCCTTTTCTTGTAAGGAAAAGATTTGAAATTCTATAAATTGAAGATCCATCCTTCTCATTCAGTAGCTGTTGGAATAATTAAACCTGGAAAGAAACGATCCCTACAAGTTATGAATGAAGAAGAAGAATGTTCGAAAGTCTGAAGGATGAAGATGACGGACAAACCTAGACAAAGTCATATTTGAGTATTTGACTTTGCTAAGAGGAATTTTGACACGTAGATTTATCCTAGCCATTCAAGAGAATGTTGATGGATTAAATCCATTTCGTCCAATTTTGTACTCAAAATTCTGGAAGATTCTTGCACAGATGGGACCACTCAAAGGAATAATTAGTTAGTTAAGTTGTTATGTATATACAAATAGTTTTAGGACAAGTGTATACATTTGATAGGTTACTTCTTTATTTTTCTTTATTCATTTCCTAGATACACATGTATATATATACAGTCTTTGGTACAGAAGAATGATGAAATACACAGAAAATTCTTCCTAAAATTATATCTTCATTTTCTTTATGGTATCAGAGCAGTAGCTCGTCTTCCTTCTTTTCTTCATTTTTTTTATCTTCTCTTTTAGCCATGGCTCCTGGTTCAGATGTAACTGAATCTCCACTCACACATGCTTCTTCTTCTTCAACAGCAGCAAGCAATGGAAATCCCATTGATCCTTCTCACCCTTTCTTCTTACATGCTTCTGATGTACCAGGTATGATATTGGTGAATACTCCATTTGATAGTCATGGCTATGCTGGTTGGAGCAGATCCATCCTCATCTCATTATCAGCTAAGAATAAATTGGGCTTCATAGATGATTCATTCCCTATGCCACCTCTCTCGGATCCTACTCACTCAATTTGGAGTCGTTGGAATCACATAGTAACCTCTAGGTTATTAAACTCCCTCACCAAAGTTATTGCTGATAGTGTTCTCTATTCAAAAACTGCCAAGGATCTCTAGTAAAATCTGGAGCACAGATTCGGACAGCCAAATGGTGCCAAGCTCTTTCACATGCAAAAGGAACTTGCAGATTTAGTACAAGGAACTACTGACATTGCAACTTATTTCACTAAAATGAAACATTTATGTGATGAATTAGACACCCTTAATTCTAGTATGAAGTGTTCATGCATTTGTGAATGTGGGGAAAGAAGAAAATACAACAATTCAAGGAAGATAAGAGGCTAATCCAATTTCTCATGGGTTTGCATGAAACATATGGTTTGGCTAGGAGTAATATCCTCATGGTCAAACCCTTACCATCAGTGAATCAAGCTTACTCACTTCTCATGCAAGATGAGAATCAAAGGGAAATTCATGCTATCTCTAAATTTCCAATAGATGGAGCCACTTTCATGATAGAGAATCAGGGACCTCAAGGATATCAAAACTATGCAGCACCTCAACAAAGGAATGGAAATACTTGCTATAAAGGAAATTGTGACGACCCGGCCCGTCGTCACGAGAATTACCACCCCGTTTTGTTATAATTACATATTTTATGCTTTTATATCAGTGTTAGAGTCTATCGGGTGAGTTAGGAGTGAATTGGATTGAAAATGAGGCATATAGCCTTTTTTAGGGAAACTTGAATATGGAAAGTCAACCCGGAGTTGACTATTTAGTTAGAGGGCTCGTAATTGGATTCTGATAATTTGGTTAGTTCTGAGAGGTGATTTGTGACTTAGGAGAGCAATCGGAATTGAATTTGGAGGTCCGGTGTAGAAATAGGCTTGAATTGGCTAAGGTTGAATTTTGGCGAAATCCGAACGGTAGGTGAAATTTTGATCCGACGGTCGGAATGAAATTCTGAAAATTTCTATAGCTTTGTTATGTCTTTTTGGACTTGTGTGCAAAATTTGAAGTCAATCGGACTTGATTTGATAGGTTTCGGCATCGAAAATAGAAGTTGGAAGTTCTAAAGTTTATAAAGCTTGGATTGGAGGTTGATTCATGATTTTAGCGTTGTTTGTTGTGATTTGAGGCCTCGAGAAAGTCCGTAATATATTATGAGATTTGTTAGTATACTTTGTTGGGATCCCACGAGGCTCGGATAAATTTTGGAACAGTTTTTGGAAGATTTTTGCCGTTTTGAGCATAAATGTAATGATCCAAAGGTCTATTTTAGTTCTAGAGATTCAAATTTGATTTCGAGACTTCGAGAATATAGATAATGAATTATAGGACTGATCTGGAAAGTTTGGTCTGATTTCATCAAGTCGCGATTGGGTTTTTGACGCGAAATGTGAATTAATTGTTTAACGAGAAAAATTGATGTTGCACTGAGTAAATGAGATCCAAATTCAGTTTTGTTCGAACCACTGGATCCGTATCAAAATTACGGAGTCAAAGGAAAAAGAATCGTCGAATTCCGAGTTGGTATGATAGAGTTAGAACCATTTTAGTGAAAATGGCTGTGTGCTGCAATTTTTGTATTGCTGCTGCATTTTTCTGCAGCGCATGAATAGTAATTCCCGCGCGTGAACAGTAACCGCGCGGGTGAACAGTGTCGACGCGTATGAACAGTACCCCGTCAACAGTGCCGACACGCATGAACAATACTTCGTGAACAGTAACGCTGGTGAACAGTAACACGGGTGAACAGTAATTTTGTTAAAAAACCTGGACAGAATGGCATTTCATCCGCGAGCAAAACTATTTTTCCACCAATTTTGGTCATTCTTGAGAGCTTTTGGATGGGAATTGAAGGGATTTCGATGGGGAATCATTAGAGGTAAGTTTTATGAGTTAAATACATGATTTTATCAAAGAATCTTCCATTAATTCTCTGAATTTGGGTAAGAAATCAAGAAAATTAAGGCTTTGAGCAAAAATCTTAAAATGGGGATTTGAAGGACCATTTGTGGTCCGAATTGGGAGTTCTTGATATGTACGGACTCGTGGAGAGACAAGGATTCCGAAAATGTGAGTTCATAATTTTTTGAGAAGCGTACAAAAAGTTGGGTTTTGACAACTTTGTGGGTTTTGGTGCAAATTGAGTTATTTCGAATGGGTTGTGTATAATTAGCCTATATTGATGTATTCTCATTGATTTTGAGCAGATTCGACATTCGAGGTGATTGAATTGCAAGGAAAGCGCAAGGCGGATTAAAGCTTCTACCGGTTCGAGGTGAGTGGTAGTAGTAAATAATGTACTGAGGGTTTGAAACCCCGTACTAGCACTTCACAGTGCTATATTGAGATGAGACACGCGTTCCATGACGGGCGTGGTGACATGGTGATTGGGGGTTCGGACTTAGTCCTTCCCGACTAATAGTATACTCTGTGTTATGACTGATAATAAGTTTATAACTGTGCAATTGGGCTGATAGCCATATTTGGGGCCTTGTGTCGATCTGTAGAGCATTAGGGAACCTATAGAGCTAGGTGACCCTTATATCGTGTTGGAAACATACACTCAACCGTAGCTCTAGCTGTATAGCATAATATGAGCCCGTACTAGATATGTACATTGAGAGAGATTATCCAGGGTGAAATTCCCTGTTCTAGCTGAGTGCGCCTGAAAGGCCAAGTCTATATTGACTGAGACAGGGTCAAGGAACCACTGTGATATATTATATTGGGCCTGAGAGGCCAAGTATATACTGACCGGGATAGGGTCGAGGACCCATTATGAGGTATTATATATATATACCTATATTGGATCGGGCTGCACGCCGCAGCAGTACATATATTGGATCGGACTGCACGCCGCAGTAATATACATGTAATATACTTGTGGGACGGACTACACGCCGCAGTATTATTGCGCTTGAGCTGTAGGAGCCCCTTCGGAGTCTGAGTATGCACACATTCTCAGTGAGCGCTGTATATATTATGGGATCGGGCTGCGCGCCGTAGCAGTATAAATATATATACATATATATATTGGATCAAACTGCACGCCGCAGTAATACATGTGTGGATCGGGCTGCACGCCGCAGTATCATAGCGCTTGGGCCTAGGGAGCCCCTCCGAAGTCTGTATACACCCCCGGTGAGCGCCGTCGACGTTAAATGGAGCGGGCTGCCCGCCGCAGCGGTATATATATTGGAGCGGACTGCATGCCGCAGCATTATACTTATTCATATCCTTATACATACTTAAATACTTATACATTGTAGACATATGTATTTATCTCCATATATTGAGATGGTGTTACATCGAAGTGGTACGAGTGAGAGTTTGGTCAGTGTTGGACCTTGTTGAGGTAGATGTGGACTAGAGATCAGAGTACTCATTGTAGTGATGACTTACCTCTGGGGGTTTGCCTTAGAACTGTTTAGTGATGGTACAGAAGTTCATACTTTCAGTTATTGCTTATTATTATTACTCACTGAGTTGAAATATACTCACCCCACTCCCCTGCACTTTTTGTGCAGATTTCACAGGTGCCAGAGAGTAGTTGAGCTGTCGTTGCTACTTATTCATTTCTATTCTGCGGAGACTACGAGGTAGTTGCCGATGTCCGCAGAACCTGTTTTCTCCTTCATTATCATTTTGTTGTTTTCTTTTGCCTAGACTTGTTTGTATAGGCTGTTTTATCTATTGAGGCTCAGACTCGTGACACTACGATTTGGTTGGGACTGTATCTTGTATGTTGCTACTATTGCGTTTATCATATTGTATTGAACACTCGCTGTTTAAGCTTAATTGGATTAATTGGAATTAATAATTGGATGCTTTAAGAGATAATATGGTCGGGCTTGCCTAGCATTGTGTTGGGCGCCATCACGACCGAGGTTTGGGTCGTGACAAGTTGGTATCAGAGCCTAGGTAAACAGGTCTCGCGAGTCATGAGCCGGTTGGTAGAGTCTCGTGGATCAGTACGGGGACGCCTGTACTTATCCTCGGGAGGCTGCAAACCTTTAGGAAAGTTTCAAATTCTTGGAATTCTTATCATGCGTGTTTGATTCAGCTTCAGATGTAATTCTTGAAATTTCTCCTGCACGTTGATGTGCGCACTCGAGTGCTTAGTGATAAATTTGCATTGATGGCTTATGATTCCCCAATCGAGGGATGAGATATAATCTCTATGAGTTCATGTTGGGCCTGTCTGGAGGACTTGAGGCCAAATCCTTGTCTATAGCTTAAGCACCAAGGCGCTAATTTCGCGAGTCGGTATTATGAAGTTCATACGATCGGTATTGATCTTAATTGTGAAAATTGCAGTTTGATAATGGGAGAGCTGTAAGGTATTCGGTTCTTATTGTGATTTGATATGTGGCACTAGCTATGGGCATGAGAAATATGTTCATTGCCTCTTAGCGGAAATGTAAAGTACACTACGTGTGGTAGTATGAGTTCAAATTCAAGAAAACTGAATTGGTTGTGCTAGGTATATCATTGTGAAAGGTATAAGTGTTATGATTTGAGCAGGTGCAGCGCATGCTCATGTACTAATGCTGATGATATAATTGTGTAGTATTGAGATTTATGTTGTTGATATACATTGTGATGTCTTGTCGAGTTGCGGATGTATTGTTAGGATGATTTTGGTGATTCTCTGGCAGGTGGATAAGGCAAATTACAAAGGAAACTCTGCCGAAATTTTTGGAAAATTTGGGACTTAGAAAGATTTCTGTCACCTAAAAAGAGTGGGCTTATTGGTGGTGTGTGTATAAATGCAAGAATTGCAGAACGGTTAAGGTCTCTGATGATTCGAGTCTTTGTCAAGGCTTGTAAATGACTTGAGTTTAATCTCATTGTAACATTTCGGCATCACTTGAATAATAATGATATGAGTGGTTAAAAGTGTTTTGATAAATGGCTTCGAGCCAAGTTGGGGAGGTTGCTATTAAATAACTAATTGCACGGTTGTGTGCTATGTGGGCACTGCCTTTAAGTATGTTGGGAAAATTCTGACAAGGTTATGGTGCTTCGTAGATGTGAAGAAATACTAGGATGTTTTGAACTACTATTGGTAAGGAATGTTCGGTGTATAGAAAAGCAAGATAGCGAATTGTACCTGTAAGTAATCATGTTCTGCGATGTCAGAGTTCTACAAAACACGAGTGGTTATACTCAATAGGACAGTTGAATTACAGCTGAATAAGGGTGAATGATGCCCGAGAATGATTTTGCAGTGTTCAAGATTTTGCTTGTAACAGTCAGGTGCCTGGTGTATGTGGCTAAAGATGGCGGTTTCATCAGAAAAGATCAAGGCTTGTGTTATATCATGTGAATGATGGCATTCTATGTATCCGTATTGGAAAGTAATGATAACAAATTCAAAAAAAATCGCTGGAAGTTCTTCAAAATAAAGTATTGTAGAAGGTGGTACTCGGGGAAACATTTGAGAGAGTATTCAGCGGCCCGTGAGCCTTAGATCATGTGGTCTTGTGTACGTGTGACGACCCAAAGGGTCATCACTTGTTTTATTAATCATTACGAGCTTTTGAGGTCTTGAAAACCTCATTTATAGTTGCCTCGATTTGCATGCACAGTCCGGGCACAAAGCTGGAAAATTTTTATGTTGAAATATGTGAAATATGTGAAAACGTTGAAGAATTTTGATATTAATATTGATATGGTTGACTTTGGTCAACATTTTTGGTAAACGGACCCGGATCCATGATTTGATGGTCTCAGAAAATCCGTAGAAAAATATGGAACTTGGGCATATGCCCGGAATTGAAATCCGAGGTCTAGAACCCCGGTAAAAGAATTTTTCTGTTAAATTGTTTTCTGAAAATGTTTAAGGAAAATGAAACTGATTTTTGATTAAAAAGTACTCGTATCGGGCTCATATTTTGGTTACGACGCCCGGTACAGGTCATATATATTGGTTAAGCGCTTCCTGTAAAGTTTGGTTGAAAACGGACGTCGTTTGACGCATTTCGGCCTTAAATTGGAAAGTTTGGAAATTATGAAATTTGAAAGAATTCTTGAGTTTTAAGGCTCAATCCATTGGTTTTGATGTTATTTTAGCGATTTGATCGCGCGAGAAAGTTCGTATGATGTTTTTGAGTTAGTGTGCATATTTGGTTTGGAGCCGGGGAGCTCGGGTAAAGATTTGACAGGCCGTTGGATGAAATTCTGAGTTTTTGCACTGCTGGTTTTTCACCCAGCTGTTGTCTTCGCAATTGCGAAGTATTTCTCGCAATTGCGAAGCTGGCAAGTCAAGGCAGGGTTCGCAAATGCGAACCCTTGGTCGCAAATGCGAAGGTGCCCAAGACCGTTTGGGTTCGCAAATGCGAACCAAACCTCGCAATTGCGAGGCCTCCAGTGAAAAGGCCTGCTTCGCAATTGCGAAGCATTCTTCGCAAATGCGAAAGTCCCTCAGCCCAGCCTTGTTCGCAAATGCGAACAAACATTCGCAAATTCGAAAGTCCCTGGAAGCAGCCTAGTTCGCAATTGCGAACATATGTTCGCAATTGCGAAGCCCCCAGATTTGCCTTGGCTTTGCAAATGCGAACAAAAGTTCGCAAATGCGAACTTCCCAACCTTAGCTTATTTTTCAAACTCCAGAAATTGGTCGGGGTTCGCAATTGCGAACCCATGTTCGCAAATGCGAACACAGAGACCTGTAAAACACGATTTTCAGTTCATTTCTTCACTTTTTACAAAACAAAAACACCCATTTGCGATTCTTCACGGATTCCTTCTTCATCAAAACAATTGTAAGTCACTTTTTACTTAATTCTTTCAATTCCTAACATCATTAAACATGTTTTTCAATAGAAATCAAAGGTTTTCATGGTAGAATTTCTTGTTTTTGTTAAAATATAGGGTTTTTCGTAAATTGGGAAATTAGACCTCGAATTGAGGTCCGATTTTGAAACAAATCATATACATGAACTGGTGGGGGGATGGGTAACCGAATTTTGGTCCTAACCCCGAGTTCCGATCATGTGGGCCCGGGGTCAAAAATTACTATTCCGGGCAGAATGTTGTAAAAGATGTAATTGGTCTTAGGAATTAGTTTGTTGAGTAGTATTGATGATATTAAATCAATTGTGTATAGATACGATTGGATTGGAGTCAAATTCGAAAGGAAAAGGCATTGCTACGGATTGAATCATTCGTAAACTTTTGAGGTAAGTGTTTGTTCTATCCTAGCTTGTAGGAATAGGAATTCAGTTATGAATAAATTGTTGATTAAGAGTTATTGGTGTTATACCGGTAATGAAGATAAATTGTTGAAATTATTATCAATTATTGGTTTAAAACCGGTAATTATAAATATTGTTGATATAGAGATTATTGGCTAAATGCCGGTAATATATATATTTATGAATTGGGATCGTGTGGCGCGCCGACCACTTATATATTTATGAATTGGGATCGTGTGGCGCGCCGACCACTTATATATTTATGAATTGGGATCGTGTGGCGCGCCGACCACTTATATATTTATGAATTGGGATCGTGTGGCACGCCGACCACAAAGTGACTTAAATCTTGGCATTGGCCATAGTTGCCGGTAGCCTATTGATATATTTGGGAGCGGGTGGTACGCCTACCACAAGATATAATTACTGTGATAGTTGGGAGCGGGTGGTACGCCTACCACGAGATATGAAATGAGAAAGGAATTGAGACATAAAAGTAAGATTTATTCTGTTGATTATATTAGTCTGGATATCACGAGTTATTGACTATTATTTCAGAGCAGAGTCTTTCCTTATAAATGTATTGTATATATATGTATATTGCAACTCTACAGGTTTTTGTGGGTGACTGGCCTTAGCCTTGTCACTAGTTCGCTGGGATAGGCCAGGCACTTACCAGCACATGGGGTCGGTTGTGCTGGATACTACACTCTGCGCTCTTTTTGCGCAGATACAAGTTACGGACAGCAGCAGCGGCAGTAGCGACTTGTGGATTTTCCGACTAGTGAGATTACGAGGTAGCCTTGCAGGCGTCCGCAGGACCCGTTGTCTCTTCTATCTATGCTTTTCATTCCGTTATCTCATGTAATCGAGATAAACAGCTTGTATTTTCTTTCAGACAATTATGTGTATTATTCTTAGAAGTTCGTGAGTATTGTGACACCGGTCTTGGGTAGTGTATCATGTTTGGGTTTTCTTTATCATATTTGACTAAGTCTTCCGCTAATTTTGATTATTCCGCTGTAATTTATATGTTTTAATAATAAGTCTTAATAAGAATTTGGTAATTAATGGAGGTGTAATTAATATTTGGCTTTCCTAGCTTCCATTTAGTAGGCGCCATCATGACCCCCGATGGTGGGAAATCCGGGTTGTGACAGTACGAGTCTTGTGTGGTAAAAAGGTTGAGGCATTGTCGTGCTACAGTAAAGACTGATATGAAATTAAAGATGAATCAGAAAGGAAACTGGGTTAATGGAATAATTTGTTAATAAACCAGAATGGTATGAAAAGGAATACGATTAATTCCTGGTATGTGGTTGAAGTAATGAGTCTTGCAGATATTGTGCAGCAAAGCTCTTGAGTGTTGGCAGTTGTGTAACTTGATATGGGTATAAGGACTCAGTCCTGGCAGTTTAACTTATGCAATGTAAATTAGGAGAAAGAGTTTCTGATGTGTTTTACCGTGGTTTGAAAATGAGTGCATTTTTCCTGTTGATATGCAAGGCTTGGAATGGGTAATGAGTTTTCTCTATATGGGATCATGAAAGTCCTTGACTAGTTGAGTGCGCCGATGTTTGCGACGGAGGAAAGGGATATGAATTTCCATGTTGTCTTAGTGTGATATGGTATACGCGATGTGTTATGGAAAGTTGATAATGGCATATTCAAGGTTTTGAGATCGGTTCATAATATATGGGAAGTCAATAAAATTATTGAGCAGCGCGGACGGCTGCAGGTGATTCAAGAATCGATCTTTCTGATGATTTAAGAAAATGGTACTGCTATTCTAGTAATTTGGTGGGGTATATGGTGCAAAAGGACAAGGTAATGTAAATTGATAATATCTAGTGGTATGGTGGTATTTTCTTGTTGGATCGACTATAATAATTGAGACGTTGTTGGCATAGGGAAATTTCTGAATGGCGTACGTGGTATGAATGGATGATTGATGTGTGTTACGTGTTCATACGGTTGAAAGTGGGATCAGGCATAGTGATCCATGTGTTACATATGTGTTGGAGACTAGAAGTTCTCGTAATCCACCTACACAGTGGTGGTATATCGTGTGTATCGGCACCGTTTAACGGTTATTGGAAATTGGAAGCCCTAGTGGCTATTTTGTTTTTTGATATGACAAATTTGAATAATGATATATGATTGCAGGCTGGTTGTCATAAGTCAGGTTGTCTAGACTAATATGATATGGACTATATCAGAGAAATGTCACAACTGCGTGGCAGAGCGCATCAAATCATGCTCCAGCAGGGTAGATGTACCTTAGGGCCAGCGGACAGCTGGTAGGTATTACTTTGTCAGTTGGGCCTTCATGGCGGATGTTAGTGTAGAGGTATCTACCATTGATTCAACTCCAGTATTGAGGAACTTTGTCGGATGTGTTTCATGTGGTCGAGTTTGAGGCTATATATATATGTTTGTTGCAATGATCAACTTGACTCGATATGCATTTTCCTTGCTAAATGTATTCGTGGATCGGGTGGCACGCCGCCATAGGTATAGTATTTGGATCGGGTGGCACGCCGCCACATGTATGGTATCAGGATCGGGTGTCACGCTGCCACAGGTATGGTATCTGGATCGGGTGGCACGCCGCCACGGGTATGTTATTGGATCGGGTTGCGCACCGCAATAGTGTGACATGGAAAATATAGCTTCCTATATGTTACCTTGTACACAATACTTCCTAGCTTCTAAGGAATAGACGTATTGGGTATTGCTCGGGGAATATCACATCGGTTATGTCCTTTCAGGATTTGATAGCGGACATCAATTGTATCACCGCAGGTGTGATTAATTGCTTGGGTTCAGACCTAGATCTGTGCGTGGATGACCGTTCTGAGCATGGTAACTTGAGGCGCTTCATGAGTAATAGTGTTTGGATAGAATCACGAATCATGGCAAGGCCACGTGATGTTATGACCTCTCGAGGAGGATTCAGGTACGCTATTTCTATAATGCGAGACGCGATCTCAGTTCTATGTTATGATGGCACAGAGGAATTGAATTGCAGCTCTTTTGCTGGAGACAGATGTCATGATTTGAGCGTGTTCAGACGTTTCTATTGGAGCCTATGTTGTGCTCGTCGCGGCTTAGGCCGGTGTTGAGGTGTCATATCATCAGTACGGTGTGTTATAATCGAAATGATCGTTGGAGCTAATAATGAGTGTGAGTATATGTGATTTCAGTTGGTTAGAAAGTTAAAATCGAGATTTGGCTCCGAATTCTGTTGTAGTATCAATTAAAAGGGAAATTGATTCATGAATGGTTGACCTGAGAGAATTCATGAATGGTTGACCTGATAGATGGGTTCGATATATCGCGTGTGCGGTTGCCGTTGGCAGGATATGAAGGTGTTGGAATAAGACTCTATCTAATGAGAAAGGTTCTTACTACTAGTGTGTGGTTATTGTGGCCAGTTGTTGTGGCTAGAGACTAACGTCTCGAGTGATTAGGTTGTTTGATACATCATGTGATCTCACCCGGAATGGCGAGTATGGCTATTAGAGATGGATCGTGTGTACTCTGAGTATAGGCATATGATTAGCAATTGGTATATGACTTCGGAAAGTGCAATGTGGTTTGGTTCAGGTGGTCTGTGAGATTTTAGCTATATGGTGTTTTCGGATTTATGAGAGATAGGGTGACGTGTGATCGCCCGAATATATGCTTGGTAAGGTCATTCAGCTATTGGGTTGCTTCTAGTACAACTTTGGGTCAGCTCGAGGACGAGCGTTTGCTTAAGAGGGGGAGAATGTGATGACCCGACCTGTCGTCACGAGAATTACCACCCCGTTATGTTGTAATTACATGTTTTATGCTTTTATATCAGTGTTAGAGTCTATCGGGTGAGTTAGGAGTGAATTGGATTGAAAATGACGCATATAGCCTTTCTGAGGGAAACTTGAATATGGAAAGTCAACCCGGAGTTGACTATTTAGTTAGAGGGCTCGGAATCAGATTCTGATAATTCGGTTAGTTCCGGAAGGTGATTTGTGACTTAGGGGAGCAATCGGAATTGAATTTGGAGGTCCGGGTAGAAATAGGCTTGAATTGGCTAAGGTTGAATTTTGGCGAAATCCGAACGGTAGGTGAACTTTTGATCCGACGGTCGGAATGAAATTCTGAAAATTTATGTAGCTCTGTTATGTCTTTTTGGACTTGTGTGCAAAATTTGAAGTCAATTGGACTTGATTTGATAGGTTTCGGCATCGAAAATAGAAGTTGGAAGTTCTAAAGTTTATATAGCTTGGATTGGAGGTTGATTCATGATTTTTGCGTTGTTTGTTGTGATTTGAGGCCTCGAGCAAGTCCGTAATATATTATGAGACTTGTTAGAAAGATTGGGACTTAGAAAGATTTCTGTCACCTAAAAAGAGTGGGCTTATTGGTGGTGTGTGTATAAATGCAAGAATTGCAGAACGGGTTAAGGTCTCTGATGATTCGAGTCTCTGTCAAGGCTTGTAAATGACTTGAGTTTAATCTCATTGTAACATTTCGGCATCACTTGAATAATAATGATATGAGTGGTTAAAAGTGTTTTGATGAATGGCTTCGAGCCAAGTTGGGGAGGTTGCTATTAAATAACTAATTGCACGGTTGTGTGCTATGTGGGCACTGTCTTTAAGTATGTTGGGAAAATTCTGACAAGGTTATGGTGCTTCGTAGATGTGAAGAAATACTAGGATGTTTTGAACTACTGCTGTTGGTAAGGAATGTTCGGTGTATAGAAAAGCAAGATAGCGAATTGTACCTGTAAGTAATCATGTTCTGCGATGTCAGAGTTCTACAAAACACGAGTGGTTATACTCAATAGGACAGTTGAATTACAGCTGAATAAGGGTGAATGATGCCCGAGAATGATTTTGCAGTGTTCAAGATTTTGCTTGTAACAGTCAGGTGCCTGGTGTATGTGGCTAAAGATGGCGGTTTCATCAGAAAAGATCAAGGCTTGTGTTATATCATGTGCATGATGGCATTCTATGTATCCGTATTGGAAAGTAATGATAACAAATTCAAAAAAAATCGCTGGAAGTTCTTCAAAATAAAGTATTGTAGAAGGTGGTACTCGGGGAAACAGTTGAGAGAGTATTCAGCGGCCCGTGAGCCTTAGATCATGTGGTCTTGTGTACGTGTGACGACCCAAAGGGTCATCACTTGTTTTATTAATCATTCCGAGCTTTTGAGGTCTTGAAAACCTCATTTATAGTTGCCTCGATTTGCGTGCACAGTCCGGGCACAAAGCTGGAAAATTTTTATGTTGAAATATGTGAAATATGTGAAAACGTTGAAGAATTTTGATATTAATATTGATATGGTTGACTTTGGTCAACATTTTTGGTAAACGGACCCGGATCCGTGATTTGACTGTCTCAGAAAATCCGTAGAAAAATATGGAACTTGGGCATATGCCCGGAATTGAAATCCGAGGTCTAGAACCCCGGTAAAAGAATTTTTCTCTTAAATTGTTTTCTGAAAATGTTTAAGGAAAATGAAACTGATTTTTGATTAAAAAGTACTGGTATCGGGCTCGTATTTTGTTTCCGACGCCCGATACAGGTCATATATATTGGTTAAGCGCTTCCTGTAAAGTTTGGTTGAAAACGGACGTCGTTTGACGCATTTCGGCCTTAAATTGGAAAGTTTGGAAATTATGAAATTTGAAAAAATTCTTGAGTTTTAAGGCTCAATCCATTGGTTTTGATGTTATTTTAGCGATTTGATCGCGCGAGCAAGTTCGTATGATGTTTTTGAGTTAGTGTGCATATTTGGTTTGGAGCCGGGGAGCTCGGGTAAAGATTTGATAGGCCGTTGGATGAAATTTTGAGTTTTTGCACTGCTGGTTTTTCACCCAGCGAAGTATTTCTCGCAATTGCGAAGGTGGCAGGTCAAGGCAGGGTTCGCAAATGCGAACCCTTGGTCGCAAATGCGAAGGTGCCCAAGACCGTTTGGGTTCGCAAATGCGAACCAAACCTCGCAATTGCGAGGCCTCCAGTGAAAAGGCCTGCTTCGCAAATGTGAAGGAATGTGTCGCAATTGCGAAGAAGCCCAGAAGCCTGCTGGTTCGCAAATGCGAACCTTATTTCGCAAATGCGAAAATCCCTGGAAGCAACCTAGTTCGCAATTGCGAACATATGTTCGCAATTGCGAAGACCCCAGATTTGCCTTGGCTTCGCAAATGCGAACAAAAGTTCGCAAATGCGAACTTCCCAGCCTTAGCTTATTTTTCAAACTCCAGAAATTGGTCGGGGTTCGCAATTGCGAACCCATGTTCGCAAATGCGAACACAGAGACCTGTAAAACACGATTTTCAGTTCATTTCTTCACTTTTTACAAAACAAAAACGCCCATTTGCGATTCTTCATGGATTCCTTCTTCATCAAAACAATTGTAAGTCACTTTTTACTTAATTCTTTCAATTCCTAACATCATTAAACATGTTTTTCAATAGAAATCAAAGGTTTTCATGGTAGAATTTCTTGTTTTTGTTAAAATATAGGGTTTTTCGTAAATTGGGAAATTGGACCTCGAATTGAGGTCCGATTTTTAAACAAATCATATACATGAACTCGTGGGGGGATGGGTAACCGAATTTTGGTCCTAACCCCGAGTTCCGATCATGTGGGCCCGGGGTCGAAAATTACTATTCCGGGCAGAATGTTGTAAAAGATGTAATTGGTCTTAGAAATTAGTTTGTTGAGTAGTATTGATGATATTAAATCAATTGTGTATAGATACGATTGGATTGGAGTCAAATTCGAAAGGAAAAGGCATTGCTACGGATTGAATCATTCGTAAACTTTCGAGGTAAGTGTTTGTTCTATCCTAGCTTGTAGGAATAGGAATTCAGTTATGAATAAATTGTTGATTAAGAGTTATTGGTGTTATACCGGTAATGAAGATAAATTGTTGAAATTATTATCAATTATTGGTTTAAAACCGGTAATTATAAATATTGTTGATATAGAGATTATTGGCTAAATGCCGTAATATATATATTTATGAATTGGGATCGTGTGGCGCGCCGACCACTTATATATTTATGAATTGGGATCGTGTGGCGCGCCGACCACTTATATATTTATGAATTGGGATCGTGTGGCGCGCCGACCACTTATATATTTATGAATTGGGATCGTGTGGCACGCCGACCACTTATATATTTATGAATTGGGATCGTGTGGCACGCCGACCACAAAGTGACTTAAATCTTGGCATTGGCCATAGTTGCCGGTAGCCTATTGATATATTTGGGAGCGGGTGGTACGCCTACCACAAGATATAATTACTGTGATAGTTGGGAGCGGGTGGTACGCCTACCACGAGATATGAAATGAGAAAGGAATTGAGACATGAAAGTAAGATTTATTCTGTTGATTATATTAGTCTGGATATCACGAGTTATTGACTATTATTTCAGAGAGAGTCTTTCCTTATAAATGTATTGTATATATATGTATATTGCAACTGTACAGGTTTATATGGGTGACTGGCCTTAGCCTTGTCATTAGTTCGCTGGGATAGGCCAGGCACTTACCAGCACATGGGGTCGGTTGTGCTGATACTACATTCTGCGCTCTTTTTGCGCAGATACAGGAGGTTACGGACAGCAGCAGCGGCAGTAGCGACTTGTGGATTTTCCGACTAGTGAGATTACGAGGTAGCCTTGCAGGCGTCCGCGGGACCCGTTGTCTCTTCTATCTATGCTTTTCATTCTGTTATCTCATGTAATCGAGATAAACAGCTTGTATTTTCTTTCAGACAATTATGTGTATTATTCTTAGAAGTTCGTGAGTGTTGTGATACCAGTCTTGGGTAGTGTATCATGTGTGGGTTTTCTTTATCATATTTGACTAAGTCTTCCGCTAATTTTGATTATTCCGCTGTAATTTATATCTTTTAATAATAAGTCTTAATAAGAATTTGGTAATTAATGGAGGTGTAATTAATATTTGGCTTGCCTAGCTTCCATTTAGTAGGCGCCATCATGACCCCCGATGGTGGGAAATCCGGGTCGTGACAAGTTGGTATCAGAATACTAGGTTGCACAGGTCTCACAACTCACGAACAACCTTAGTAGAGTCTGAAGGATCGGTACGGAGACGTCTGTATTTATCCTCCAGAGGCTACGGAGTAAGGAAAATATTCCCTTTATTCTTTCCAGTCGTGCGAATTGATCTTTTAAATGTTAATTGAACTTCTACTCTGTTCTTCCGCAGATGGTAAGGACACGTGCATCCTCATCTACCGACCAGCAGCCCGAGGTCCCAGCAGTGGCAGCTCCTGCTAGGGGTAGAGGCCAAGGTCGAGGTCGTCCTAGAGGACAAGGTAGGGGCAGAGCTCAGCCCCGAGCAGCAGCACGAGTGGCAGAACCTCAGGTTCATATCGAGGAGGAAGTTCCAGCCCCAGACAGCTCCAGTAGGCCCAGCTCAGGTCCCAGGAGGAGCTTTGTTTTCACCGGATCTTCAGGATGCTTTGGTCCGGATAGCAGGTTTTATGGATTATATCACCAGAGCAGGTTTATTACCGGTAGCACCAGCCACTTCTCAGGCTGGAGGAGGTAATCAGACTCCTGCTACGCGCACTCCGGAGCCGGTGATTCCCCAGACTCAAGTTCCTGTGATTCAGCCAGTTGAGGCAGCTCGGCCTATTATTGCGACTCCGTCTAATGATGGTGCAGCCATGTCTGCTGACGCGTTGTGGAGATTGGACAGGTTTACCAAGCTGTTCACTACCACATTCAGTGGCACTCCTTTAGAGGATCCACAGGATTTTCTATACAGCTGCCACGAAGTTCTCCGTACTATGGGTATTGTGGAGACCAATGGTGTGGATTTTACTACTTTTCGGTTATCTGGTTCCGCCAAGACTTGGTGGAGAGATTATTGTCTAACTAGGCCAGCGGGATCGTCATCTTTGACTTGGGAGCAGTTTGCGGAATTATTCTTGGAAAAGTTCCTTCCAGCAACTCAGCGGGAGGTTATGCGCAGACAATTTGAGCGTCTTCATCAGGGTTCTATGTCTGTCACACAGTACGAGACTAGGTTCGTGGACCCGGCTCGTCATGCTATTATCATACTTCCCACAGATAGGGAAAGGGTGAGAAGGTTTATTGATGGCTTGAATCATCCAATTCGGCTACAGATGGCTATGGGGGCAGGAACTGAAATCACTTTTCAGGAGGCGGCTAATACAGCCCGCCGGATCGAGATGGCTCTGTCACGGGGAGCGAGACATGGATCGGATAAGAGATCTCATAATTCGGGTAGATTCAGTGGTACCTCGTCTGGAGATAGAGATTTTTATGATAGAGGCCATCCTCCTAGGCCTTATCGGTCAGCTCTTCAGGTTTCTCATGATGCTTCAGGTGATCGTAATTCTCAGCCACGCTACTCTGATCAGCAGCCTATCAGTGCACCACCACTTCGCTATTTTCAGTAGCCGAGGGCTTGTTTTACGTGCGGTGATCTTAGGCACATTGCAAGGTATTGCCCTCGAGCTTCTGACAAATCTCACCAGCAGGGTTCTCGTGCCATGATTCAGGCCCCAGTTCCCTCACAGCCTGCCCAGCCGGCTAGAGGCGGAGGTAGAGGACACAGAGGTGGAGGTAGAGGTCATAGAGGTGGAGCTCGGACCGATAGAGGTAGAGACCAGCCAGCAGCTGATCGTCCTAGAGATACTGCTCAGGGTGGTGGGGCACAGCCCCGATGTTATGCACTTCCCGCCAGACCAGAGGCTGAGTCTTCTGATGCCGTCATTACAGGTATTATTTTGGTTTGTGATAGAAAGGCATCAGCATTATTTGACCCTGGGTCTACATATTCGTATGTGTCTTCCTATTTTGCACCATACTTGATTCAGCCCGGTGATCCACTGAGTGTTCCTGTTCATGTGTCTACACCAGTAGGCGACTCTATTGTGGTTGATCGAGTTCATCGGTCATGTATTATAGTAATTGAGGGTCTCGAGACCCGTGCTGATTTATTACTCCTAAATATGGTGGACTTCGATATTATACTAGGCATGGACTGGCTATCTCCGTATCATGCTATTTTAGATTGCCATGCCAAGACTGTGACTTTAGCCCTGCCGAATTCGCCTCGTATAGAGTGGAAAGGAATTTCAGGTCATACTAGCCGTAATGTTATTTCTTATGTTAAGGCTCAGCGTATGGTTGGAAAGGGATGCTTGGCTTATTTGGCCTATGTCCGTGATTCTAGTGCTGAGGTTCCTTCTATTGACTCTGTGCCTGTGGTTCGCGAATTTCCTGAAGTATTTCCTTCAGACTTGCCAGGTATGCCGCCCGATAGGGACATTGATTTTTGCATTGATTTGGCTCCAGGCACTCAGCCCATTTCCATTCCCCCATACCGTATGGCTCCGCCGGAGTTAAAAGAATTGAAGGAACAGTTGCAGGATTTACTTGAAAAGGGTTTCATTAGGCCCAGTGTTTCGCCGTGGGGTGCACCTGTATTATTTGTAAAGAAGAAAGATGGTTCGATGAGAATGTGCATTGACTATCGACGGTTAAACAAGGTGACTATCAAAAATAAATATCCACTTCCGCGAATTGATGATTTATTTGACCAGCTTCAGGGTGCCAAGGTATTTTCAAAGATAGATTTGAGATCCGGCTATCATCAGCTGAAGATTAGGGCATCTGATGTCCCTAAGACAGCGTTCCGCACTCGGTATGGACATTATGAATTTCTGGTCATGTCTTTTGGGTTGACAAATGCTCCAGCAGCTTTTATGGAATTAATGAATCGGGTGTTCCGGCCTTATTTAGACTTGTTTGTAATAGTCTTCATTGATGACATATTAATATATTCCCGCAGTCGGGAGGAGCATGCGCAACATCTCAGAGTGGCCTTACAGACTCTGAGAGATAGCCAGCTATATGCAAAATTTTCAAAGTGTGAATTTTCGCTAAGTTCAATTGCATTCCTGGGTCATATTGTGACGGCAGCAGGTATTCAGGTTGATCCGAAGAAAATTGAGGCAGTCAAGAGCTGGCCTAGACCGACATCAGCCACGGATATTCGGAGTTTCTTGGGGTTAGCGGGTTATTATCGCCGATTCGTAGAAGGATTTTCGTCTATTGCAACCCCATTGACCAGATTGACCCAGAAGGGTGTTCAATTTGAATGGTCCGATGAATGTGAGGCGAGCTTTCAAAAGCTCAAGACAACCTTGACCACAACACCGGTATTGGTTTTACCCACAGGTACGGGACCTTATACTGTTTATTGTGATGCTTCCCGTATTGGGCTTGGTGCGGTGTTAATGCAGGATGGCAAGGTTATTGCCTATGCTTCGAGGCAGTTGAAGATTCATGAGAAGAACTATCTAGTGCATGATCTAGAATTGGCGGCGATTATTCACGCATTGAAGATCCGGAGGCATTATTTATATGGTGTAGCATGTGAAGTATACACCGATCATAAGAGTCTTCGGTATTTGTTTAAGCAGAAAGAGTTGAATATGAGGCAGAGAAGGTGGCTAGAGTTGCTAAAAGACTATGATGTTACTATTTTATATCACCCAGGTAAGGCCAATGTGGTGGCCGATGCATTGAGTAGAAAGTCTGCCAGCATGGGTAGTCTTGCATATATTCCGGTCAGTCAGAGACCATTAGCTATAGATGTCCAGGCCTTAGCCAACCGGTTCGTGAGATTAGACATTTCTGAGCCTAGCAGGGTGTTAGCCTGCACGGTCGCTCGTTCTTCTTTATTAGAGCGTATCCGTGAGAGGCAATTTGATGATCCTCATTTGTGTGAGTTG
Organism: Nicotiana noctiflora; assembly: GCA_032618575.1. Lineage (NCBI taxonomy): Eukaryota > Viridiplantae > Streptophyta > Magnoliopsida > Solanales > Solanaceae > Nicotiana > Nicotiana noctiflora. Next base: position 480,050 of record JASVEL010000853.1, on the reverse strand, counting down.
AGAGATACAGAACAGCGGGGAGGTGCCACACAGGTAAATCTAGATAATGATGGGGTATTGAAATTGCAGGGTCGAGTTTGTGTGCCCAATGTCGAAGGGATTCGGGAGTTGATCTTAGCAGAGGCCCACAGTTCGCGGTATTCTATTCACCTAGGCGCCGCAAAGATGTACCAGGACTTACGGCAGCACTATTGGTGGCGCAGAATGAAGAAAGATATCGTTGCGTACGTCGCTCGGTGTCTAAATTGTCAGCAGGTGAAATATAAGCACCAGAGACCTGGTGGTGTATTCCAGAAGATTGAAATTCCCGAGTGGAAATGTGAGCGGATCACTATGGACTTCGTTACTGGACTTCCTTTGACTCGGAGGAAATTTGATGCTATTTGGGTCATTGTTGATAGGCTGACCAAGTCAGCACACTTTATTCCAGTATCTGTCTCCTACTCGTCGGAGAGGTTAGCGGAGGTATACATTAGGGAGATTGTTCGTCTCCATGGAGTGCCAGTATCTATTATCTCTGATCGGGGTACGCAGTTTACCTCGCGGTTCTGGAGAGCGGTCCAGCAGGAGTTAGGCACCCAGGTTCAGTTGAGTACAGCATTTCATCCTCAGACGGATGGCCAGTCCGAGAGGACTATTCAGATTCTAGAGGACATGCTTCGAGCCCGTGTTATTGATTTCGGAGGCTCGTGGGACCAGTTTCTGCCATTAGCAGAGTTCGCCTACAATAACAGTTACCAGTCTAGCATCCAGATGGCTCCGTATGAGGCGTTGTATGGTAGGCGATGTCGATCACCGGTTGGATGGTTTGAACCGGGAGAGGCTCGGTTGTTGGGTACAGACTTAGTTCAGGAGGCCTTGGTTCAGCTCAGTCCAGGCAGAAGACTTATGCGGATCGTAAGGTTCGAGATGTAGATTTCATGGTTGGCGAACGAGTATTGCTCCGAGTGTCGCCTATGAAGGGCGTGATGAGGTTCGGGAAGAAGGGCAAGCTCAGCCCTAGGTATATTGGTCCATTTGAGATTCTAGACAGAGTGGGAGAGGTGGCTTACAGATTAGCTTTGCCGCCTAGCTTATCAGCCGTACATCCAGTTTTTCACGTATCTATGCTTCGGAGATACCACGGCGATCCTACTCATGTGTTAGACTCCAGCACTGTCCAATTGGACAATGATTTATCCTACGAGGAGGAGCCGGTGGCCATTCTAGACCGGCGGGTTCGACGATTGAGGTCGAAGAGTTATCCTTCTGTGCATGTTCAGTGGAGAGGTCAGCCTCCTGAGGCGTCGACCTGGGAGTCAGAGTCTGATATGCAGAGCCGCTACCCATATTTGTTCCCTGACTCAGGTACTTCTTTCTTTTGTCCGTTCGAGGACGAACGATTGTTTTAGAGGTGGAGATTGTGACGACCCAAAGGGTCATCACTTGTTTTATTAATCATTCCGAGCTTTTGAGGTCTTGAAAACCTCATTTATAGTTGCCTCAATTTGCGTGCACAGTCCGGGCACAAAGCTGGAAAATTTTTATGTTGAAATATGTGAAATATGCGAAAAAGTTGAAGAATTTTGATATTAATATTGATATGGTTGACTTTGGTCAACATTTTTGGTAAACGGACCCGGATCCGTGATTTGACGGTCTCAGGAAAATCCGTAGAAAAATATGGAACTTGGGCATATGCCCGGAATTGAAATCCGAGGTCTAGAACCCCGGTAAAAGAATTTTTCTCTTAAATTGTTTTCTGAAAATGTTTAAGGAAAATGAAACTGATTTTTGATTAAAAAGTACTGGTATCAGGCTCGTATTATGGTTCCGACGCCCGGTACAGGTCATATATATTGGTTAAGCGCTTCCTGTAAAGTTTGGTTGAAAACGGACGTCGTTTGACGCATTTCGGCCTTAAATTGGAAAGTTTGGAAATTATGAAATTTGAAAGAATTCTTGAGTTTTAAGGCTCAATCCATTGGTTTTGATGTTATTTTAGCGATTTGATCGCGCGAGCAAGTTCGTATGATGTTTTTGAGTTAGTGTGCATATTTGGTTTGGAGCCGGGGAGCTCGGGTAAAGATTTGATAGGCCGTTGGATGAACTTCTGAGTTTTTGCACTGCTGGTTTTTCACACAGCTGTTGTCTTCGCAATTGCGAAGTATTTCTCGCAATTGCGAAGCTGGCAGGTCAAGGCAGGGTTCGCAAATGCGAACCCTTGGTCGCAAATGCGAAGGTCCCCAAGACCGTTTGGGTTCGCAAATGCGAACCAAACCTCGCAATTGCGAGGCCTCCAGAGAAAAGGCCTGATTCGCAATTGCGAAGCATTCTTCGCAAATGCGAAGGTCCCTCAGCCCAGCCTTGTTCGCAAATGCGAACAAACATTCGCAAATGCGAACAAACATTCGCAAATGCGAAAGTCCCTGGAAGCAGCCTAGTTCGCAATTGCGAACATATGTTCGCAATTGCGAAGCCCCCAGATTTGCCTTGGCTTCGCAAATGCGAACAAAAGTTCGCAAATGCGAACTTCCCAGCTTTAGCTTATTTTTCAAACTCCAGAAATTGGTCGGGGTTCGCAATTGCGAACCCATGTTCGCAAATGCGAACACAGAGACCTGTAAAACACGATTTTCAGTTTATTTCTTCACTTTTTACAAAACAAAAACACCCATTTGCGATTCTTCACGGATTCCTTCTTCATCAAAACAATTGTAAGTCACTTTTTACTTAATTCTTTCAATTCCTAACATTATTAAACATGTTTTTCAATAGAAATCAAAGGTTTTCATGGTAGAATTTCTTGTTTTTGTTAAAATATAGGGTTTTTTGTAAATTGGGAAATTGGACCTCGAATTGAGGTCCGATTTTGAAACAAATCATATATATGAACTGGTGGGGGGATGGGTAACCGAATTTTGGTCCTAACCCCGAGTTCCGATCATGTGGGCCCGGGGTCAAAAATTACTATTCCGGACAGAATGTTGTAAAAGATGTAATTGGTCTTAGGAATTAGTTTGTTGAGTAGTATTGATGATATTAAATCAATTGTGTATAGATACGATTGGATTGGAGTCAAATTCGAAAGGAAAAGGCATTGCTACGGATTGAATCATTCGTAAACTTTCGAGGTAAGTGTTTGTTCTATCCTAGCTTGTAGGAATAGGAATTCAGTTATGAATAAATTGTTGATTAAGAGTTATTGGTGTTATACCGGTAATGAAGATAAATTGTTGAAATTATTATCAATTATTGGTTTAAAACCGGTAATTATAAATATTGTTGATATAGAGATTATTGGCTAAATGCCGGTAATATATATATTTATGAATTGGGATCGTGTGGCGCGCCGACCACTTATATATTTATGAATTGGGATCGTGTGGCACGCCGACCACTTATATATTTATGAATTGGGATCGTGTGGCGCGCCGACCACTTATATATTTATGAATTGGGATCGTGTGGCACGCCGACCACAAAGTGACTTAAATCTTGGCATTGGTCATAGTTGCCGGTAGCCTATTGATATATTTGGGAGCGGGTGGTACGCCTACCACAAGATATAATTACTGAGATAGTTGGGAGCGGGTGGTACGCCTACCACGAGATATGAAATGAGAAAGGAATTGAGACATGAAAGTAAGATTTATTTTGTTGATTATATTAGTCTGGATATCACGAGTTATTGACTATTATTTCTGAGCAGAGTCTTTCCTTATAAATGTATTGTATATATATGTATATTGCAACTGTACAGGTTTATGTGGGTGACCGGCCTTAGCCTTGTCACTAGTTCGCTGGGATAGGCCAGGCACTTACCAGCACATGGGGTCGGTTGTGCTGATACTACACTCTGCGCTCTTTTTGCGCAGATACAGGTTACGGACAGCAGCAGCGATAGTAGCGACTTGTGGATTTTCCGACTAGTGAGATTACGAGGTAGCCTTGCAGGCGTCCGCAGGACCCGTTGTCTCTTCTATCTATGCTTTTCATTCTGTTATCCATGTAATCGAGATAAACAGCTTGTATTTTCTTTCAGACAATTATGTGTATTATTCTTAGAAGTTCGTGAGTATTGTGACACCAGCCTTGGGTAGTGTATCATGTTTGGGTTTTCTTTATCATATTTGACTAAGTCTTCCGCTAATTTTGATTATTCCGCTGTAATTTATATGTTTTAATAATAAGTCTTAATAAGAATTTGGTAATTAATGGAGGTGTAATTAATATTTGGCTTTCCTAGCTTCCATTTAGTAGGCGCCATCATGACCCCCGATGGTGGGAAATCCGGGTTGTGACAGTACGAGTCTTGTGTGGTAAAAAGGTTGAGGCATTGTCGTGCTACAGTAAAGACTGATATGAAATTAAAGATGAATCAGAAAGGAAACTGGGTTAATGGAATAATTTGTTAATAAACCAGAATGGTATGAAAAGGAATACGATTAATTCCTGGTATGTGGTTGAAGTAATGAGTCTTGCAGATATTGTGCAGCAAAGCTCTTGAGTGCTGGCAGTTGTGTAACTTGATATGGGTATAAGGACTCAGTCCTGGCAGTTTAACTTATGCAATGTAAATTAGGAGAAAGAGTTTATGATGTGTTTTACCGTGGTTTGAAAATGAGTGCATTTTTCCTGTTGATATGCAAGGCTTGGAATGGGTAATGAGTTTTCTCTATATGGGATCATGAAAGTCCTTGACTAGTTGAGTGCGCCGATGTTTGCAGCGGAGGAATGGGATATGAATTTCCATGTTATCTTAGTGTGATATGGTATACACGATGTGTTATGGAAAGTTGATAATGGCATATTCAAGGTTTTGAGATCAGTTCATAATATATGGGAAGTCAATAAAATTATTGAGCGGCGCGGACAGCTGCAGGTGATTTAAGAATCGATCTTTCTGATGATTTAATAAAATGGTACTGCTATTCTAGTAATTTGGTGGGGTATATGGTGCAAAAGGACAAGGTAACGTAAATTGATAATATCTAGTGGTATGGTGGTATTTTCTTGTTGGATCGACTATAATAATTGAGTCGTTGTTGGCATAGGAAAATTTCTGAATGGCGTACGTGGTATGAATGGATGATTGATGTGTGTTACGTGTTCATACGGTTGAAAGTGGGATCAGGCATAGTGATCCATGTGTTACATATGTGTTGGAGACTAGAAGTTCTCGTAATCCGCCTACACAGTGGTGGTATATCGTGTGTATCGGCATCGTTTAACGGTTATTGGAAATTGGAAGCCCTAGTGGCTATTTTGTTTCTTGATATGACAAATTTGAATAATGATATATGATTGCAGGCTGGTTGTCATAAGTCAGGTTGTCTAGACTAATATGATATGGACTATATCAGAGAAATGTCACAACTGCGTGGCAGAGCGCATCAAATCATGCTCCAGCAGGGTAGATGTACCTAGGGCCAGCGGACAGCTGGTAGGTATTACTTTGTCAGTTGGGCCTTCATGGCGGATGTTAGTGTAGAGGTATCTACCATTGATTCAACTCCAGTATTGAGGAACTTTGTCGGATGTGTTTCATGTGGTCTAGTTTGAGGCTATATATATATGTTTGTTGCAATGATCAACTTGACTCGATGTGCATTTTCCTTGCTAAATGTATTCGTGGATCGGGTGGCACGCCGCCATAGGTATAGTATTTGGATCGGGTGGCACGCCGCCACATGTATGGTATCAGGATCGGGTGTCACGCTGCCACAGGTATGGTATCTGGATCGGGTGGCACGCCGCCACGGGTATGTTATTGGATCGGGTTGCGCACCGCAACAGTGTGACGTGGAAAATATAGCTTCCTATATGTTACTTTGTATACAATACTTCCTAGCTTCTAAGGAATAGACGTATTGGGTATCGCTCGGGGAATAACACATCGGTTATGTCCTTTCAGGATTTGATAGCGGACATCAATTGTATCACCGCAGGTGTGATTAATTGCTTGGGTTCAGACCTAGATCTGTGCGTGGATGACCGTTCTGAGCATGGTAACTTGAGGCGCTTCATGAGTAATAGTGTTTGGATAGAATCACGAATCATGGCAAGGCCACGTGATGTTATGACCTCTCGAGGAGGATTCAGGTACGCTATTTCTATAATGCGAGACGCGATCTCAGTTCTATATGATGGCACAGAGGAATTGAATTGCAGCTCTTTTGCTGGAGACAGATGTAATGATTTGAGCGTGTTCAGACGTTTCTATTGGAGCCTATGTTGTGCTCGTCGCGGCTTAGGCCGGTGTTGAGGTGTCATATCATCAGTACGGTGTGTTATAATCGAAATGATCGTTGGAGCCAATAATGAGTGTGAGTATATGTGATTTCAGTTGGTTAGAAAGGTAAAATCGAGATTTGGCTCCGAATTCTGTTGTAGTATCAATTAAAAGGGAAATTGATTCATGAATGGTTGACCTGAGAGAATTCATGAATGGTTGACCTGATAGATGGGTTCGATATATCGCGTGTGCGGTTTCCGTTGGCAGGATATGAAGGTGTTGGAATAAGACTCTATCTAATGAGAAAGGTTCTTACTGCTAGTGTGTGGTTATTGTGGCCAGTTGTTGTGGCTAGAGACTAACGTCTCGAGTGATTAGGTTGTTTGATACATCATGTGATCTCACCCGGAATGGCGAGTATGGCTATTAGAGATGGATCGTGTGTACTCTGAGTATAGGCATATGATTAGCAATTGGTATATGACTTCGGAAAGTGCAATGTGGTTTGGTTCAGGTGGTCTGTGAGATTTTAGCTATATGGTGTTTTCGGATTTATGAGAGATAGGGTGATGTGTGATCGCCCGAATGTATGCTTGGTAAGGTCATTCAGCTATTGGGTTGCTTCTAGTACAACTTTGGGTCAGCTCGAGGACGAGCGTTTGCTTAAGAGGGGGAGAATGTGATGACCCGGCCTGTCGTCACCAGAATTACCACCCCGTTATGTTGTAATTACATGTTTTATGCTTTTATATCAACCCGGAGTTGACTATTTAGTTAGAGGGCTCGGAATCAGATTCTGATGATTCGGTTAGTTCCGGAAGGTGATTTGTGACTTAGGGGAGCAATCGGAATTGAATTTGGAGGTCCGGTGTAGAAATAGGCTTGAATTGGCTAAGGTTGAATTTTGGCGAAATCCGAACGGTAGGTGAACTTTTGATCCGACGGTCGGAATGAAATTCTGAAAATTTATGTAGCTCTGTTATGTCTTTTTGGACTTGTGTGCAAAATTTGAAGTCAATTGGACTTGATTTGATAGGTTTCGGCATCGAAAATAGAAGTTGGAAGTTCTAAAGTTTATAAAGCTTGGATTGGAGGTTGATTCATGATTTTTGCGTTGTTTGTTGTGATTTGAGGCCTCGAGCAAGTCCGTAATATATTATGAGACTTGTTAGTATACTTTGTTGGGATCCCATGAGGCTCGGATAAATTTTGGAACAGTTTTTGGAAGATTTTTGCCGTTTTGAGTATAAATGTAATGATCCAAAGGTCTATTTTAGTTCTAGAGATTCAAATTTGATTTCGAGACTTCGAGAATTTAGATAATGAATTATAGGACTGATCTGGAAAGTTTGGTCTAATTTCATCAAGTCGCGATGGGATTTTTGACGCGAAATGTGAATTAATTGTTTAACGAGCAAAATTGATGTTGTACTGAGTAAATGAGATCCAAATTCAGTTTTGTTTAAACCACTGGATCCGTATCGAAATTATGGAGCCATAGGAAAACGAATCGTCGAATTCCGAGTTCGTATGATGGAGTTAGAACCATTTTAGTGAAAATGGCTGTGTGCTGCAATTTCTGTATTGCTGCTGCATTTTTCTGCAGCGTATGAATAGTAATTCCCGCGCGTGAACAGTAACCGCGCGGGTGAACTATGTCGACGCGCATGAACAGTACCCCGTGAACAGTGTCGACCCGCATGAACAGTACTCCGTGAACAGTGTCACACCTCTTTTTTTTTACCGCACAACGTAAATAAACCACAGTTTAATACTACACCCCGAGAAGGGATATAATAATAATCAGTGAAGGAGTTTTTCCACTTAAAGGACAGTCGGAACGAGATCAATTTATTTAATTATTCAGAGTCGCCACTTGGGAAAATAATGGTGTCCCAATTCACCGGTTTAATCCCGAACCGAGGAAATTTATGACTCTGTAATACAGTCTGCGAAACTAGAAACCTGGATAAGGAATTCTGTTATCCCGGGAGAAGGTGTTAGGCACTCCCGGATTCCGTGGTTCTAGCATGGTCGCTCAACTGCGATTTTTGTTTTTATCTGATTTCTTTATATATTTTAACTATGTGTTTTTAATGTTCCGCTTTTAATTTTAAGAAATAATTGCGACGTCACGAAAATACATTTTGAGTCACACCGCAACCAGTACGCCTGTGACTTTAATGTATTTCAGTTTCGCCGAGAGTAAGATTTGGGTCACATAAATGCGCACACGTATTTAGGAAAGTAATTTTATTAAAGTCGCGCCTAAAGAGTCTATTGTGGTGTTAATTTTGGGAAAATAAACCGTGAAATTCACTAAACGGTCTTTCCGAGTCTAAGTTTTATTACAATTAATTTGAGGGCCCCGCAATTGTGTATTTTTTTGTTTGGCGAGGCTCGTTTTATTATTTTATTGGCCATCTTAAAAGAACTATAATTTTCTATTAAAGATTGCCTCTAATGGTCGAATTAATTAATTAACTAACCTTCAAGGAATTCGGGTCTCAAACTCAAGTCCACGCTTAAATGAGAGGGGAGCCTCTTAATTCAAGTGTATTAAGTTTGGAAGACCCAAAATTACATTTATCTTATTTAGTATAACATAACTAACTGAAAAGCCAGCTATAGAAGAAGGAAGAACGAAAAAGAAACTAAAAAAAAGAATGAAGAAAAGAATAATGAAAAAAAGAAATTGAAAGGGATGTCATGCTTTTCAATTAACAAGAAGCCAAACAAAATGGGAACATAGCTGATGCAGCAAGAATGAACGAGAAAAAAAAATATTATCCAAACTTTCATAAATACCAAAGCAACTTTACATATAAAACACAAGACCATGAAAGTAATTAAATCGAGCACATATATCACACATATCACACATATCTATTTAAATGTTCATTTGAAGATAAACTTAATAGAAGATTGTGAAAATCGGCAGAGATCAAAATTTAATCGAGTGAACTCAAGCAAGCAATATCATATTTTGTGTTATCATAATCAGAAAGTAATATCATATGTCTTACTGTAAATAAGAGGCTAAATGAAATCATCAAAATCTCATGAACCATTGTATAGTTTAATTATTTCACTTGATGTACAATCCAAAACATGAAAATCATCACATCAGTAACCCAATCTGGTCCAATTGTCCAGCAAATTACTTTAAATTAAATCATTGCAACAAACAAATAGTCATCAACAATTAATCATAAAGTGCATTTAACATCAAAAGCAGGCATAGTATTGCAATTTCAGTATGCCATACGGTATGTTTTAGGCATACAACGAGTAGAAGATTAGAAGAATACCTATGATGTATAATTATAGCAGAAGTGCCAATTAAAGCCAAAGATGAAACGAGAGGGCTTCAACAAAGTTGCGACATAGCAGCAGAGTCACAACTATAAAACCTTCTAAAACCTCATAAAATATCAACCAAGTGTACTAACAGCAGTCAACCACAAGCAGCAACTTGCGGATTCCTTCTTAACGCCAAAAGAGGATGGCTAACTGAATAAATCTTTTGATTACTTCTGTTCGGTAGATATTACAAGCAGATCTGGCATCGAATCGTCCAGAAGCAAATGAACTAGGTAGCAATAAAATGATTCGAATTCACAAACTTGAACCAACACAAGCACTCAACGAATCTCAGCTAATCTCAACTCGAGCAGAAGACGCAACAGCGCCGGAACCTCTCCGAAATCTCAAATGGAATTGAATATACCCGACTTGACTGGATTTAAGTGGTGATTTCGAGCCGATTTTCACAGTGATTTGGTGTAGTATCAAGGAGTTTTACTGCTGGGTTCGAGCATTGTTACGCCGAATTTAATGGAGGATCTTAGGTGTTGCGGGATGAAGAAACTAGTAGTTATTGGTTTTTGCTCTCTCCATTTCTAGCTTCTTAGGTCTTTAGGGTGGTCGTTGTTTCGGCTTTAGAAGATCGAGTTATATGGAGGCGGGGTAGCGACGAAGAAGGCATTTCAGGGGGTGGGGTCGTGCACAGCTTTCTGTGTGTGTATCCCTACCCTTTAGCCTTTTAGGTTAAGGGGAAAGATAAAGAGGGTAGGGTTTTTGGATGGGTATGGGCTAATTGATGGGCTTTGGGTGTTTGGCCTAGGCAAAATTAAGGAAAAATGGTCCAATTCGGGTCTTTTACCAAGACAGCCCACTTATTTTATTTATTCTGTAATTGTTTTTAGTTATTTTTGTTTTTCTTTTGTATTTTTATATTTTCTAATTTTCATGCAACTAATTAATACACAAATTGTAAAAGTAAGGAAAAATTATTTCTTTCAAATTTTATGGGAATAACTCATGTGTAGGGTAAAAATCATGTGCTCACAACTGCCCCTCTTTGCTCGGAAACACGAAGAGTTTCCGTGCAAAGATAAGTGAGCAACTATGAACAATTTTTACCTGTTCGAGTATTCCGTTGTGAAGCATTTTGAAAAGTTTTGACCGCACCCTGCTTCAGAGGTTGCCTACATATCCTGGGCTAAACAGGAATCAGGTCAGTGTAGTTCGGGAGTGATGGAGTATCGAGGTTGAGAGTCAAGGTTCCGTCCGAGGCTCCGGTCCGCTGTCCCGTTATTACATCAAAATTTGAAAAAGACTAACTAAACCTATCAGCTACGAATTACAAAATTCCTATCTATGAGTGTTCTGAAGCTTGATCTTGAGTTGGTTGGTGCTTCATGCGGACCCTGATCTGAATCTTGATGCTTGTTAGCTGCAGGTGTTGGTTCAATCTTCTTCAGCTTTTAGATCAAGTCCGGACATATAGTGCCCATGATTTCAGGTGGGCTCCTAGTTGCCGATGTTTGAAAATTATTCTTCCAACGGCATACTTGTTGTTGACTTAAACTTGTATCTTCTCTTCTATCAGCATTCTTGTTATTGCCCTGAACTTGTATTTCTCTTTTAACGGCATTCTTGTTATTGCCTTGACCTGTTCAACTGCTTCAATTACATTATTGTTATTTCCTTGAACTTGTATATTCTCTTTCACCGGCATTCTTGTTATTGCCTTGACTTGTTCAACTTCTTCAATATGAAATATTCGTCCATTCTCCAGGTGGACCCCTGCCTGTGACAAAAATAAATAACCAAAGAAAGATTTTTTCTGCCCCAGTATGGTGATTAGGCACATCATGTTATTGAAATGTCAGAATTTCATTCATTTTTTTTTGTTTTTGTTTTTTTTTTTGAAAAATTTAAAAATGCAGAAATGTATTCCCTTGTTAGATAGGTGGGCGCCTGGATAGAAATTAAAAATGCATGAAATGCAGTGCAGAAAAGTATTCCCTTGTTAGATAGGTGGGCGCCGGATAGAAATTAAACGTGCATGAGATGCAGTGCAGAAAAGTATTCCCTTGTTAGATAGGTGGGCGCCTGGACAAAAATTAAAAATGCATGAAATGCAGTGCAAAAAAGTATTCCCTTGTTAGATAGGTGGGCGCCCGGACATAAATTAAAAATGCATGAGATGTAGTGCAGAAAAGTATTCCCTTGTTAGATAGGTGGGCGCCTGGACAGAAATTAAACATGCATGAAATGCAGTGCAAAAAAGTATTCCCTTGTTAGATAGGTGGGCGCCTGGACAGAAATTAAAAACTGCATGAGATGCAGTGCAGAAAAGTATTCCCTTGTTAGATAGGTGGGCGTCTGGACAGAAATTAAAAATGCTTGAGATGCAGTGCAGAAAAGTATTCCCTTGTTAGATAGGTGGGCGCCTGGACAGAAATTAAAAATGCATGAAATTAAAAACTTTTGTGTTACCTTGTGATTGAAGGTTATCTTAGGTGAAAAATTCATCGGACTAAGACATTTAATCTTAGGAGAAAGTTTCAACAGACTAAGATTTTGATTCTCACTGGACTATGTCCATTTCAATGTAATCTCAGGAGGATTATCCATCGGACTGAGTTTATGACTCCGGGAGATAACTCTTCGGACTGGGTCTATTCATTTGTATGGTCTCAGGAGGAATATCCATCGGACTGAGTTTATGACTCCAGGAGATAACTCTTCGGACTGGGTCCATTTGCAATTCAGACTTTCTTAAGTCTTTTAATTTCAAAAATCTTTCCTTTCTTTTTCGACTTCTTACCTTTCTTTCTTTTCCAACTTCTAATTTTACCTTTCAAATTATGCCTTTCCTTTTCTTTTCAAATTATGCCTTCATTTCCTTTTCCAACTTCTACTTTTATCTTAGGTGAAAAATTCATCAGACTAAGATTTCATCTTAGGAGAAAGTTTCAATAGACTAATATTCTTTCTTTTCATCTTAGGTGAAAAATTCATTAGACCAAGACTTTTATCTTGGGAGAAAGATTCAACGGACTAAGATTTATCCATTTATCTTAGGTGAAAAATTCATCAGACCAAGAGTTTCATCTTAGGAGAAAGTTTCAGCAGACTAAGATTCTTTCCTTTCATCTTAGGTGAAAAATTCATCAGACCAAGACTTTCATCTTAGGAGAAAGTTTCAGCAGACTAAGATTCTTTCCTTTCATCTTAGGTGAAAAATTCATCATACCAAGACTTTTATCTTGGGAGAAAGATTCAACGGACTAAGATTTCATCTATTTATCTTAGGTGAAAAATTCATCGGACTAAGACTTTTGTCTTAGGAGAAAGTTTCAACAGACTAAGATTGTATCATTCTCCGATACTTGCTTCATTCACCTTTCAACTTGAATTGTCCTTCTTCAAAAACAATTGTATTCGCCTTCATGCTCTTCGGATGACTATCCGATGAAAGAATATTTTTTTTACCTGCCCCAGTTTGACAATATCTTTTGATCCTCTTTCAAAGCAAAGAAAACTGTGTCAGTTTAAAATGCGGTGGTTGGTTGTGGCCTTGAACTTGCTTTCCACTTGAATGCTTGGCCTATTCACCGACTATCCATTTTCACTTTTTTTTTTTCAAAACCGTCTTCCTTACGGTATGTATGTTACTCCTTTCTTGACAGATCCCACAAATCCAATCTAGAAGTTTATGATTCCTTCAATAACTTCATTTGATGACCTTGGATGTTTCTTGATTGACTCCTTCTTCTGTCAGAATATATGCCTTCTCCCCGTTCGAACCTCCAGTTGTTGTATTGTTCCCAAACTGGCAATTTGCCGACCTTTGTGTCTTGCATGAGCCCCAAACATTTAAATTGTTATCCACTTCATTGCACATGTTGCTCTTTTGGCTTAAAGCACTGGCCCTTGTCTTTTCCTGACTTACGACAATCTGATGTTGGCCAAATCCCATCTTGTGCAATTGGAAAGCTTGGTGGAAAATTTTGGAATTATTTCTATACTTGTTATGACCCGACATACTCAATAAGAGGGAGGGTAAAACAAAGTGTGAAGAATAGAGGGAAAGGAAAAAAATACAATTCCTAACAAGAAACCTACATAAGAATGACCTATCGGATAAGAATACCGACTCTAGCGACCCTAACATGCACTTTCAACCTTCCCTGTATAGTGAATCTGATGTTCAACTCTTATTACAAGTTCTACCATGAAACCGGTCTTCACCATTTCTTTGATCTGATTCAACTCCTTAGTCGACTTGTAGTGCCCGTAGGATTTTCACCATCAAGCCTCTCTCATTTTTGATTTTTTCTTTCTCTCAACTCACTGTCGCCTTACGGTGCCCGTGCGAGTTTTCACCGATAAGACTCTCTCATTTAATTTCTCTCATCTTGGAGTCCCGTGGTAGTTCTCATCATCTTTCTCAAATTCTTCATTCTCCTTTGTTCGGACTTGAGTGTTGCCCTTGATGTGATTCACCTTTGCTCGTTTGACTCGACATTTATTAAAGATTGATCAGAAGGTCTTGCTTTGGACCGTAATGTAGGCTTTTGGAATGGGATATAGAAAAAAGGATATAAAGGCTCAAAAATATTTCATCGTGGGTTAAAATTACAACTTTCGGAATCTTATTTATTCAACAACCATAACTTCTGCCCCGGTTTCCTTCTTGGGGAATTTTTTTTTGGATTTTTCCTATATTGTGACTGAACCTCAGTGAGGCTGCCTACGTACCCTTTCGGGATCAAGTCAAACGTAGTTCGGAGTACGTCCGTATTCATTGTTGCATCTCTGACTTCTCCCGATTTTTTTCTTTGCATTCTTTTTCTTTCTTTTCTTTTTCTTTTCTTTTCTTTTCTTTTCTTTTCTCTTCTCTCTTTTTTTTTCTTTTTTTTCTTTCTTTTTCTTTCTCCATTTGGATTTCCCCGCTTAATCCTCAATTTTTGTTGTTGATTCCGAAAGAGGGGTATGAAAGAAAATATAATAAGGCTCAAAGGGATATCAATGGATAAAGTGTTTGGATAGCCGAATAAAATGCCTTCGTCATTCCAATCTTCAAAACCTACCAAGTACAAACTATCTTTCAACCGATTCCCATATTTGCCTTCTGTTTTTGACGATTCTCAATGCCATTGGGCAACAATCTCGATACCACAAATGGTTTCTTTAGCCTTGGGGTACTTTTTCCTTTGGCTTTAAACTGATGAAACATGTTGCATTTCCAAGGCAATTCTTTATGTTCTGTTTTCCCCCAGTATTTACTTGATTCAGGTTTCACAGTATTCCAATATGTTTCATTTCTTTCGAGTATCATTACATCTTCAACATTATTTCATTGACTTTTAAAATCAGGCCGAGAATTATGTGCATGTCATGTTGCTAAAATCAGTATGAGAAGAATGGTAAAGTAATTAGAAATGGAATGACTAGAAATGACGGGAAACGGAGAGTTGTAATAAACTGATGGGTTGAAACAACAAGATGAACAACAAACTGAACAGACTAGACTAGAATTACAAACCTAGACAGCACTAAACAAATTTATTACTAAACAAAGCAAAGTGGAAAGATAGAAGGGTTTTGACTTTCAAGACAACGTCAGGATTACAACCCTGAAATAACCCGGGCAAAAGAGATGACACCAAACTATACCACCAAAACTCCAAGAGACGGAGCGTCTTCCCAATTGACAAGCATGGCATCCTAGCCACTGAATTCTGCATTAATGTTGCCAATATCACTTTCTGTTTCAATATCTTCAACTTCAGTTGACCTCCCAAGAAGATTTTCATCACCCACGTCACCGGGCATCATTCCCACAAAATGTGCTCCGTTATGTGCAAGTAAAGGATTCTGTGCAATGTTATGGATGCCACCGCCTTGGACCGCAATTATTCCTTCCTGAATCATTCTTTCTATCTCTCTTTTCAAATCCCGACAACTTTCAACATCATGCCCCAGGGCATTGGAGTGGTATTCACACCTATTGGATGAGTCAAAACTTCTCGCACGTCGGTCCACCCGATTTGGAGGGACGGGTGCAATCATGCCATGTCGTTTTAACTTCTCAAACAAGCTTGCATAGGACTCTCCTATTGGTGTAAAATTATCTTTCAACTTCTGTTCTTTTCCATACCCCTGGCTTGGATGTGGGTTATAAGGTATTTGAAAATTTTGCGGAGGCTGGTAAAGATTTTGTGATGTTCGGGCTCGCTTTCTTGGATGTTTTGAGGGTTGAGCAACATATCAGACTGGATCAACAGAATATGGAGGGTTCTGAGGCGGGTAGTAATGCTTAAGAGGGTCATGAAAAAACTGATGAGGCTGCATATACCTTCGAGATGTTCTCATACGACCTCTTCTCGTCCCTGATATCATCATGATTTTGTCACGACCCGGATTTTCCCCCAACATCGGGATCGTGATGGCGCCTACTCGTGGTAGCTAGGCAAGCCACTGTATTCATACTATCCTATTTTTAACACAATAATAATTAAATAAATGCAGAATGCTTCATAAAAATGGAAATAACTAATTATAAAGTGAAAATCATACTGAAATCCTCTACCCAAGACGTGGAGTCACCAACTCACGAACTACTATGGAATACTACACATAAAAGTCCGAAGGAAATATAACATAATTCTGTTTGTCTCGGAACAAAGAGACTACAGCTAATAACATAAATAAAGAGAGAGACGCCGGGCCTGCGGACGTCCGCAAGCTACCTCGGTCTCAAATATGATCAACTCCCACGCAATCTATTTACTGCTGCTGCTGCTCCTGATCGTAACCTGGACCTGTGCAAAAACGCACAGAAGTGTAGTATCAGCACAACCGACCCCATGTGCCGGTAAGTGCCTGGCCTATCCCGGCGAAGTAGTGACAAGCCTAGGACCAGACACCCACATAAACCTGTGCAATTCAATATATATATGTACATACCACAAAATAACAAGAAATAACCAAGTATTAACACAATAAAGAATATCTCAAAGAATTCAACAATTAACCACAGTTAATAAATTCACAAGGAAAAACAAAGTATAATGTAAACACAAGTAATATCAATTCAAGAAATAGCAAGCAGTTACACGGCATCACCCTTCGTGCTTTTACTCTCATCCTCACCAAATAAACAAATAAAGTACACGACATCACCCTTCGTGCTTTTACTCTCATCCTCACATCCATAGTACGGCATGATCCTTCGTACATGGTTCAATAACAGGGCACGGCATGATCCTTCGTGCATAATTAATAAATAAACATGGCACGGCATTAACCTTCGTGCATAAATAAATAAACATGGCACGGCATCACCCTTCATGCATTATCACTCTTCCTCACCCAAATAACAATCACAGTTAAGGGCAAAGAAAGAAACAGTAATTCATAAACCGTCCCATCAAGGGCAATCAATAATTATCTTCACAACAAGTCCCAACAGGGGAGAACAATAACAATTCATCTGTAATATATCTCCAAATAATCATTTTTCAACGACTCACGGTCATACTAGACGCCGGTGTATGGATGCTCGTCACCACAGCCCATACACCGCACTCGATCACATAACACATAGCACATAATCCTATTCCCTCAAGCTAGGATAGAACAAACACTTACCTCGAATGCTTATGAACAATTCAATCCGTGGAAATGTCTTTTTCTTTCAAATTTGGCTCCAATCCAATCGTATCTATACACAATTGATTTAATATCATCAATACTACTCAACAAACTAATTCTTAAGACCAAATACAACTTTTACAACATTCCGCCCGGAATAGTGAATTTCAACCCCGGGCCCACATGGTCGGAACTCGGGGTTAGGACCAAAATCCGGTTACCCATCCCCCCACGAGTTCATGTAAATGATTTGTTTCAAAATCGGACCTCAATTCGAGGTCCAATTCCCCAATTTATGAAAAACCCTATTTTCTAACAAAAACAAGAATTCTACCATGAAAATCATTGATTTCTTATGAAAAACATGTTTAATGATGTTAGGAATTGAAAGAATTAAGTAAAAAGTGACTTACAATCGTTTTGATGAAGAAGAAATCCGTGAAGAATCGCAAATGGGTGTTTTTGTTTTGTAAAAAGTGAAGAAATGACTGAAAATCGTGTTTTACATGTCTCTGTGTTCGCATTTGCGAACATGGGTTCGCAATTGCGAACCCCGACCAATTTCTGGAGTTTGAAAAATAAGCTAAGGCCCAATTTCTTGAGTTTGAAAAATAAGCTAAGGGTGGGAAGTTCGCATTTGCGAACATAAGTTCGCATTTGCGAACACTGGCAGTCACAGGGTTGTTCGCATTTGCGAACAATGGTTCGCATTTGCGAACCAAGGCAGCACTGGGGACCTTCGCAAATGCGAACATTTGTTCGCATTTGCGAACATAGGCAGGCTCTGGGGACTTTCGCAAATGCGAACAATTGTTCGCATTTGCGAACAAGGATGGGTCAATGGGGCTTCGCATTTGCGATCAAGGTTCGCATTTGCGAGCCTTGCCTTACACTGTCCCCTTCGCAATTGCGAGAAATACTTCGCAATTGCGAAGCCAACAGCTGGGTGAAAAACCAGCAGTGCAGAAATTCAGAATTTCATCCAACGGCCTATCAAATCTTTACCTGAGCCCCCCGGGCTCCAAACCAAACATGTACATAACCTCAAAAACACATTATGGACTTGTTCGTGCGATCACATCGCCAATATCACTTCGTATTAATCAAATCAAGCCTCAAACTCATGATTTTCATACTTTTGATTTTCAAAACTTCTTAACTTGGAACTCAAGGTCCAAAACATCTCAAACGACATCCGAATGTCACCAAACTTTCCAGAAATCACATATATAATATTTAAGACTTGTACCGGGTGTCGGAACCAAAATACGAGCCCGATACCAAGGTCAATTAATTCATTTTCCTTTAACAATTACATCAAAAACAATTTCACATAAAAATTCATAACTTGGGCTCTAGGCCTCAGGAATTCGACTCCGGACGCACGTCCAAGTCCTATATTTTCCTACGGACCTCTCGGGACCATCCAATCTCGGGTCCGGATCCGTTTACCAAAAATGTTGACCGAAGTCAACCACATCAATATTAATATCATTTTTATCCAAATTTCTCATAGAATTCATATTTTCTATCACAAAATCTTTCCGGCTACATGCTCGGATCGTGCACGTAAATCAAGGCAACATAGAATGAGGTTTTCAAGGCCTCCGAAGCTCGAAATGATTAATTAAATAAGTGATGACCATTTGGGTCGTCACAATCTCCACCTCTAAAACAACCGTTCATCCTCGAACAGACAAAAGAAAGAAGTACCTGAGTCAGGAAACAAATGTGGGTAGCGGCTCCGCATATCAGACTCGGACTCCCAGGTCGATGCCTCAGGAGGCTGACCTCTCCACCGAACACGCACAGAAGGATAACTCTTCGACCTCAACTGTCGAACCTGCCAGTCTAGAATAGCCACCGGCTCCTCCTCGTAAGATAGATCATTGTCCAATTGGACAGTACTGAAGTCTAACACATGTGTGGGATCGCCGTGGTATCTCCGAAGCATAGATACATGAAAAACTGGATGCACGGCTGATAAGCTAGGCGGCAAATCTAATCTGTAAGCCACCCCTCCCACTCTGTCTAAAATCTCAAATGGACCAATATACCTAGGGCCGAGCTTGCCCTTCTTTCCGAACCTCATCACGCCCTTCATAGGCGATACTCGGAGCAATACTCGTTCACCAACCATGAAATCTACATTTCGAACCTTACGATCCGCATAAGTCTTTTGCCTAGACTGAGCTGAACGCAATCTCTCCTGAATAGTCTTGACCTTATCTAAGGCCTCCCGAACTAAGTCTGTACCCAACAACCGAGCCTCTCCCGGTTCAAACCATCCAACTGGTGATCGACATCGCCTACCATACAACGCCTCATACAGAGCCATCTGGATGCTAGATTGGTAACTGTTATTGTAGGCGAACTCTGCTAATGGTAGAAACCGGTCCCACGAGCCTCCGAAATCAATAACACAGGCCCGAAGCATGTCCTCAAGAATCTGAATAGTCCTCTCGGACTGGCCATCCGTCTGAGGATGAAATGCTGTACTCAACCGAACCTGGGTGCCTAATTCCCGCTGGACCGCTCTCCAGAACAGCGAGGTAAACTGCGTTCCCCGATCAGGAGATAATAGATACTGGCACCCCATGGAGACGAACAATCTCCCTAATGTAAACCTCCGCTAACCTCTCCGACGAGTAGGAGACAGATACTGGAATAAAGTGTGCTGATTTGGTCGGCCTATCAACAATGACCCAAATAGCATCAAATTTCCTCCGAGTCAAAGGAAGTCCAGTAACGAAGTCCATAGTGATCCGCTCCCATTTCCACTCGGGAATTTCAATCCTCTGGAATACACCACCAGGTCTCTGGTGCTCATATTTCACCTGCCGACAATTTAGACACCGAGCGACATACGCAACGATATCTTTCTTCATTCTGCGCCACCAATAGTGCTGCCGTAAGTCCCGGTACATCTTCGCGGCGCCTGGGTGAATAGAATACCGCGAACTGTGGGCCTCCGCTAAGATTAACTCTCGAATCCCTTTGACATTAGGCACACAAACTCGACCCTGCAATTTCAATACCCCATCATCATCTAGATTTACCTGTGTGGCACCTCCCCGCTGTACCGTATCTCTCAACTCACGCAAATGAGGATCATCAAATTGCCTCTCACGGATACGCTCTAATAAAGAAGAACGAGCGACCGTGCAGTCTAACACTCTGCTAGGCTCAGAAATGTCTAATCTCACGAACCGGTTGGCTAAGGCCTGGACATCTAGAGCTAATGGTCTCTGATTGACCGGAATGTATGCAAGACTACCCATGCCGGCATACTTTCTACTCAATGCATCGGCCACCACATTGGCCTTACCTGGGTGATATAATATAGTAACATCATAGTCTTTTAGCAACTCTAACCATCTCCGCTGTCGTAGATTCAACTCCTTCTGTTTGAACAAGTACCGTAGGCTTTTGTGATCGGTGTACACCTCACATGTCACACCATATAGATAATGCCTCCAGATCTTTAAGGCATGAACCACTGCTGCTAACTCAAGATCATGAACTGGATAATTCTTCTCATGTATTTTTAACTGCCTCGAAGCATAAGCGATAACCTTACCATCCTGCATCAATACCGCTCCAAGCCCTGTACGAGATGCGTCACAATAAACTGTATAAGGCCCTGTACCTGTAGGTAGTACCAACACCGGTGCGGTGGTCAAGGCCGTCTTGAGCTTCTGAAAGCTCGCCTCACACTCCTCTGACCACTGGAACTGGACACCCTTCTGGGTCAACCTGGTCATCGGGGCTGCAATAGAATAAAACCCCTCTACAAAACGACGGTAGTAACCTACTAATCCCAAGAAACTCCGGATCTCAGTCACTGAAGCTGGTCGAGGCCAATTCTGGACTGCCTCAATCTTCTTTGGGTCTACCCGAATACCTTCCACCGATACAATGTGACCCAGAAATGCTACCGAACTCAGCCAGAACTCACATTTAGAAAATTTGGCATATAGTCGGTTATCTTTCAGAGTCTGAAGAACCACTCTGAGGTGCTGCTCGTGCTCTTCCTGGCTGCGGGAGTACACCAAGATGTCATCTATGAAGACTATCACGAATAGATCTAAGTAAGGCCTGAATACCCGATTCATCAACTCCATGAATGCTGCCGGGGCATTGGTCAACCCGAAGGACATAACCAAGAACTCATAATGCCTATATCTAGAGCGAAAGGCTGTCTTAGGAATGTCAGCCGCCCTGATCTTCAACTGATGGTAGCCTGACCTCAAGTCTATCTTAGAGAATACTCTCGCTCCCCGGAGCTGGTCAAACAAATCATCAATCCTCGGCAGTGGATATTTATTTTTGATAGTCACCTTGTTTAACCGCCGGTAATCAATACACATCCGCATCGAGCCATCCTTCTTCTTTACAAATAATACAGGTGCTCCCCAGGGGGAAACACTGGGCCTGATAAAACCCTTCTCAAGAAGGTCCTGCAACTGATCTTTCAACTCTTTTAACTCCGGCGGGGCCATACGATAGGGTGGAATAGAGATGGGCTGAGTGCCCGGTGCCAAATCAATACAGAAATCAATATCCCCGTCGGGTGGCATGCCCGGCAGGTCTGAAGGAAAAACCTCAGGAAACTCCCGTGCAATAGGGACTGAATCAATGGAAGGAACTTCTGCGCTGGAATCACGAACATAAGCCAGATAAGCTAGACACCCTTCTCGACCATACGTCGAGCCTTAACATAGGAAATAACAGTGCGAACGGAGTGGCTTGAGGTACCTTTCCACTCTAGTCGGGGTGATTCTGGCAAGGCTAAAGTCACCGTCTTAGCATGGCAATAAAGAATAGCATGGTATGGGGACAACCAGTCCATCCCCAATATGACATCAAAATCTACCATATCCAAAAGCAATAGATCAACACGGGTCTCAAGACCCCCAAATATAACTACGCACGAACGATGCACCCGATCGACTATAATGGAGTCACCCACTGGTGTAGCCACATAAACTGGAATATCAAGAGCATAGCTGGGCACAGCCAAATACGGTGCGAAGTAGGAAGACACATAGGAATATGTAGATCTAGGGTCAAATAATACCGAAGCACCTCTGCCACACACAAGAATAGTACCTGTAATCACGGCATCTGATGCCTCTGCCTCTGGCCTGGCTGGTAAGGCATAGAATCGGGGATCTGCACCTCCCCTCTGAGCTGCGTCTCTAGGACGACCATCAACTGGCTGACCTCTACCTCTGGCCGGACGGTCTCCACCTCTACGGTCTCGACCTCCACCTCTATAATCTCTACCCCCGCCTCTGGCTGGCTGGGCAGGCTGAGGGTCAGCTGGGGCCTGAATCATAGGACGAGGACCTCGCTGCCTGAGAGTTGCCCGCTGCTAGAGGGCAATTCCTGATAAAATGACCTGGGTCACCACAACCGTAGCAACTCTTAGACTGATAGGGCTGCTGGCCCTGACGACTTGAATGGCCTCCACGAACACTCTGAAGAGGCTGAGCATTAATAGGAGGCTGGTCTGAATAATGCCCACGAAAACCGCGATCACCTGGTCCACCCTGTGAAGCCTGAAGGGCGGAATGAAAAGGCCTGGAGGACTGGCCTCTATCAAAGGATTCTCTGCTACCAGAGGAAGAAGCACCAAACCTACCCGAATGACGAGGCCTCTTATCCGAAGAATAACCGCCTCCTCTAGCGAGAGCCATCTCAACTCTGCATGCTGCATTGGCTGCCTCCCGAAATGATATGTCACTCCCCACGCCCACAGCCATCTGGAGTCTAATCGGCTGATTAAGCCCATCTATAAATCTGCGGACCCTCTCCCGCTCCGTGGGAAGTATCACCACCGCATGACGAGCCAAGTCGATAAATCTCGTCTCATACTGTGTAACTGTCATAGTGCCCTGATGGAGGCGCTCAAACTGCCTCCGAAGTACATCCCGCTGAGTAGCAGGGAGAAACTTCTCCATAAATAGTTCCGCAAACTGGTCCCATGATAAAGCTGGGGACCCTGCTGGTCGAGTCAGGCAATAATCTCTCCA
This sequence comes from Nicotiana noctiflora, assembly GCA_032618575.1. Classification (NCBI taxonomy): domain Eukaryota; kingdom Viridiplantae; phylum Streptophyta; class Magnoliopsida; order Solanales; family Solanaceae; genus Nicotiana; species Nicotiana noctiflora. Next base: position 456,842 of record JASVEL010000853.1, on the reverse strand, counting down.
CCAAGTCTTGGCGGAACCTGCAAGTCTGAAGGTACAGAAGTCAACTCCGTTTGTCTCCACGATCCCCATAGTCTTGAGAATCTCATGGCAACTGAATAAAAAGTCCTGAGGATCCTCTGATGCGGCTCCACCGAATGTAGTGGTAAATAGCTTGGAGAACCGATCAAGCCTCCATAACGAATCAGAAGTCATGGCCGCTCCATCGCCGGCATGAGCTGTGGTACCTGACTGAGTGGCCACAGCTGGCTGAATTACTGGTGCCTGAGGCTGAGGAGCTACTGGCTCCGGAGTATGAGCAATAGTAGTCTGGGCCCCTCCTCCAGCCTGAGAAGTGGCTGGGGCAACTTATAATAAACCCGCTCTGGCAATGCTGTCCATAAATCCCGCTATTCTGACCAAAGCATCCCGGAGATCCGGGGTAAATAAAGCCTCTCCTGGGACCTGAGCTGGGCCCACTGGAGCTGTTGGAACCGGAACCTCCTCGTCAATCTCAATATGAGGCTCCATCTCTGGGGTAGCTGCCTGGGGCTGAGTTCTACCCCTACCACGGCCTCTAATACGGCCTTGGCCCCTGCCCCTCACGGGAGCTGCCTGGGGCTCGGGCTGCTGGTCAGCGGACGAAGAAGCGCGTGTCCTTACCATCTGCGAAAGGACAGAATAGAAATTCAATCAGTATTTGAGGAACAAGTCGCACGACAAGAAAGAACAAATGAGAGACTCTTTCCTAACTCAATAGACTCTGGAGGACAAGTACGGACGTCTCCGTACCTACCTCTCAAACTCTACTAAGCTTGTTCGTGAGTGGTGAGACCTATGTAACCTAGAGCTCTGATACCAACTTGTCACGACCCGGATTTTCCCCCAACATCGGGATCGTGATGGCGCCTACTCGTGGTAGCTAGGCAAGCCACTGTATTCATACTATCCTGTTTTTAACACAATTTTAATTAAATAAATGCGGAATGCTTTATAAAAATGGAAATAACAATTCACAAGGTGAAAATCATACTGAAATCCTCTACCCAAGATGTGGAGTCACCAACTCACTAACTACTATGGAATACTACACATAAAAGTCTGAAGGAAATATAACATAATTCCGTTTGTCTCGGAACAAAGAGACTACAACTAATAACATAAATAAAGAAAGAGACGCCGGGCCTGCGGACGTCTGCAAGCTACCTCGGTCTCAAATATGATCAACTCCCACGCAATCGATTTACTGCTGTTGTTGCTCCTGATCGTAACCTGGACCTGTGCAAAAACGCACAGAAGTGTAATATCAGCACAACCGACCCCATGTGCTGGTAAGTGCCTGGCCTATCCCGGCGAAGTAGTGACAAGCCTAGGACCAGACACCCACATAAACCTGTGCAATTCAATATATATATATGTACATACCACAAAATAACAAGAAATAACCAAGTATTAACACAATAAAGAATATCTCAAAGAATTCAACAATTAACCACAGTTTAATAAATTCACAAGGAAAAACAAAGTATAATGTAAACACAAGTAATATCAATTCAAGAAATAGCAAACAGTTGCACGGCATCACCCTTCGTGCTTTTACTCTCATCCTCACCAAATAAACAAATAAAGTTCACGGCATCACCCTTCGTGCTTTTACTCTCATCCTCACATCCATAGTACGGCATGATCCTTCGTACATGGTTCAATAAACAGGGCACGGCATGATCCTTCGTGCATAATGAATAAATAAACATGGCACGACATTAACCTTCGTGCATAAATAAATAAACATGGCACGGCATCACCCTTCGTGCATTATCACTCTTCCTCACCCAAATAACAATCACAGTTAAGGGCAAAGAAAGAAACAGTAATTCATAAACCGTCCCATCAAGGGCAATCAATAATTATCTTCACAACAAGTCCCAACAGGGGAGAACAATAACAATTCATCTGTAATATATCTCCAAATAATCATTTTTCAACGACTCACGGTCATACTAGACGCCAGTGTATGGATGCTCGTCACCACAGCCCATACACCGCACTCGATCACATAACACATAGCACATAATCCTATTCCCTCAAGCTAGGATAGAACAAACACTTACCTCGAATGCTTATGAACAATTCAATCCGTGGAAATGTCTTTTCTTTCAAATTTGGCTCCAATCCAATCGTATCTATACACAATTGATTTAATATCATCAATACTACTCAACAAACTAATTCTTAAGACCAAATACAACTTTTACAACATTCCGCCCGGAATAGTGAATTTCAACCCCGGGCCCACATGGTCGGAACTCGGGGTTAGGACCAAAATCCGGTTACCCATCCCCCCACGAGTTCATGTAAATGATTTGTTTCAAAATCGGACCTCAATTCAAGGTCCAATTCCCCAATTTATGAAAAACCCTATTTTCTAACAAAAACAAGAATTCTACCATGAAAATCATTGATTTCTTATGAAAAACATGTTTAATGATGTTAGGAATTGAAAGAATTAAGTAAAAAGTGACTTACAATCGTTTTGATGAAGAAGAAATCCGTGAAGAATCGCAAATGGGTGTTTTTGTTTTGTAAAAAGTGAAGAAATGACTGAAAATCGTGTTTTACAGGTCTCCGTGTTCGCATTTGCGAACATGGGTTCGCAATTGCGAACCCCGACCAATTTCTGGAGTTTGAAAAATAAGCTAAGGCTGGGAAGTTCGCATTTGCGAACATTTGTTCGCATTTGCGAACATCTCGCATTTGCGAACTAATGTTCGCATTTGCGAACACATGCTGTATAAGGCAGTGTTCGCATTTGCGAACAATGGTTCGCATTTGCGAACCAAGGCAGTATGGGGAATGTACATAACCTCAAAAACACATTATGGACTTGTTCGTGCGATCACATCGCCAATATCACTTCGTTTTAATCAAATCAAGCCTCAAACTCATGATTTTCATACTTTTGATTTTCAAAACTTCTTAACTTGGAACTCAAGGTCCAAAACATCTCAAACGACATCCGAATGTCACCAAACTTTCCAGAAATCACATATATAATATTTAAGACTTGTATCGGGCGTCGGAACCAAAATACGAGCCCGATACCAAGGTCAATTAATTCATTTTCCTTTAACAATTACATCAAAAACAATTTCACATAAAAATTCATAACTTGGGCTCTAGGCCTCGGAATTCGACTCCGGACGCACGTCCAAGTCCCATATTTTCCTACGGACCTCTCGGGACCATCCAATCTCGGGTCCGGATCCGTTTACCAAAAATGTTGACCGAAGTCAACCATATCAATATTAATATCATTTTTATCCAAATTTCTCATAGAATTCATATTTTCTATCACAAAATCTTTCCGGCTACATGCTCGGATCGTGCACGTAAATCGAGGCAACATAGAATGAGGTTTTCAAGGCCTCCGAAGCTCGAAATGATTAATTAAATAAGTGATGACCCTTTGGGTCGTCACAGATTTCTTCATCACTCCCATTCACATCACTAAATTCACTTTGGACATCCTGAGCCGCACCTTTGAGAGCTGCTTGACTTATAATTTTGCCGGTCTTAAGACCGTCCTCCACCATTTCTCGCATTTTGATTATTTCTTCAAAGGATTGACCAACTGCAGATATCATGTTTTGAAAGTAATCCGGCTCTTGAGCCTGAAGGAAAACAGTGGCCAACTCGTGATCATTCATGGGTGGCTTAGCTCTAGATGCTTGCTCTCTCCATTTGATGGCATATTCCCTGAAACTTTCAGGTTGGTTTCTTTTTCAGTTTAGAAAGGGAAATGCGGTTTGGGGTGACGTCAATATTGTATTGAAACAGTTTGATAAAGGCCCGTGCCAAATCATCCCAGACGTGCCAACCAGATGCGTCTTGATCCCAAAACCATTCAGATGCTACTCCCGAGAGACTTTCCCCAAAATAAGCCATAAGTAATTCTTCATTTCTTCCCACACCTCTCAATTGGTTGCAATACCTTTTTAGGTGGGCTATGGGGTTTCCACGTCCATCATACTTTTCAAATTTGGGAACCTTGAAACCAGGCGGCAAGTGGACATCGGGGAACATACATAGATCTCTAAAGGCGACGCTATTTTGACCTGCCATTTCTTGCGTGCTTTTCAGATGTTGTTCTAATCATTCTATTCTTTGGGCTATTTCTCCCTGTACCTTCTTCCGGGTAGGCTTCTCGATGTTTGCATGAAGGTCAAACGAGTATGAGTGGTACTCGGGAAAGTGGTGCGGTTCTTGCTGTATAGCAAATTGTGACTCATGTCCCTGGCCATTGGCCCATGCTCGATGCATTTCGGTCATTTGTTGTTTCAGTGTTCTATTTTCGTCAACCACAGCATACCCTTGTTGAACTTTCTGACCCTGAGTCTCTTGAGCACTCGCAACAGCTCCGATGTCGGTTATCATTTTTCTTGAATCTTGCTTTCCGATTTACCACAACCAACCACCTCAACTTTCTGGATTAACAAAATGAAACCATCATGTTAGCGTTAAGGTATTCCGCTTATTGATTTTTTTTCTTTTTTTTTTGCTATTTTCTTTTCTTTTTCCCTTTTGTGGTTTTTTTTTTCTTTTTCTTTTTTTTTCTTTTGTAGTTTTTTCATTTTTTTTTTCTTTTTGGTTATGGAAATGGTCGAATCCTATGTCTATTGCCTACGTATCATGACCCCGCATGAATCAGAACGAGCGTAGTTCTTGCAAATTAATGCAAGAAATAAAGAGATGTTTATTTGATTTTTTGATTTTTTTTTCTTTGAAGGAAATTTATAGAAGCCGACTCCAACTACAAACTTGTGTAGGAGATTTCTACAAGAATAAGAATATTTTTGGTGTCCATTATGACTATTTCTACAAAATTGGCCACATAATGGCTTATTTGACAAAATGACCATTTTTGCAAAATTTATTTAAGAATGCTAAACTTGAATTTTTTTTATCCTGTGGCTCATGGGGCATCGTTCGGCATCACTATAAACCAACACAAGACTATTTTTCATAAATTGGCCATGTAATGGCTTATTTAGACAAAGTGGCTCTTTTTGCAAAATTTTATTTAAGAAGATGCAAATTCAAAATCCTTATCCTGGGGCCTATGGGGCATTGTTCAGCACCGACACAGGCCAACACAAGACTGAGGAAGTTAAAATGCAAAAATGTGGCTATTTCAGCAAAATTTCGGCCATGTAATGGCTTATTTGATAAAGTGATTATTTTTGTAAAGTTGAGTGATGACTTAAACTTGATTTTGCGGATACAGCCTTTCGACATTTCCGCGAGGGAATATTTCAAGGCTGTGTCCAAAAATTATTTAAAAATATTCAAAGTGGCTATTCTTGCAAAAACGGCCTTCCAGCGTCCTTTAGAAGGACATTCGGCTTGTTTTAAACAAGAATAGCATCACCCGACTTAAAAATCAAAATTTGACATTTTTTGGTTATTTTTGCAAAAGGGGTGTGAACTCGGACTTGATTTTGCGGCTATGGACTTGCAACATTTCCACAAGGAATATTTCAAGGTTGTGCCTGCAAATTATTAAAAATATTCAAAGTGGCTATTTTTGCAAAAAACAGCCTTCCGGCGTCCTTTCGGAACATTTGGCTATTTTCAAAAACAGCGTCACTTCGATTTATTGAAAACTAAAATTCGACATTTTTTATTTTATTTTTTAAAAGGGGTGGTTGGACCCGATGAGGGTTGCCTACGTATCCCACCTAATGGCGAGAATCAAACCTGCGTAGTTCGGTCAGATTATTTGACCAATTATTTCAATAAAATTATTCCACCTATTTTCAAACTTTCAAATTTTCGACAACAATTCGTCAACATTTCGATATTTAAAATTTCTCTCTTTTTGTTTTTCAGGAATTTAGCCAATAATAATCTAGAACAAATAAATGCAACATATAACATGCTGGGTCTTTAATTTTCTGGGTCACCTGTCCTAGACGGACACAACCCCTGTGTTGAGTCCCCTAAGTCATATGATGCAAATAAACGTCCTAAATCTAGGCTCAATATCCTGATTTTTCATTGGTACTAGACCGTGTACCCGAGTGGACAACTCGGATCGAGGAGGGGGCTACGTACCGGTGACCCGCGGGGTCAATCGGCTTTGTAACTTATCCGGCCTCTTTTCTTATTTTTGGAATTGACACTAACAGAAAGGGGAGTCTCAACCAGTAAGCACATCCCCGGAGGTAAGAAGAGAAAGGTTTTTGGCACAGTTTTATATATACAGTTCACGCAATATCAAAGCGGAAAACATGTAGCACATTAATCAAAATATATAATGAAATCAGATATAAGCAAAAACAGCAATTTAAATGAGCTCGAATTCTTAAACCCTGAACCGAAGTTCTGGGTTACTTATCCCCAGCAGACTCGCTAGAGCTGTCACATCTCCTTTTTTTTACCGCACAATGTAAATGTGCCACAGTTTAATACTACACCCCGAGAAGGGATATAATAATAATTAGTGAAGGAGTTTTTCCACTTAAAGGACAGTCGGAACGGGATCAATTTATTTAATTATTCAGAGTCGCCACTTGGGAAAATAATGGTGTCCCAAGTCACCGGTTTAATCCCGAACCGAGGAAATTTATGACTCTGTAATACAATCTGCGAAACTAGAAACCTGGATAAGGAATTCTGTTAACCCGGGAGAAGGTGTTAGGCACTCCCGGATTCCGTGGTTCTAGCACGGTCGCTCAACTACGATTTTTGTTTTTATCTGATTTCTTTATATATATTTTAACTATGTGCTTTTAATGTTCCGCTTTTAATTTTAAGAAATAATTGCGACGTCACGAAAACACATTTCGAGTCACACCGCAACCAGTACGCCTGTGACTTTAATGTATTTAAGTTTCGTCGAGAGTAAGATTTGGGTCACATAAATGCGCACCCGTATTTAGGAAAGTAATTTTATTAAAGTCACGCCTAAAGACTCTATCGTGGTGTTAATTTTGGGGAAAAACCATAAAATTCACTAAACGGTCTTCCCGAGTCTAAGTTTTATTACAATTAATTTGAGGGCCCCGCAATTGTGTATTTTTTTGTTTGGCGAGGCTCGTCTCATTATTTTATTGGCCATCTTAAAAGAACTATGATTTTCTATTAAAGATTGCCTCTAATGGTCGAATTAATTAATTAACTAACCTTCAAGGAATTCGGGTCTCAAACTCAATTCCACACTTAAATGAGAGGGGAGCCTCTTAATTCAAGTGTACTAAGTTTGGAAGACCCAAAATTACATTTATCTTATTTAGTATAGCACAACTAACTGAAAAGCCAGCTATAGAAGAAGGAAGAACGAAAAAGAAACTAAAAAAAAGAATGAAGATAAGAATAATGAAAAAAAGAAATTGAAAGGGATGTCATGCTTTTCAATTAACAAGAAGCCAAACAAAATGGGAACATAGCTGATGCAGCAAGAATGAACGAGAAAAAAAAATATTATCCAAACTTTCATAAATACCAAAGCAACTTTACATCTAAAACACAAGACCATGAAAGTAATTAAATCGATCATAGATATCACACATATCTATTTAAATGTTTATTTGAAGATAAACATAATAGAAGATTGTGAAAATCGGCAGAGATCAAAATTTAATCGAGTGAACTCAAGCAAGCAATATCATATTTTGTGTTATCATAATCAGAAAGTAATATCATATGTCTTACTGTAAATATGAGGCTAAATGAAATCACCAAAATCTCATGAACCATTGTATAGTTTAATTATTTCACTTGATGTACAATCCAAAACATGAAAATCATCACATCAGTAACCCTGGTCCAATTGTCCAGCAAATTACTTTAAATTAAATCATTGCAACAAACAAATAGTCATCAATAATTAATCATAAAGTGCATTTAACATCAAAAGCAGGCATAGTATTGCAATTTCAGTATGCCATACGGTATGTTTTAGGCATACAACGAGTAGAAGATTAGAAGAATACCTATGATGTATGATTACAGCAGAAGTGCCAATTAAAGCCAAAGATGAAACGAGAGGGCTTCAACAAAGTTGCGACATAGCAGCAGAGTCACAGCTCGAAAACCTTCTAAAACCTCAGAAAATATCAACCAAGTGTACTAACAGCAGTCAACCACAAGCAGCAACTTGCGAATTCCTTCTTAACGCCAAAGGAGGATGGCTAACTAAATAAATCTTTTGATTACTTCTGTTCGGTAGATATTACAAGCAGATCTGGCATCGAATTGTCCAGAAGCAAATGAACTAGGTAGCAATAAAATGATTCGAATTCACAAACTTGAACCAACACGAGCACTCAACGGATCTCAGCTAATCTCAACTCGAGCAGAAGACGCAACAGCGCCGGAACCTCTCCGAAATCTCAAACGGAATTGAATATACCCGACTTGACTGGATTTAAGTGGTGATTTCGAGCCGATTTCACAGTGATTTGGTGTAGTATCAAGGAGTTTTACTGTTGGGTTCGAGCATTGTTACGCCGAATTTAATGGAGGATCGTAAGTGTTGCGGGATGAAGAAACTAGTAGTTACTGGTTTTTGCTCTCTCCATTTCTAGCTTCTTTGGTATTTAGGGTGGTCGTTGTTTTGGCTTTAGAAGATCGAGTTACATGGAGGCAGGGTCGCGACGAAGAAGGGATTTCAGGGGGTGGGGTCGTGCGCAGCTTTCTGTGTGTGTATCCCTACCATTTAGCCTTTTAGGTTAAGGGGAAAGATAAAGAGGGTAGGGTTTTTGGGTGGGTATGGGCTAATTGATGGGCTTTGATTGTTTGGCCTAGGCAAAATTAAGGAAAAATGGCCCAATTCGGGTCTTTTACCAAGACAGCCCACTTATTTTATTTATTTTGTAATTGTTTTTAGTTATTTTTGTGTTTCTTTTGTATTTTTATATTTTCTAATTTTCATGCAACTAATTAATACACAAATTGTAAAAATAAGGAAAAAATATTTATTTCGAATTTTATGGGAATAACTCATACGTAGGGTAAAAATCACGTGCTCACAAACAGTAACGCGGGTGAACAGTAATTTTGTTAAAAAACCTGGACAGAATGGCATTTCATCCATGAGCAAAACTATTTTCCCACCATTTTTGGTCATTCTTGAGAGCGTTTGGACGGGAATTGAAGGGATTTCGACGGGGAATCATTGGAGGTAAGTTTTATGAGTTAAATACATGATTTTATCAAAGAATCTTCCATTAATTCTCTGAATTTGGGTAAGAAATCAAGAAAATTAAGGCTTTGAGCAAAAATCTTAAAATGGGGATTTGAAGGACCATTTATGGTCCGAATAGGGAGTTCTTCGTATGTACAGACTCGTGGAGAGACGAGGATTCCGAAAATGTGAGTTTCATAATTTTTTGAGAAGCGTACCAAAACTTGGGTTTTGACAACTTTGTGAGTTTTGGTGCAAATTGAGTTATTTAGAATGGGTTGTGTCTAATTAGCCTATATTGATGTATTCTCATTGATTTTAAGCAGATTCGACATTCGAGGTGATTGAATTGCAAGGCAAGCACAAGGCGGATTGAAGCTTCTACCGGTTCGAGGTGAGTGGTAGTAGTAAATAATATACTGAGGGTTTGAAACCCCGTACTAGCACTTCACAGTGCTATATTGAGATGAGACACGCGTTCCATGACGGGCGTGGTGACATGGTGATTGGGGGTTTGGACTTAGTCCTTCCCGACTAATAGTATACCGTGTGTTATGACTGATAATAAGTTTATAACTGTGCAATTGAGCTGATCGCCATGTTTGGGGACTTGTGTCGATCTGTATAGCATTAGGGAACCTATAGAGCTAGGTGACCCTTATATCGTGTTGGAAACATACTCTCAGCCGTAGCTCTAGCTGTATAGCATAATATGAGCCCGTACTAGATGAGTACATTGAGAGAGATTATCCAGGGTGGAATTCCCTGTTCTAGCTGAGTGCGCCTGAAAGGCCAAGTCTATATTGACTGAGACAGGGTCAAGGAAACACTGTGATATATTATATTGGGCCTGAGAGGCCAAGTATATACTGACTGGGATAGGGCCGAGGACCCATTATGAGGTATTATATATATATACCTATATTGGATCGGGCTGCACGCCGCAACAGTATATATATTGGATCGGACTGCACTATACATGTAATATACATGTGGGACGGACTGCACACCGCAGTATTATTGCGCTTGGGCTGTAGGAGCCCTTCGAAGTCTAAGTCTGCACACATTCTCAGTGAGCACTGGTGTATATTATGGGACCGGGCTGCGCGCCGCAGCAGTATAAATATATATACATATAAATATTGGATCGGACTGCACGCCGCAGTGATATATGGTGGACCTGGCTGCACGCCATAGCACCATAGCGCTTGGGCCTAGGGAGCCCCTCCGAAGTCCGTATACACCCCCAGTGAGCGCCGTCGACGTTAAATGGAGCGGGCTGCGCGCCGCAGCAGTATATATATTGGAGCGGGCTGCACGCCGCATCATTATACTTATTCATATCCTTATACATACTTAAATACTTATACATTGTAGACATATGTATTTATCTCCATATATTGAGATGGTGTTACATCGAAGTGGTACGAGTGAGAGTTTGGTCAGTGTTGGACCTTGTTGAGGTAGATGTGGACTAGAGATCAGAGTACTCGTTGTAGTGATGACTTACCTGTGGGGGTTTGCCTTAGAACTGTTTAGTGATGGTACAGGAGTTCATACTTTCAGTTATTGCTTATTATTATTACTCACTGAGTTGAAATATACTCACCCCACTCCCCTGCACTTTTTGTGCAGATTCACGGGTGCCCGAGAGCAGTTGAGTTGTTGTAGCTGCTTACTCATATCTACTTTTGCGGAGACTACGAGGTAGCTGCCGACGTCCGCAGAACCTGTTTTCTCCTTCATTATTATTTTGCTGTTTACATCTTGCTTAGACTTGGCTGTATCAGGATGTTTATTCTGTAGAGGCTCAGACTCGTGACACCACGATTTGGTTGGGACTGTATCTTGTATGTTGCTACTATTGCGTTTATCATATTGAATTGAACACTCGCTATTTAAGTTTAACTAGATTAATTGGAATTAATAATTGGATGGTTTAAGAGATAATTTGGTCGGGCTGGCCTAGCATTGTGTTGGGCGCCGTCACGACTGGGGTTTGGGTCGTGATAGAAATCTAGCACATAAAGGGAAAAATAATACACAGATGTGTTCCTACTGTAAGATGACAAATCATACAATTGATAATTGTTACAGGCTTGTGGGTTTCCCTGCTGATTTCAAGTTCACTAAGAACAAAAGGGTGCAAAATTCTCCAAAGGCAAATTCAGCCACTATCACAGAAGAAACAAAGGAAATTCATGGGAACATGATTGAGGGACCTCAGTTTGCTCAAAAACTATCATTTGATCAATTCAGCCAATTGGTTAATCTTCTTAATCAACTGCAAACAGGACATGGAACTTCTCAGGATATTAATGCAAATTCAGTTTCTGGTATTTTGTTCACTAATTCTCCTTCATGTTATTCGGCTTTCAATTCTAATCTAACTCATTTTTGGATTATAGATTGAGGGGCAAGTGAACACATGTGTTTCAATACAAACTCATTTTTATTTCTATTACCATTACCTTCTCCTCTTATTGTAAAATTGCCAGATTCTTCTAGGGTAAAGGTTACTCATGCTGGTAGTGTCTCTATATTTCCAAGTCTAATTCTGGAAAATGTTCTATATATTTCTAGTTTCAAGTACAACTTACTCTCAATTTGTAGACTTTGCCAAAGATTCAAATGTCTGTTGGTTTTCACTTCTGTTGGGTGTATTTTGCAGGTCCCTCTCATGAAAAGCCCTCTAGTTTTTGGTAAAGCTAAGGAGGGACTTTACTTAGTCAAGCCAAATGTCACAAAAACTAGAAGCCTGTTTTTTGTTTTTGCTAATAGTTTGTTACCTATTTCCTTTTCTAATGTTGTTTCAACTTCATCTCCTATTTCAGCAAATTCAGAATCTGCTGTAAAACTTTGGCATGTAAGATTGGGGCATTTGCCTTTCAATGCAATAAAATATATCAGTTCCATTTCATTTGTTTCTAATTCTAGATGTCATTGTGAAGTTTGTCCATTAGCAAGGCAGTCTTGATTACCATTTCCAATTAGTCATATTAAAATAAAACAACCATTTGAATTGATACACATTGACACATGGGGTCCTTATAGAACTCATACTCACAATGGATACAAGTTTTTTCTAACTATTGTGGATGATTTTAGTAGAGCTACTTGGACTTATCTACTATGCACTAAGGTTAGTGCATTTTCAGTTCTGAAATACTTTTTGAGCATGGTGGAAAGGCAATTCAATTCTAAAGTCAAGGTTGTGAGGTCAGACAATGCTCTAGAATTGGGTAGCAGTACTACAACTTCCTTCTTCTTCTTGTCACAAGGAATTTTACATCAGACTTCTTGTGTGGGAACCCCTCAACAAGATGGAATTGTAGAGAGGAAACATAGACATTTGTTAGAAGTTGCTAGGGCTCTTCTTTTTCAGTCCAAAGTGCCTCTTTGTTATTGGGGAGAATGCATCTTAACAGCTACATTCCTCATCAACAGATTTCCTTCTAGAGTATTAAAAGGAAATACTCTCTATCATCTATTATTTGGAAAGGAACCTTCTTATGTTTTCTTAAGAAGCTTTGGTTGTCTTTGTTATGCCTCTACCTTATCCCATAATAGAGGAAAGTTTGAACCGAGGGCAATAGCATGCGTTTTTATGGGATATCATGCTGATCAAAAGGGATATAAGTTGCTGAATCTCACCACCAAGAAATTGCTTGTATCCAAGGATGTTCATTTCATTGAACACATATTCCCTTTCTCACATATGCCTCAATCTGCATCTTCTCAATGTCCTATTCCTATTTTTCCTATATCTCTTTTGTAACGACCCGACCGGTCGTTTTTGAAAATTATGCCTCGATCCCCAATATAACTATTTTCCTAAGTTCATCTCTTCTATTGTAGTTCGCCGGGAGGTTCGGTTATAGAATTTGAAGCGTTTTGGGACACTTAGTCCCTAAATGAGAGCCTTATAGTTGAAAAATGGCCCGTATTTGGAATAGAATTAAGACGACCTCGGAATGGAAATCCGATGGTTCCATTAGCTCCGTTAGGTGATTTTGGGGTTGGGAGCGTGTTCGGAATGTATTTTGGAGGTCCGTAGCTCAATTAGGCTTGAAATGCCGAAGTTTGAAATTTTGGCGAATCCGAACGATAGGTGAGATTTTGATCCGGGGGTCGGAATGGAATTTCGACAATTTCTGTAGCTTCTTTTATGTGATTTTGGATATGTCTGCATATTTTCAGGTCATTCGGACGTCGTTTGGTTGGGTTTTTGATTAAATGCGTGTTTTGGAAGTTTTAGAAGAACTTAAGCTTGAATTCGATGAAATTTGATGGTATTGGTGTTGTTTGATGCATGTCGATGATTGGAACAAGTTTTCATGATGTTTTAGGAGGTGTTGGTATTTTTGGTTGAGGTCCCGGGGGCCTCGGGGTGATTTCGGATGGTTAACGGGAACTTTTGAAGTTGGAAAACTTCATAATAGGCGAAGATGTAAATGAGTATGCACAAGACCTCATTTTAAACGATCATATCTCCCGTTATATAAAGAGTTGTGTGAGATCAAACCTATCAAATTAAATCCCTTTGAGTCTAGTTTCCAACGCAACAAACCGTTCGTCATTTAGAGGTGTAAACAGAAAGTTAAGACCATTTTCCTAGGCATGTGTCAGTAGCGCGGCCTTAGCACGGGAGCGCTAGTTGCTCGCGCTAATGGGTTATTTACTGCCTCAACCCGCGCTAATTAGCGCGGGCGCGCTAGTAGCAGGCCCTAAATATACCTAAGGACGGGAAATGATAGATTTTGAGTCACTTCTCAAGCCTAGGGCTTCCCCAACACCCCCAATTCGACCAAGACACTCAATTGCACTCCTAAGGTAAGCTTTTAAGTGTGTTTTCATGGTGATTTCTCTTCTCAATCACTAGTTACAACATGATTTTTGGTTGAATTTCATAGGATTTCTTCAAAATCTCAAGAACACCCCAAAATTGTCTTTCAAGATTTGATCTACAAGAGGTAATCCTACACCTTAGACTTACACATATGGTGTTATTATGGGAATATGAGTATGAATCAAGTATTACAACTTATGGCATGGTAATTGGAAGTCATAAATTCCCAATTTAAATACATGAACATGGTAGGGATTTAAAGGTGTTTATTTGATGGAATTTTTGTTGGTTGGGTGTGAATGGATGGCCATACGTGTGTATTTGGAAGTTATAAATTGGTTAGGAATGACTGTGAGATGAATTGTTGGTTAATGGTGATAGTTGGAAGAACCAATACTATAGTTATGAGGTAAAAATAACCATGCCTACAAGGTGTTTGATAATATGCCTAAATGGCATAAGTTATGGAATTTATGATCAATATTGGCCCTATTGAATGTTGAATTGTAGATTGAAGTTACATAACTATATTGGATCATCGTAGTATCATTAAGGGGCGAATTTAGGATATGTATGGCTAAAAACGCCGTCTATTAGAAATCGAGCTTCATCGATGTTTGTGTGATCTTGGTCATTTTTCATAATTTTTCGTATTAGCTTAGAATTTAATTGTAGAATAAATTACTTGAATTATTATTTACAATTTGCAATTTAATTGGATAGAGTTGAGCCACTCGGAGTCGGATACTCGTGGCAAGGGAGTCGTTTCTTAGCGGCTTTGTACCGTAATTGAGGTAAGTGGATTGTCTAACCTCGTGTGGGGGAATTTTCACCCCTAGGATATTATGTGATAGTTTAAATGCCTTGTACGCGAGGTGACGGGCGTGCACATGCGCTGGTTGTTGAACACATACTTTAATTAAAATGTTCGATGAGTGATATTCCTGTTTTTAGCTGTTATTTCGATATTCTTACCCGGTAGTAGTTAGAAAAACCATGATTTGGTAGTATTCAACTGTCTAGTTGCCTAATTGTCTTATTTGAGTTTTCTTGGTAATCGCTGGCGCTGTTTATCGGTGAAGTTATAGTTAAGCATATTATATTTCTCCCTGTGTATTCCTTTACTTGCTGTGTTTGTGGACTGCGAGTTCAATTCCCGGAGATCCCAGGGCTGTGGGTTCGATTCCTAGAGACCCGGAGTGATAATGATGTGGACTACGGGTTCGATTCCCGAGATCCTGAGATTATTGAAATGTGGACTACGGGGTCAATTCCCGAGATCCTGAGATTATTGAAATGTGGACTACGGGTTCGATTCCCGAGATCCTGAGATTATTGAAATGTGGACTACGGGTTCGATTCCCGAGATCCTGAGATTATTGAAATGTGGACTACGGGTTCGATTCCCGAGATCCTGAGATTATTGAAATGTGGACTACGGGTTCGATTCCCGAGATCCCGAGATTATTGAAATGTGGACTACGGGTTCGATTCCCGAGATCCCGAGATTATTGAAATGTGGACTACGGGTTCGATTCCCGAGATCCCGAGATTATTGAAATGTGGACTACGGGTTCGATTCCCGAGATCCTGAGATTATTGAAATGTGGACTACGGGTTCGATTCCCGAGATCCCGAGTTATTGGTAGGGACTGCGGGTTCGATTCCCGGAGATCCCGAGTTATTGAGATATTATTGAGACATGGGCTGCGGGTTCGATTCCCGGAGACCCAGAGGTACCGAGAATGGGACTGTGGGTTCAATTCCCATAGATCCTGGATTTGTTTCATTGAGTTGGTTATTTGTTGTTAGCTTAATTGTAGACAGTTTCAGTAATCATCTTATTGTTGTTATTTCGGGATTTATTATTATTTGAGCTGCTTATTATTGTTATTGTCTTTTTGTTATTGTTCTCTCAGTAGGGCCACGACCTTCCTCGTCACTACTCCATCGAGGTTAGGCTTGGCACTTACTGAGTACCGCCGTGGTGTACTCATGCTACTCTTCTGCACACATTTATTGTGCAGATCCAGGTACATCAGAGCAGGCTCGTGCTAGGTGATTCCGCAGCTTTCCGGAGACCTCGAGGTATGATGTACTACGTCCGCAGATCCGGAGGCTTTCCTTCTATTCTGATAGTATTAGTAGATGTTTTCTCTCGTGTCTTTGTTAGATACTCTTCACACATAAAGCCACAGTTGTATTTCTCTTTTAGTCTGTGTTACCGTGGGGTTCCGGATCTTGGTAGTGTTTTATTTATTATGTGACGGATGTATGTGCCAAACGGCATGGATTACATATATTTTTATGCTATTTTCCGCTGTTTCTTATTTAAGTGTTTATAACTTGTATCTTCCGCAACGTGTTAGGCTTACCTAGTCGTGGGGACTGGGTGCCATCACGACATGTTCACAATTGGTGAACTAGGGTTGTGACAAGTTGGTATCAGAGCTCTAGGTTCGTAGGAGTCACGGGACACAGACCGGTTACTTAGATTCTCGCTGATCGATACGGAGACGTCTGTATTTATCTACGAGAGGCTATGTAACTGTTTAGGAAACTCTTCAATTCTTTGAATTCCTTATCGTGCGTAATTTATTCAGTTGAGGCGTATGTTATATGTTCTTTTGCATCCACTCGTGTATTGAAATTGCGCGCTCGGTGTCAAGTATGCGCCGGCGATTCGTGATGCTGCAGAGAGATTTCAAGGGAGTCAAGAATTTACTCAACCATTGTTACCGCGTGTCAGCCATATCGATAATGCAAGAGAATTGAGAGATCTTCAATTGTGCACATGGGGGTGCACTAGGTTCTGAATTTTCGGTTGATAAGTACGGTCTTGAAAAGGTTTATTTAACTGCCTAATCGTCACGAGAATGATAAAATCACAAGGTGGATGTAGATCTAAAGATAGTTGGTGGTAATAAAGACTATATGGTTCACATGAGATATCTATTTAGCGAAGGATTCAGCCAGTAGAGATACTGGGGGGAAATGAGTTTAACTGTCTTAAGAAGGACATGTACCAAACGAATGTCTTTGGCTTGTCTTATGATGAAGATGTATAAATGATAAAGGCTATTGTCATGGATTAGCAAGATGTATCGTAAGGCTTCGTGCCAAGTGAAAGGATTTCACTATCAACGATCAAATGATGGGTCATGTGTCATATCAGATTTGGCATGCGATGTATTTATGTGCTATTCAAAAAGTTATTGAAAACTTGCGGATGGGCAAGAGTTGGGGCTCGTATGGTATGATGTTGGGACTTTTGATGTTCCTGTGTCCCTAATAAACTCTACATTTTATTATCAGCAGGGAAATATTCGACAAAGGCTACATGGTGCTTCGTAGGCATGTGAGAATCATAGTATGTTTTAAGATATCGTTGGTAGAGAATGCTCGGTGCATGGAGCGAGAAAATGTTTTGTTGTATTGGGATGAGGTCATACACTATGGTGTTAGAGTACTAATAGAGAACATGTGGTTATATTCGTTGGATCAAGTGAGTTGTAGTGGAATAATAGTAAATGACTTGAGAGAATGGTTCTAATGTGTGCGAGAGTCGTGTAATAGTGGCTTTGGGCTAAGTGGGAGAGTCCCACCGCTTAAGATTGGGTCGCATGGTTAATTACCTGTGTGAATATTGGATACTAGCGTATTAATGGGTTATTGCAGCTACGGAAAAAGACCACGAGTGGTAATTTGAGTATATGAATTGTTGAATGCATGTTATGGTTAGCCTTACTGGCTCAGGTTCAAACTTGAGGGAAAATTTATGATTTATGTCTCGTATAGGTGCAGGCTTCGCGGGAAGTGATCCCGTTGTGTGCTTTATTGAGAGGGTATTCATATGTTATAAAAACATTGGGTGAGTGTGGTTGAAATAAGCTAGGTATTGAAGGGAGATATTTACATTTCTAAGGCAATCCAGGATAAACTGGAAGGAAGTTGATTGATCAGCCATAGTTGAGTTGGTGTATTGGTGTCAATGATCGATTCATGCAACGTGATCGAATTATGCATGTGATTTGTGGCGGTGCATTTGAGACTTGTCGGCCGCAGTGATTGATGTTATTCTGAAGTATTCTTCTGTTAGGGGCCTGTTATGAGTAGGCAGACCTCGGAAAGGGGTTATGGTGGCTTGGACCACTACTTAGAGATTGGCATATTCAACGGTTATGAGAATTCGCCTGTATGTTACTATAGTTCTCCTGAAGTGAGTTAAATCGAAGGTCTTATGTGATGAAGTATTAGCCTATTGTCAGTTCTAGAGTTGTGATGGAAATCGTGTCTATCATATATCGACACGTGAGGTGTAGTGAGTGGTATGGAATTTAAAGTAAGGACCAAGGTCGCAGTTTGGTCAATGAATGTGATATAAAGAGCTCGGATGAGCAGGAAAGGAGTTTCAGTGTTTTGAGTAAGATGGGTATGAACGTCAGTATCACTTGAGATCGGTGTTTTGTGAGAATGGCTTTGCATCCCTGTTAGGGACTCCTGATCGCTTTTCAGTGTTAGTGAAATGGTGGTTTGAATGTGCAGGCCCGTTTAATTATTTGAAAGATAGTGGGAGCTTGACCCACAAGAAGATTGTATTGGTGTGACTTGTAGTCACCTGATTGGTTAGAAATTTAAACCAAGTATGAGGATTTGGTGATATCATTCAATTGAGAATTTATGTTGGAGGGCACTCTGCTTATTGGGTTATAGACCTGTGAAATATTATTGACTTAGCTTGGCACGACCGGGATAGACTTAAGGTCGGTGGATAGATTTAAATGTGGAAGTGAGCCTTGCGTCAGGCCGGTTATGTTTCTTCCAGCAATGCGCCCTTTATGGAGGGATAGTCGCGGTCTTATTTTCGCGGTTAGTTAACTCATGTAAATATATATTGCACCGTATGAGTGTGAGACGGCTTGGTAAGTTCCTTATGTATTGGGGTTCCGCTCAGCGGTGATGTTATATGAGCATGATGGCTCTTGAGACTCAGATCTTATATCGCACCTCAGTTGTTCTTGAGTTTGTAGCCTATAGCGCTATATGTTTCATTGTGTCTGATATCATGCACCTTAGTGTGCTTATGATCGATATTCAGTATTTTGATGTGACGAGCTATTCAGCTCGACATATGACTCCTTGTGTGAGTTTTATATTGTTGGGGTCGGATGGCACGCCGCCATAGTCATATTGTTGGGACCGGGTGGCACGCCGCCATGGTTATATTGTTGGGATCGGGTGGCACGCCGCCATGGTTATATTGTTGGGATCGGGTTGCACGCCGCAACAGTGTGATGTTTATTTCGGTGTCCATAATTGCTTTTATGTGTTCTGCTTCCTATTTTTATGAGGAAGTCCATGTTAGTGTGAGAGTTGAATAGTTCTCTCTAGTGTTCGCCTTCCTTTTGGTACCACGTACGAATTAATAGCCTACTAGCACATTGTGTCATCTTGTGGAACTTTTGATTATGTCTGATGTGGCTTATCGCCTGAGCAGTTCGTACTGGGTGAGATGAGATTATGTGATTTGGGGTCAGTGCAAACCGATTATATGAAGTATATTATAGAGGAAAGGATCATCCTCTAGTTTAGGACAAGGTAATGGATCCTGTCAGGAGTATATATCCAATGAATTGTTGATTCAGTAGTTGGTTATGAATATCGGCATATCTCTTCCGTCGTGTCAGTATTGTGAAAGTTAGAACAAGACCTATGTAGACCATGAGGTGCAATGAGAGCATCTGATTCGTCGAATTTTTGGCTGATTTGGTCATAAAAAAAATATATATATATTATCGTGGTCCTATGGATTTTGTGTTGCAAGGTAAGAATCCAGCAAGGTTATGCAGTCATGTTTGAGGACGGCGTTTGAGGAATATTGAGTGATCTCTTGATGAAAACAAGCCTGACACAGAATTCCGGATGTTGGAATTAGGCTCTAAGACTTAATTGTTTGAACAAGAGGGAATATCTTCAGATTATATCAGGCTAATGTGCTCAGCTGAGTCCTAGATTTATTGGCCCTTTTGAGATTTTGAGGCATGTTGGGGAGGTTGCTTATGAGTTGGCCTTACCTCCTACCCTAGCCGGAGTCCATCCCGTATTTCATGTCTCTATGGCCCGGAGGTACCATGGTGACCCGTCGCATGTGTTGGATTTCACTTCTGTTCAGCTAGACGAGGATCTGTCTTATTTTGAGGAGCAAATGGCTATTTTGGACAGAAAAAATTAGGATGTTGAAGTCGAAGAACATCACTTCAGTGAAGGTCCAGTGGCGGGGTCGGCCGGCCGAGGAGGCGACTTGGGAGACCGAGCAGGATATGCGTAGCCAGTACCCTCATCTTTTCACTACTCCAGGTATGTTTTCTATGCTCGTTCGAGGACGAACGAATCTTTTAAATGTGGGAAGATGTAACGACCCGACCGGTCATTTTTGAAAATTATGCCCCGATCCCCAATCTAACTATTTTTCTAAGTTCATCTCTTCTATTGTAGTTCGCCGGGAGGTTCGGTTATAGAATTTGAAGCGTTTTGGGATACTTAGTCCCTAAATGAGAGCCTTATAGTTGAAAAAAGGCCCGTATTTGGAATAGAATTAAGACGACCTCGGAATGGAAATCCGATGGTTCCATTAGCTCCGTTAGGTGATTTTGGGGTTAGGAGCGCATTCGGAATGTATTTTGGAGGTCCGTAGCTCAATTAGGCTTGAAATGCCGAAGTTTGAAATTTTGGCGAATCCGAACGATAGGTGAGATTTTGATCCGGGGGTCAGAAAATGGAATTCTGACAATTTCTATAGCTTTGTTATTTGATTTTGGATATGTCCGCAATTTTCAGGTTATTCGGACATCGTTTGGTTGGGTTTTTGATTAAATACGTGTTTTGGAAGTTTTAGAAGAACTTAAGCTTGAATTCGATAAAATTTGATGGTATTGGCGTTGTTTGATGCATGTCGATGATTGGAACAAGTTTGCATGATGTTTTAGGAGGTGTTGGTATTTTTGGTTGAGGTCCCGGGGGCCTCGGGGTGATTTCGGATGGTTAACGGGAACTTTTGAAGTTGGAAAACTTCATAATAGGCGAAGATGTAAATGAGTTTGCACAAGACCTCACTTTAAACGATCATATCTCCCGTTATATAAAGCGTTGTGTGAGCTACAACCTATTAAATTAAAGCCTTTTGAGTCTAGTTTCCAACTCAATAAACCGTTCGTCATTTGGAGGTGTAAACAGAAAGTTATGACCATTTTTCTGGGCATGTGTAAGTAGCGCGGCCTTAGCGCGGGAGCGCTAGTTGCTCGCGCTAATGGGTTATTTACTGCCTCAACCCGCGCTAATTAGCGCGGGCGCGCTAGTAGCAGGCCCTAAATATACCTAAGGACGGGAAATGACAGATTTTGAGTCCTTTCTCAAGCCTAGGGCTTCCCCAACACCCCCAATTCGACCAAGACACTCAATTGCACTCCTAAGGTAAGCTTTTAAGTGTGTTTTCATGGTGATTTCTCTTCTCAATCACTAGTTACAACATGATTTTTGGTTGAATTTCATAGGATTTCTTCAAAATCTCAAGAACACCCCAAAATTGTCTTTCAAGATTTGATCTACAAGAGGTAATCCTACACCTTAGACTTACACATATGGTGTTATTATGGGAATATGAGTATGAATCAAGTATTACAACTTATGGCATGGTAATTGGAAGTCATAAATTCCAAATTTAAATACATGAACATGGTAGGGATTTAAAGGTGTTTATTTGATGGAAATTTTGTTGGTTGGGTGTGAATGGATGGTCATACATGTGTATTTGGAAGTTATAAATTGGTTAGGAATGATGGTGAGATAAATTATTGGTTAATGGTGATAGTTGGAAGAACCAATACTATAGTTATGAGGTAAAAATAACCATGCCTACAAGGTGTTTGATAATATGCCTAAATGGTATAAGTTATGGAATTTATGATCAATATTGGCCCTATTGAATGTTGAATTGTAGATTGAAGTTACATAACTATATTGGATCATCGTAGTATCATTAAGGGGCGAATTTCGGATATGTATGGCTAAAAATGCCGTCTTTTAGAAATCGAGCTTCATCGATGTTTGTGTGATCTTGGTCATTTTTCATAATTTTTCGTATTAGCTTAGAATTTAATTGTAGAATAAATTACTTGAATTATTATTTACAATTTGCAATTTAATTGGATAGAGTTGAGCCACTCGGAGTCGGATACTCGTGGCAAGGGAGTCGTTTCTTAGCGGCTTTGTACCGGAATTGAGGTAAGTGGTTTGTCTAACCTCGTGTGGGGGAATTTTCACCCCTAGGATATTATTTGATAGTTTAAATGTCTTGTACGCGAGGTGAAGGGCGTGTACATGCGCTGGTTGCTGAACACATACTTTAATTAAAATGTTCGATGAGTGATATTCCTGTTTTTAGCTGTTATTTCGATATTCTTACCCGGTAGTAGTTAGCAAAACCATGATTTGGTAGTATTCAACTGTCTAGTTGCCTAATTGTCTTACATGAGTTTTCTTGGTAATCGCTGGCGCTGTTTATCGGTGAAGTTATAGTTAAGCATATTATATTTCTCTCTGTGTATTTCTTTACTTGCTGTGTTTGTGGACTGCGGGTTCAATTCCCGGAGATCCCAGGGCTGTGGGTTCGATTCCCAGAGACCTGGAGTGATAATGAAATGTGGACTACGGGTTCGATTCCCGAGATCCTGAGATTATTGAAATGTGGACTACGGGTTCGATTCCCGAGATCCCGAGATTATTGAAATGTGGACTACGGGTTCGATTCCCGAGATCCCGAGATTATTGAAATGTGGACTACGGGTTCAATTCCCGAGATCCTGAGATTATTGAAATGTGGACTACGGGTTCGATTCCCGAGATCCCGAGATTATTGAAATGTGGACTACGGGTTCGATTCCCGAGATCCCGAGATTATTGAAATGTGGACTACGGGTTCGATTCCCGAGATCCCGAGATTATTGAAATGTGGACTACGGGTTCGATTCCCGAGATCCTGAGTTATTGGTAGGGACTGCGGGTTCGATTCCCGGAGATCCCGAGTTATCGAGATATTTTTGAGACATGGGCTGTGGGTTCGATTCCCGGAGACCCAGAGGTACTGAGAATGGGACTGTGGGTTCAATTCCCATGGATCCTGGATTTGTTTCATTGAGTTGGTTATTTGTTGTTAGCTTAATTGTAGACAGTTGCAGTAATCATGTTATTGTTGTTATTTCGGAAATTATTATCATTTAAACTGTTTATTTTGTTATCATCATATTATTATTGTTTCTCAGTAGGGCCCTGACCTTCCTCGTCACTACTCCATCGAGGTTAGGCTTGGCACTTACCGAGTACCGCCGTGGTGTACTCATGCTACTCTTCTGCACACTTTTGTTGTGCAGATCCAGGTACATCAGAGCAGGCTCGTGCTAGGTGATTCCGTAGCTTTCCGGAGACCTCGAGGTATGATCTGCTACGTCCGCAGATCCGGAGGCTTTCCTTCTATTATGATAGTATTAGTAGATGTTTTCTCTCATGTCTTTGTTAGATACTCTTTACACATAAAGCCACAGTTGTATTTCTCTTTTAGTCTGTGTTACCGTGGGGTTCCGGATCTTGGTAGTGTTTTATTTATTGTGTGACGGATGTATGTGCCAAGCGGCATGGATTACATATCTTTTTATGCTATTTTCCGCTGTTTCTTATTTAAGTGTTTATAACTTGTATCTTCCGCAACGTGTTAGGCTTACCTAGTCGTGGGGACTGGGTGCCATCACGACATGTTCACAATTGGTGAACTAGGTTCGTGACATCTTTCCACCTCAGATTCTTCACCACAACCTATTTCTACTATCTCACAAGATTGCCTACCCACTGATTTTTCCCCTGTTCAATCTTCCTCACAAGACACACTTGATATCCCTTCTCCTAGCAATTCACCTATGCCTATTTTTCCTCATCTACCACTTAGAATATCTAATAGAGAGAACTTAGGTACTTTGCCTAGTTACCTTAAAGACTATGTTTGCAACAACATCTACCTAAGTGATGTCACCACCTCCAGTTTCACCTCTGCATGTTCTCCCTCTCCCCTTGCCTTTTCTGACTTTTCTAATTCTAACCAACATCTTCTCAAATCAATATCCTCTTTCACAGAACCTACTTCTTATTCCCAAGCCTGCTCTCACCCAGGTTGGGTAGCAGCAATGAATTCAGAACTTAAAGCTTTAAAAGACAACATGACATGGGATGTAGTACTTCTACCTACTGGGAAGAAGGTTTTACCCTGTAAATGGGTTTATAAAGTCAAACACAATGCTGATGATTCTATTAAAAGGCTCAAGCCAGATTAGTTATAAGGGGTGATGTTCAGAGAGAAGGTATTGATTACACAGAAACTTTCTCTCCAGTTGTTAAAATGACCACAATCAGATATTTACTCTCTATTGCAGTAAAGAAAGGTTGGTCCATTTCTCAATTTGATGCGAGTAATGCTTTCTTACATAGAGAATTACAAGAAGAAGTTTATATGAAGTTTCCTGCTGGTCTAATTTCCCAAGTCACAACCACGTTTGTCGACTTAAGAGGTCTCTTTATGGTTTAAAACAAGCCTCTAGGCAATGGTATGCCAGGATTACAGGAGCACTCAGTTTCAAAGGATTTTCTGCTTCTTTTAATGACTATTCTCTATTATTCAAAAGAACGGGACCTCTTGTTTCTATTGTTGCAGTCTACGTTGATGACATATTACTTACTAGAGATAACATCGCAGAATTAACAGATCTGAAGTCATTCCTACATTCTGAATTCAAAATGAAGGATCTTGGACCACTTCACTATTTTTTAGGAATGGAAATTTTGCGAGAAGACAAAGGAATCATTGTTGCTCAAAGGAAATTGTCACAACCTAAATCCGGTCGTGATGGCGCCCAACAATCAAGCTAGGCCAGCCAGACCAACAATTACTGATTTCATCTAATACCAGTCCCAAATGGACAACCCAAGAAGAATATATGAGTTTAAGAACTTCAATAATAATAATAATGAACGAAATACTAACACTCCCAAAGATCTGGAGTCACAAGTCTAGAGCCTCTAACGAAACCCAACAGGAATAGAGAGTACTGTATAGAAATACTCAAGTCTGAATACAAAAATACAAAATAACAACTGGAAAGGAGAGGAGAAGCTAGGTTCTACGAACGTAGGCAGCTACCTCAGCAACTCGATATGACACTGCAAATGCTGGAAATGCCTGTCTACTGCTCCTGAGTACCTGAGTCTGCACACAAAAGGTGCAGGGAGTAGGGGTGAGTACTAAGTACTCAGTGAGTAATAAATATATACAAGTAGCTGAAAATAAGAAATCCACAGAATACCACAATATAAAGCTACACTACAGTTCGAATCTCCTACGAACTAGCATCAACAGTACAATTCAGCTACCACAGAGTAATTCAACAAATAAAGATGCAATGCAATGCACATAACCGCTACGGCGTGTAGCCCGATCCAATTTAACGTCGACGGCGCTCACCGGGGGTGTGTACAGACTCCGGAGGGGCTCCTACAGCCCAAGCGCAATACTGCTGCTGCAACGTGCAGCCCGATCCTCATATCAACCACTGCGGCGTGCAGCCTGATCCCATGCTCAGTCCACAATAAGCAATTAAGTCACAAAATAGTTCATTTTTCTTAATTCCAATTCATAATTTATGAAAAATACCTTAACTTTATTAAATTTGCAAAAGCCGGTGACTTAGCATTTCAAAAGTGTGATTTCAATTTCCAGGACTGAGATCGGTGAATTAAGCAATTATAGCTATCACATAATTATTGTCCTCTAAGGACACTACGGGTCGGCACAAGGCCCCAAACAAGGCTTACAGCCCACAAATATATCAAATACAGTGTATTACCAACACTAATAACATATTATTCATTTCCGGGATGCACCAAGTCTCAAATCCCCAGTCACAATCAATCCCGCACCTGCCATGGTGTGCGAGCCACGCCCTACTAGCGTCACAATGTGCTAAGCCGGGGTTTCGAACCCTCAAGCTACCATATACACAAACTACTCACCTCTAGCCGGTCGTAGACTCGTCCGCGATGCCTTTTCCTTTGAATTTAGCTCCCTCGTGCGTAGAATCTAGTCAAACCACAATAATTATATCAAATACGGGTCAAAGAATCATAACCCATTTCAATTTACATGAAATTCGCATAAATACACTAAGTTGGTAAAACCCGACCCCGGGCCCACTGCTCGGAAAATTTCGAAATTAGTACCAACGCGACCCTCATCTCGTCATGAGTCCATGCATATAAAATTTATCAAAATCGGAGTTCAAATGGCCTCCCAAAACTCAAAATCCCGTTTTCACTATCTAGGCCACATTTCTTCAAGATTTCAACCCAATTTCATGAAGATTGATGTTAATTCTACCATAAAATGATGTTTTTGAGTCAAGAATCTTACCTCCGACGAATACCCGATAATTTCTCAGTGTTGTCCTCGAGTTTTCTTCTCTCTAGGGCTCAAAATTGTGTTTTTGGGGTATAAACCCGTAAGCCCTCTGTTCTGTGATATAAATTCACTGCCAGAACATTTTGTTCTACGCGTTCGCGTGAGCTCCTACGCTTTCGCGATGAACAACTCCCTCTTACTCTTCGCGAACGCGACGCCTACCACGCATTCGCGATGCTCAACTTCCAGCTACCCTTCGCGAGCGCGATGCCAACCACGCGTTCGCGATGTTCAAACTCCCAGCCGCCCAAATTCCTTCTACGCGTTCGCGACTCCCAGTCACGCGAACGCGATAGTCCACTCCAGCTGACCTACGCGAACGCGACCTCAGGAACGTGATCGCGAAGCATAAGGTTCCTGGCCTATGCGAACGCGACGCACCTGATCGCGAACGCGATGCTTGATCCGCCTGGCCTTCGCGAACGCGGCCCATGCCACGCGAACGCGAAGGCTTAAATGCCTGGACAGAACCTGCAGTTTTTCTGCAGATTTTTGCCAAGTCCAAATGCCCGGTTGATGGTCCGAAATCATCCCGAGGCCCCCGGACCCCAACGAAAACCACCAACGTACTCCAAAACATGATACGGACTTGTTCCAATCATAAAAACACCATACTAAACATCAAAATCACCATTTACTCACGAATTCAAGCCTAAGTTTCTTCAAAACTTTCAAAACTAACATTCAATCTAAAACCCGATCAAACGATGTCCGAATGACCTGAAAATTTGCAGACATATCCAAAATCCCATAACAAAGCTACAGAAATTGTCGGAACTCCATTCCGACCCCCGGATCAAAATATCACCTATCATCCGGTTTTCGCCAAAATTTAACCTTCGCCAATTCAAGCCTAAAACTACACCGGACCTCCGAATTTAATTTCGATTGCTCTCCTAAGTCATAAATGATCCCCCGAAACTAGTCGAATCATGAGAATCCGGTTCCGAGCACTCTAACTCAATAGTCAACTCTTGGTTGACTTCTCATATTCAAGCTTCCTTCAAACATGCTATTTGTTTCATTTTCAATCCAAATCACTCCTAACTCACCCGATATACTCTAATACTGATATAAAAGCATAAGATATGTAATTGCAAGGTAACGAGGTGGTAATTCTCGTAACGACGGGCCGGGTCGTTACAGAAATTTACCTCTGATCTGCTTCATGAGTTTGATTGCAGAAATCTTCCTTCAGTCTCTTCACCCTTGGATCCTTCTTCCAAATTTGTTGCAGATTGTGGACCTCCATTAGTTGATGCTTCAATTTTTCGACGATTAGTGGGAAAGCTCAACTATTTGACCCACACTCGACCAAATTTGTCCTTTGCTGTACTCACCCTCAGTCAATTCATGCAACGACCTTGTCTTGGTCATTTTACTGCAGCCTTGCGTGTTCTTCGCTACATCTCATCCACCTCTGGCCAAGGTCTCTTTCTCAATGCCCATCCCTTTTTAGATCCCCTCTTTTTCTGTGACGCTGATTGGGCATCTTGTAAGGATACTCGCTGCTCTATTAGTGGATTTTTTATCAGTTTAGCTGGTTCTCCTGTATCTTGGAAATCCAAGAAAGAATACTCTATTTCTCTTTCTTTAGCAGAATCATAATATCGCTCCATGCACCGTTTGGTTGCAGAACTGACCTGGTTGACTCGTTTACTCATAGATCTATCAGTTCCTCCTCCGATCCCTGTTCCTATTTTCTCCAACAGTCAAGCTGCCATCCATATTGCCTGCAATCCTGTATTTCACGAACGGACTAAGCATCTTGAGCTCGATTGCCACTTTGTATGGCAACAATTTCTCTCTGGTCTCATTTCCTTGACTTTTGTTCCCTCAAAATTGCAGCTTGCTGATTTATTCACCAAGCCTTTAATAGGACCTGCTCACACGCTCATTCTTGGCAAGTTGGGTGTGTCTTCTACCCCCTCCAACTTGGGGGGGGGGGGATGTTGGAATAATTAAACCTGGAAAGAAACGACCTCTACAGGTTATGAATGAAGAAGAAGAATGTTCGAAAGTCTGAAGGATGAAGATGACGGACAAACCTAGACAAAGTCACATTTGAGTATTTGACTTTCCTAAGAGGAATTTTGACACGTGGATTTATCTCAGCCATTCAAGAGAATGTTGATGGATTAAATCCTGTTCGTCTAATTTTGTACTCAAAATTCTGGAAGATTCTTGCACAGATGGGACCACTCAAAGGAATAATTAGTTAGTTGATTTGTTATGTATATACAAATAGTATTAGGACAAGTGTATACATTTGATAGGTTACTTCTTTATTTTTCTTTATTCCTTTCCTAGATACACATGTATATATATACAATCTTTGGTACAGAAGAATGGTGAAATACACAGAAAATTCTTCCTAAGATTATATCTTGATTTTCTTTAGTAGCATCCACAATGTCGCCATACGGGGCTTGAGAGTCTTGTTTAAGGGAAGAACTTTACGGGACAAGTGTTAGTGTGTCACTTGTGTTTGCCTCTTCTTGAGGTTGTTCTCCCGATATTTTATACTCTTTTTTTATTACAGTGGATTGCTCATCTCTGCCGTGGACGTTTGTCAGTTGATTGAACCACGTTAAATGTTTGTGTCTCTTTTAATAAATTTTTCTTTTATTGTTGGATTTATCGTTGGCTCATTGCTCAAGGCTTGGTTTGCTAGTTTTGGTTGATTTTTTTAATCCTAACATTACTTGCGTTTCGTTAAGGATAATATAACCAAAAATAAAAGGACATATATAGGATGGATTATGTGAGTTCAACTTTAACTTATTGCTTTCAACGTGAACGTATATACATAAGTAGTGATTAGATCATACCTATTTTGAAATTGTTGACTCTAAATTTCGGATTCGTCTATATCAAATATAATCAAAAGTTACTTGTTCCATCTACTAAGTTCATGGACTACATGACTACATTGATTCTACAGTTTTAATTAGTTGATTTTACTATTAGATCAATTCTGAATTAATGTTGAATTCAATCATGCTCCACGTGGCAATCAATAAACTAAGACGTGGAAAGATGATAAATTAAGCGTCTTGAGGTTGTCGTTTTATAAATAACTAGTAAAAGTAAAAGACCGGAAAACAGTAGTTATGACAAGACGACATAAATTCTTAGCATTCACAGACTGATATTCCAAAAATAAGATGTTCCATTTCATTTTCCTACAGTCTATTGTAGCAACTTTAAATTGATGAGAAGATACCACCGAACTCTACGGTGTATTCATTAAAGATATAAATAATATTCACATAATCAACTAATTTTTTTTGGTTATTACAATTATATATCTTAGTAATTAATCATTAATCGGTAATTTGGTAAAAATAATAACTAACATACTCTACAACAACAATAAATTGAATGACTTCCCACAAGTAGGGTACGAGGAAAGTAAAACGTATCCAGTCTTACCCCTACTCCGGAAGTGCAAAGATACTGTTTCCGAACTCAACGATGTATTCATTTGTTGGTAATCTATAAAAATAATAACTAACATACTTTACAACAACAACACATAGTGTGAGTTCTCACAAGTGGGTCTGGGAGGGTAAGACGTATGCAACTTTACCCCTATCGTGGAAGAGCAAAGAGGCTATTTCCGATAGACATTTAGCTAAAAAAAAGAATCAAAGGAGGTAATGACAATAAGTAGTAACAACTCAAGATAAAAAGAAGACCGAAGCCAAGATAGCAGTTGTGGGAATAAAATAAAATAATACTAACATACTTTCAAATATTAAAATGAATAGTAATGTAAAATATTGTTACAATGTCAGTACATAACTTAAATCCTACTTCTAATAGCTACTAAATGTAAGGAGGAAGATGAAGAGTACGTAGAAAGAAGAAAAAATATGAGTTGGGGGTGGGGGTGGGGGGCAAGAGAAACTATGTATAGATCAATGACAAGTAATATTCCCATGCAAAAAATGCAAAAAAGGAAGCTTTTAACATTGAGTTGAAATGTAACTTTGTTGTCCCATGTAGAGGAGCAAAACATCTAGTTCCATTTACAACAGGTTTGTTGCACGTAAAAGTAAACCATATAGTTACTCTCCAATCAAATCCCTTTAGCTTAAAGCCAAACTAGATATCTAGCTAGAGTTTGAGTGGCAAATGGCTCAAAAGCTGTTTCCAAACCTGTAGAAAAACCAAAAATTTCTCTCTTTTTCTTGACCCCATTTTGTCAGTTTTTTTTTTTTTTTTTTGGATTCTCTTTTCAACCCTTCCTCTCAATATAAAAAGATCATTAAGACTATCACTTAGTCTCTCACTTACAAGAAAAAAAAAAAATTAAACATACCACAAGGAAAAGGCACAAGAAAATTAGTTCTTTATCTGAAAAGGTTCATATAAACTGAAACGAACGAAGGATATACTAAAATCCATTATTATTAAGACCTTCTGTGCCTCTATTACTTCCATTGCCAAGTCCATGTCCATGTCCTATTGGTGCACCAATGCAAGTGTAATTGTTACTACCATCAGGTAAAGTTGATGATCCCATGAAGTTATTTGGAGTTGATGAGTGTAAATTTCCTGAAAGAACATGGCCAAAAAAGTAGTCGTTTGAATGTCCGGTTGGATATTGAGAAGAAAAGGAGAGGAGACGCGGCGGAGAAGGGTACATGTAGGGTGGTTGATGAGGTGGTTGTGGTGGTTGTCCTGGTGGCAAGGGGGTGGTTGAGTTGCTGGAAAATAATCTTGTTGGATAAAGTGGTGGTTGTGGTTTATATGAGAGTGTTGGATCACCAATGTTTCCTGCTTGATGATGATAACCTCCAGCTACATGTGGAATTGGCTGGCAACTGCACCAAGAAGTAAACAATATAATCACATAAACGATTCCAAAATTTAAATTTTATGAGTTTAACTTTTAAGGTTTTTAGTATCGAATATATTATATTTTTAAAGTTATGAGTTCATATATACATACATACTACTTTTGCAATTTTAATAAATTTTTATTTCATGTCAAAATTTATGTGTTCAATTAAACCGGTCATTAGCAGACTACATATGCCCCCAAAGTATAAAGCAGACTATATTGAAGGAAAATCTTGGCGTAATAGGTAAAATTGTTGCCATGCGACAAGTAGGTCATGGCCCGGCCCTTCCTTGGACACCGCGCATAGCGGGAGCTTAGAGCACCGTGCTGACCTTGTTTTTATTTTTTATATTTCTTATTCAAAGAGAGGCAAACACACAAGTATTTTCTTCCTTTCATTTTATATGTTGCTGTTTGATAGAAACATAATTTAAGAAACAAAGAGTCTTTGAACACATAGCAAAATAATTTAAAATTTTGTGATACTAAACGTGCCACATTTTTATGAAAATAATATGATGTTATTAGAGGTAAGACGTGAAGTTTAAATTTAAAAATATACCGAATAAAAAAGAAAAAGTGCCATTAAAAAAAAAAAAGACTTCAGTAGAGGGAATATACATACCCTAAGTGAGGAGGAGGAATTAGGTTATCGTTATTGAAGACGAGCTGACGAGCCCGGTTCAGAGTTTCTGTCTCCCTCTCTGTTCACAACTCAAAACACAACAAAAATCAAAATCAAAATCAAAAATCAAATCATAGAATATATGAATGAATGAACCTTTACCAAGAATATTATATATTCCCCCAACCAACTCTTACTACTTTTGTTATGAAAACAAGATTGACATGACTACGCCTCTTGCAAAATCATTGGCCAATACTGTTACCCTAAAATTTATAACCCAAAATATTAATAAAAAAATTTAAAACTAGTCAAAACCTATCTTTGTCTTTCATTTTGCTTTGTTGGTTGAAATAAAGAGAGAGAGAAAAAGCCAAAGATTTTCTTATGAGTTTAAGTCGTATACCATTGCATAATAAATCTTTATATTATCAGACCAACATAACTATTTTACCACTGGTAACAGGTAACTTGTGTGATTTTTATTTATCGAACCAAGTAAAAAGACAAGTGTTTACCTTGGCGGTGGCGGTTCATATGTCCGCCAAGAGCTTGAGATTTGCAGAACTTGAGGGAACAAAACCTACATTCATAGACTTTACCACACTCTTCTTTTCCTTCTTTAGCGCTGTTTTTCTTTTTCTTATATCCTGCTGCAAATGTACCATTTGATGAGACCAATCAACAATACATGTATTTTCAATTTCTTTACTAGCATTTTACTATGTAAAGTGGGAAAGAGAAAGTGAAAAAATAAGAGTTGCATTAATAGATTAAACAAAGCTAGCAACTTGCATGAAATCTTTGGTTTCATTTTTTCTCACTATAGAAAACCCAAAAAAATGGGAGGAAAAATAAAGCTTGATTTTTTTTTTCAGATTTTTCTAAAACTAAATTGTATGTTTTGAAAAGAAAATCAAATGAAAGTGAAAATAGTAGACTTTTAGTAGTAATAGATAAAAGAAGCTAGAACTACTTAGCTGACATGAGAATATTTTGTTTCTTTAAAAAAAAAAAAAAAGAAATCGAAAGGCAAAAGAATTGGAGGAAAGAGCTTGAAATTTTTCATCTCTTGTTTTTTCTTTCCCAAACAAAATTGAAAGTAGCAACGAATTTTTTTTTCTCGCAACAACAACAACAACCAAGTAATATCTTGTAACCTGGGAAAGGTAATATGTACGAAAAATTTACCCCTACTTGAGGGAGTAGAGATTGTTTCCGATAGATACTAAGACGAAAAGACATAAAAAGAAAAGAGTACTATTTATTAAATTTGGAGAAAGTGAAGTACCATTAAATGAAGAGCTACCTTCAATAACTTGTTTACCATCTCTACAAAAGTCTTCAGGTAAGTTGTTGAGGTCAAGAGGGTTTCTTTCTGGACTCCTGAAAAACATAAAACAAAAAAACAATATAAGAAACATAAAAAGTTAAAAAAATTGAAAGGATTTTAATTAAAGGAAGTAGAAGATAAGAGACGAAGTATAGTAGTGGGGTGAACCCTACATTTTACAACCGACAGAGAAAGACAGAAAGGAAAGAAAATAATATGAAGTGAAGATAAAAACTTTCAGATAGATAACTAATACAAGTGAGTAAAGAAAACTTTGGCAAATTATAAGACTTTCAGTTTGGGACTGAAATATTAAAGGCAGGGGGCTATAGTTGAGTTGAGTTGAGTGATGATGAAGAAAAAAGTGTGAAAATGGGGTGGGGTTTGAAAGTTCTCTATCAGTTTTTTCTGCCAAAATCTCTCTCTTGAAATTGGACATACATATGCAGATCTAGAGGGGTCTCGTGACTTTTAAAGAGGAGATTATATATGGCAAAGGGACCACCCTAGGGAGTGTAGTGGGATTAACATAATACGTCATCCTTAATAAGAAGTCTCGGATTAGTGTCATAAAAATTAAAAAATCTTTAGCAGGGAGTATTTTCTTTTAATGGACCCAATATGGTATTAGTGTGAATTAATCGAGCCAATATGTTCGAAATAATGCGAAAAAATAAAAAATGACATATTTACAACATATAATTTAAAAAATAACCAAAATTTTAACAGTAAAAGAATTTTAGCCATTTTTTCGGTTAAAGATATAATCAGAATAAAAACATCCTAAAAATTCGGAAAATTTTTAGCATAATATGTTATAGTTCGATTTTTTTTACATATGAGATTCTCAGCATAATGTGCGGGAATTTCATAATGTGTTGGAGTTCCAACATAATATGTTGGAAGTTTATACACATGAGCTCCATAATCCAACTTATTATGTTGGAACTTTCCGTTTGCTGGATTTCCTAGATAATATGCTGGAAATTTATTCGCATGAGCTTCATAATCTAGCATATTATGCTCGAACTTTTTGTGTTTCAGTAAAATAGTGTATATCTTTCAATGACTTTACAAACGCTGGCTATATTTTAGTTACCAGTCCGAAAATTGGCTAGCGTATGCTGTTTTCACCGAAATAATAAATGGTTATAAAAAGACATCTTTATAAAAATATCCAGTTAAATTTATCGCTAATTATATATGTTTCTAGCCTATGTACATAAATTATACACTAATAATATATGTTTCTAGCCTATGTACATAAATTATACACTAATAATATATGAATGACACATATATTATATATCCTCTAACTATTTTTAGATTAAACTATTGGGTGAGTGACTAGATATTTAGTATAATTCTTATGTAAAAAGGTTGTGGGGGGAAGGGTTTATGGACAGGTGAGAGTGGGATTTGTCATTTGGTTAGGATAGAGGGGAGAGAGAATAGGAGAGGGACGTTGCCTTTGAGTTTTCTTGGCTTACATAAAGTAAAGCTAGGTTTATTGCCCTCGAACTAGTAGTCTCTCTTGTCCAATATCATCAATCAAATAATTGTTTATAACAACTAAAAGACGTAGTTTCATTATGGTTATCCCTAGTCGTCCAAGAGTAGTAAGTCTTGTTAGTGAGATAGTTCCTTTTTTAAGTTTTGCATTGGAATTTGCTAACTTAAATCCTTATTTTAATCACTCTTTTAAATGTTACAGCATCTTATCATTCAAGAATCTCAACTTTTACTGTGGTGGTGTTACCTTGCTTGCAAGTACCTAAACAATATCAATTTATCATGCTTGCGTGTCTACTCCTGATAGGTGCAAAGGTCTAGAGTAGTTTGATACCAATAAAAAGATTTTAATATAACTATTTGGAAAATTTGTTCCATAAAAAATATAACTAAATATAAAAGTGAGTTTTCTATTAACATTTAAACTTTCGTATAATATGATAATGCTGCAACTCAATATTGTATTAAACTTTGGTATAGTAATTTTTTTTTATAAAACCATTTCTTCTCTAAACGTTCTATCATCATACTACGAGCGCCTATATTCATCATATAGTATATATATACAGATAAATAAATTTTTTCGTAGTGTAATTTTTCAATGAAAAGGTGCCAACTGACACCTCTTAGCCTAAGGTAGCTCCACCACTGACTTAACAAAAAGGAAGGTTCATCTACAGAGTCCTATCCACGTTCAAGCAAGTTGTATTGTGCAATTTAAGGCGTATCCTAGAATCTACAGTCAAGCTTAGATAATACATTCTCAGGTTCATTTAAGTTTTGCTAATGTGCATACTTGGGGTTACAAGTTAACCTTTACCCTCTAATCCTAAAAAAAGAAAAAAATCTACCTAACCCGGTTCAATAAAAACCCTTGGAAAAGAACTGTGGTCAAAAGAAAAACCAAGGGGGAGGTGATACACTACCTAGAAAAAGAAAAGAAAAGAAAGAAAAATTCCTACATGGACTACTTCCCTCAAGAGTACTTGTCCGAGTAGTCCGTCATCAGGAAGAGCCCTCTACTTATATTTTTGGATTTTTTTCAAATTTTTGTTTTTTTTTGTGTTTTTATTCCGACTTAGACCCTTAAGAAACCCGTTGCCAAATGTCCATCATCGGGCCAAGCCAGCTAATATAATTTACAACTAAATCTACTATGTACAACATACAATACAAGATAAGTCTCCCACCCTACACTTAAGATCATGACATGTCCTCATGGCATAATAATCAATGTACAGCACAGAAGGGTGAGAAAACTTACCTGGGACCTACCCCGTGTCTAGCAACTTTATCACTTTCTTTTTCACCATATCCTTCATTTCGGGTTCAGCCTTCTTTTGCGTTTCCTGGAGTGTTTGTGTCCCTCTTCCAGGAGAATCTTGTGCATGTAGTATGCAGGGCTGGTCCCCTTTATGTCTTCCGTGGTCCAACCAATGACATTTTTACATTCCTTGAGTACCTGTAATAGCTTTTGAGCCTGCACATCTAGCAAACCAGATGAGATAATAACAGGTAAAGTGAAGTTAGGGCCTAGAAATTCATACCTGAGATGAGCTGGTAATGGCTTAAGTTCCAACTTTGGTGGCTCTTCAATGGATGGTTTTGCTGGAGGGGTCTCTCTCTTTTCTAAGTGTAGTGGTTCAAACTCCAACTCTCTATCCCAAAACCCCTTGCCTTCCAAAAGAGAGCACCCACTCTGCCAGATTCACCGTTTACCTCTTCTAAGTTTATCAGGCATGCCTGTAGTGGATCTTCAATTGTCAATTCAACATCATCTGTCTCCACTATCATATCTACTGCATCAATGAGAGAGAAGTTTGCAAACTCACTAAGGCGCCTCATGGATTTTTGTACATTGAATATGATCTCCTCATCATTCTGCCACATCTTGAGATCCCCAGTCTCACAATCAATCAGTGCGCTACCTGTGGCTAGGAATGGTCTTCTAAGCTTATAGGAATCTCCTTGTCCACCTTGCAGTCCAAAATCATAAAATCGGTAGGAATCATAAACTTCCCCACCTGGATGAGCACATCATCCAATATACCGAATAGACGCATAACCATCCTGTCAGCAAGCTGTAATAAGATAGAAGTAGGTCTGGCTCTCCCGATGCCTAGCCTCTTATTGATCACCAAGGGCATAAGATTTATGCTCGCCCCCAAATCACATAATGCCTTAGCAAAGGAAAAGTTTCTTATAGTGCACGGAATAGTGAATCTACCTGGGTCAGATAGCTTCTCAGCTATGGGTCTAGATACCACTGCACTACATGTCTGTGTAAGCGTCACGGTGGCCATGTCATGGAAATCAAATTTTTGCGACATCAAGTCTTTCATCATCTTAGCATACCCAGGCATCTCTTTTAAAGCTTCAATTAAGGGAATATTTACCTGGATTTGCTTGAGCATCTCGAAGAATCTCTTGTATTGCTCCTCTTTCTGGTGCTTGGCCAACCTTTGGGGAAATGGGGTTGGAGGCCTCTTCTTCCCAATCACTTGGGATTTTTCTTTCTCTACTACCTGTTTTACAACCGGCTGTTCTACCGGTTTAGTTGCTTTTTCCGTTCCCTGCTGCACATCATTATTTTTAGCTACTGGTTGGACTGTAACTTTTGTCAACCCTGTGGACTCCTCCAGTTTAATGGGTACTGGAATGAGTGTCTCAGCCTGCAAATTGCCTCTATCTCTTTCCTGCTCAACATCAAGATCTCTACCGCTTCTCAGATTAATTACCATCAGCTGCTTTGGGATTTGATCATTGATGATTGTTAAGTGTCATAGCAATCCGGCCCACCTCCACTTCAATATTCTTGATAGCTGCATCATGTACATCTATCCTCTCATTGGTGTTGGCATGTAACCCAATTACCCGGTGCATCATAGCTTCCAACCTTGCAAACCCATCGTCATGTCTACCCCATGTTGTGGTGGAGGTGGATGATACCCCTGCTGCTGATTGTTGAAGGTCTGAGGTCTAGGATATGGAGCCATATTGTTGGGTGGCCTCATACCTGCTGCATTATATTGTGGCTAAGGAGGCCTATATTGTTGTTGAGCCTGCTGACCCCAATTCTAGTTACCCTGTCGCTCCGCTCCATAATTAGCTACATAGTTCATGTCTTCATGCTGATGATGATGTTCTTGGTCTGCAGCCCATGGATTACCTATGGGTTGGCTAATGCAAGATGTGCATAAACTACCATTGGTAGTATCTACAATATGAACTTGCTGCTTGATCCCAGATTCTTCGACCTTTTTCGTCAGGATGTTCATTTGTGTCAATAAAGTAGCCATGTTCTCATCCATAATGTTGGAAGGATTCAGAGGCTGGAGTGATAGGAGAATTCCCGGTCGTCCACCCAGAGTTTTGAACCATCTTGTCAAGCAAATTCTGGCCTTCTCTCCAAGTCTTGCTCGGAAAAGCCCCACCTGCTGAGGCATCTACTATATTCTTCATACTGTCTAAAAGCCCCATGTAGAACCTTTGACCCAACATCTGTTCAGGAACCCCATGGTGAGGACACATAACCAGCATACCTTTGAATCTGCCCCAAGTTTCTTGTAATGTCTCCATTGGTTTCTGCTTGAAGCTCACAATCTCATCAATTTGCTGAGCTGTCTTGTTAGGTGGATGAAACTTGTTATGGAATTGCTTGACTAACTCATCCCATGTTGCTATAGAGTTTATGGGAAGTGAGTTGAGCCACACTTGTACAGCCCCTGTAACTGAGAATGGAAATAGCAATAGTCTGATGGCTTCCGGTGTCACGTTTGGCTGCCTCTGCGTCTTGCATATAGAAAGAAAGTTCTTTAGGTTCTGTTGTGGATCTTTAACCTGAGTCCCAGAGAATAATCCCTTGTTTTGCAACAATTGTAGCATGTTATTAGTAATCTGGAATGACTCAGCTTGAATCGCTGGCACAATAATGGCAGTTGCCAAATTATCAGCAGTTGGTTGTGCCCAGTCGAATGAAGCACCTTCATGCGCCAGCTGCGCCTCCTGTACGTTCAACCCAGCTTGCTGGTTTGGGTCATTCACATCTCCCATATCTAAATCTAGTTTAATTGGTTGTTGAGATTGCTGAAGTTGTTTGATTGCCCTGTTACGTGCCCGAAAGGTTTGCTCTGGGTCTAAGAGTCCTTCAATTAGTTTTCCAATCCTTGCAGATTTCCTAGGCATGAACCTGAGCACCCAATTCAACAACCGTCAAAATTTTCAACGAAAGTGTGTAGAAAGAACCTGACTACAGAAGAATCTTGTAGTTCTATCAATGGCAATTGATAATTCCGTTAATTCCCTGGCAACAGCACCAAAATTGATTCACGCCCAAACAACGGTCGCAGTCAATATAATCCGGTCTATTAAGTCCAGAGTCGATCCCACGGAGAATTAACCTATCAATTGCAACTTCCAAAACCCAATAATACTCTTGAATCAGCTTCCCAAACTTTTGAATATAATTTTGGATGATTTCTACTAACTAACTTTTGCAAGAAACTAAAGAATTGAAGGAAATAATTGAATGTGACGTAAAGAATAAAGAGAAAGACTAAGGTATTGATTTCCCCTATTGATGAAATCCCTTCTGTTTATGCTCATGCAAATTGTCAATATTATTCTATCAATCATGAACGCTATTTTTAGCGTAATTCTCTCTCGAGCAACTACAATAATTTACTATTGCACTCTTCCGAGATACCTTAGCTAGCTTTAATTTGCACAATTCACTTTAGACTGCACCCAAACAACGCCGGAACATAAATTACCCAATGATAAGAACTTAAAAACTTCAAAAATTAGCCAAACTCGCTTTCGATTCAAAACCTATCCAAAACACATCCGATTGATCAGAAAATTTGCATGCACATCCAAAATAACATCATGAAGCTACAACAAACATTCAGAATCCCAAACTGACCCTCGGATCAAAAATTAACTATCAGACCGAAACTTCAAAAATTCAAAACTTCGGCATTTAAAGCCTAAATGAGCTACGAACCTCCAAATTACAGTCCGAACACGCTCCCAACCCTGAAATCACCTAATGGACCTAACAGAACTATCAGATTTCTATTTTGAGGCCGTTTTTACTCTGCTACAAATACGGACCATTTTTCAACTCACAAGAACTCGTTTAGGGACTAAGTGTCTCAAAACACTCCGAATCCTAGAACCGAACGTCCCATCAAACCAAAATAGCCGAAATGAACTGAGAAAAATAGTAAATAGGAAATCGGGGCATAAATTCCAAAAACGAC
This sequence comes from Nicotiana noctiflora, assembly GCA_032618575.1. Lineage (NCBI taxonomy): Eukaryota > Viridiplantae > Streptophyta > Magnoliopsida > Solanales > Solanaceae > Nicotiana > Nicotiana noctiflora. Next base: position 416,691 of record JASVEL010000853.1, on the reverse strand, counting down.
CGGCCGGGTCGTTACATCCTCCTACACTTAAACATTCGTTCGTCCTCGAATGAGCATAGAAAACATACCTGAAGTAGCAAAAATATGAGGGTACTGGCTCCGTATATCCTGCTTGGTCTCCCAAGTCGCCTCCTAGGTCGGCTGACCCCGCCATTGGACCTTCACCGAAGCGATGTTCTTTGACCTCGACTTTCTCATCTCCTGTCTAAGATGGCCATTGGCTCCTCAACATAAGATAGATCCTTGTCGAGCTGGACTAAACTGAAATACAATACGTGCAATAGGTCATCATGATATCTCCAGAGCATAGAAACATGAAATACCGGATGAACTCCAGCTAGGCTGGGAGGTAAGTCAACTAGATATGCAACCTCCCCAACTCGCCTCAAAATCTCAAAAGGTCTAATAAATCTAGGACTCAGCTTCCCCTTCTTCCCAAATCTCATGACGCCCTTCATGGGTGAGATCCGAAGTAGAACCCGCTCGCCGATCACAAATGCCACATCGCGAACCTTCTTGTCCGCATAACTCTTCTGTATGGACTGGGATGCACGATGTTTATCCTGAATTCCTTTGACCTTATCCATCGCGTCGTGTACCATCCTTGTGCCTAATAATCTAGCTTCGCCCGGCTCAAACCAACCCACCGGGGACATGCATCTCCTACCATATAAGGCCTCACAAGGTGCAATCTGAATGCTAGACTGATAGTTGCTGTTATAAGCAAAATCCTCCAGTGGCAAGAAGTGATCCCATGACCTTAAAACTCAATTACGTAGCACAGAGCATATCCTCCAAAATCTTAATAGTGTGCTCGGACTGTCCATCCGTCTGAGGGTGAAATGTCGTGCTCAGCTCCACTCGAGTACCTAGATCCAGCTGCACGACTCTCTAGAACTGTGAGGTAAACTGAGTGCCTCTATTTGAAATGATAGAAACTAGAATACTATGCAACTAGACAATCTCCTTGATATAAATCTCCGTCAATCGCTCCGATGAGTAAGTAGTGCACACCGGTATGAAATGAGCAGACTTGGTCAGCCGATCCACAATGACTCATATAGAATCAAACTTCCTCATAGTCCGTGAATGTCCAGATACGAAATCCATGGTGATGCGCTCCCACTTCCACTCTATGATCTCAATCTGCTGTAGCAACCCATCCGGACGCTGGTGCTCATACTTCACCTACTGGCAGTTGAGGCATCTAGAAAAATAGTCAACTATATCCTTGTTCATTCACCTCCACCAATAGTGCTGTCTCAACTCCTAATATATCTTCGCGGCACCTGGATGGATGGAATACCGCGAGCTATGGGCCTCAGCTAGAATCAACTCTCGAAGATCATCCATATTGGGCACACAAATCCGCCTCTGCATCCTCATCACTCCATCATCCACAGTGGTAACATATCAGGCATCACCATGCCGAACTCTGTCTTGAAGGACAAGTAAATAAGGGTCATCAAACTGTCGCTCCCTGATGCAATCAAATAGAGAAGACCAAGAAACCACACAGGCCAGAACCCGATTGGGCTTTGAAAGATCCAATCTAATGAACTGCCTGGCCAAGGCCTGAACATCCATTACCATCAGTCTATCTGAGGCTGGTAGATATGCCAAACTCCCCAAACTCTGCGCCCGATGACTCAAGGCATCGACGACTACATTGGCCTTTCCCAGGTGATAAAGAATAGTAATATCATAATATTTTAACAACTTCAACCATCTCCTCTGACGCATATTCAGGTCCTTCTGTTTAAGCAAGTGCCGCAAACTTCGATGATTAGTGTAAATCTCACAAGGAACCCCATACAAATAAGGATGCCAGATTTTCAAGGCGTGAACAATGGAAGCTAACTCAAGATCGTGGACATGGTAGTTCTTTTCATGCACCTTCAGCTGTCGGGACGCGTATCAAATCACCCTATCGTCCTGCATCAATACCTATCCAAGTCCAACCCGTGAGGCATCACAATAAACTGTATAGGACCCAGAACCGGTAGGCAACATCAAGATTGGGGCTAAAGTCAAAGCTGTCTTGATTTTTTGGAAGCTCGCATCACACTCCTCTATCTACTAAAAAGGAGCACCCTTTTGTGTCAATCTAGTGTGAGCACGTGATTTTTGTCCCAAGCAAATTATTCCAAAAAATATATAAAAATAATTTTTATGTGATACTTGTTGATAATTATGTAGAAACACCAGTGTTTGTTTTTATATTTGGAAAATAAAGCAAATAAAATTAAAATAAAATACATTTTTGTATTAATTAGAAAATACCAAAAATATAAGAAAATTACTCTTAGTTCTAGAAAAGTCAAAAAAATTAAAAGAAAATACAAAGAAAATACAAAGAGATAATAAATACAGGAATAATACAAATACAAGAAAATACAAACAATAATACAAAAATAATACAAATACAAAAACAATGAACCATGAAATTGGGCAATTTAGTGGCCTAAATAGACCAAGGCCAAAATTAAAGACTGGTTCGTCTATATAAAAATTCAAATGACACCGTTCAAAGAAATTAAATTTGGACCGTTGATCAACTGATCAAACGACCCTGGAATAATTGTTGCATAACAAATAAAACGACATCTTTAGTTTGACGTAATCGAGACCGTTCATCTGACTCATCTAACGGTTGAGGGTGAATGCCTCATTTAATGAAACGACGTCGTGTGATGTCAAATAGATCCTGGCCACTCATTTAATCTCATCCAACGGTTGAGATGCACCGTTACCTTTTAAATATGTTAAAAGGTTGTGTATATTCATTATACACTTTCAGCCTTATAACGCCAAACCCTAGCCGCCCCTATTTTCCTTCTTCCCTCCACCCGAGCCACCGGAACCCTACCGGTGGTTCAAGCCAATCATCTTCTCCGTTCACCATTCACACCCCTGGACCCATTTCTCCTCCTCTTTCATCCCATCACCCTAATCCCGGTGAAAAACCCCTCATTTGTTTCAAATATATAATAATAGTTCGTCAGAACCCTAGCCAGCGGCCACTACCTTTTTGTAACGACCCGACCGGTCGTTTTAGAAAATTACGCCCCAATCCCAAATTTAACTGTTCCCCTAAGTTCATTTCTGCTATTGTGGGTTGCCGGGAGAGTCGGTTCCGAAAATTTGAGCATTTTGGGACACTTAGTCCCTAAATAAGAGCTTTGAAACTAGAAAACGGTCCGTAGCCGAAACAGTGTTAAGACGATCTCGGAACGGAAATCCGATGGTTCCATTAGCTCCGTTAGGTGATTTCGGGGTTAGGAGCGCGTTCGGAATGTATTTTGGAGGTCCGTAGCTCTATTAGGCTTGAAATGCCGAAGGTTGAAATTTTGGCGAATCCGATCGATAGGTGAGATTTTGATCCGGGGGTCGGAATGGAATTCCGACAATTTCTGTAGCTTCGTTATGTGATTTTGGATATGTCCGCAAATTTTCAGGTGTCATTCGGACGGGTTTTTGATCGAATGTGCAATTCGGAAAGTTTTAAGAAATTTAGGCTTGAATTCGATGTGAATTATGGGTTTTGATGTTCTTAGACGCGTTTTAAGGATTGGAACAAGTTCGAATAAGGTATTAGGATGTGTTGGTGTGTTTGGATGAGGTCCCGGGGGACTCGGGATGAATTCGGGTGATTAAACGGCAAAAATCTTAAAACTTGCTGCAGGCTGGTGCCTGCCTTCTGTGGTTTTCGCTTCTGCGGAGCTTGGACCGCAGAGGCGAGTCCGCAGAAGCGACATTGCTCCGTAGGAGCGGGGGTCGCAGGAGCGGATTTTGGATCGTGGAGGCGGTCACGCAGGAGCGGAAAGACTTCCGCAGGAGCGGAAGTGAACTGTTGGTGGCCCTCCGCAGGAGCGGACGTTTGTCCGCATAAGCGAAGTCGCAGAAGCGACTGTGCTTCCGCAGAAGCGGAATCGCTGAAGCGACCTAGAGACCGCAGAAGCGGAATGGTCCAGCCAAGCCTGGACTTCGCAAAAGCGACATTTTTGTCGCGGAAGCGGATCCGCAGGAGCGGAATTTTGTCCGCAGAAGCGGAAATCGCAGGGAGTTAATTTTGTCAGAAGTTAGAAATTTCAGAAACATTTCCAAACTTTGGGGGCTCGGCTTAAGGGGCGATTTGGGCGATTTTGAAGGGAGATTCAAGGGGTTTCTTCAGGTAATCAATTATGGACTTCAATTATGATTGTTGTTGATAATATTATGCAAGTTTTTCATGAAAATGGAGGAATTTGGGTAATTAATGGGGGTTTTCACCCTAGACCAAAACCTTTAGAAAATTAAGGTTTTGAGTGGGCAAATGGAGTCCGAATTTGGTAAACTTTATATGCATAGACTCGTATTGAAACAAGGGTTCCGAATATATAACTTTCGTGAATTTTCGATAAGCGTACCGAAAGTCGGATTTTGGCAACTTGTGGGTTTTGGTGTATTTTGAGTTAATTTGATTGGGTAATGCCCAATTAGCCTATTTTGATGTGATTCTATTGGTTTTTATCAGATACTACACTTGTGGAGGCCGACATTCGCGGCAAGAGGGTTGTTTCTTAGCGGTTTTGTACCGGAATTGAGGTAAGTGGCTTGTCTAACCTCGTGTGGGGAACTTTCACCCCTAGGATATTATGTGATAGTTTAAATGCCTTGTATGCGAGGTGACGGGCGTGTACATGCGTTGGTTGTTGTAACACACACTTTACTTGAATTGTCCGATTAGTGATATTCCTGCTCTTAGCTGATAAAAGCGTTACCATTACCCGGTATTAGTTAGAAAAGCATGATTAGCTAGGATTCAACATGTTTAATTGCCTAGTTGATTTACTTGAACTTCTTGATAAATTGTGGGCATTAGTTTCGGTGAAGTTGTAATTTAACATATTATATTCTCTCTGTGTGTTTTCTTTATTTGTTGTGTTGGTGGACTGCGGGTTCAATTCCGGAGATCCCAGGGCTGTGGGTTCGATTCCCAGGAGACCCGGAGTGATATTGTCCGTGGACTGCGGGTTCGATTCCCGGAGATCCCGAGCTATTGATATAATATTAAGATGTGGACTGCGGGTTCAATTCCCGAGATCCCGAGGTCGCGGGTTCGATTCCCGGAGACCCGAGTGATATTGTTTGTGGATCGCGGGTTCGATTCCCGGAGATCCCGAGTTATTAAGATATTATTGAGACATGGGCTGCGAGTTCGATTCCCGGAGACCCGGGGGTTACCGTTGATGGGACGGTGGGTTCAATTCCCACAGATCCTGGATTTGTTTATTTTGAGTTGGTTATTTGTTATTAGCTTAATCGTAGACAGAGTTGCAGTAATTATCAAAATGTTGTTATTTCGGAAATTATTATCATATAAACCGTTTATTTTGTTTTCATCATTATATTATTGTTTCTCAGTAGGGCCCTGACCTACCTCGTCACTACTCCATCGAGGTTAGGCTTGGCACTTACCGAGTACCGCCGTGGTGTACTCATGCTACTTTTCTGCACACTTTTGTTGTGCAGATCCAGGTACATCAGAGCAGGCTCGTACTAGGTGATTCTGCAGCTTTCTGGGAGACTTCGAGGTATGATCCGCTACGTCCGCGGATCCGGAGGCTTCCCTTCTATTCTAGTATTACTAGTTGACATTTTTCTTCATTTCGTTGTTAGATACTCTTTACACATAGAGCCACGGTTGTATTTCTCTTTTAGTCTGTGTTACCGTGGGGTTCCGGATCTTGGTAGTGTTTATTTATTGTGTGACGGATGTATGTGCCAAGTGGCACGGATTACATATCTTTTATGTTATTTTCCGCTGTTTCTTATTTAAGAAATTAAAATTTATAGATTCCGCAACGTGTAAGGCTTACCTAGTCGTGGGGACTGGGTGCCATCATGACATGTTCACAAATGGTGAACTAGGGTCGTGACAAGTTGGTATCAGAGCTCTAGGTTCATAGGAGTCACGGGACACAGACCGGTTATTTAGAGTCTCGCCGATCGATACGGAGACGTCCGTATTTATCTACGAGGGGCTATGTAACTGTTTAGGAAACTCTTCATTTCTTTTGGATTCCTTGTCGTGCGACATTTTTGGCATCAAAAAAAATCTAAACTATTGCTTTCTATTCTCTCACGGATGGTGAGGACACGAGCTACTCGCGATGATCAGGTACCCGCGCCCCCTTGCCGCCGTTCGAGGCCGGGGCCGAGGTAGAGGACGAGGACGCGCCCGAGGTGCAGCCATAGCACCATCGCGCGCCGCCGCCGAGGTGCCACCGGTAGACCGAGTTGGAGCGCGAGCACCGGTACACCGACTACACGTGCTACTACTCCGACGACTACGGAGACCCCGGCTCGGCTCACGAGCATGTATACCACTTTAGCCCGGGCGAGGATTGCTTCCTCTTGTTGCGGCTACCTCTCGGGCCGGGGAGGGGCCCGGACTCCCGTAGCCGTTACACCGAGCAGCGTGTGCCGGTGGGACATGTTCCGGATGTTTTGGTTATGCCTCCGGCCGCCCCCAGCACAACCGGGAGGTGGACCAGCCGCCTCCGAGGACGAGCAGCAGGTTGGAGAGGTTCGAGAAATATGACCCTCCGGTGTTTAGTGGTCTGGTTTCGGATGATGCATTGGGTTTTCTAGAGGAGTGTCATCGTATTCTTCGTACTATGGGGATTGTGGAGACCAGCGGGGTTTCCTTCACTGCTTTTCGGTTTCGCGGGGCCGCTTATGATTGGTGGCGCACGTATGAGTTGGACAGTCCAGAGGAGTCTGCTTCATTGACTTGGACGCAGTTTTCAGATCTGTTTTTGAGGGAGTTTGTTCCACAGAGCCTTAGGGATTCTTGGCGCTCGGAGTTTGAGCGGTTGCGACAGGGCTCCATGTCAGTATCGGAGTATGCCATCAGTTTCACCCGTCTGGCCAAGCATGCACCGGCCTTGGTAGCCACGGTTCGGGAGAGAGTGCGGAGATTTATTGAGGGCCTGATTCCGCCGATCCGGTCCAGCATGGCCAGAGAGTTGGAGACAGATATATCTTATCAGCAGGCAGTTAGCATTGCCGGGAGGATCGAGAGTATGCTCCCTAGAGAGCGGGGAGATAGAGAGGCCAAGAGGTCTCGTGAGTCGGGCCATTTCTCTGGTGCCCGTACTTCAGCAGTCGGTCGTTTTGGCAGGGGTTATTCCGGTCATCCAGTTCACTCAGCATTGCCCGCAGCCGGTAGTACCCCAGCTCTTCCAGCACCTCAGGAGCCTTATTATTCTCCCCCAGTTTCCAGTGCACCTCCTGCGCGGGGTCCGTCCAGGGGTCAGACTAATGGGGGTGAGGCTGGTCAGTCACAGCCACCGCGTCCTCCCAGAGCTTGTTTTGAGTGCGGGGATACTCGCCACCTGGTTAGGGAGTGCCCCAGACGCAGGAGAGGAGCCCCTCATCAGTCATCACAGCATCCGCGTGGTTCTCAGGGCCAGCAGGCTATCATTCCAGCCCCAGCTGCCACTCCACCTGCCCAGCCATCCAGGGGCGGGGGTCAGGGTTCCAGAGGCCGCCCTCGAGAGGGGGACAGGCCAGATTCTATGCTATTCCTGATCGCGCTGCGGCTGTTGCATCTGACTCTGTTATCACAGGTATTATTATGGTTAGTCACAGGGAGGCATCGGTTCTATTCGACCCTGGTTCCACTTTTTCATATGTGTCTTCTTACTTTGCTTCTCATCCGGGTGTGCCTCGGGATTCTTTGAGTGCCCCCATTTATGTTTCCACTCCGGTGGGTGATTCTTTGGCTGTGGACCGCGTATATCGGTCGTGTTTGATTACCATTAGTGATTTTGAGACCAGAGCGGATCTACTGCTGCTTGGGATGGTCGATTTTGATATTATTCTGGGCATGGACTGGTTGTCGCCCCATTATGCTATTCTTGATTGTCACGCCAAGACCGTGACGCTGGCTATGCCAGGAATTCCACGTATTGAGTGGAGTGGTACTCTAGATCACACCCCTAGCCGTGTTATTTCTTTTCTCAGAGCTCAGCGTATGGTTGAGAAGGGGTGTGCTGCTTATCTAGCCTATGTGCGGGACGTCAGTATTGACCCTCCCTCTATTGATTCTGTTCATGTGGTACGTGACTTTGCTGATGTATTTCCAGCTGATCTTCCGGGCATGCCGCCTGACAGAGACATTGACTTTGCTATTGACTTGTTGCCGGGCACTCAGCCCATTTCTATTCCACCGTACCGTATGGCTCCTCCTGAATTAAAGGAGTTGAAGGATCAGTTACAGGAGTTATTAGGCAAGGGTTTTATTCGACCCAGTGTTTCGCCTTGGGGTGCTCCTGTATTGTTTGTGAAGAAAAAGGACGGTTCTATGCGTATGTGTATTGACTATCGACAGCTGAATAAGGTTACAGTGAAGAACCGGTATCCTTTGCCCCGTATTGATGATTTATTTGACCAGTTACAGGGCGCACATGTGTTTTCTAAGATTGATTTGCGCTCTGGGTATCACCAGCTGAAGATTCGGGAGCCAGATATCCCGAAGACTGCCTTCAGGACCCGGTATGGTCACTATGAGTTCCTCGTGATGTCTTTTGGGTTGACTAATGCCCCAGCAGCATTTATGCATTTGATGCACAGTGTGTTCAGGCCTTATCTGGACTCGTTCGTGATTGTCTTCATTGATGATATTCTAGTATATTCTCGGAGCCGGGAAGAGCACGAGCAACATTTGAGGATAGTGCTTCAGATCCTGAGGGAGAAGCAGCTTTATGCCAAGTTCTCTAAATGTGAATTTTGGTTGAGTTCTGTGGCATTTTTGGGCCACGTGGTGTCGAGTGATGGTATTCGAGTAGATCCGAGGAAGGTGGAGGCCGTGCAGAGTTGGCCCAGACCCTCCTCCGCTACTGAGATACGCAGCTTCCTTGGTTTGGCGGGCTACTACCGTCGTTTCGTAGAGGGGTTCTCTTCGATTGCAGCACCTATGACTAGATTGACCCAAAAGGGTGCCCCTTTTCAGTGGACAGACGAGTGTGAGGCGAGCTTTCAGAAGCTCAAGACAGCTTTGACTTCGGCCCCTATATTGATGTTGCCTACAGGTTCGGGGTCCTATACTGTATATTGTGATGCCTCACGAGTTGGACTCGGTGCGGTGTTGATGCAGGACGGTAGGGTGATTGCCTACGCGTCGAGACAGCTGAAGGTGCATGAGAAGAATTACCCTGTTCATGATTTGGAGCTAGCTGCCATTGTTCACGCCTTGAAAATTTGGCGTCATTATTTATATGGGGTTCCTTGTGAGATCTACACCGATCACCGGAGCTTGCAGCACTTGCTTAAGCAGAAGGACCTGAATATGCGTCAGAGGAGATGGTTGGAGCTACTGAAGGACTATGATATTACTATTCTCTATCATCCGGGCAAGGCTAATGTGGTTGTCGATTCCTTGAGTCGTCGGGCAGAGAGTTTGGGGAGTTTGGCGTATCTACCAGCTTCGGAGAGGCCTATGGCGATGGATGTTCAGGCTTTGGCCAGGCAGTTGGTTAGACTGGATCTTTCGGAGCCCAGCCGGGTTCTAGCTTGTGTGGTTTCTCGGTCTTCTCTATTTGACCGCATCAGGGAGCGTCAGTTCGACGACCCTCATTTGCTTGTCCTTCAGGATAGAGTTCGGCGTGGTGATGCTCGGGATGTTACCATCGGGGATGATGGAGTTATGAGGATGCAGGGCCGTATCTGTGTGCCCAATGTAGATGATCTTCGAGAGCTGATTCTAGCAGAGGCCCATAGTTCGCGGTATTCCATCCATCCGGGTGCCGCGAAGATGTATCAGGACTTGAAACAACATTACTGGTGGAGGCGAATGAAGAGGGATATAGTTGATTATGTTTCCAGATGCCTCAACTGTCAGTAGGTGAAGTATGAACATCAGCGTCCGGGTGGATTGATGCAGCGGATTGAGATTCCAGAGTGGAAATGGGAGCGCATCACCATGGACTTTGTGTCTGGGCTTCCACGGACTATTAGGAAGTTTGATTCTATTTGGGTTATTGTGGATCGGCTGACCAAGTCCGCCCATTTTATACCGATGAGCACTACTTATTCATCGGAGCGACCGGCGGAGATCTATATCGAGGAGATAGTTCGGCTGCATGGTATTCCGGTTTCCATCATTTCGGATAGAGGCACTCGGCTCACTTCACGGTTCCGGAGAGTCGTACAGGGAGGAGTTAGGTACTCGGGTGGAGCCGAGCACGACATTTCACCCCCGGACCTGATGGGCGGTCCGAGCGCACTATTCGGATTTTGGAGGATATGCTCCGTGCGTGCGTGATCGAGTTTGGAGGTTCATGGGATCACTTCTTGCCACCGGCGGAGTTTGCTTATAACAACAGCTACCAGTCTAGTATTCGGATGGCACCGTACGAGGCCCTATATGGTAGGAGGTGCGGGTCTCCCGTGGGTTGGTTTGAGCCGGGCGAGGCCAGGTTGCTAGGTACCGATATGGTTCAGGAGGCTATGGACAAGGTCAAGGTGATTCAGGACAGACTTCGTGCAGCCCAGTCTAGACAGGAAGAGTTATGCGGACAAGAAGGTTCGCGATGTGGCTTTTATGGTTGGTGAGCGGGTTCTGCTTCGAGTCTCGCCTATGAAGGGCGTTATGAGGTTTGGGAAGAAAGGGAAGCTGAGTCCTAGATTTATTGGCCTTTTGAGATTTTGAGGCGTGTTGGAGAGGTTGCTTATGAGTTGGCCTTACCTCCCAGCCTAGCCGGAGTTCACCCCGTATTTCATGTCTCCATGCTCCGGAGATACCATGGTGACCCGTCGCACGTGTTGGATTTCACATCCGTTCAGCTAGACAAGGATCTGTCTTATGTTGAGGAGCCAGTAGCCATTCTAGACAGGCAGGTCAGAAAGCTAAGGTCAAAGAACATCGCTTCGGTAAAGGTTCGGTGGCGGGGCCAGCCGGTCGAGGAGGCGACTTGGGAGACCGAGCAGGATATGCGCAGCCAGTACCCTCATCTTTTCACTACTCCAGGTATGTTTTCTATGCTCGTTCGAGGACGAACGAATCTTTAAGTATGGGAAGATGTAACGACCCGACCGGTCGTTTTAGAAAATTACGCCCCAATCCCAAATTTAACTGTTCCCCTAAGTTCATTTCTGCTATTGTGGGTTGCCGGGAGAGTCGGTTCCGAAAATTTGAGCATTTTGGGACACTTAGTCCCTAAATAAGAGCTTTGAAACTAGAAAACGGTCCGTAGCCGGAACAGTGTTAAGACGATCTCGGAACGGAAATCCGATGGTTCCATTAGCTCCGTTAGGTGATTTCGGGGTTAGGAGCGCGTTCGTAATGTATTTTGGAGGTCCGTAGCTCTATTAGGCTTGAAATGCCGAAGGTTGAAATTTTGGCGAATCCGATCGATAGGTGAGATTTTGATCCGGGGGTCGGAATGGAATTCCGACAATTTCTGTAGCTTCGTTATGTGATTTTGGATATGTCCGCAAATTTTCAGGTCATTCGGACGTCGTTTGGACGGGTTTTTGATCGAATGTGCAATTCGGAAAGTTTTAAGAAATTTAGGCTTGAATTCGATGTGAATTATGGGTTTTGATGTTCTTAGACGCGTTTTAAGGATTGGAACAAGTTCGAATAAGGTATTAGGATGTGTTGGTGTGTTTGGATGAGGTCCCGGAGGACTCGGGATGAATTCGGGTGATTAAACGGCAAAAATCTTAAAAACTTGCAGCAGGCTGGTGCCTGCCTTCTGTGGTATTCGCTTCTGCGGAGCTTGGACCGCAGAGGCGAGTCCGCAGAAGCGACATTGCTCCGTAGGAGCGGGGGTCGCAGGAGCGGATTTTGGATCGTGGAGGCGTTCACGCAGGAGCGGAAAGACTTCCGCAGGAGCGGAAGTGAACTGTTGGTGGCCCTCCGCAGGAGCGGACGTTTGTCCGCATAAGCGAAGTCGCAGAAGCGACTGTGCTTCCGCAGAAGCGGAATCGCTGAAGCGACCTAGAGACCGCAGAAGCGGATGGTCCAGCCAAGCCTGGACTTCGCAAAAGCGACATTTTTGTCGCGGAAGCGGATCCGCAGAAGCGGAATTTTGTCCGCAGAAGCGGAAATCGCAGGGAGTTAATTTTGTCAGAAGTTAGAAATTTCAGAAACATTTCCAAACTTTGGGGGCTCGGCTTAAGGGGCGATTTGGGCGATTTTGAAGGGAGATTCAAGGGGTTTCTTCAGGTAATCAATTATGGACTTCAATTATGATTGTTGTTGATAATATTATGCAAGTTTTTCATGAAAATGGAGGAATTTGGGTAATTAATGGGGGTTTTCACCCTAGACCAAAACCTTTAGAAAATTAAGGTTTTGAGTGGGCAAATGGAGTCCGAATTTGGTAAACTTTATATGCATAGACTCGTATTGAAACAAGGGTTCCGAATATATAACTTTCGTGAATTTTCGATAAGCGTACCGAAAGTCGGATTTTGGCAACTTGTGGGTTTTGGTGTATTTTGAGTTAATTTGATTGGGTAATGCCCAATTAGCCTATTTTGATGTGATTCTATTGGTTTTTATCAGATACTACACTTGTGGAGGCCGACATTCGCGGCAAGAGGGTTGTTTCTTAGCGGTTTTGTACCGGAATTGAGGTAAGTGGCTTGTCTAACCTCGTGTGGGGGAACTTTCACCCCTAGGATATTATGTGATAGTTTAAATGCCTTGTATGCGAGGTGACGGGCGTGTACATGCGCTGGTTGTTGTAACACACACTTTACTTGAATTGTCCGATTAGTGATATTCCTGCTCTTAGCCGATAAAAGCGTTACCATTACCCGGTATTAGTTAGAAAAGCATGATTAGCTAGGATTCAACATGTTTAATTGCCTAGTTGATTTACTTGAACTTCTTGATAAATTGTGGGCACTAGTTTCGGTGAAGTTGTAATTTAACATATTATATTCTCTCTGTGTGTTTTCTTTATTTGCTGTGTTGGTGGACTGCGGGTTCAATTCCCGGAGATCCCAGGGCTGTGGGTTCGATTCCCAGAGACCCGGAGTGATATTGTCTGTGGACTGCGGGTTCGATTCCCGGAGATCCTGAGCTATTGATATAATATTAAGATGTGGACTGCGGGTTCAATTCCCGGAGATCCCAGGGCTGTGGGTTCGATTCCCAGAGACCCGGAGTGATATTGTTTGTGGACTGCGGGTTCGATTCCCGGAGATCCTGAGTTATTGAGATATTATTGAGACATGGGCTGCGAGTTCGATTCCCGGAGACCCAGAGGTACTGAGAATGGGACTGTGGGTTCAATTCCCACAGATCCTGGATTTGTTTATTTTGAGTTGGTTATTTGTTATTAGCTTAATCGTAGACAGTTGCAGTAATTATCAAAATGTTGTTATTTCGGAAATTATTATCATATAAACTGTTTATTTTGTTTGCATCATTATATTATTGTTTCTCAGTAGGGCCCTGACCTACCTCGTCACTACTCCATCGAGGTTAGGCTTGGCACTTACCGAGTACCGCCGTGGTGTACTCATGCTACTCTTCTGCACACTTTTGTTGTGCAGATCCAGGTACATCAGAGCAGGCTCGTACTAGGTGATTCTGCAGCTTTCTGGGAGACTTCGAGGTATGATCTGCTACGTCCGCGGATCCGGAGGCTTCCCTTCTATTCTAGTATTACTAGTTGACATTTTTCTTCATTTCGTTGTTAGATACTCTTTACACATAGAGCCACGGTTGTATTTCTCTTTTAGTCTGTGTTACCGTGGGGTTCCGGATCTTGGTAGTGTTTATTTATTGTGTGACGGATGTATGTGCCAAGTGGCACGGATTACATATCTTTTATGTTATTTTCCGCTGTTTCTTATTTAAGAAATTAAAATTTATAGATTCCGCAACGTGTAAGGCTTACCTAGTCGTGGGGACTGGGTACCATCATGACATGTTCACAAATGGTGAACTAGGGTCGTGACACTTTTGAACCACCACCCAATATTAACACCCCTGAACTACCGTGAACCACATTTTCACCCCATTTACCTACTTTCCTTCAAATTTGACCCAAACGTGTCGAATATTAAAAATTATCCCGCCGGAACCCTACTCTAGCGGATACACTTAACCCCCAAAATTACCCCATCAAACCCTAGCCTCTTAACCAAGACCTTTTCACAAAAAAAAAAAGACTCAAAGAGTCTGTTTGAAAGTCCAACAGCCAAGAAAATGCTTATGGACTCCTGATGACCGGAAAACCAAGAACAAGAAAGAAAAATGAAGAAAAGGAAGAAAGAAGAAAGAAAGAAAGAAAAGGAAAAGGAAAAACACACGGAAAAGCTAAGTATCCCAAAAAACCCTAATTTTCTCTATTGTGTTACTTGTTCTTGATTGTCTTTTCTTCGACTATTTCTTGTCATCCTGAGTATAACATAAAGTCTGTTGCATGTTTAAGTTCTTTTGTTTGTACATGAAATCAACTGTGGGTTCACATGTTATATGTCACTAGTTGAAATCACATGCTTTGTTGCCACTTAGGGTTCTTACTTGATAATTTTAATTCTTGATTGAATGTTCTATTAATTGATTTAACCTATATTCAATTAGTTTCTATGAGTCATGTTAATCGAGTATTTAATCATAATATGGCTATATTTGTAAGACTGTGTGATGCTGGTTATCATTTCAATATAATTTTGACTTTTGACTTTTCTGAATTTTTGATTAATTAAAGAGTTAATTGGGTAATTAGTCGTAATTAGGGCTATGTATGTAAAATTGTCTAAATGTTGGTTATTTTTGCTACTATTATTTAGTCTTAAATTGACTATGAATGAAAGAATGCTTAGTTGTGGCTATTTGTGAAATTCAGTTTTGACTTCGACCTCTAAAGGTCTAATTGATTTAAGGGCTGGTTGGGTAAATAAGAATAAAACACAGGGGCTAAAAGAGGAAGGGCTAAATGGTGTTATGTAAATAAACAAAAGGGGTAGGGGTATAAAAGGCAAAGCTGCCTGGTTCTTATGTAATTAGTCAAACAATAAAGGGTACCTTAGGTATACTAAAAGGGTAAATAAGTAGAAATCAATAGCAAGTGAGGGTAATAAAGATATTTAGGATTAATTAGAATAATGTGGATGCCACTAGAACCTTCTAGCAGGGGTTTTAGTGCATTCACGACTAAGTGTAGACTAAACTTAAAATATATGAAAAGAGTAGGGGTGGAAAATCTGAATATTAATTTCAAATTTCCTTCTCATTTTGCTCAATAAATAGGCCTCCTTAGTCCACCATTTAAGAAGTTCAGAAGTTTGATAAGTCTGAAAATACATAAAAATTATTTTTAATTATTGTTCCATTGGTTTAATTGCAATTCGAGTGAAGAACTCTTGAATCCTGGTGTTCTCGATCACTGTTTTTGCATTGTTTGATTGAAACTTTTTTGTTTTCTATCGTGAATTCAAGTCTGTTGTTGTAATATTGTGGTGTTATTACTGCTGTCACTTGGATTCCTGTCTTTTGGATGATCTTCTTCTTCCTTAAAACCTTAGAACACATCAAATTTTCTATCAATCTGACCAGGTACATTCCTGACCTTCAAGGATGTAATTGAAGCTTTGAAGAATGAAAATATTTATTAGTCTTCTGTTATTTCGAATTCTGTTCATGTTATAGATTTATAATACTTAGATCTATGTAATTTATTAGGACTTTATTGTATATATAGACTTGGACTGTGTAAACTTTGAACTGAAATTAATGATACTACAGAATCGTTAATTTAGATGATAATACTAGGTAGATCAATTAAAATGATCACTTAGGTCATAGGTTTAAGAATCGTTAAAATTCAGAATTTACTTGTAAATTTTCGTCTGTTCTTACAAAAGAAACGTAGTACTTCTGTTAGTAAATCATGAATTAGTAGTTGTTAATGAGAAAAAGATGAAGTAGTTAGATTTACATTTTTGTTTATGATTCTGAGGTGTTAAATTAGTTTTAAAATTTGTGTTAAGTTCAAAACCTGATATGAAACACGAATCAAATACGAATGAAATTCAGGATTTAATCAAAACATGTCAACTATAAAACTAATTTAGCCATTCCAAATTAACAAGTAAAATAAGATAGATCTGAACCTGAATAAACACATATCTCTTAGTACAATTAGACCGATACAATTTGATAGCTAAACGTTGATAGATGAATAGAAAATCGGAGTTAAATTTTAGTTAAAATCTGATACTGAAGTGGTAATATTCATGTGCATATATACAATTAGATTGATAAAGAATGTTTGAATCTGTTTCCGAATTTAGTTAATAATTTGAACATGGTCAAGCACAAGAAACTAGATTCAACCGTGAAAGCTTCTAAGCCCATGAGATTTGAGTTCGTAATTATGGACTGGGCTTTAATTAGCCTTGTGCACTTCTGTGGACTTCCTTTAAATTAGTCCAAATTCCAGGCCCAAAACATATAGTGGCCTGTATGTGAATGAAATACACAACAAAACTGCACTAATAGTTATTTCGATTAGAAAAAAAAATAATGATAGAAAACATAGTACGATCTAGGTTAAACCTTTAAAATACAATGAGATGAGCCTCGTTATAACCTAAGATACACGGGGCCCTCAAATAATTGTTGTAATATTTTTAGATTCGGAAGGACCATTTAGCTAATTTCATGGTCTTTCCTAAACTAATAAGAGATAGATATCGTAGGCACAATTTTTATATAAATTCTCAAGTACGGGTGCATATTTATGTGACCAAAATCCTACTCTAAATGAAGTCGAAATGCGTCGAAAGCCACTGGCGTACTGGTATGGTGTGGTTAAGGAATACATTTCCACGACGTTGTAATTCCTTAAAATTGAAAAGTGGAACACTAATGCACATAATTAAAAGCATATAATTGTAATTAGATAAAAATCAAATTCAACAGTTGAGCGACCGTGCTAGAACCATGGAATTCGAGAGTGCCTAACATCTTCTCCTGGGTTAACAGATTTCTAGTTCGTAGACTATAAAAAAGTCAAACTTTCCTCGGTTTAGGATTAAAACGGTGACTTGGGACACCATTATATTCTCAAGTGGCGACTCTGAAAAGTTAAACAACTAATCCCGTTCTGATTGTCCTTAAAGTGGAAAAACTCCTCTACGCCCTCGCGGGTAAGTAGCATATAGCAATTTATATGCAAAGGGGAGGTGTGACATCTAGTCATAGGTGTCGCGATCGAAGAGAACCCCTCCACAAAGCAACAGTAATAACCCGCCGAACCAAGGAAACTATGGATCTCAGTAGCTGAGGAGGGCCTGGGCTAATCTTGCACAACCTCCACCTTCCTCAAATCCACTCGAATGCCCTCATTCGACACCACGTGGCCTAGGAATGCCACAAAACTAATCCAGAACTCACATTTAGAGAACTTTGCATATAATCTCTTCTCCCTCAGAGTCTAAAGCACTACCCTCAGGTGCTGCTCATGCTATTCCCGACTCCGGGAATATACCAAAATATTATCAATATAAACAATCACAAATGTATCAATATATGGCCTGAATACGCTGTGCATCAAGTGCATGAAAGCTGCTGGGCCATTAGTCAGCCCAAAAGACATAACAAGGAACTCGTAATGACCATACCGAGTCCTAAAAGCAGTCTTCGGGATATCTGGCTCTCGAATTTTCAACTGGTGGCAACCAAAGCGCAAATCAATCTTGGAGAAAACCTGTGCACCCTGAAGCTGATCAAACAGGTCATCAATACGAGGTAAATGATACTGATTCTTCACTATAACTTTGTTCAATTGGTAATAGTCAATGCACATACGCATAGAACTGTCCTTCTTCTTCTTCACAAACAACATAGGAGCAGTCAATGCACATACGCATAGAACTATCCTTCTTCTTCTTCACAAATAACATAGGAGCACCCCATGGCGAAATACTAGGTCGAATGATACCCTTACCCAACAACTCCCATAACTGATCCTTACACTCCTTCAACTCAAGAGGAGTCATACGATATGGGGGATTGGAAAATGGCTGAGTGCGCGGCAACAAATCAATGCTAATATCGATATCTATATCAGGTGGCATGCTCAGATAATCAGCTGGAAACACATCGGGGAAATCTCGTACCACTGGGACTGAATCAACAGAAGGGGTGTCAATACTGACATTCCTCACATAAGTTAGATAAGCAACACACCCCTTCTCTACCATATGTTGAGCTTTAAGGAAAGAAATAACCCAGCTGGGAGTGTGATCTAGAGTACCGTACCACTCAATATGGGGAATACCTCACTTAACCAATGTCACGGTCTTGGCATGACAGAATCAAGAATACCATGATGGGGTGAAAAATAGTCCATGCCCAGAATTATATCGAAGTCAACCATACTGAGCAATAAAAGATCAGCCCTGGTCTCAAAACTACAAATAGTGTCCAAACACGACCGATACACATGGTCCACCACAAGAAAATCTCCCACAGGTATAGAAACATAGACAAGGGAACTCAAAGAATCCCAAGGCACACCCAGATGTGAACCAAAATAAGAGGACACATATGAAAAAGTAGAACCAAGATCAAATAGAACTGATGCCTCTCTGTGACTAACTAATATAATAGCTGTGATAATAGAATCAGAGGCAACAGCCGTGACATGATCGGGAATAGCATAAAATTTGGCCCGGCCCCTCCCTCAAGAACGGTCTCTATTACCCTGATCCCCACCCCTGACTAGCTGGGCAGGTGGGGTGGCAGCTGGAGCTGGAACGATGCCCTGCTGACCTTGTGGAGCATGCTGAGGCTGTGAAGTTTGAGAAGGCGCACCCCTCCCGTATCTAGGGCACTCCCTAACGAGATGGCGAGTATCCCCGCACTCAAAACAAGCTTTGGGAGGGTGTGATGGTTGTGACTGACTGGGTCCACTTTCGCTAGACTAACCCCTTTAGGTACCCCGCGAAAGAGGCGCACTAGAAACTGGGGGAGCATAATAAAGCTCCTGAGGTTCTGCGGAACCTGGAGTACTATCGGCTGCTGGTAAGGTTGAATGAATAGGATGACCAGAATAACTCCTACCATAACGACCAACTGCTGTAGTGCGGGCACCAGAGTAGTGACCGGACTCACGAGACCTCTTGGCCTCCATCTCTCCTTGCTCCCTAGCGAGCATACCCTCAATCCGTCTGGCAATACTCACTACCAGCTAATAAGGCACATCCATCTCTAGCTCTCTAGCCATGCTGGACCAGATCGGCGGAATAAGACCCTCAATAAACCTCCACACTCTCTCCCGGACTGTGGCAACCAAAGCTGGTGCATGTCTGGCCAACCGGGTGTAACGGGTGGCGTACTCAGATAATATCGTAGTGCCCTGGCGCAAACTTTCAAACTCCACACATGAAGAATCCCTGAGGCTCTGGGGAAAAAACTCCCTCATAAACATATCGGAGAACTGTGTCCAAGTCAGTGAGACAGATTCGACTGGACTATCCAACTCATAAGTACGCCACCAATCATAGGCGGCTCCTCGAAGCTGAAAAGAAGTGAAAGAAACCCCATTGGACTCCACTATGCCCATAGTACATAGTATGTGATGATACTCCTCCAAAATTCCAAGGCGTTATATGAAGCTAGGTCACTGAACACTGGGGATCATATTTCTAAACCTCTCTAACCTGCACTGCTCATCCTCTGAGGCGGCTGATCCATCCCCAGATTGTACTGGTGCTGCAGGCGGTATAGGATTAACCTCTAGAAACTGCTCCATTGGCACTCGCCACTCAGGAGTGCGGGCTGCGGCAGTTTGGGCCCCTCCCCCGACCTGAGATAGAACTCTAACAAGGGAAAGCAACCCCACTTGAGCCAAAGTAGTTACATGCTCATGAACTGAGCCAGGGTCTCCTGGAGTACTAGAGTAGTACTAGCTGTAGTAGGTGTACCAGGTGCCTATGCTCCAACCTGATCTACTGGTGGTACCTCAGAGGCAGTGCGCGCAGGTGTTGTGGCTGCACTTCAGGCACGTCCTCGACCTCTACCCTAACCCCGGCCTCTGGCGGCAGCAGCCGGGGGCGCGGGTACCTGGTCCTCACGTGTAGCATGTGTCCTCACCATGGACAATAGAAGATAGAAGTTTAGAATTGGTGTCAAAACGTCGCATGACAAGGAATTAAGAACAAATGTAGATTTTTTCCTAAACAGCTACATAGCCCTTCATAGATAAATATGGATGTCTCCATACCGATCAACGAAAATCTAATAAACTGGCTTGTGTCTCGTGATTCCTATGAACCTAGAGCTCTGATACCAACTTGTCACGATCGTAGTTCACCAATCGTGAACCTGTTATGACGGCACCCAGTCTTCGTGACTAGGTAAGCCTAACACATCGTGGAATTTTAACAACCTTTACAAAAGCAATAATATAATGCTGATTAATATGAGAAAATGTATAGAGTGACGCCTGGTACATACACTTCAACTCCAAATACTATTACAACCTCCAAGACCCGAAAACTCACGGGAAACACATGCTAAAAGAATAAAATTTAAAGCTCTAACATCCCGAAATGTCTATACAACCGAAACATATGAAATGAGACTAATAACCATAAGTGAGAGTAGAAGGAGACTCTTCGGATTTGCGGACGTGGCAGTTGCATACCTCAAGTCTCCATGTGTAGCTCAGAAATCACCGATAATACGCTCGATCATAAGGACTTAGATCTGCATAATAAAAGTGTGCAGAAGAGTAGCATGAATACACCACAACGGTACTCAGTAAGTGCCAAGCATGACCTCGATAGAGTAGTAACAAGGAAGGTCAGAGCTCCACCGAGAATAAACATAATAATAATATCGTACAATGTAAAGCAGCAAATAATCTGAAATAACAGAAAACTAGGATAGAAGCTACAAGTCATTTACAATCAAGCTAAACAAGGAAAAACAACATAACAAGTGTTCCTCAACTGTCTGTTGGATCATCCGGGAATTGAACCCGTAGTCTATCATCACAGTAACAAAAGGATCTTCGGGAATCGAACCCACAGTCCAGTCATATAAGTAGCACAGGATCTCCAGGAATTGAACCCGCAGTCCATATATATCAGTAGCACAAGATCTCTGGGAATTCACCCCGCAATCCATTTATATCAGTAGCACATGATCTCCGAGAAATGAACCCGCGGTCAATTATAAAAACACAACTAAAACATGAAAATATTCAGAGAATGAAATACACAAACACAAATAACAGTTAAGTTCTGGCACAACAGGCTTCACGTAATTTAAATTAAGGCAATTAGACTGTTAATTCTAACTAATCATACTCCTCTAACTAACACAGAGAAAATATTGCGTTTAAAGCAGTCAAATATCGGAGAAAACCACCGTTTGAGCAATTCAAGTAAAGTGAATTTTTCAACAATTGCACAAGTACACGATCATCACCTCACGTACAAGGCATTTAAATCAACACATAAAATATCATAAGGGAAGAGGTCCCCCACACAAGGATAGACAAACCAATTACCTCGAACTGATACAAAATCGCTAAGAAACAATGCCCTTTCCACGAGTATCTGACTCCAAGTGTCCCAAATCTATTTAAACCAATTACATATTATAAATAACATTGCAAGTAATTAATTACACTGTTAAACTTAAAGCTAAGGCGCGAAAATGGGTAAAATGACAAAAATGCCCCTCCAATCAACATGTCTGAATCAAAATATTTTAACATTTTCAAAACCCTTGTACTCTCACGAGTCTAACCATATAAAAATCTCACAAATCGGAGGTCAAATGCCCCTTCAAATTATCATAATTCGGTCTAAGGATTTTATCCCAAGTTTCATGCAAAATCCGAAATTAAAGGTTGAATTCAAGGTTGGATTAATGGGTATTAATCATAAGAGAGTAAGGAATCGTACCCAATAGTTTCCTCTGAAAATCCCTCGAAACATCTCCCAAAATTGAGCTCTCTAGCTAGAATTTTTTGTAAAAATGAAACAACCCTTATTTTTGAAAAGTTTATATCTGCCCAGGCATTTTATTCAATGCGATCGCATAAGAAGTAATGCGATCGCGTAGAGTAAAATTTTTAAGGCATGGAAAATGTTCTATGCGAACGCAGGGATGGACCTGCGAATGCGATCACGTATGTTAAGGAAACTCAACTATGCGATCGCACTAGGGGCATTGCGATCGCGTAGAAGGAAAAATTTAAACATTGCGATCGTAGGAGGCATTATGCGATCACATTGAAGGAAAAGTGACCCCTCAAAAATTATACTGCGCGATCACATGGAAGAATATGCGACCGCAGAGGGTAAAAACCTGCAACATGAATAGTTGAATTTCTGCAATATTTTTACAACACAAAATGCCTAATTAGTCATCGGCAACACATTCGAGGCCCCTGGGACCTCAACCAAACCTACAGACATATCTTATAATATCATTCAAACTTGCTCAAATCCTTAAATCACCTAAAACAATGCCAAAAACACAAATTACCCAACGATTAGAAATTAAAAACTTAAGCAAACTCGCTTTCGATTTAAAACCTATCCAAAACACATCCGATTGACCTGAAAATTTGCATGCACATCCAATATAACATGATGAAGCTTCAACAACTTTTAGAATCTCAAACCGATCCTCGGATAAAAAATTCACTATCAGATCAGAACTTCAAAAATTCAATACTTCGGCATTTGAAGCCTAAATGAGCAACGGACCTCCAAATTCCATTCCAAACACGCTCCCAACCTCAAAATCACCTAACGGAGCTAACCGAACCATCAGATTTCAATTTCGAGGTCGTTTTTACACTGCTCCATATACAGACCACTTTATAACTCTTAAGCACTCGTATAGGGACTAAGTGTCCCAAAACACTCCGAATCCTAGAACCGAACATCCCGACAAACCAAAATTACAGAAATGAACTTAGAAAAAATAGTAAATGGGAAATCGGGGCGTAAATTCCAAAAACGACCGGGCGGATCGTTATATCCTAGGACATTCTAAAATAGGGCCTTAGTTCTAATTTCATAAACTTAAAGCAGTAACTTGAGAAACAAGTCAAAAAAGGAAGGTTCAACTAATAAAAGCTGAAAATAAAAAAGGGGGAAAATGAAATGTAGAAGCTTCCTCCCCTTTTTTGCCTATAAAAGGTAGTACCCTTGCCTTCTTTCACAAGTTTGAATCCCTGAAATACCCAAAAAATTCCCAGCTTTTAAAGTCCCCCCAAAAAAACATTTCTACAAGCTCTAGTATCAAAATTTGAATTAAAATCAAAAGGATATCGAAATATGAACTCTTATAGTTCAGAAACTTGAATTTAGATGTGAACTTCTTCAATAAATCAAAAAACAAAGGGGAAAAACCAGTAGAAAACTCCAAAAAGACAATGTTACATTGAATTCTCCAGCTTAATGTTGAGTTTTAGTCATTGATTCTTATCTCTTAGTTCGACTTTTAGTTGCTGAAGTTTTGAGAAGATTACTGGTTTCAAATTCGAGTCATTTTTGGTGTGTTTGAGCAGTTTTGGTTGGTTCATTGGTCGAAATTGGTCTTGTATCAGTTGATTTTTCCTCTGGGATTATAACACTACATCAAGCATCTGATTTCTATTATTGATTTCCTACTGCTGCTTAATTGACTTCTACTTCATCACATCTCATTCTAATTTCCAGGTATATGCTTAATCTCTAATGGCCAAGAGCTAAGGCGATCTGTAATTGAAGCTTTGAGTTGAAATGAAAGGCTGATTTAAGTGCTAGCTCTGTTTAAATTCCTGTTATTCATGTGTATTAGAATAGGTAGTCTTCTGTAGATTTCCTTAGCTTCATGTTTCCATGTTTACTGCTGCTTTTATAGAATAATTCTGCTTTAAGTTTTTGGTTATCTCATATGTAATTAAATTGGGACTGCTTTGCTATGAGTTGACTATTTGTTGGTTAGATTTGTGTTCATAGTTTGAGTCAGGAATTGTAGTTAGCAACAATTTTGAATCTACTAGAATGCAATTCATAGTTGAACGAAAGAACTGTTGGTCTCATTTGGTCATATTCTGTTAAGCATCGCTTGGTTCAATTGAATGTGAATAGAATTTGTTTGGAGAAATAACGTTCGGCTATGGTAAATCATTCCGGTAAATTTTAGTGTAAGTTGTTATTGGAATCACTATGAATTGTGATGATTTTGAATTGGAAAGAAGGTGCCAAAGAAGGTAATTATACTGATAATACAACAATAACAACAACCCAATATATTCCCACAAAGTGGGGTCTGGGAAGGGTAATATGTAAATATGCCTTACCTCTATCCAAGAAGGCAGAGAGGCTAGTTCCAATCGACTCTCGGCGCAGGAGAAAGAAAGGCAAGCAAAAACAAAAATAAAAACAACATTAGTTACACCAGCATACATCGCATAAATAATTAGCTAAACATACGAGACATACGTACCATAAATAAATCGGCATGAAATAATATTAAAACAGTAACTACCAGAAATGATTACCATAAGAGAACGCAAACTAATTCTCGATGTGTAGCCCTACCGCACCTTGCCCACCCCGGAAAAGGAGTACGAAAAATTTAGTAGCCCAAATCTAGGAGCCCCTACCCTACAACCCTGATACTAGATCTCCAGACTTTCCTATTAAGGGTCATGTCCTCGGAAATCCGCATCCTGGCCATGTCCTGCCTAATTACCTCTCCCCAGTATCTCTTAGGCCTCCCTCTGCCTCGCCTAACACCAACCACCGCTAGCCGCTCACAGCTCCTCACAGGACATCGGGGCTTCTGCTCCGCACATGCCCGAACCACCGAAGCCTCGCCTCTCGCATCTTCTCGTCCACTGGGCCCACCCCTATCTTCTCCCGAATAACTTCGTTCCTAATCTTATCTAACCTGGTGAGCCCGCACATCCACCTGAGCATCCTCATCTCCGCAATCTTCATCCTCTGAACATGAGATTTCTTTACCGGCCAACACTCCGTCTCATACAGCATGGCAGGTCTAACCACAGCTCTATAAAACTTCCCCTTGAGTTTCTGTGGCACTTTCTTATCGCACAGGACCCCTGATGCAAACCTCCACTTCGACCATCCCACCGCTATATGGTGAGTGACATCCCCGTCTATCTTTCCGTCCCCCTGAATCACCGACCCAAGGTATCTGAAACTATCCCTCTAGGCTATAGCCTGAGATCCAATCATCACGCTCCCTCCCACTTCGCTTGGATCAGTGCTAAACTTGCACTCCAGATATTCTGTATTAGACCTGCTTAGTTTGACGCCTTTAGACTCGAGAGTCTGTCTCCATTCCTCAAGCCTCCTGTTAACACCGACCCACGTCTCGTCTACCAGGACTATGTCATCAGCAAATAGCATACACCAAGGCACATCCCCTTGAATATGCCGCGTCAAAGCATCCATCACCAAGGCAAACAAGAGAATGTTAAGTGCAGATCCTTGATGGAGCCCCATAACCGCCGGGAAATGGTCTAAGTCGCCACCCACTGTCCTGACCCTAGACTTAGCTCCATCGTACATGTCCTTGATTATTCTGATGTAGGCTTCCGGCACGCTCTTAGCCTCCAGACACCTCCATAGCACCTCCCTAGGGACCTTGTCATACGCCTTCTCCAAGTCGATAAGCACCATATGCAGGTCCTTCTTCATATCCCTGAACTGTTCCACCAATCTCCTGACAATGTGGAAAGCTTCTGTAGTGGACCGACCCGGCATGAAACCGAACTGGTTCACGGAAATAGATGTCGACTCCCTCACCCTGGCCTCGATCACCCGCTCCCATACCTTCATGGTGTGTCTTATTAATTTGATGCCCCTATAGTAATTATACTGATAATGTGTGGTCCAAATAATTAAACCAGGCTATTAAGAGGCCCAAACACGATAATGAAACTTAGTGTTGAAACCGGGCCTATAGAAATCAGCTTCCTATACAATTATAGCATTGGGCCTAGTTTTATTATTCATAGACTAGTCATATGGCCAATCAGTAGCTCAAGGATTCCAATTCAGGAATTCAACTTTAACACACCTGCGCCAACCTTTTAAGCCCCAATATGCTAAAGCATAATTGAAACATCATTTGGCAAATTTTCAATAAATTTGGGTTTACGAGTTAGGTAGTGGGTTCAAATAAGAGGTTCTTCACTTTTGTTTGAATCCGGACTTGAACTTGGGGCCCGAATATTATAATGCTAATTAATTAGGCCCTTGTTATAAACAACTTCAATAAAAAATCATAGTTTGTTATCACGCCCAACTGTGCAAGCAAATATAACCCAAGTATTTCACACTAGGTCGAATCCACAGAGAGTTAACCTACCAACTACGATTTTTAAAACCCGATAATTTTTCGACTCAGCTTCCCAAATATTCAAATATCCTCTTTGAGTATTTCTTAATAACTACTTTTGCAAAGAACTAAATAACTGAAAAAATAACTAGTATTTTGTAAATAAGGATGAGAAAGACTAAGGTGATGATTTCCTCTATTGATGGAATCCTTTCTGTTTATGCTCATACAAATTTATTAATATCTCTCTATCAATCATGAACATTAATCCAACCGTAAATCTCTCCCAAGTAATCACAGTAATTTACTATTGTACTTTTCTGAGTTACACTAGCTTGCTTTAATTATCACAATTCACTAGATTACACCCAAGGTTTCGTTATTCCTAATCCCACCTTAGACCCACAAATATAGATTCCATTAATAATATAGGAATGGTGTTGTTCAACAATAACCTAAATATGCGTTCTTTTCCAAGTTTTGCACATTAAATAGGCACAGCTAATCGAGGATCCTATCAATTAACTATAACAAGAACGAAGTTGAACAAATAGAGATTAACTAACAATTTGTATTCACATAAATCAGCAGTTCATCAACCAATAAGTTCCATCACAACCTTAGATAGGAATTTAGCTACTCATAAACATGAAAACAAAAGATAGAATAAAATTCATGATGAAAATTCAAAAGACAAGTAAGAGATATGTTTAGAGAATTCTCCCACACTTGTTTCCTTGCAAAAGTACTCAACAATACAAAGCTTGCCTCCTTTGGGCGAATCCTAAGGTTTTATATAGGGTTTAGGTCATAAAATTCCTGTTTTTATACTTTAGTCCCATAAGTTTTCGCATGTCACCGCGGTTCTGTCGCGGTCGCTATCGAACTGCGCTGAAACACATTCTCTGAATCTTTATTTTTTCACCAGGCTTCAACCACCGTTGTTTCACCGCGGTGAAATGCATCCTCTGAATCTTCAGGGCTGTCCTGAGTGGGATCTAGTGATTTTTGATAATTGGCCTTTTTCATCTTCTTTTGAATCCAAAATTTCTCTTTAGCATTCTTCAACTATTTTGCACCTATAATTCATGAGAAACACTAATAAGAGCATTTTATCATCAGATATATTATCAAAACAACTTTAAAATGTGATTATTTAGGGTATGAATATAGTAAAATTCACTTATTATTAACACCCCACACTTAAATCTTTGCTCGTCCTCGAGCAACTTTAATCACACTTCTAGGCCTACATTCTCAATATCTTTCCCCAAAATATATCATACAAGCTATAATCTATGATCAAACCTAAGTAGTGCACAATCCTTACTCAACTGCAGACTTCCATGCCAAAACACATTATTGCTTACTCTAATTACTCTAACAGACTTGAAGACTTACCATTTCTTAAGTCTTTTCGGTCCGGAGCCGGCTGGTAATGGACCTACTTACTATTCTAAAAATAGAAAAAAGAAAAAGAAGCCAATTTGAGTTCAGTTGCTTTTGGTTTAATATGGTATCGATAGC
The DNA here is from genome assembly GCA_032618575.1 of Nicotiana noctiflora. NCBI lineage: Eukaryota > Viridiplantae > Streptophyta > Magnoliopsida > Solanales > Solanaceae > Nicotiana > Nicotiana noctiflora. The sequence goes on along the minus strand of JASVEL010000853.1, from coordinate 388,820 downwards.
AAAAAAATAGGTGGAAAACCAGCGTCCTGAGTTACATGACCTCATAATACAAAATCTAAGAGAAGTTCCACACACATGAAATTTACAACAAGGAACTATATATAGAACGAATTCACTCACTCTCAGCAAATAGCATTCATATGCACACAGACACACCATAAGCTTGCCCCTAGTGTAATACTCTACTAATCGAGCCATTCAGTAAAAGATCAAGAGGTCTTTAAGGGTTGTAATGTAGGTTACGGGATGGGTAGGATACTTTTGGATATAGTGGCTATCCTCCCTAAGCACTTATTTTAAACCAACTTCCTTTTTGTCTTACCTTTAAGCTCACCCTAACCATTCATCCACTTTTTGATTTACTTGTAATCCCACTTTTCTTTTAGGTGCAATTGGGTTCATTCTATATATATATATATATATATATATTAGAACATTCACTGTACGAATGCCAGTTCACCCACTCTATCATTCATTATTGATTTCTCTTTTTCACTACTCCCTCACCCCATACTTTTACTTTGGCATATTCATTACAATTCGAGTGCTTCTAGGAGGTAAGATTCAACAATGTACTTATTTAACATATATATTGTGAACATTATAGGGTTATCAAAGAATGGGCTTAAGGCTCAAAGGGGATAACTATGATATTATGTACATGTGGATTCATAGTTTTTTGTTATGGGGTTGCACAAAGAAATTCCTGTATCATATCTCTAACTAAATGACTTCTATTTCGCTTTGCACACATACATGGCAAGTTCTAGGTATTATGTGTAAACACATAATTCAAGTAAGAACCTCACACACATTTAGCATGCAACTCATTCCGAATTAGTTCATCAACAAGGTCATACAAGTGTTCAAGCAAGCCAATTGTGCAAACTTAAGGCATATCTTAGAATCTACAATTAAGCTTAGATAATACACTCTCAAGTTTCTTTTAGTTTTGCAAGTGTGAATACTCGGGGTTAATTATCAACCTTCACCCATTTAAACCTAAAAAACTATAAAAAGAAAAATCTACCTAACCCGATTCAAGAGAAACCCTTGGAAAAGAACCGTGGTCAAAAGAAAAACCAAGGGGCAGATAATACATTACCTAAGAAAAAGAAAAAAAAAACAAACAAAAATCTACATGGACTACTTCCCTCAAGAGTATTGTCCAAGTAGTCCGTCACCAGGAATAGTCCTCTACTATTGTTTTTGGGTATTTTTTATTCTAACTTCAACCCTCAAGAAACCCATCAACAATTATCCATCGTCGGGCCGAGCCACCTAATATTATGTACAACTAAATTATATTCTACATAATTATACATTTTACAACATACAAAATAGAGTATGTCTCCCACCCCACACTTAAAATCATGGCATATCCCCATGTCATATAAACAAAATAAAGCATAGAAGGGTGAGAAGACTTCCCTGAGACTCAATCAGATTCGGAGATTGTGGTGGGGTCGACGTGGAATGCTCGACCCAATACTCTAAACCATGCCATAAAGCGGCTCTCAGACCTGATTGTCGCCGAGAGATCGCATCCATCTGAGTGTGCAAGCCATCCACTGAAGTGCACAGATCTGCCTCTTCTTCTTCCAAAGACCTAAGCATGGGTCTCGTGGACTGTGAACGTGAAAGGCTAGCTCCAGAATGAGTGCGCCTAGATGGACCTACAGTGTCTGTAGACCTCCTGGACTGGACAACTGGGATTGGGTCATCATCTTCATCATCAATATCAATTGGGTCATTACCTCGTCCCACTCAAATACCTGAAGCTTTGAATGGGGCTTTTTGTGGGAAGTCGATATCAGTTGGTAAGGTAGGTGTATGGTGGTTTAGGCAAAACGTTGTGACCAAGGAAGGGAAACATAATCCCTTTGACTTTAAAGGGCCCCTATGTATCATTTCATCACTAATTATTCAAGCAACAACAAACTCTTTTTGGGTTACAAAATACCAAGTCAACACTGCCCTGTTGAAGTTAGATCTGTAGTGTTACTTGAGGGGAGGAACCGGTTGCAGATCACAGTGAGCTAGCATTTGGCCAAGTGCGTGAAAAAGGTGGAGTTGAGTGTTATTTGGGCCTTTATCCAGAGAGGACGCCCACCTACGCACAAGGCCTCAATCATAATATCCCAAGTGACACCTGGCCTATCATGGAAATAGTCCACGACACTACTATATAGGGGCAATCTCAAAACCTGCCTGATACTAGGCACCTTGGCATAGACATACTTACCCCGAATAAACACCTCTCTAGCCATATAGAAGGTGGCGTTAGCATAGAACTCACGCACCAACATTTTGTTGATCGATGGTAGGTCCTGGAACAGGAACTCCATATCTCTACACCTTATCTCCTAATACATCTTAGGTTTCTCTCCACGAAGGGCCATTCGATCAATCGGAATTTCTTGCAGAAAGGCCTTTGTGGCCTTGGCATGAAAGTCACACTCAACCTCTTCTGAAGTAAACCGGGACTCATCACATGTTGGTCGCCTAGATAGTCCGGCTGCTTGCCTCGCTCGTTTAGGTGTCATAGTCCTGCACATAAGAAGCATACTATATAAAAAATATGTTCATAACAGTAGTCACTCGGATGGTTACTCAGACTTCACCACCCGCTGACTACAAACCTACTCATTCAATGCAATCATACCATGACTACTAGACTCCCACAATTATTTTCAGCTTTTCCACCAATTCCATCCCAATTCACCCCACATTTACTCTTTTCAATGTTAATTATATTTACATAGCCACCATGCACACTTCATTCATCCATGACAACACCACCCCACACAATTATACACAACCTCCAAAATTACAACAAACAAACCAAGCTTAGGCATAGCATACCCCCAAAATTATACAACACAATGCCAACCTAAGGCTGCAACTTTACATTTACAATACACAACATGATTGTGGGTGTCCACACCACCAATTTATCATAACAATTAAATAATTTTGGAGACCTAACCAATTCTAGCACCAATAATCTCAAAAACCACATATACAACAATGGGAATATTAATAATAAGGAAACAATTCATGTTTTACACTAAGCCTATATAGGGTTTAAGCAAAAACTACAATTTAACTATATTACACTACATAAACTAACAAAAAACATAGAGAGAATAAAAATAAACTTACCTGAAGTGAGGAGAAAGAAGTTAGTGATGATGGTGGGTTGTGGGGGAAGTGAGGGTTGAAGAAGAAGAGAGAAGGTAGAGATTTTTTTGTAGAGAGAGGGTGAGTTTTTGTAGAGAGAAGGGGGAGCAAAGGGGAAGAGAGGCGGCTGGCGTTGGGGAAATAAGGGGGGGTTAGTTGTTTAGGTTTAGATATAAGGGGAGGATTAAAATTAAAAAAAAAAACTTTTTTTTTTTGCAGACTTACCTGGGCTTGTCGCGGTTTGCCGTGGTTTCTCCGCAGTCGCGGTGGAACCGCGAGCAGTGGGGTTCAGAGAAGATGTTTGACCGCGGTTTTACCGCGGTCGCGGTGGATCCGCAGTCGATGGCCCTCTCTGCATCTAACGCCTAGCAGCAGCCTATGTTTTTTTAATATTATCTAAACTATCAGATTTACAACTACAACAATTTCGTGAGTTGCCTCCCACGTAGCGCATGATTTAACGTCGCAGCACGACTCAACTTAGCACATTTAAGACTCGCTTAACGTTTGTTGATCATTCAAATACATCTCAGACTTCTCTTTGGACTCGTCGATGCACACATAAAATTTTAACCGCTGTCCATTGACTTTGAAAGTGCGCTAGCCATATTCAGTACCCACTTCCGCAGCTCCAGACGAAAATACTTCAACCATACAAAATGGGCTAGACCACCTTGATTTCAGTTTGCCTGGGAACAATAGTAGTCTTGAGATATAGCGTAATACCTTGTCCCCGGACTTAAAGTTACGCTCTATGATATTTTGGTTATGCTGCCGCTTTATCCTCTCCTTATATAACCTCGTGCTCTCAAAAGCCAAATATCAGAACTCTTTTAACTCATGTAATTCAGTGACTCGTGTTTTGCCCGCATCTTCCAAGTTGATATTTAGTTGTTTAAGTGCCCACCATGGTTTATGTTCTAGTTCAACGGGTAAGTGATAAGCCTTCCCGAACACCAACTTGTATGGTGACATGCCGATTGGTGTCTTAAAAGCTGTTCTATAGGCCCATAGTGCATTATCGAGCTTCCTTGACCAGTCGGTCCTTATTGCGTTCATTGTTTTTGTTAGTACACTCTTAATTTCCATGTTGGATACTTCAACTTGCCCACTGGTTTGCGGGTGGTATGGAGTAGCCACCTTATGTCTTACATCAAATTTTTCCATGTATAACCCAAGTATTTCACACGGGGTCGAATCCACAGAGAGTTAACCTACTAACTACGATCTTCAAAACCCAATAATCTTCCAAATCAGCTTCCCAAATATTCAAATATCCTCTTTGAGTATTTCTTAATAACTACATTTGCAAAGAACTAAATAACTGAAAAAATAACTAGTATGTTGTAAACAAGAACGAATAAGACTAATGTGATGATTTCTCCTATTGATGGAATCCCTTCTGTTTATGCTCATACAAATTTATCTATATCTCTATCAATCATGAACAATAATCCTACCGTAAATATCTCCCGAGTAATCACAGTAATTTACTATTGTACTCTTTCGAGTTACACTAGCTTGCTTTAATTATCACAATTCACTTTAGATTACATCCAAGGTTTCGTTATTCCTAATCCTACCTTTAGACCCGCAATTAATGATTCCTCTAATAATTTAGGAATGGTGTTGTTCAACAATAACCTAAATATGCATTCTTTTCCAAGTTTTGCGCACTAAATAGGCACATCTAATTGAGGATCTTATCAATTAACTACAACAAGAACAAAGTTATACAAATAGAGATTAACTAACAATTTGTATTCACATAAACATAAGTTCATCAAAAAATAGGTTCCATCACAACCTTAGATAGGAATTTAGATACTCATAACTATGAAAACAAAAGATAGAATAAAATTCATGATGAAAATTCAAAAGACAAGTATAAGATATGTTTAGAGTATTCTCTCACACTAGTTTCCTTGCAAAAGTACTCAATAATACAAAGCTTGCCTCCTTTGGGAGAATCCTAAGGTTTTATATAGGGTTTAGGTCATAAAAGTCCCGTTTTTACACTTTAGTCCCATAAGTTTCCGCCTTTCACCGCGGGTCTGCCGCGGTCGCGGTCGAACCGCGGTGAAATACACTCTTTGAATCTTTATTTTTTCAACAGGCTTCAACCACCGCGGTTTCACCGCAGTCATGGTGAAACGCGTCCTCTAAATCTTCAGGGCTGTCCTGCGTGGGATCTAGTGCTTTTTGCATAATTGGCCTTTTCAGCTTCTTTTGACTCCAAAATTTCTCTTTAGCCTTCTTCAACCATTTTGTACCTACAATTCATGAGAAATACTAATAAGTGCATTTTGTCATCATATATATTATCAAAACAACTTAAAAAATGTGATTATTTAGGGTATGAATATAGTAAAATTCACCTATTATCTTTTAAAATAAATGAGGTGCGCCCCACCAAACAAAATACATAAATTGTGGGGCCCTCTTTAAATGCTTATACTAAAATACTTAGAATTCGGGACGTGTCGTTTAGTGAATTTTCATGGCCTCCCGTGAAGTTAATAACACGTTGGTCACTTTAGGTGCACTTTTTAATAATTTTACCTTCCTAAATGTAGGTGTGCATTTCGTGCGATCCAAATTCAAATCCCAAAACGTTGGATAAAAATGTGTTGAGGATCCGGGTGCATTTCATGTGACGTGATCCAAAAATATGTTTTTAAATGACGTTCACTTCCTTAAAATTTTTAATTAACACGATAAATAATTTAACATGGCACTATAGTACAACATGTATAAAAATCAGATTTTAGCCATTTATGATAATTTAAGCGATCGTTCTAGAACCACGAGATCCGGGGGTGCCTAAGACCTTCCTTCGGGTCAACAGAATTCCTTATTCAGAATTTCTGGTTCGCAGACTCCAACTGGGAAGTCAGAATTTTTCTCGAATTGGGATTCAAGTTATATAGGTGACTTGGAACACCAAAAGCCAATCCTATCCTAAGTGGCGACTCTAAAAATTAAATAAAGAATCCCATTTTGAATAATATCACTTTAAATGGAAAAACTCCCTTATACATTATCCTTTATGGTAGGTGTGTAAAAAAGGAGGCATGACAATAGTCGGTGGGAGCGATGACTCGACAATCAACCACGTGAAGTTCACCACCACACACAAGTTGAAGCATACGGTCGCTCATGAACGGTATGACAACTTCAAAGATAGTATCACTTTGATAAGTCTGGTGCCGATGGTTTGTCTTTCCCCCATTATGATGTTTTAGTTATAACCTTATACATTGTTGATACTGATATAAAGAGAATCATGGTAGATGATAGAAGCGACGCGTGTGTTATCCACCTGAGGGTTCTCACGCAAATGAGGCTCAAGGATAAGGTAATACCGCATTGCATAACACTGACAGGTTTTAACAATGCAGTTATCGCTGTCGATCCTGGCAGGAGGAGTCACGCTAGAAACCACATTCCACATCATGAACCGGGAAATAACTTACAATGTCATCATAGGACGTCCATGGATACACGCCATATGAGCCATCCCCTCAAGTCTCTTTCAGCTAATCAAGTTTCCCATCCCATAGGGAATATTCAATATCGGAGGCGATCCGCGCACCGCCGAAGAATGTTACCGGATCGCCCATGATTGCACTCATACCAATCAACTAAAAGGGGAAAGCGTAGAAGCATAGAAATAAGACATGTCAGGAACCAAACTCAACCCGACAACATAGGCCATCAGGGACCCAAATGTCATAGAAGCTCTCAAAGCGACAATCGAGGACCTCGGCCCTATCACGTTGCACAGTACTGACATTTCAAAAAAAGCCTACATCGGGCATAACCTCTCTGACCCAGATAAGTAACATGAATTCTTAGCTAACCATGCAGGTTTGTTCACCTTATCCCATTCAGACATTCCAGGAATCCCAAAAGACATTGCCACCCACAAACGTAACGTCGACCCACTTTATCCACCCGTGCGACAAATGAGGAGGAAATTCAATGCCACAATCAATGAGACAGTCAACAAGGATGTAGATGAGCTACTAGCCAACGGTTACATAAAAGAATCGAAGTACCCACAGTGGGTCGCCAATGTGGTCATGGTAAAAAAGAAGAGCATAAAATAGAGGATGTGTGTAGACTTCACCAACTTGAACAAGGCGTGCCTGAAGGATTCCTTCCTATTGCCTTAGATCAGCTGATAGACACAATAGCCGGGCACGAGCTACTAAGCTTCCTGGATGCCTACTCCAGCTACAACTATATTCTGATGGCCGAAAATGACCAAGAAAAGACGACCTTCATTACCCACCAAGGAACTTATTGCTATAAGGTGATGCCCTTCGGGCTCAAAAATGCCGGTGCAACATACCAAAGGTTGGTCACCAAGATGATCAAAGAATAGCTCGACAAAACAATGGAGGTCTACATCGACGACATGCTAGTGAAATTGACTAAAAAGGAGGACCACATCGACCATTAAAAACAAGCTTTTGAGATACTAAGACGGTACAAGATGAAGCTAAACCCAGAAAAATGTGCTTCCGGTGTGGCTTCAGGAAAATTCCTGGGTTTCCTCATATCACAGCACGGTATCAAAGTCAACCCGGACCAAATCAAGGCCATAGATACGATACCCGAAATCCTTCATAGCAAAAAGCAAGTGTAGAAAATAACGAGGAAAATAACCGGTTTATCCAAATTCATCTCACTATCCTCGGACATGTGCCATAAATTATTCAATGTACTGAGAAAAGATCGAGGGCTGTAATGGAACGAGGAATGCATCGAAGCACTAAAAAAACTAAAGGAATATCTATCTTCGCCACCTTTGCCCGTCAAAGCAGAACCCAACGAGTGCCTACTCGTCTACATGGGGGTGTCGGATGTCGTTGTCAGTGCCGTCCTAGTTCACAAAAATAAAGGTACGCAATCCCCTATTTACTATATCAGCAAAACCTTGATATATGTCGAAACGAGGTATCCACACCTCGATAAATTGGCTTTGGCATTAGCCGTAGCTTCACGAAATCTTAGACCATACTTTTAGTGCCAGACTATAAAAGTTATAACAACCTTTCCCCTAAGGGGCATCCTACACAAGCCAGAACTCTTGGGTAGGCTCGCCAAATAGGCTATAGAGCTCAGCGAGCAAGACATAACCTATCATCTGAGAACCTCCATCAAGTCATAAGTACTTGCTGACTTTGTTGCTGATTTCGGCACAGGGATACTACCAGAGGTGGAACAAGAGTCCCTCCACACCTCTACACACACTAACCTCTGGACAATCTACAGTGACAGTGCTGCGAACGCCTTAGGATCCGGACTGGGACTCATCCTTGAAGCCCCCACAATAGTAATTCACAATTCCGTACGATACCCCAAGATGACTAACAATGAGGCCGAGTATGAATATGTGATTGCATGTATGAAGCTAGGTATCAAATATGCAGCTCATCGGCTCATCCTCTGTTGCGACTCTCAACTCGTAGTAACCCAAGTCACCGGAGTATACCAAATCAAGGAACAGAGGCTACAAAAATACCACTCTGAAATCCATAAGTTGATGTTAGAGTTTGACGAATGCCACTTCGAGCAACTTTCCAAGGGACAAAATGTCAAAGCAAATGCCTGGCAAAGCTGGCCGCAGCAACCAAAAATATCAACAAAGAAAACATGGTCACTCTCTTCCATTCAGCCGTCGACCACATCGAGGTACTCTATTCAAACTTGACTTGGGACTGGCGCAACCAGTTTGTATCCTACCTACAGGATGGGACACTTCCATGCGACAAAAAGAAAGCCAAGAAGCTTCGGTGCAAGCAGCCCGCTACAGCCTGATAAACCACGATCTCCACATGAGCACGTTCGGTGGTCCCCTTGCTAAATGTCTTAGACCGCACCAGACTAGGAAAGTATTATAATAAGTTCATGAAGGTCATTGTGGCACCCATATGCGAAACCGCTCTCTTGTCCAATGCCTCATATGCATAGGCTACTACTGGCCCACCATGAAGAAAGAAGCAGCAGACTACGTCCGAAAATATGAACAATGCCAAAAGTACACCCCTATGATACACCAGGCAGGAGAACCCCTCCATTCGGTCTCTTCTCCACGACCATTCATAAAATGGGGAATGGGCATAAACGGCCCTTTACCGGCAGGACGAGGAAAGGTACGTTTTCTATTAGTTTTAACTGATTATTTTTCTAAATGGGTACAAGCAGGTGCATACGCACAAGTACACGAGCAAGAGGTAATCACATTCACATGGAAAAATAGCATATGTCGTTTTGGCATCACCAAAGAGATTAGTTGCAATAATGGGCCCCAGTTCATCGATAAAAAGACAACTGAATTTTTCAAGAAATGGCATATCAAGCGAATACTCTGCACCCCATATCACCCTGATGCTAAAAGCTAAGCCGAGTAACAATACTTAATATACTACAAAAGAAGCTCGAAGAAGCCAAAGGGCTATGGCCCGAATTACTACCCGAAGTATTACGGGTATACCGGACTACACCCAAATCCACCACGGGGGAAACATCATATTCGCTGGTCTACGAAATTGATGCTGCTATTCTTTTCAGAACTACTGAATATAGTTTGATATAATCACACCAGTGGAGCGGACAATAATGACATCAGGTTAAAGACCTAAACGAAGCCGAAGAACGAAGGGATGTGGCCAATATAAGGATGGCCACCCAAAAACAATAAGAAGAAAGATATTACAACAAAAAAGCTAAGGTAAGACCGGTTAGAGTCGGCGACTATGTCCTTAAAGCCAAAACACTGGCATCAAAAGATCTGAACGCAAGAAAGTTAGGAACTAACGCGGACGGGCCATACAAAATCACAGCAGCAATGAGCAAATTAGCATTCCAACTAGAAACAGTGGAGGGAAAACCACTCCAAAACAATTGGAACATCACCCATCTCAAACACTTCCACTTCTGAAAGACGTCTCTCAAGTCGTACTCTTTTTCCCTTGCTCGAGTTTTGTCACAATTGGGTTTTCTTGGGGAGGTTTTTAACGAGACGATGAAGAGGACGCCCGGTGGAACAAGGACCATGAGTTCACCATATCGGCCCACCGACACGGTCCGCTGGCCGACATAGTGAATGCACTACCATAGGTCCTTCATTATTTGTATGATTCTCCATTTCTCTCCATTGTATGAACAAATTTCTCCGTTGAATGAATAAAGATCTCCATTGTATGAACAAGATTCTCCAGTAAATTAATAAAGATCTCCATTGTATGAACCGAATTATCCATTGTATAAACAAAATCACTATTACACAAGTAAGAAACAAGTGACACTCCACGACGGATACTTTTACAATGACAGTCGAAGCAACATCCTAAACGGCTAAGGCCATCGACATCAGTTCAACCTCGTTCAAACCATGATGGATACTACTTCAACGACAATCAAAGCAACATCCTAAATGGCTAAGGCCATCGACATCAGTTCGACTATGTTCGAATGATGATGGGTACTACTTTTGATAAAAGTCGAAATATTCCAATGGCTAAGGCCATTGATCAGTTCGATATTGTTCGAACCGTGATGGATACAAATTCGACGATAGTAGAAGAAACATCCCACACGGCTAAGGCCATAGACATCGGATCTACCTCATTTGAACGACGATGGATGCTACCTCGATGACAGTCAAAGCAATACCCTGGTGGCCAAAGCCAACAGCTCGACTTCGTTCGAGCCACGACACGACCAAAACGGTTGACAAAAATTTCTATGAAAATTAAGTAGTATGACAAATGAACAAAAAAAGATAAAAGTTATATTACAGCAAAAATACATATATATTTTCTCCCACGGACAAGTTCCATCATATTGCACGACCCAAAAATGAAAAACAATCCCCAACGTTACAGACTCACGACTGGTCATCGCCCCGCCAAAGGGTAAGTGTCGTTAAACCATGTGCTAGTGTCAAGGTGGTTGACGTCTTCAGAAGCAGGTCCCTCCATATCAGGGGAGTCAGAGAAATAACCACAAGCGTCACGAGCAACGCGTGCTTTGTCCCTCCTTACTTGGACCTCTTCCTTAGTTGCCCGACTCATGGTGTGAAGCTTGCTATAAACAACAAGCTTAACCTCCGCATAAATCCACATTTCATGTGCACTTCGACATGAACTCGTAACTTGTAAGGGGCGAGATGAGGAAGGCCGAGAAAGACTGTTAACTTTTGCCACCCGAGCATCAAGTTCAGCAGTTAGAGCGACCACCCTCCGCTGCAAGTCAGTGTTCCCCATTTCCACCCCCATGACTTAACTCAAGTTCGTCCTCCTTTACCTTGAGGAGGTTTTCCAACTCACTATTACGAGCCACAACCCTCACTAGACCGCTTTCATCCTCCTCTAGCTCAGTCCCTCCGCATTCTGACTGGGATTTCCCTTGTTCAACCTCCGCTCGATGCTTGGAGCAATACTTCTGATATTTTCTTAACATCTTCTTAAAGAGGGCAATTCGTTTCTGCTCACGGTGCCCCATCTCCACCTCCTGGACGAGGGTTTGAGAAAGAAGAAAGATAGCATAAGTGAGCATGCCGTAAGCCAATCTGACAAAACGAGGAAGGAAAAAAGGGGATAGGAAAATACGTACAAGGCCATGGCGGAAACCCCCTAGACAGCTCTGCATCCTCCACCCTCTTAAGCGCTTCGCTCTCAGGAGTGGCACATAATAGAGTCAGGCCCTGAACGGCCTACTCGCTATTTGAAAGCAAGTTCTAGGCCGCCAGGATCGTCATACAACGTTGAGAGCTATCAGTCTTTATCTCCACATGGGTAAGACCACCCACGAACTCATGGGCATCCTCTTGAGCAATGTTGGAGTCTGATTTCTCAACCATTTTTGTGGCCCCCATGGGATGGGCCGATAACCCTACCTCGGCAGGACGCGCAGAAGCAGCGGTCAGTGGTAGCCCTCTGCATAAACAACCTCCCAGAATGAATATCATCGCGTATGTATGAAGGCCTAGGCACCGGTCGCGGTGCCTCACTCTCCTCGGCTTCAGTGGCCACCGTCTTCCCTTTCTCAAGCCACCGTTGTTTCTTTTCTGGTGACTCCTCCACATTAGTAGCCTCCCCTGTGGATTGCAAAGCCGGCTCCAATGATACCGACTCCCACATAACCATGGTCATAGAGGTAACACCCTATAAGGGGGAAGGAGATAGGTCCTCCCGAACAGACTCAACCAATTTATCGTGGACATCTAAAACATCGTTCGATCAAGAAGAAATGGGAACAACCATTTTCTTCCTTGAAGTGCCTCAACCTGCCACCCAAATGAAAAGTAATTGAGTAAGATCGCATGTTTGATAGAGAAATAAAAAAATAAAAATCTACTTGAAGGAACTTTGGAGTCGTAACGCTCCATAAAGGCGGGCCAAGTGCAGGTCTCCTCTGCATAAGGCAATAAGCCGGCGACCCATCTCCTAGGTTTGGCAACAGGTCGGGGAGGATGAGCTGGTTGCTATTCGAGCATTAGAACTGCAACAGTTACAAACAATAAGGAATAGAACAAACCATACTACTTACATTTCGAGTTCCACCTCTCCGGGAACCCAGCAGGATTGGAAACTAGATGCTCGGTCCTAATGTAAAAATATTGGTGCCAAACCCTTGACTCGCCCAGACGTCGGTCTTGACTATCAATCCCCTTATGCCATAGCTCCGCAAATATACCATAGTCCCACATAAATAACAAGCACTAAATAATTGAAGAGGGTGGTGAACCATGAATTCGCACCCAGTTAAGTCCGCATACTTCGTCAATAAGAGCAATATCTTCAAAGTATACGGTGTAAGCCGAGTTAGGAAAATATTGTAAAATTGGCAGAATTCCTTTGCCAAGGGAGGAGGAGGAAGATAATAACCAATCACAAAAGGATATTCATAAAAAGTGCAATATCCAGGTCGGTGAACATCCACATGATTCTCCTCTGCCGGAACCATTTCTACACAGGTAGGTATGCCATATTTCACCCGCAAGTCATCTAAATGATTCTGTAGCAACAAGGAGGTCTCTGAAATTAGAATGGGAGAATCTTTATTGAAGTTAATATGGGTTAAGGTATTCTACAACAGTAGCGTCTCTGCGGTGAGAGGAGTCAAGTCCTCCTCTTCCTCCACCCTTCTGCCTATAGAAGCCTATGGTATGTTCGATGGGTCAGCCGCCGGGACCCACTCGTTATGCCTGCAAGGTTTAAGCATGATGTCGAAGAAGAAAGAGTTACGCACAAAGGCAATTAAGGAAATGTAACTTGTCAATCAAAAGCCTACCGAAAAACAAATGATATACACTGAGAAATGAGTGTCTCAACAAATGATCGAAAATATATAAAAAGTTAAACCTTTGTAAGGCCCCGTAAAAATTTTGTGCATAAAACCTAGTAGCTGTGGTGTCATGGTCCGAATAATGTGTTAGGAATGCGTAGAATTCTTCTCGGCGAGCTTGCTCGCCGCGGTTCGGACCCCTGGTAGTGATTTAAGTTTCAAAAATGTAGAGAATTAATTTTTCCGAAAAGTGTCCAATATGCGGTCAAGAATGCGATCGCAAACCTGACATGCGGACCGCATTCTTGCCGCAAAACGTTCCAGAGAGTTTCCCAAAAATCGTGTCAAAAGTGCGGTCGATATGCGATCGCATGTCAAATCTGCGGTGCACTTTGCGACCGCGGAATCAACATGCGGTCCGCATAGTGACCGCATTCCTTAACAGAACCTGTGTAAAATTTGGGGCAATTCTGCGGTCACTATGCGGACCGCATGTTGATTCTGCGGTCGCATAGTGCACCGCATAATTGACCCCGGCCCATATTTTTGTAACATTTTGACCCGATCTCTTCTTTAATATAACACACTTCTTCTTCATTTTATCATATCATCTTACCAAAATTAGAGAGAGAAGAGAGGGTTTTTAGAGAGAGAAATCTTTCATCTTCAAAGATTGTTCCAACCATCTTAATTCCAAGGGATCTTAGGGCAAGGGTTCAACTTCCCCAATCTTTTCAAGGTAAAAACCCTAACTATTTTCTTTGATTTTCAGTTTTAATTGGGTAAAGAGAGGTTTGCATATAATAGCTTTTAAAAATAGAATTTTTACACTCATGCATGATTATTGAACTTGATTTTTAGTAAAAAGAAGTGAGTAGAAGTAAGAGTCTTCAAGAACAAGGTTGGCAAGAGTAAGATAGCGTGGGTAAGCATAAAGCAGGAAGTTAACGGAAGAAAACTCATCACCAGGTATGTATGGCTAATTTTGATTCTTGTAAAATCGCCCAAATGTGTGCGATTTGTTTTGGCATGTGTCAAATTGAGAAATTTTACGTAATTCTTTGATTTCCTTGTTGAGAATTTGATTGATGTTGAACTACGTGTGGTGTGGTATGAAATATGAATTGAAAGATAAAAAGGTAATCGAGATTGGTAAAGAATTGGGAACAACCATTGTGATGGCATATTTGGCTTATTGTGGAAGGAATTTCAAACACCTTAATTGTGGTAAATTGTTGAACATGATTATGTGGGCATTTTCGATTTTGGAATACTTGTAACTTGGTTTTGATATTGGCTTGAGAAGAAATTGAGAACATGAACCAATGTGTAAGTTGCTTATTTGAACTTGTTGAAATTGTGTGTAGTACCTTATCTGCTGTTTGAAATTGTTGTGTTTTCAACTCTAAGGCGGGGTCGTGTTGCGCGCCACAACGTGGGGAAATAAGGTGTGGGTTGGGGTGATAAGGGTGGCCGAGGTAATAAGGGTGGTCAAGGGCAATAAGGATGGAAAGCGATCGAAATCGCTATTGAAAATTGATACAAAAATCAATAATGTGAAATTGTGAAAGGAGACAGCAGGAGAGTTTGCAACCTGTGGGGCACTGATTGCCCCTTTGTTTGACTACTTGTGCTTTACGTGATTGATTGGTTATTGTTAAATTGGTTGATCGTAGAAAGTGCTTTGTGTGAGAATTATTTGAAATGAAGAAAATGTGGAAACATGGTTGGCTGGCTTAATTAATTGTTGATGTAATTTAATGGCTTGAGTTTACTTGGGACAAAGTTTGTCCATACATACCAGTACAATTCAAGTGTACTGACGTCCCTTTTGCCGGGGCGCTACATTCGTGTCATGATTGTAGGTGGATCAGTAGCAGGCACTTCAGCTCATCGGCAGTAGTATCCTTCTCCTTCAACTGCCCGTTTTGGTGAGCCCCTTTCTTCCTCGGGGCCTTGTGTGGTTCATGCCACTCGGTTTAGATTTCATTTTGGTTTTGTAAGGTATAGCCGGAGCCTTGTTACCAGCAAGTATTGTATTTCCCTTTTGTATCCTAGAGGCTCCATAGACATGTAAACTGTGGGATTGTGGCCTATGTATATGTATGGGGCGTTGTAAATATAAATTATGAACTTGTTAGTGAATCAATCACATGGTTATGTTTATGCATTATGAAATCAGTCATTATTGGTAAAATATTTGGTTAATGAGAAACAATCAACACAGGGGTAACGCGTGGGAATGAAAGGCACCCAGGTCCGCTTGGCTGGGGCAACCCGGTCAGGCGCCGGTCATGTCCCTCGATTTGGGGCGTGACAACCTTCCCCTATTTATAAGGTTGGAAGGCGCCAGAATTGAAGAGGCACAATTTGAACCAGCGCGGGAAACCAAGTGTCAGAGTTTTGGGTCCCTTGCCTCGATGATACTCGCAACGATGGTATCTATGGGCACTGACATCGCACGGGGAGAAGCGTTACATATTAGTGATTAGATCGTCACTTATATATCACATCGTAATATGTTGTCAAGGTCAAACACTCCCAGAATGAAGGCATCGGTTTTTCCACCCCAGGATGCATCTCATTGCGACCTCGACACGCGAAGGGACTAACTCTATATGATTGAATATGACCCACCAAGTCTCTTAGTGAACATGACCTGCCATGAGTTCATCAATTCCGTAAGAAGAATGATGTGTGGGCAAAAGTAGGGATGACCTTATGACCATGTTGGGTCTTAGATAGTATGTACTTAATTATGTCTTTGAGGCATTTTCTAGCTAAATGCCCTTCCCTATATAAGGGGGGTGGGGGTGGGGGGTGGGGGGTGGGGGAAGCTGTGTAAGGGATGGATGGCTTTTAATAATAATACTATCTCTCTCTAACATTTTATTTGCTCTCTCCTCTCTACAGAATTTAGTTCTCATATTCCTAATATAGTTTCCACTCTTTCCGATTTTACTAACGTTCGACATCATTGTTTATATCATTTACAGAGATTATCCTGGAGTTTATTATTCTCGATTATGATTTGCCTCTTCAACTATATTGGTTGATTTGCTTGAAAAGTATAACTTTTGAGTCAAACATAGAGAAACTTTTCAACATGAGGACCTTAGGTTTTAAGGCAAGCGATGCACCATTTTTCCCTTAGATTGGTTCTTATCCCAAATGGGTTTTTCCGGTGAGGTTTCTAAAGAGGGAACAATCATGCACTACCTGGGGAAAATTCAACAGTATCCAAGGCTTCTTTTCAATCAACCTCGAATACTTGGGCATCACCCTCAGTGGTTATATTTTTTAGGAAAATACTCATGTTAAAGGGTCGACATAAGGAAACTTTGTAATGGTCCAAACGGTCGAATGAATCGTGTCCATATAGATTAGTCAAGCCTTGATGGAGAAACATGTGCACATGTATAAATAATTTCAATAAGTATTCTTTTTGTATCAAACATTTTGTGTTTCAAACAAAACATTCTACTATACGAGCTCCGTGTGATGATTTTGCGAGCAATGGCTCAAGGTCCAAGCCCAAATATATCTCAAATACTCGGGGACTGTCATTGACGACCGACATATTCAAGTTTTCTCAACTTGAATTTATAAGACCTCAAAGAGGCACCCCTCGATCTTTAGGCCAAGGCCATCATTCTCGGGGACTAACACTTTTAAAGCCCCAAGAGGAATATCCAAAGGCTACAACAAAATTAATGCGACTCGGAGATGTCCGAATCATGCAATCACAATAGGCCTTCAAATTCTTTGAAATATCGGTTAAAAACGGCTACCATCGACAAATAATCAAAAGGGCTTTGATAAAGTCAAATCTCAAAAAATCTTAAGAGGTATCAAACTATCTTAACACAAACGTGATAAGGCACAAAAAGCATAGGTGTTTTAGTTGACATCTAACCCTAAAAAATCCAATGGGTAAAAAAAATACATGCTAAGGCATAAAGAAAATTTTAAAAAGTAATTTTAGCCGAAATAGGGGAATAATAGCCATCTTTTAGATGCCATATCAGCCCTATCTAAAAATCACAAGGGCCAATATACTTAGAGTTCGAGATCTTGTTCACAGTCTATCCGAAATTGAGGGTTTGACTATACCGATCCCAAATAAATAATAATAGCCCAAAACCAAAGTTTCGAACTCATCATTCAAAGCATAAAGTTGTATTGAAAATTTTACAAGGCAAAAAACATGTTTGTAAAAGTTCAAAAGGCATTCAAGAGAAATTTTCTTTTATATATTGATGAAGAAGGATATGTACACAAGACCGACAGAGGTCTTACAAAAACAAAAGAAAAGGGAAAGGTAAAAAAATGCTAACTATGACTGTGGTTGGCTTCTTCCTCGAGGACATCCTCTCCTTAGGGCACCTCATCATTGTCGGACCTGCCTTGGCTGCTTCATCATCATCATCATCATCATCATAATATGATGAGACAAGAAACCTAGCATCAACTTCAAGCGCCCTAGTTTGAGTTATCTCTTCGGAGAGATCAAAACCTCGAGCATGGATTTCCTTGAGGGTCTCCCTTCGGGATTGGCACTTCACCAAGTTATTGTTTCATATCTCTTGAGCGGAAGCCTCCCTTAGCTGCATTTGAGCAGCCTCAGCATTGGCCAAATACACGGCTAAGGATTATGTACCTCGATCTTCGTCTCCCCGGCCTCTGCCTTGGCCTTAGCAAGCTTAGCTTTGAGCTCTCAATCCTCCTAGCATTGGCTGAACCTTTATTTTTAGAGTTGTGAAGTTGGACCTCGGCCGATGGCAGTTTGGCCAAAGCAACCTCTTTCTCTGCAGTAAGGCGGTACATATTCTCCTTCCACATGTGAGCACGTGATTTTTACCCTACATATGAGTTATTCCAATAAAATTCAAATAAATAATTTTTCCTTATTTTTAATAATTTGTTTGAATTTTGTGTTAATTGTTAGCATGTTATTTTGTACATGATTAGTTAAATAAAAATATAAAAATGTGCATTTTTGCATTTAGTAGGTATTAATTCATTTTTACAATTTAAAGAAAAATCAAAGTAGAATTTTTGTGTTTTAATTAAAAATGGTCAAATAAATTTTAACAAATTTAACAAAATAATTACAAAATGGAAAATATAGGAAATACAAAAGAAAAGTAAAATACAACAAAACACAAAAAATCAAAAATAGAAAAAAACAAAATACAAAATTATAATAAGAAGAATAAAGGAAAAGAATAAAAAATCAAATTGGGCCAATTTGGCCAGCCCAAGCAAATTACCCAAAACCTTTCCTACGCCCCGGCCCAAAATATTAATTACCAGGTCCGGATTGAAAGAAATCAAAACGACGCCGTTTGAGCATCGTTCAATCCCAGACGTTGAAATTCCCATATCTAACGGTCTTGATTCAACCATACATAATTAATAAACACAATTATTAAACCCTAAAATCAAAAGACTCTCGTATATCACCCTCCCCGTCTCTCCACAGGCCAACAGCAACGCCGCCTGCCGGAAAATCTTTCACGGCGGTGGCAGGCCATGTTTTTCGACCAAACAAACCCCAAAAGACTCCCCTTGTCTTCGTCATCCCAAAACATCACTGGTTTTCTTCGAAGTCCAACCAAACATCCCAAATCTTGCAAACCCTAGGCGCTGCCACCACCACCCACGGCGGCGCCGCCACCCAAAACTAACCTAAAACTCATACCCACTATTTTCTACATCCTCAACATTGTATTGAAGACTTCAAGTTCCAAAGCTACCGAAAAAATCCAAGACAAGACTCAAAGGTCTGCCTGAAGAAAAGATTCAAGAAAAAACGATCAAGAATAATTGAAGAAAGAAAAATAGAAGAAAGGAAGAAAGAAAGAGAAAAAAAAGCTAAGTTTTCGTCTTTTATTTTGACCCTTTTGTATGCAAGCTTTTTGATTTTTCTTTGTTGATCAAAATCCGCTTCTTCTCATATTGTTTCAGTTAATTTTCAAATAATAGTTATAGTTATAATTAGGAACATTTATCTGTTGACCCCTGTTAATTTTCAAATATCCATCTATAAATAGGCCTCTGTTAACACTATTTTACATCTCTAAATCCTTAACACTAAAAATCACATGATTTGTATCCACTTAAGGTGCTTACTTGATAGACTTAATTATCGATTAAGTATTCGGATTAACTAGATTCAACCATTTATCAATTTGTTCTCCTGAGTCTTGTTAATCGAGTGATTAATCATAACGTGGCTATGTTTGTAAGACTACCTTATGTTGGTTATCTTGGCAATGTGATTTTGATTTTTGTTAACTTTTCTATATTTTTGATTAATTTGCGTAATTAGGGTTATTAATTCTTGATTAGTAGCAATATAAAATTTGGATAATAATTTTAGGGTTTTAGATTCTGTTTTTTTCATTAAATTCTTAAATTGTTTAGTTGTTTATTTCATATGTTTCTGAAATTAGTTAATTGTGATTTTTGTTAATCATGATTTGAAAGTTTTGAATAGTTATTAGATTGGTTATAGCGGATTTAGTCCTTAACTGTTAGATATTTTTAGAGATTAAAATGTTAATAATTATGTGATGACCCAAAGGGTCATCACTTATTTTATTAATAATTTCGAGCTTCGAGGCCTTGAAAACCTCATTCTATGTTGCCTCGATTTACGTGCACGATCCGAGCATGTAGCCGGAAAGATTTTTGTGATAGAAAATATGAATTCTATGAAAAATTTGGATAAAAATGATATTAATATTGATATGGTTGACTTCGGTCAACATTTTTGGTAAACGGATCCGGACCCGAGATTGGATGGTCCCGAGAGGTCCGTAGAAAAATATGGGACTTGGACATGCGTCCGGAGTCGAATTCTGAGGCCTAGAGCCCAAGTTATGAATTTTTATGTGAAATTGTTTTTGATGCAATTATTAAAGGAAATAAATTAATTGACCTTGGTATCGGGCTCGTATTTTGGTTCCGACGCCCGGTACAAGTCTTAATTATTATATATGTGATTTCTGTAAAGTCTGGTGACATTTGGATGTCGTTTGGGATGTTTTGGACCTTGAGTTCCAAGTTGAGAAGTTTTGAAAATCAAAAGTATGAAAATCATGAGTTTGAGGCTCGATTTGATTAAAACGAAGTGATATTGGCGATATGATCGCACGAACAAGTCCATAATGTGTTTTTGAGGTTGTGTACATGTTTGGTTTGGAGCCCGGGGGCTCGGGTAAAGATTTGATAGGCCGTTGGATGAAACTCTGAATTTTTGAACTGCTGGTTTTTCACCCAGCTGTTGGCTTCGCAATTGCGAAGTTTTCTCGCAATTGCGAAGGGGACAGGCTCGCAAATGCGAACATTCATCGCAAATGCGAAGCCCCCTTTGGCCCAGCCTTGTTCGCAAATGCGAACAATTGTTCGCATTTGCGAAGGTCCCCAGTGCCAGCCCATGTTCGCAAATGCGAACATTGTTCGCAAATGCGAACATTCCCCAACACTGCCTTGGTTCGCAAATGCGAACCATTGTTCGCAAATGCGAACACTGCCTTATACAGCATGTGTTCGCAAATGCGAACTTTAGTTCGCAAATGCGAACTTCCCACCCTTGGCTTAATTTTCAAACTCCAGAAAATGGTCGGGGTTCGCAAATGCGAACTGTTCGCAAATGCGAACAAATGTTCGCAAATGCGAACTTCCCACCCTTAGCTTATTTTTCAAACTCCAGAAATTGGTCGGGGTTCGCAATTGCGAACCCATGTTCGCAAATGCGAACACAGAGACTTGAAAAACACGAATTTCAGTCATTTCTTCACATTTTACAAAAACAAAACACCCATTTGCGATTCTTCAAGGATTTCTTCTTCATCAAAACGATTGTAAGTCACTTTTTACTTAATTCTTTCAATTCCTAACATCATTAAACATGTTTTTCATTAGAAATCAAATGTTTTCATGGTAAAATTCTTGTTTTTGTTAGAAAATAGGGTTTTTCATAAATTAGGGAATTGGACCTCGAATTGAGGTCCGATTTTGAAACAAATTATATACATGAACTCGTGGGGGGATGGGTAACCGGATTTTGGTCCTAACCCCGAATTCCGACCATGTGGGCCCGGGGTTGAAATTTACTATTCATGGCAGAATGTTGTAAAAGTGGTATTTGGTATTAAGAATTAGTTTGTTGAGTAGAATTGATGATATTAAATCAATTGTGTATAGATACGGTTGGATTGGAGCCAAATTGAAAGAAAAGACATTTCTACGGATTGGATTGTTCATAAGCATTCGAGGTAAGTGTTTGTTCTATCCTAGCTTGAGGGAATAGGATTATGTGTTATGTGTTATGTGATCGAGTGTGGTGTATGGGCTGTGGTGACGAGCATCCATACACTGGCGTCTAGTATGACCGTGAGTCGTTGGAAAATAATTATTTTGAGATATATTACAGATGAATTGCTATTGTTCTCCCTTGTTGGGACTTGTTGTGAAGATTATTATTGATTGCCCTTGATGGGACGGATTATGAATTACTGTTTCTTTCTTTACCCTTAACTGTGATTGTTATTTGGGTGAGGAAGAGTGATAATGCACGAAGGGTGATGCCGTGCCATGTTTTATTTATTTATGCACGAAGGTTAATGCCGTGCATGTTTATTTATTGATTATGCACGAAGGATCATGCCGTGCCCTGTTATTGAACCATGTACGAAGGATCATGCCGTACTATGGATGTGAGGATGAGAGTAAAAGCACGAAGGGTGATGCCGTGTAATTTATTTGTTTATTTGGTGAGGATGAGAGTAAAAGCACGAAGGGTGATGCCGTGCAATTGTTTGCTATTCCTTGACTTGATATTACTTGTTTTTCCATTATATTTTATTTGGGTGATGCCGTGCAACTATTTGCCATTTTTTGACTTGATATTACTTGTTTTTCCATTATATTTTATTTGGGGGATGCCGTGCAACTATTTGCCATTCCTTGACTTGATATTACTTGTGTTTCCATTATACCTTGTTTTCCTTGTGAACTTATTTGATTGTTATTTGGGTGAGGAAGAGTGATAATGCACGAAGGGTGATGCCGTGCCATGTTTATTTATTTATTTATGCACGAAGGATCATGCCGTGCCCTATTATCGAACCATGTACGAAGGATCATGCCGTACCATGGATGTGAGGATGAGAGTAAAAGCACGAAGGGTGATGCCGTGCAACTGTTTGCTATTTCTTGAATTGATATTACTTGTGTTTACATTACACTTTGTTTTTCCTTGTGAAATTATTAACTGTGGTTAATTGTTGAATTCTTTAAGATATTCCTTATGGTGTTAATACTTGATTATTTCTTGTTATTTTGTGGTAAATATATATATATTGAATTGCACAGGTTTATGTGGGTGTCTGGTCCTAGGCTTGTCACTACTTCGCCGGGATAGGCCAGGCACTTACCAGCACATGGGGTCGGTTGTGCTGATGCTACACTTCTGTGCGTTTTTGCACAGGTCCAGGTTACGATCAGGAGCAGCAGCAGCAGTAAATATATTGCGTGGGGAGTTGATCACATTTGAGACCGAGGTAGCTTGCAGACGTCCGCAGGCCCGACGTCTCTTTCTTTATTTATGCTATTAGCTGTAGTCTCTTTGTTCCGAGACAAACAGAATTATGTTATATTTCCTTCAGACTTTTATGTGTAGTATTCCATAGTAGTTTGTGAGTTGGTGACTCCACGTCTTGGGTAGAGGATTTCAGTATGATTTTCATATTGTAATTAGTTACTTCTATTTCGATAAAGTATTCCGCATTTATTTAATTGAAATTGTGTTGAAAACAGGATAGTATGAATACAGTGGCTTGCCTAGCTACCACGAGTAGGCACCATCACGATCCCGATATTGGGGGAAAATCCGGGTCGTGACAAGTTGGTATCAGAGCTCTAGGTTACATAGGTCTCACCACTCACGAACAAGCTTAGTGGAGTTTGAGAGGTAGGTACGGAGACGTCTGTACTTGTCCTCCAGAGTCTATTGAGTTAGGAAAAAGTCTCTCATTTGTTCTTTCTTGTCGTGCTACTTGATCCTCAATTACTGATTGAATTTCTATTCTGTCCTTTCGCAGATGGTAAGGACACGCACTTCTTCGTCCGCCGACCAGCAGCCTGAGCCCCAGACAGCTCCTGTGAGGGGCAGGGGTCGAGGCCGTATCAGAGGCCGTGGTAGGGGTAGAGCTCAGCCCCAGGCAGCTACCCCAGAGGTGGAGCCCCATATTGAGATTAATGAGGAGGTTCCGATTCCAGCAGCTCCAGTGGGCCCAGCTCAGGTCCCAGGAGAGGCTTTAATTACCCCAGATCTCCGGGATGCCTTGATCAGAATAGCGGGATTCATGGACAGCATTGCCAGAGCGGGTTTATTATCAGTTGCCCCAGCTACTTCTCAGGCTGGAGGAGGGGCCCAGACTCCTATTGCTCATACTCCGGAGCCAGTAGCTCCTCAGCCTCAGGCACCAGTAATTCAGCCAGCTGTGGCCACTCAGTCTGGTACCACAGCTCATGCCGGTGACGGAGCGGCCATGACTTCCGATTCGTTATGGAGGCTTGATCGGTTCTCCAAGCTATTTACCACTACATTCGGCGGAGCCACATCAGAGGATCCTCAGGACTTCTTATTCAGTTGCCATGAGATTCTCAAGACTACGGGGATCGTGGAGACAAACGGAGTTGACTTCTGTACCTTCAGACTTGCAGGATCCGCCAAGACTTGGTGGAGAGATTATTGCTTGACTCGACCAGCAGGGTCCCCAGCTTTATCATGGGACCAGTTTGCGGAACTATTTATGGAGAAGTTTCTCCTTGCTACTCAGCGGGATGTACTTCGGAGGCAGTTTGAGCGCCTCCATCAGGGCACTATGACAGTTACACAGTATGAGACGAGATTTATCGACTTGGCTCGTCATGCAGTGGTGATACTTCCCACTGAGCGGGAGAGGGTCCGCAGATTTATAGATGGGCTTAATCAGCCGATTAGACTCCAGATGGCTATGGGCGTGGGGAGTGACATATCATTTCAGGAGGCAGCCAATGCAGCACGCAGAGTTGAGATGGCTCTTGCTAGGGGAGGCGGTTATTCTTCAGATAAAAGGCCTCGTCATTCAGGCAGGTTTGGTGGTTCTTCCTCCGGTAGCAGAGAATCCTTTGATAGAGGCCAGTCCTCCAAGCCTTTTCATTCCGCCCTTCAGGCTTCACAGGGTGGATCAGGTGATCGTGGTTCTCGGGGGCATTATTCGGACCAGTATCCTATTAATGCTCAGCCTCTTCAGAGTGTTCGTGGAGGCCATTCGGGTCGTCAGGGCCAGCAGCCCTATCAGTCCAAGAGCTGCTACAGTTGTGGTGACCCAGGTCATTTTATCATGAATTGCCCTATAGCAGCGGGCAACTCTCAGCAGCGAGGTCCTCGTCCTATGATCCAGGCCCCAGCTGACCCTCAGCCTGCCCAGCCAGCCAGAGGCGGGGGTAGAGATTTTAGAGGTGGAGGTCGAGACCGTAGAGGCAGAGACCGTCCAGCCAGAGGTAGAGGTCAGCCAGTTGATGGTCGTCCTAGAGACGCAGCTCAGGGGGGAGGTGCAGATCCCCGATTCTATGCTTTACCAGCCAGGCCAGAGGCAG
Source organism: Nicotiana noctiflora (assembly GCA_032618575.1). NCBI lineage: Eukaryota > Viridiplantae > Streptophyta > Magnoliopsida > Solanales > Solanaceae > Nicotiana > Nicotiana noctiflora. The sequence goes on along the minus strand of JASVEL010000853.1, from coordinate 363,680 downwards.
AGGCATCAGATGCCGTGATTACAGGTACTATTCTTGTGTGTGGCAGAGGTGCTTCAGTATTATTTGACCCCGGATCTACATATTCCTATGTGTCTTCCTACTTCGCACCGTATTTGGCTGTGCCCAGCTATGCTCTGGATATCCCAGTTTATGTGGCTACACCAGTGGGTGACTCCATTGTAGTCGATCGGGTGCATCGTTCGTGCGTAGTTATTTTTGGGGGTCTTGAGACCCGTGTTGATCTGTTGCTCTTGGATATGGTAGATTTTGATGTCATATTGGGGATGGACTGGTTGTCCCCATACCATGCTATTCTTGATTGTCATGCTAAGACTGTCACCTTAGCCTTGCCAGAATCACCCCGATTAGAGTGGAAGGGTACCTCAAGCCACTCCGTTCGCACCGTTATTTCTTATGTTAAGGCTCGACGTATGGTCGAGAAGGGGTGTCTAGCTTATTTGGCTTATGTTCGTGATTCCAGCGCAGAAGTTCCTTCCATTGATTCAGTCCCTATTGCACGGGAGTTTCCCGAGGTTTTTCTTTCAGACCTGCCGGGCATGCCACCCGACAGGGATATCGATTTCTGTATTGATTTGGCACCGGGCACTCAGCCCATCTCTATTCCACCCTATCGTATGGCCCCGCCGGAGTTAAAGGAGTTGAAGGGTCAGTTGCAGGACCTTCTTGATAAGGGTTTTATCAGGCCCAGTGTTTCCCCCTGGGGAGCACCTGTATTATTTGTAAAGAAGAAGGATGGCTCGATGCGGATGTGTATTCATTACCGGCAGTTAAACAAAGTGACTATCAAAAATAAATATCCACTGCCGAGGATTGATGATTTGTTTGACCAGCTCCAGGGAGCGAGGGTATTCTCTAAGATAGACTTGAGGTCGGGCTACCATCAGCTGAAGATCAGGGCGGCTGACATTCCTAAGACAGCCTTTCGCTCTAGATATGGGCATTATGAGTTCTTGGTCATGTCCTTCGGGTTGACCAATGCCCCAGTAGCATTCATGGAGTTGATGAATCGGGTATTCAGGCCTTACTTAGATCCGTTCGTGATAGTCTTCATAGATGACATCCCGGTGTACTCCCGCAGCCAGGAAGAGCACGAGCAGCACCTCAAAGTGGTTCTTCAGACTCTGAAAGATAACCAGCTATATGCCAAATTTTCTAAATGTGAGTTCTGGCTGAGTTCGGTAGCATTTCTGGGTCACATTGTATCAGTGGAAGGTATTCAGGTAGACCCAAAGAAGATTGAGGCAGTCCGGAATTGGCCTCGACCAGCTTCAGTGACTGAGATACGGAGTTTCTTGGGATTAGCAGGTTACTACCGTCGTTTTGTAGAGGGGTTTTCTTCTATTGCAGCCCCGATGACCAGTTTGACCCAGAAGGGTGTCCAGTTTCAGTGGTCAGAGGAGTGTGAGGCGAGCTTTCAGAAGCTCAAGACAGCCTTGACTACAGCACCAGTGTTTATACTACCTACGGGTGCAGGGCCTTATACAGTTTATTGTGATGCATCCCGTACGTGGCTTGGAGCGGTATTGATGCAGGATGGTAAGGTTATTGCTTACGCTTCGAGACAGTTGAAAATCCATGAGAAGAATTATCCGGTTCATGATCTTGAGCTGGCAGCAGTGGTTCATGCCTTAAAGATCTGGAGGCATTATCTATATGGTGTGGCATGTGAGGTGTACACTGATCACAAAAGCCTACAGTACTTGTTCAAACAGAAGGAGTTGAATCTACGACAGCGGAGATGGTTAGAGTTGCTAAAAGACTATGATGTTACTATATTATATCACCCATGTAAGGCCAATGTGGTGGCCGATGCATTGAGTAGAAAGTATGCCAGCATGGGTAGTCTTGCATATATTCCGGTCAATCGGAGACCATTAGCTCTAGATGTCCAGGCCTTAGCCAACCGGTTCGTGAGATTAGACATTTCTGAGCCTAGCAGGGTGTTAGCCTGCACGGTCGCTCGTTCTTCATTATTAGAGTGTATCCGTGAGAGGCAATTTGATGATCCTCATTTGCGTGAGTTGAGAGATACAGTACAGCGGGGAGGTGCCACACAGGTAAACCTAGATGATGATGGCGTATTGAAATTGCAAGGTCGAGTTTGTGTGCCCAATGTCGAAGGGATTCGGGAGTTGATCTTAGCAGAGGCCCACAGTTCGCGGTATTCTATTCACCCAGGTGCCGCGAAGATGTATCAGGACTTACGGCAACACTATTGGTGGCGCAGAATGAAGAAAGATATCGTTGCGTATGTCGCTCGGTGTCTAAATTGTCAGCAGGTGAAATATGAGCACCGGAGACCTGGTGGTGTATTCCAGAGGATTGAAATTCCCGAGTGGAAATGGGAGCGGATCACTATGGACTTCGTTACTGGACTTCCTTTGACTCGGAGGAAATTTGATGCTATTTGGGTCATTGTTGATAGGCCGACCAAATCAGCACACTTTATTCCAGTATCTGTCTCCTACTCGTCGGAGAGGTTAGCGGAGGTTTACATTAGGGAGATTGTTCGTCTCCATGGGGTGCCGGTATCTATTATCTCTGATCGGGGTACGCAGTTTACCTCGCGGTTCTGGAGAGCGGTCCAGCAGGAGTTAGGCACCCAGGTTCAGTTGAGTACAGCATTTCATCCTCAGACGGATGGCCAGACCGAGAGGACTATTCAGATTCTAGAGGATATGCTTCGAGCCCGTGTTATTGATTTCGGAGGCTCGTGGGATCCAGTTTCTACCATTAGCAGAGTTCGCCTACAATAACAGCTACCAATCTAGCATCCAGATGGCTCCGTATGAGGCGTTGTATGGTAGGCGATGTCGATCACCAGTTGGATGGTTTGAACCGGGAGAGGCTCGGTTGTTGGGTACAGACTTAGTTCAGGAGGCCTTAGATAAGGTCAAGACTATTCAGGAGAGATTGCGTTCAGCTCAGCCTAGGCAAAAGACTTATGCGGATCGTAAGGTTCGAGATGTAGATTTCATGGTTGGTGAACGAGTATTGCTCCGAGTGTCGCCTATGAAGGGCGTGATGAGGTTTGGGAAGAAGGGCAAGCTCAGCCCTAGGTATATTGGCCCATTTGAGATTCTAGACAGAGTGGGAGGGGTGGCTTACAGATTAGCTTTGCCGCCTAGCTTATCAGCCGTGCATCCAGCTTTTCATGTATCTATGCTTCGGAGATACCACGGCGATCCCACACATGTGTTAGACTTCAGTACTGTCCAAATGGACAATAATCTATCTTACGAGGAGGAGCCGGTAGCTATTCTAGACCGGCAGGTTCGGCAGTTGAGGTCGAAGAGTTATACTTTTGTGCGTGTTCAGTGGAGAGGTCAGCCTCCTGAGGCATCGACCCGGGAGTCCGAGTCCGATATGCGGAGCCGCTACCCTCATTTGTTCCCCAACTCAGGTACTTCCTTCTCTCGTCCGTTCGAGGACGAATGGTTGTTTCAATCCTGATCTATTGTGACGACCCAAAGGGTCATCACTTATTTTATTAATAATTTCGAGCTTCCGAGGCCTTGAAAACCTCATTCTATGTTGCCTCGATTTACGTGCACGATCCGAGCATGTAGCCGGAAAGATTTTTGTGATAGAAAATATGAATTCTATGAAAAATTTGGATAAAAATGATATTAATATTGATATGGTTGACTTCGGTCAACATTTTTGGTAAACGGATCCGGACCCGAGATTGGATGGTCCCGAGAGGTCCGTAGAAAAATATGGGACTTGGACATGCGTCCGGAGTCGAATTCGGAGGCCTAGAGCCCAAGTTATGAATTTTTATGTGAAATTGTTTTTGATGCAATTATTAAAGGAAATAAATTAATTGACCTTGGTATCGGGCTTGTATTTTGGTTCCGACGCCCGGTACAAGTCTTAATTATTATATATGTGATTTCTGTAAAGTTTGGTGACATTTGGATGTCGTTTGGGATGTTTTGGACCTTGAGTTCCAAGTTGAGAAGTTTTGAAAATCAAAAGTATGAAAATCATGAGTTTGAGGCTCGATTTGATTAAAACGAAGTGATATTGGCGATATGATCGCACGAACAAGTCCATAATGTGTTTTTGAGGTTGTGTACATGTTTGGTTTGGAGCCCGGGGGCTCGGGTAAAGATTTGATAGGCCGTTGGATGAAACTCTGAATTTTTGAACTGCTAGTTTTTCACCCAGCTGTTGGCTTCGCAATTGCGAAGTTTTCTCGCAATTGCGAAGGGGGACAGGCTCGCAAATGCGAACATTCATCGCAAATGCGAAGCCCCCTTTGGCCCAGCCTTGTTCGCAAATGCGAACAATTGTTCGCATTTGCGAAGGTCCCCAGTGCCAGCCCATGTTCGCAAATGCGAACATTGTTCGCAAATGCGAACATTCCCCAACACTGCCTTGGTTCGCAAATGCGAACCATTGTTCGCAAATGCGAACACTGTCTATACAGCATGTGTTCGCAAATGCGAACAAATGTTCGCAAATGCGAACTTCCCAGCCTTAGCTTATTTTTCAAACTCCAGAAATTGGTTGGGGTTCGCAATTGCGAACCCATGTTCGCAAATGCGATCACAAAGACCTGAAAAACGCGAATTTCACTCATTTCTTCACATTTTACAAAAACAAAACACCCATTTGCGATTCTTCAAGGATTTCTTCTTCATCAAAACGATTGTAAGTCACTTTTTACTTAATTCTTTCAATTCCTAACATCATTAAACATGTTTTTCATTAGAAATCAAATGTTTTCATGGTAAAATTCTTGTTTTTGTTAGAAAATAGGGTTTTTCATAAATTAGGGAATTGGACCTCGAATTGAGGTCCGATTTTGAAACAAATTATATACATGAACTCGTGGGGGGATGGGTAACCGGATTTTGGTCCTAACCCCGAATTCCGACCATGTGGGCCCGGGTTGAAATTTACTATTCCGGGCAGAATGTTGTAAAAGTTGGTATTTGGTATTAAGAATTAGTTTGTTGAGTAGAATTGATGATATTAAAATCAATTGTGTATAGATACGGTTGGATTGGAGCCAAATTGAAAGAAAAGACATTTCCACGGATTGGATTGTTCATAAGCATTCGAGGTAAGTGTTTGTTCTATCCTAGCTTGAGGGAATAGGATTATGTGTTATGTGTTATGTGATCGAGTGCGGTGTATGGGCTGTGGTGACGAGCATCCATACACTCGCGTCTAGTATGACCGTGAGTCGTTGGAAAATAATTATTTTGAGATATATTACAGATGAATTGTTATTGTTCTTCCTTATTGGGACTTGTTGTGAAGATAAACATTGATTGCCCTTGATGGGACGGTTTATGAATTACTATTTCCTTCTTTGCCCTTAACTGTGATTGTTATTTGGGTGAGGAAGAGTGATAATGCACGAGGGGTGATGCCGTGCCATGTTTTATTTATTTATGCACGAAGGTTAATGCCGTGCCCCATGTTTTATTGATTATGCACGAAGGATCATGCTGTGCCTTGTTATTGAACCATGTACGAAGGATCATGCCGTACCATGGATGCGAGGATGAGAGTAAAAGCACGAAGGGTGATGCCGTGTACTTTATTTGTTTATTTGGTGAGGATGAGAGTAAAAGCACGAAGGGTGATGCCGTGCAATTGTTTGCTATTCCTTGACTCGATATTACTTGTTTTTCCATTATATTTTATTTGGGTGATGTCGTGCAACTATTTGCCATTCCTTGACTTGATATTACTTGTTTTTCCATTATATTTTATTTGGGGGATGCCGTGCAACTATTTGCCATTCCTTGACTTGATATTACTTGTGTTTCCATTATACCTTGTTTTCCTTGTGAACTTATTTGATTGTTATTTGGGTGAGGAAGAGTGATAATGCACGAAGGGGTGATGCCGTGCCATGTTTATTTATTTATTTATGCACGAAGGATCATGCCGTGCCCTATTATTGAACCATGTACGAAGGATCATGCCGTACCATGGATGCGAGGATGAGAGTAAAAGCACGAAGGGTGATGCCGTGCAACTGTTTGCTATTTCTTGAATTGATATTACTTGTGTTTACATTACACTTTGTTTTTCCTTGTGAAATTATTAACTGTGGTTAATTGTTGAATTCTTTAAGATATTCCTTATGGTGTTAATACTTGATTATTTCTTGTTATTTTGTGGTACATATATATATATATATTGAATTGCACAGGTTTATGTGGGTGTCTGGTCCTAGGCTTGTCACTACTTCGCCGGGATAGGCCAGACACTTACAAGCACATGGGGTCGGTTGTGCTGATACTACACTTCTGTGCGTTTTTGCACAGGTCCAGGTTACGATCAGGAGTAGCAGCAGCAGTAAATCGATTGCGTGGGAGTTGATCATATTTGAGACCGAGGTAGCTTGCAGACGTCCGCAGGCCCGGCGTCTCTTTCTTTATTTATGCTATTAGCTGTAGTCTCTTTGTTCCGAGACAAACAGAATTATGTTATATTTCCTTCAGACTTTTAAGTGTAGTATTCCATAGTAGTTTGTGAGTTGGTGACTCCACGTCTTGGGTAGAGGATTTCAGTATGATTTTCATATTGTAATTAGTTACTTCTATTTCGATAAAGTATTCCGCATTTATTTAATTGAAATTGTGTTGAAAACAGGATAGTATGAATACAGTGGCTTGCCTAGCTACCACGAGTAGGCGCCATCACGATCCCGATATTAGGGGAAAATCCGGGTCGTGACAAATTACTAGTTAATTAGACTCTAGAAATTAGTAATTCAGGGTAAAAGGGCATTAGGTTGTTTGGTAAATCTGATTAAGCAGTAGGGGTACAATTGGGAAGGAAATTGGTATAATTGTGATAAATATAGAGGATTAGGGGTAATTTGGGCATAAAAGGAGTAGAGCCAGTAGTTTCCCTACACAAGTGGGGGTACAATAGGCATTACAAAGGGGTGGGAATATGGTAGAATTAGCTAGAATGTTCTAGAAGGGGATGTAGTGTATATTTTAAACAAATATTTGCACTTACTTGTGCAACAAGCTAGAAATTAGAGGATTAACAAGAAAAAAATTCAAATCTGAATTTCCCTCCCATTTATGCCTATAAATAGGCAGTAATTCTATAGAATAGGGGGGATTTTTGAACCTAGAGATTATTGAACCCTATAAGCTATAAAATCCCAAAAAAAATCACAAAAAATATCTGCTATTCTGAAATCGGAAATAACACAATTCAGATTCAATTTCCTTCTTTCACACTTAAAATTCATATAAAAAATCCAAAAATAATAAGGAAATCAATCACAAATCAATAGAAAAAAATGTTATTACAGTAATTTGAGTTTGAGATTTGGTTTTGGAAACCTGTGTGAATGAATTCAAATGAGTTTGGTTCGAACTATTGGACTCGAAGATCTTAAAGTTTTTTTGATTTGCTTCTGCTGTGAAAATATCTCCCTGGGTTGAATTCAAGTGTCATCACTGCAGTTAAGTTCACTTAAGGACTGCTGTGATATATACTGTGTGTTGCTGCTGATACTGCTGTGTCCCTGTTCCTTAGTGCTTTTTCTTCTAATTTCATTCCAAATCACAGGTACATGTTCTGAACCAGGATCCTGTAGAATTATGGCTGAAATAAAAAATGAGATCAAAGTTGTTCTGCTATGGAATTGCTGTTTAAAATCGTTATGGTTCTAAATAGTTGTATTACTGTTATTTGTTTGTTATTCAGAACTTTAAATTTGACCTGTACTTAGGATTAATTATTCATGAGACAACACATCTATGTGTTTGAAAAGTAGTTCAATGTTTTTGTTAGTTGAATTCAGCTCTAGTTCTGTGTAGCTGTGCTGATAGATTAGTATCAATTCATTTTGATTAGCCAAATGTTGTAAATAATTGAACGAACTTTTTAGATTGATTCAAGTCTTAGTAAGGCTAAAATTTTAGATTCAGTAATAGTTACTTAAGTTTGCATGTTATTCAGGTATAAGTGCAATATGAACACTGTAATGATAGGCATAGATTTGTCGGTTCAAATGTGAGAATTGAATTTGAATTTTAACACGTTAGTTTACCTTTGGAAATTAACATTGTTTAAGCATCTGTTTTGAATAGCTTTGGGTATCAATTAGCAAATATATATATATATATATATATATATATATATATATATATATATATATATATATATATATATATATATATATATATAAAACAGTTGTAGCATATTGATTGATCAAATTCAATTTTAAATACATAGCCAATGTTGTTCCTTGCCTTAACCCGCCTGGTGATTCTGGGCTCAAACAAGAAGCCCAGATGGTTGCTGTTCACATGTGCAATTAAAGTGAAAAAATGCCTCTTGGGCCTGGTTTCCACAGCAGTAGGCCCAAGCTGTCCAATCCTGTATATTTTGAATAAATCGATAGGCATGTTTCCTCCTGCAATTCATGAGTATGTTGTTTGAATTAATTTGAAAGTAAATTTTAGCGTTAGGTCATTTACCGATATTAATTTATTAAGATCATTTTTCTTTATGATTAGGGAAAAAACAACAATAGGAAACATAGCACACCATAGGTTTGGCCTTTAAAAAATGAAGTGAGATGAGCCTCGTTTAAGAATAACATGCACGGGGCCCTCAATTAATTATTATAAAATACTTAGATTTGGAAGGTCCGTTTAGCAAGTTTCACGGTCTTTCCCAAAGTTAACAACACGAAGCTACTTTAGGCCCAATTAATAATGTACATTCTCAAATTCGGGTGCGCATTTATGTGACCCTGTCACGACCCAAACCCTGGTCGTGATGGCGCCCAACACAATGCTAGGCAAGCCCGACCATATTATCCCTTTAACTAGCCAATTATTAAATAAATTAAACTTAAACAGTAGTTAGTCATAACAGGTGATAACCGAAACGTCAAAACATACAAAATACGGTCCCAACATATCGTGGTGTCACGAGACTAAGCCTCTACAGAATAGCATCCTAATACAACCAAGTCTAGACAAATAGGAAATCAACAAGATGATAAAGAAGGAAGAGATCAGGTCCTGCAGACGTCGGCAGCTACCTCGAAGTCTCCTCGGGATAATAATAACGAAGCTGCTGCGATAGCTCAACTGCCCTACTGAACTTGTGAATCTGCCAAAAAGTGCAGGGAGTGGGGTGAGTATATTTCAACTCAGTGAGTAATAATAATAAATAACAGTTGAAAATAAGAACACCTATACTATCACTAAACAGTTCTAAGGGTAACCTCACAAGTAAGTCATCACTATAGTAGTACTTTAACCTCCAATCTACATTTATCTCTACAAGATTTCCACACTGAACAAACCCTCGCTCGTACCCCTACGGTGTACGGCCATCTCAACATATAAAGGCACATACTTATGTCTATAATGTATAAGTATCTAAGTAAATAGTAGGATATGATTAATTATAATGCTGCGGCGTGCAGCCCGCTCCAATACATATACTGCTGCGGCGCGCAGCCCGCTCCATTTAACGTCGACGGCGCTCACTGGGGGTGTATACAGACTTCGGAGGGGCTCCCTAGGCCCAAGCGCTATGGTGCTATGGCGTGCAGCCAGTTCCACCATATATCACTGCGGCGTGCAGTCCGATCCAACATATATACTGCTGCGGCGTGCAGCCCGATTCCATAATATACCAGCGCTCACTGGAATGTGTGCAGACTCAGACTCCGAAGGGGCTCCTACAGCCCAAGCGCAATAATACTGCGGCGTGCAGTCCGTCCCACATGTATATTACACGTATATCACATGTATATTACTGCGGCGTGCAGTACGATCCAACATATATACTGCTGCTACCTCATAATGGGTCCTCGACCCTATCCCAGTTAATATAGACTTGGCCTTTCAGGCCCAATATAACATCTCATAGTGGGTACTCGACCCTATCTCATCTCAATCGGTATAAACTTGGCCTTTCAGGCCCACTCAGCTAGAACAGGGAATTCAACCCTAGATAATCTCTCTCAATGTACACATCTAGTACAGGCTCATATTATGCTATGCAGCTAGAGCTATGGCTGAGTGTATATTTCCAACACGATGTAAAGGTCACCTAGCTCTATAGGTTCCCTAATGTTCTACAGATCGGCACAAGGCCCCAAACATGGCTATCAGCCCAATTGTACAGTTATAACCTCATTAACAGTTGTACAACACAGTATTCTATTAGCCGGGGAGGACTAAGTCCGAACCCCCTATCACAATGTTACCACGCCCGTCATAGAACGCGTGTCTCATCTCAATATAGCACTGTAAAGTGCTAGTACGGGGTTTCAAACCCTCAGTACATTATTTACTACTACCACTCACCTCGAACCGGTAGAAGCTTCAATCCGCCTTGCGCTTGCCTCGCAATTCAATCTCCTCGGATGCCAACTCTGCTCAAAATCATAGAAAATGCATCAATATATGCTAATTTCACGAAATTCATTCGAAATAACCCAATTTATATCAAAACTCACAAATTGTCAAAACCCGACTTTTGGTACACTTGTCGAAAAATTACAAAAATTACATATTCGGAATCCTCATCTCGATACGAGTCTAGGCATATAAAATTTACCAAAATCGGACTCCATTTGCCCACTCAAATCAGTGTTTTTCGTAAATTTAGGCCTAGGGCTCAAACCCACCTTAAATCTTCCATTTACAGGGATTTAACCAAGGATTTCATGTTAAAATGATGTAATTATGCCACAAAACTTACCTCCAACGAATCCCCGATGAATTACCAGCAATTCCCGTGAGTTTTCTCCTCTTGGAACTCAAAAATGGGGTTTTGGGTTAATGAACCCGCGACCTCTCTGTTCTGTGATTTAATTCACTGCCAGAACAATCTCTTCTATGCGATCGCAATGACCCAATGCGATCGCATAGAGTTAAATCCTCCTGCCAAATTCCCCTTCTATGCGATCGCAATGCTCTCCCGCGATCGCATAGCACAACCTTCCAGGCCTCATCTTTTCTTCTCTGCGATCGCAACACTGGTTATGCGATCGCAATTCACAGTCTGACAAAACTATGCGATCGCACCCTTTGCTATGCGATCGCATAGCACATTCTGCTCACCCCTCCAATCTCTTCTATGCGATCGCACAAGTGACCCTGCGATCGCATAGTGCCAGTTTCCAAACCTATGCGATCGCATCTCCTGTTACGCGATCGCATAGAACAACTCTGAGGCTCACTTCCATCCTTCTATGCGATCGCATCTACCCTATGCGATCGCATAGAGCATCCGTCTGCAACAAAACCAGCAGCCAACAGCAGTTCAAAAATAGAAGAAATGGTCCGTTTGGACCCCCGAAATCAACCCGAGGCCCCCGGGACCCCAACGAAAACCACCAACATACTCCAAAACACGATACGAACTTGTTCCAATCATGAAAACACCATCCTAAACATCAAAATCACCAATTACTCACGGATTCAAGCCTAAATTTCTTAAAACTTTCCGAATTACACATTCGATGAAAAACCCGACCAAACAACGTCCGAATGACCTGAAATTTTGCAGGCACATCCAAAATCACCTAACGGAGCTACTGCAACTGTCGGAATTCCATTCCGACCCCCGGATCAAAATCTCACCTACCGTTCGGATTCCGCCAAAATTCAACCTTAGCCAATTCAAGCCTATTTCTACACCGGACCTCCAAATTCAATTCCGATCGCTCTCCTAGCTCACAAATGACCTCCCGAAGCTGACCGAATCATCAGAATTCGATTCCGAGCTCTCTAACTAAATAGTCAACTCCAGGTTGACTTTCCTTATTCAAGTTTCATTCAAAAAGGCTATATGCCTCATTTTCAATCCAATTCACTCCTAACTCCCCCGATAGACTCTAACACCGATGTAAAAGCAGGAATTTAAGTAATTACAACATAACGGGGTGGTAATTCCCGTGACGACGGGCCGGGTCGTCACATTCTCCCCCTCTTAAGCAAACGCTCGTCCTCGAGCGGGTCAAGAAACATACCTGAAGTCTCAAATAGCTGAGGGTATCTGCTCCGCATCTCCCGCTCAACCTCCCAAGTAGCCTCCTCCACGGGTCGACCTCTCCACTGAACCTTAACCGATGCAATCTCCTTGGACCTCAATTTTCTCACCCGACGACCCAAAATAGCAATAGGCTCCACATCATAGGATAGATCACCATCAAGCTGGATGGTGCTGAAATCTAATACATGAGACGGATCTCCAATGTACTTCCGGAGCATAGACACATGGAATACTGGATGAACGCTGGATAAGCTGGGTGGCAAGGCTAACTCATATGCCACCTCTCCAACTCTCTCGAGTATCTCAAAAGGACCAATATACCTGGGACTCAACTTCCCTTTCTTCCCGAACCTCATGACACCCTTCATGGGTGAAACCTTCAACAATACTCTGTCACCAACCATGAAAGACAACTCTCGAACTCTACGGTCTGCATAACTCTTCTAGCGAGACCGTGCTGTACGAAGCCTCTCCTGGATCAACTTTGCTCTATCCAGAGCATCCTGAACTAACTCAGTCCCTATCAATCTATCCTCACCAGGCTCAAACCATCCGACGGGAGATCTACACCGTCTGCCATACAATGCCTCGTACGGGGCCATCTGAATACTCGACTGGTAGCCGTTGTTGTAGGCAAACTCAGCAAGTGGTAAGAATTCATCCCACGAACCACCAAAATCAATCACACATGCCCGCAACATATCCTCCAGGATCTGAATAGTACGCTCAGACTGCCCGTCTGTCTGGGGGTGAAATGTTGTACTCAACTCAACCCTCGTACCCATCTCTCGCTGAAATGCTCTCCAAAATTGAGAAGTGAACTGAGTGCCTCTGTCAGATATAATAGACACTGGGACCCCATGCAACCTGACAATCTCCCGAATAAAGATCACCGCCAACCGCTCCGATGAGTAAGTAGTACTAACTGGGATGAAATGTGCGGACTTAGTCAGCCGATCAACGATCACCCATACCGAATCAAACTTCCTCGCTGTCCGAGGTAGCCCAGTAACAAAATCCATGGTGATCCTCTCCCATTTCCACTCGGGAATAACCATACGCTGAAGAACACCGCCCGGTCTCTGATGCTCATATTTGACCTGCTGGCAATTAAGGCACTTAGCTACATGCCTAACAATATCCATCTTCATTCTCCTCCACCAGTAGTGATGTCTCAAGTCTTGGTACATCTTTGCGGCACCTGGGTGAATAGAGTACCGCGAACTGTGTGCCTCCTCAAGTATCAACTCCCGCAAACCATCAACATTGGGCACGCATATACGGCCCCGCATCCTCATAACACCATCACTGTCGATAGTCACATCTCTAACATCATTATGCTGCACTCTGTCCTTAAGGACAAGCAAATGTGGGTCATCATACTGTCGCTCCCCGATGCGATCATATAAGGAAGATCGAGAAACAACACAAGCCAACACCCGACTCGGCTCCGAAATATCTAATCTCACTAGCCGATTGGCTAGAGCCTCAACATCATAAGCAAATGGCCTCTCCCCAACTGGGATGAAAGCTAAGCTGCCCATGCTAACCGTCTTCCGACTCAAGGCATCGGCCACCACATTGGCCTTCCCCGGATGATACAAAATAGTGATATCATAGTCCTTAAGCAATTCCAACCACCTCCGCTGTCTCAAATTAAGGTCCTTCTGTCTGAATAAGTGTTGAAGGCTGCGATGATCCGTGAACACCTCACAGGAGACACCATACAGGTAATGCCTCCAAATCTTCAAAGCATGAACTATGGCTGCTAGCTCCAAATCATGAACAGGGTAGTTCTTCTCGTGGGGCTTCAATTGACGAGAAGCATAAGCAATGACCCTACCCTCCTGCATCAACACACAACCAATGCCCACTCCCGAGGCATCACAATAGACAGTATAAGAATCTGAAGCTGTCGGTAGAATCAAGACTGGTGCTGTGGTCAATGCTGTCTTGAGCTTCTGAAAGCTCTCCTCGCACTCCTCGGACCATAAGAAAGGAACACCCTTCCGAGTCAATCTAGTCAAGGGTGAAGCAATAGAAGAGAATCCCTGAACGAATCGGCGATAATACCCTGCCAATCCCATAAAGCTACGGATCTCAGTAACTGAGGTCGGTCTGGGCCAACTCTGCACTGCCTCGACCTTCCTCGGATCTACCTGAATACCATCACAGGACACCACGTGCCCTAAGAATGCCACGGACTCAAGCCAGAACTCACATTTGGAGAACTTGGCATACAGCTTCTCCTCTCTCAATCTCTGCAACACAACACTCAAGTGCCGAGCATGCTCCTCCTGGCTACGAGAGTAGACAAGTATGTCATCAATGAATACGATCACAAATGAATCAAGATACGGCCTGAACATACTGTTCATCAGATGCATAAATGCTGCTGGGGCGTTAGTCAGCCCAAAAGACATCACAAGGAACTCATAGTGACCATATCTCGTCCTGAATGCAGTCTTCATAATGTCGGACTCTCTAATCTTCAGCTGATGGTAGCCTGAACGAAGATCAATCTTCGAGAACACCCTAGCTCCCCGGAGCTGATCAAATAAATCATCAATACGAGGAAGAGGATACTTATTCTTCACTGTTACTTTGTTTAGCTGCCTATAGTCAATACACATCCTCATAGATCCGTCCTTTTTCTTAACAAACAGGACCGGTGCACCCCACGGCGACACACTCGGCCGAATAAACCCCTTATCTAGGAGTTCCTGGAGCTGCTCCTTCAATTCCTTCAACTCAGCTGGTGCCATACGATACGGAGGAATAGAAATAGGCTGAGTGCCCGGCACCAAATCGATACCAAAATCAATATCCCTGTCCGGCGGCATGCCCGGCAGGTCTGAGGGAAACACATCAGGAAAGTCTCGCACAATGGGAACAGAATCAATACCGGGAGTCTGGGACTCGACCTCCCGCACAAATGCTAAATAAGAGAGACATCCCTTCCCAACCATTCGTTGGGCCTCGAGGAAAGATATTACCCTGCTAAGTACATACTCAGTCGTGCCTCGCCACTCGATCCTCTGAATGCCCGGCATAGCCAAAGTGACCGTCTTAGCATGACAGTCCATAATAGCATGACATGGAGATAGCCAGTCCATGCCCAATATAACATCAAAATCAATCATGCCGAGAAGCAACAGGTCTACTCGGGTCTCCAGACCTCCAATAGTGACCAAACAGGACCGGTATACGTGGTCCACAACAATAGTATCCCCTATCGGGCTAGATACATGCACTGGCAGCTCAAGACTCCCTCGGGTCGTGCCCAAACGAGGAGCAAAATATGTAGACACATAAGAATAAGTAGAACCGGGATCAAACAATACTGAGGCATCTCTGTGGCAGACTGAAATAATACCTGTAATGACATCATCAGAAGCAACTACCTCAGATCGGCCCTGAAAAGCATAGCATCTAGCCTGACCGCCTGATCGGCCTCCCCCTCGAGGGCGACCCCTAGCTGTCTGACCCTCACCCCTAGCTGGCGGGGCGGGTGCTGAAGTAGAAGGACCAGATGACGAGGGCTGCCCTCTCTGCTGATAAGATCCGGAAACAAGACGGGGACACTCCCTACGGTGGTGCCCAAACTCTCCGCACTCGTAGCAACTCCCCGGTGCTGGGTACTGAGACTGATAAGGACCTCTGGTGCTGGAGTGACCAGCTGATGAACTAGGCCGAGATGAACCCTGAGCGGATGGGGCCTGTGAAGAACTCTGAGCTGGCATGGCACTGAGAGCTGGCTGGCTCTGGTGCGAACCCTGATAATCCTGTCTAGGAGACCATCTGCGACGATCTGAGCGTCTCGACTGCGAAGACCTGAAAGAGCGACCTCGGCTCTGCTGACTCTGGCCTCTGGTCTGAGTGCCACTGGAACTAGCTGCTCCTCGAGGCCTCTTGGCCTCCCTCTCATCCCGCTCCCTACGACGATCTGTCTCAATGTCGCGAGCAATATCCACAACATCCTCAAATGTACGACTCAGAACCCTCTCCCGAGTCATCGGAATACGAATGGGGTAAATGAGGCCGTCCACGAAGCGCCCAATCCTCTCTCTGTCGGAATGAACCAACCACGGTGCATATCTGGACAACTCTGTAAATCTGATCTCATACTCTGACACTGACATGTCCCCCTGACGGAGACCCTCAAACCGCCTACGCATCTCCTCTCTCTGAGATCGAGGCACCCATTTCTCCAAGAACATAGTGGAGAACTCCGGCCATGATAGTGGTGCTGCCCCGGCTGGCCTGCGGCGCTCATAAGCCTCCCACCAAGCAAAGGCTGGTCCCTGAAACTGAAAGGTAGTGAAAGATACCCCACTGGACTCCAATATCCCCGCCGTACGAAGCATCCGACTGCACTTGTCCAGAAAACCTTGGGCATCCTCACCCGAAGCACCAGTGAACACTGGAGGAGATAACCTGGTGAACCTCTCGAGATGACGCTGCTCATCGTCCGTCATAGCTGGGACCCTGTCCCCCTGAACCTGATATGCTAGATGAACCGGAACCACATGCTAAACTGGAGGAGCCTCTGGTGTCTGTAGGCCCTGCACTGCTGGCTCTGGAGTGCGTACTGCGGGGGTCTGATGACCACCCCCGGTCCCTGATGCAGCTGCTGCGGTAGTAACTGAAACCGCCTGTGCCAGGCCAGTGCAAACTGCTAGTATCTGAGCCAGGGTCTCCTGTAGACCCGGAATGACAATGGGCACAGCTAGTGCCTGATCTGGTGCTGTTGGCACCTCTGCAACTGGGGGCTGTGGGTCAGCTGGTACTGCCTTAGCTGCCCTAACTCCGCCACGACCACGACCGCGTCCTCAGCCTCTAGCAGGTGGTAGTGGTGGTCGTCCTCCACGTCCAGAAGCTCGAGTTCTCGCCATCCGCGAGAGAATAGAATGTCAAAGTTCAGCTCAAGTCAAAAGTAATCGCACGACAAGAATTCCAAGAATTGAAACTTTTCCTAAAAAGGTTTGCAGCCTCCCGAGGATAAGTACAGGCGTCCCCGCACCGATCCACGAGACTCTACCAACCGGCTCATGACTCGCGAGACCTATTAACCTAGGCTCGATACCAACTTGTCACAACCCAAACCCTGGTCGTGATGGCGCCCAACATAATGCTAGGCAAGCCCGACCATATTATCCCTTAAACCAGCCAGTTATTAATCAAATTAAACTTAAACAGTAAATGATCATATCAGGTGATAACCGAAACGTAAAACATACAAAATACGGTCCCAAACATATCGTGGTGTCACGAGACTGAGCCTCTACAGAATAGCATCCTAATACAACCAAGTCTAGGCAAATAGGAAATCAACAAGATGATAAAGAAGGAGAAAACAAGCTCTGCGGACGCTGGCAGCTACCTCGTAATCTCCGCAAAAGTAGATATGGATCAGCAGCTACAATGTCTCAACTGCTCTCGGGCACCTGTGGATCTGCACCAAAAAGTGCAGGGGAGTGGGGTGAGTATATTTCAACTCAGTGAGTAACAATAATAAATAATAACTGAAAGTAAGAACTCCTGTGCTATCACTTAGCAGTTCTAAGGCAATCTTCACAAGTACGTCATCACTATAGTAGTACTTTAACCTCCAATCTACATTTATCTCTACAAGATTTCCACACCGAACAAACCCTCGCTCGTACCCCTACGGTGTACGGCCATCTCAACATATAAAGGCACATACTTACGTCTATAATGTATAAGTATCTAAGTAAATAGTAGGATATGATTAAGTATAATGCTGCGGCGTGCAGCCCGCTCCAATACATATACTGCTGCGGCGCGCAGCCCGCTCCATTTAACGTCGACGGCGCTCACTGGGGGTGTATACAGACTTCGGAGGGGCTCCCTAGGCCCAAGCGCTATGGTGCTATGGCGTGCAGCCAGGTCCACCATATATCACTGCGGCGTGCAGTCCGATCCAACATATATACCGCCGCGGCGTGCAGCCCGATCCACTACCAGTCAGCGCTCACCGGAATGTGTGCATGTATATTACTGCGACGTGCAGTACGATCCAACATATATACTGCTGCGGCGTGCAGCCCGATCCAATGTAGGTATATATATATACTACCTCATAATGGGTCCTCGACCCTATCCCAGTCAATATATACTTGGCCTCTCAGGCCCAATATAATATATCACAGTGGGTCCTTGACCCTGTCTCAGTCAATATAGACTTGGCCTTTCAGGCCCAATATAACATCTCATAGTGGGTACTCGACCCTATCTCATCTCAATCGGTATAAACTTGGCCTTTCAGGCCCACTCAGCTAGAACAGGGAATTCAACCCTAGATAATCTCTCTCAATGTACACATCTAGTACAGGCTCATATTATGCTATGCAACTAGAGCTATGGCTGAGTGTATATTTCCAACACGATGTAAAGGTCACCTAGCTCTATAGGTTCCCTAATGCTCTACAGATCGGCACAAGGCCCCAAACATGGCTATCAGCCCAATTGTACAGTTATAACCTCATTAACAGTTGTACAACACAGTATTCTATTAGCCGGGAAGGACTAAGTCCGAACCCCCTATCACAATGTTACCACGCCCGTCATAGAACGCGTGTCTCATCTCAATATAGCACTGTAAAGTGCTAGTACGGGGTTTCAAACCCTCAGTGCATTGTTTACTACTACCACTCACCTCGAACCGGTAGAAGCTTCAATCCGCCTTGCGCTTGCCTCGCAATTCAATCTCCTCGGATGCCAACTCTGTTCAAAATCATAGAGAATGCATCAATATATGCTAATTTCACGAAATTCATTCGAAATAACCCAATTTATATCAAAACTCACAAATTGTCAAAACCCGACTTTTGGTACACTTGTCGAAAAATTACAAAAATTACATATTCGGAATCCTCATCTCGATACGAGTCTAGGCATATAAAATTTACCAAAATCGGACTCCATTTGCCCACTCAAATCGGTGTTTTTCTTAAATTTAGGCCTAGGGTTCAAACCCACCTTAAATCTTCCATTTACAGGGATTTAACCAAGGATTTCATGTTAAAATGATGTAATTATGCCACAAAACTTACCTCCAACGAATCCCCGATGAATTACCAGCAATTCCCGTGAGTTTTCTCCTCTTGGAACTCAAAAATGGGGTTTTGGGTTAATGAACCCGCGACCTCTCTGTTCTGTGATTTAATTCACTGCCAGAACAATCTCTTCTATGCGATCGCAATGACCCAATGCGATCGCATAGAGTTAAATCCTCCTGCCAAATTCCCCTTCTATGCGATCGCAATGCTCTCCCGCGATCGCATAGCACAACCTTCCAGGCCTCATCTTTTCTTCTCTGCGATCGCAACACTGGTTATGCGATCGCAATTCACAGCCTGACAAAACTATGCGATCGCACCCTTTGCTATGCGATCGCATAGCACATTCTGCTCACCCCTCCAATCTCTTCTATGCGATCGCACAAGTTACCCTGCGATCGCATAGTGCCAGTTTCCATACCTATGCGATCGCATCTCCTGTTACGCGATCGCATAGAACAACTCTGAGGCTCACTTCCATCCTTCTATGCGATCGCATCTACCCTATGCGATCGCATAGAGCATCCGTCTGCAACAAAACCAGCAGCCAACAGCAGTTCCAAAAATAGAAGAAATGGTCCGTTTGGACCCCCGAAATCAACCCGAGGCCCCCGGGACCCCAACGAAAACCACCAACATACTCCAAAACACGATACGAACTTGTTCCAATCATGAAAACACCATCCTAAACATCAAAATCACCAATTACTCACGGATTCAAGCCTAAATTTCTTAAAACTTTCCGAATTACACATTCGATGAAAAACCCGACCAAACAACGTCCGAATGACCTGAAATTTTGCAGGCACATCCAAAATCACCTAACGGAGCTATTGCAACTGTCGGAATTCCATTCCGACCCCCGGATCAAAATCTCACCTACCGTTCGGATTCCGCCAAAATTCAACCTTAGCCAATTCAAGCCTATTTCTACACCGGACCTCCAAATTCAATTCCGATCGCTCTCCTAGCTCACAAATGACCTCCCGGAGCTGACCGAATCATCAGAATTCGATTCCGAGCTCTCTAACTAAATAGTCAACTCCAGGTTGACTTTCCTTATTCAAGTTTCATTCAAAAAGGCTATATGCCTCATTTTCAGTCCAATTCACTCCTAACTCCCCCAATAGACTCTAGTACGTATATAAAAGCATGAATTAAGTAATTACAACATAACGGGGTGGTAATTCCCGTGACGACGGGCCGGGTCGTCACATTCTCCCCCTCTTAAGCAAACGCTCGTCGAAATGTGTTAAAAGCCGTATGCGTACTGGTATGGTGTGGCCCGAAATGCATTTTCACGACGTTGCAATTCTTTAAAAATTGAAAAGCGGAACATTAAAGCACATATTTGAAATATATAAAGAAATCAGATAAAAACAAATACGATAGTTGAGCGACCGGGCTAGAACCATAGAATCCAGGAGTGCTTAACACCTTCTCCCGGGTTAATAGTATTCCTTATTCAGATTTTTAGTTTCGCAGACTGTAAAACAAATTCATAATTTCCTTGGTTCGGGATTAAACCGGTGATTTGGGACACCATTATTTTCCCAAGTGGCGACTCTGAAAATTAAATAAATAAATCTCGTTCCGACTGTCCTTAAAGTGGAAAAACTCCTTACATGATATTATTATATCCCTTCTCGGGGTATAGTAGTAAATAGCGGGTATAAGTAGAAAAGGGAGATGTGACAACTCTGGCGACTCTGTTGGGGATAAGAAACCCAGAACTTTGGTTCAGGGTTTAAGAATTCGAGCTTAGTTAAATTGTTGTTTTTGTTTATATCTGATTTCCTTATATGCTTTGATTAATGTGCTACATGTTTACCGCTTTGATATTATGTGAACTGTATATAAAATTGTGCCGAAAACCCTTCTCTTCTTACCTCCGGGGATGTGCTTACTGGTTGAGACTCCCCTTTTTGTTAGTGTCAATACCAGAAATAAGAAAAGAGGCTGGACAAGTTACTAAGTTAGAAGATCCCGCGGGTCCTCGGTATGTAGCCCCCTCCTCGATCCGAGTTGTCCGCTCGGGTAGACAGTCTAGTACCAACGAAAAATCAGGATATTCAGCCTAGAATTAGGAAGATTATTTGCATCATATCAGACTTAGGGGACTTAACACAGGGGTTGGGTCCGTCTAGGACAGGTAACCCGGATATCAAAGACCGAGCATTATTATGTGTTGCATTTATTTATCCTGGGCCATTATGCTGACCGGCTAAATACCTGAAACCGAAAAAAAGAAAAGTATCAATTTTTAGAAAAACTAATGTCTAAATTCTGACGAAACGCTGTCGAAATTTTGACGAAAAAATACGAAAAATAGTCGTGTTAAGTCAATTTTGTCGAAATTAAAAACAGTTGGTCGTAAAACAATTTGACTGAACTACGCTGGTTTGATTCTCACCGGATGTGAGATATGTAGGCAACCCTCATCGGGTCCAACCACCCCTTTTGCAAAAATAACCAAAAAATGTCAAATTTTTGATTTGGTTATAAATAAGTCGGGTGATGCTATTCTTGCTTAAAATAAGCTGAATGTCCCTCAAAAGGACGTCGGAGGGCCGTTTTTGCAAGAATAGCCACTTTGAGTCATTTTAAATAATTTGCGGGCATAGCCTTGAAATATTCCTTGTGGAAATGTTGAAAGACCAGAGCCTCAAAATCAAGTTTGAGTCATCACTCAACTTTTCAAAAATAGCCACTTTATCAAATAAGCCATTACATGGCCGGGATTTTGCCTGAAATAGCCACATTTAGCATTAAAACTTTCTCAGTCTTGTGTTGGCTTGTGGCAATGCTGAATGATGCCCCATGGGTCCCGAGATGAGACATTTTGATTTAATCATCAAATTTGTAGTTTCTTAAATAAAATTTTGCAAAAATAGCCACTTTGTCAAACAAGCCATTACGTGGCCAATTTATGAAAAATAGTCAATTGACATAAAAAAACTTCTCAATCTTGTGTTGGATTGTGGCGATGCTGAACGATGCCCCATGAGCCCCAGGATGAGAAAATTTTTGAGTTTATTTTCTTAAATAAAATTTTGCAAAAATAGTCACTTTGCCAAAATAAGCCATAAGATGGCCAATCTTGTAAAGATAGTCATAATTGATATTAAAAATGTCTTTATTCTTGTAGAAATCTCTGGCACAAGATTTTTCATCAAAGTTTGTAGTTGGAGTCGGCTTCTATAATTTTCCTTTAAAGAAAACAAATTTAAAAATAAAATAAACATCGGTTTATTCTAGCATTACGCTCGGTCTGATTCATGCGGGGTCATGATACGTAGGCAATCCACATAGGATTCGACCATAACCAAAAAAAAATCTACAAAAAGGCAAAAAGAAAAGAAAATAGCGGAAAAACAAAGGAAATCAATAAGCGAAATACGTTAATGCTAACATGGTGGTTTTGTTTTGTTAATCCAGAAAGTTGAGGTGGTTGGTTGTGGTAAACTGGAGAACAAGATTCAAGGAAAATGGTAACTGACGTCGAAGTTGTTACGAGTGCTCAAAAGACTTGGGGTCAGAGAGTTAAACAAGGGTCTACTGTGGTTAAGGAAAATAGAACACTGAAACAACAAATGACCAAAATGCGTCAAGCATGGGCTAATGGCCGGAGACAACCTTCTCGTGAGTCGCAATTTGCTATACAGCAACAACAAGACCACTTTCCCGAATACCAGTCGTACTCATTTGATCTTCCTGGGAACATCGAGAAGCCTACCCGGAAGTAGGTACAGGAAGAAATAGCCCAAAGAATGGAAAGATTAGAACAACAGCTGAATAACACACAAGCAATGGCAGGTCAAAAGAGTGTTGCCTTCAGAGATCCATGTATGTTCCCCGATATCCACTTACCTCCTGGTTTCAAGGTTCCCTAATTTGAAAAGTACAATGGACATGGAAACCCCATAACCCACCTAAAGAGGTATTGCAACCAATTAAGAGGTGTGGGAAGAAATGAAGAATTGCTTATAGCTTATTTCGGGGAAAGCCTCTCGGGAGTAGCATCTGAATGGTTTTGGGATCAAGACACATCTTGTTGGCACGTCTGGGATGACATGACATGGGCCTTTATCAAACAGTTTCAATACAATATCGACATTTCCCCAGACAGTATTTCCCTTTCTAAACTAAAAAAGAAACCAACTGAAAGTTTCAGAGAATATGCTATCAAATGGAGAGAGCATGCAGCTAAGGTAAGCCACCCATGGATGATAATGAGTTAGCCACTGTTTTCCTTCAGGCTCAATAGCCGGATTACTTTCAAAACATGATATCTGCCGTTGGTCAATCCTTTGAGGAAATAATCAAATTGGGAGAAATGGTGGAAGACGGTCTTAAGACAGGCAGAATTATAAGTCAAATAGCTCTCAAAGATGCAGCTCAAGATGTCCAAAGTGAATATGGCAATGCAAATGGGAGGGATGAAGAAATCATGATGTTATCAGGGTCGAGAAGAGGTCCTATGAGAACATCTCGAAGGTATATACAGCCTCATCAGGTTTTCCATGGCCCCCTTAAACATTACTACCTGCCTCAGAACCCTACATACTCTGTTGATCTAGTCCATATTGTTTCCCAATCTTTAAATAACCCAAGAAAGTGAGCACGAACATCACGAAATCTCCACCAACCTATGTAAAATTTTCAAGCACGTTATAACCCACATCCAAGCCAGGGGTATGGAAAGGAACAAAAGTTGAAAGATAATTTTACACCAATAGGAGAGTCCTATGCAAGCTTGTTTGAGAAGTTAAAACAACATGACATGATTGCACCCATTCCTATAAATCGGGTGGATCAACGTGTGAGAAGCTTTGACTCATCTAAAAGGTGTGAATACCACTCCAATGCTTTGGGGCACAATGTGGAAAATTGTCGAAATTTGAAAAGAGAAATACAAAGGATGATCCAGGAAAATTTTATTCAAAACAATGGCGTTCAGAATATCATGTTGTATCGATTACATGAGGAGGCACACTTGGTGGGAATGATGCCCGATGACGAGGGGGATGAGAATCTTCTTGGGAAATTGTCATCTAAAGTTGACACTATTGAAACAAGTAGTGGTCTTGGCAACATCAATTCAGAATTCAGTGGCTAAGATGCCATGCTTGGAAATTGGGAAGACGCTCCACCTCTTGGAGTTTTGGTGGTTTATTTTGGTGTCATTTCTGTTGCTCGGGTTATTTTAGGGTTAAAGTCCAGACATTGTCTTGGGAGTCAAAACCCTTGTATCTTTCCGCTTTGCTTTGTTTAGTAATAAATTTGTTTTGTGCCGTCTAGGTTTGTAATTCTAGTCTAGTCTGTTCATTTTGTTGTTCGTCTTGTTGTTTTAACCCATCAGTTTAATACAACTCTCCGTTTCCCGTCATTTCTAGTCATCCCATTTCTAATCACTTTACAATTCTTCTCATAACTGATTTTAACAACATGACATGCACATAAGTCTCAACCTGATTTTAAAATTCAAATTAGCAATGAAACAATGTTGAAGTTGTAAAGATACTCGGAAGAAACAAAACTTATAGGAATACTGTGAAGCCTGAACGAAGTGAAACTGGAAAATAAAGGGTAAAGAAATGCCTCGAAAATGCATCATGCTTCATCGGTTTAAAGTCAAAGGCAAGAGTACTTCAAGACTAAAGGAGCCATTCGTGGTATCGAGATTATTGCCCAATGGCACTAACAATCGGCAATACAGAAAGCAAATATGTGGATCAATCGAAAAGTGTTTAACTGAGTAGTTTGTACTAGGTAGCTTTCGAAGATTGGAATGACGAAGACATTCCATTCTGCTATCCAAACACTTTATCCATTGTTATCCCTTTGAGCCTTGTTATATTTTTCTTTCATGTCCCTCTTTCGGTATCAACAACAAAAATCAAGGACCGAGCGGGGAAATCAAGTGGAGAAACAAAACAAAGGGAAAAGAAGAGAAAAAGAAAGGAGAAAAGAAGAGAAAAGGAAAAAGAAAGAAAGAAAAAAAAGAAAAAGAAGAAAAGAAAAGGAAAAGAAAGAAAAGAATGCAAAGAAAAGAAGAAGAATTGTGATAAGTCAAATCACAACAATGAAGCGATCTTATGATCCGAACTACATTTTGACTTGATCCCGAAAGAATATGTAGGAAGCCTCACTGAGGTTCAGTCACAACAGAAGAAAAGTCCAAGAATCCCCAAAGAATGAAACTGGCCCAAAAGATATGGTTGTTGAAGAATACGATTCCGAAAGTTGTAATCTTTAACCCACGTTGAAGTATTTTGAACCTTTATATCATTCTTTCTAAATCCCATCCAAAAGCATGCATTACGGTCCATAGAAAGACCTTCCGATCAATCTTCAAGAAATGCCGAGTCAAACGAGCAAAGATGAATCACATAAGGGGCAACACTCTAGTCCGAACAAAGGAAAATGAAGAATTCAAGAAATGATGAGAACCACCACGAGACTACAAGATGAGAGAAATCAAATGAGAGAGTCTAATAGGTGAAAACCCTCACGGGCACCGTAAGGCGACAGTGAAATCAAATAAAAATCAAAATGAGAGAGGCTTGATGGTGAAAACCCTCTAGGCACTACAAGTCGATTAAGGATTATGAATCAGATTTGGCAAATGGAGTATTGAAGACCAGTTTCATGGAAAATTGCAACAAGAGATGAATTTCAGATTTGCTATACAGAGAAGGCTAAAAGTGCATGTCAAGGTCGCTAGAGCCGGTATTCACATTCGATGGGTCATTCTTCTGTAGGTTTCTTATTAGGAAGCTTCTCTCCCCACTTTCTCTTTTACTCTATTCTTCCCACTTTGCTTATTTTTCTTTCTTCTTGAGTCTGTCGGGTCATAACAAATAAAGAAATTATTTTAAAATTTTCCATCAAGCTTTCCAATTGCACGAGATGGGATTTGGCCAAAACATCAAATTGTCGTAAGTCAAGAACAATGTCAGACATGATTGAGTTGCCCGTCCTCAATAAGCACAACAAATGAAGTTAACAAAGAGTGGTACAACAATGACAATCAAAATCTTCCCAAAAAAATTATCATGACTAGTGACGACACAATAAAGACCTTGAAGGCAAGGCTGGTGATTTAAACCAAAAGAACAACACGTGCAATGAAGAGAGACACAAAGGTCGGCAGAGTGCCAACTCGGGAACAATATAACAAATGGAAATATGGGGTTCGAACGAAGAGGAGGTATATCCTCTGACAAAGGAATGAGTCAGTCAAGAAACATTCAAGATCTTCAAATGAAATCATTGAAGGAAAAATAAACTTTAAGATTAGAGTCTATGAGATTCGTCAAGAAAGGAACAACATACATGCTGTAAGGGAGGAGGGTTTGAACGAAGAAGAAGTGAAAATGGATATTCGAAAGAAATCAGTTATCAGGGAAGTGAAAGAACAATTGCCATCAAAGCTCAAGGCCACAACCAACCACCGCATTTTAAACTGACAGATTTTTCTTTGCTTCGAAACATGTATAAAAGATATGCTACAAGAGAATTATCAGACTGGGGCGAAAAATTTTCTATCATGTTAAAATTTTCTTGAAATCGGGTAGTCATTTGAAGAGCATGAAGGTAAATACAATTGTTTTTTAAGGTGGACAATTCAAGTCGGAAGGTAAATAGAACAAGTTTTGGACAATGATAAGATAAAAGAAAAGAATCTTAGTCTGCTGAAACTATCACCTAAGATGAAAATCTTAGTTTGATGAATTTTTCACCTAAGATAAAAAGAACGAATCTTAGTTTGTTGAATCTTTCACCTAAGATGAAAATCTTAGTGTGATGAATTTTTCACCTAAGATAAAAAGAAAGAATCTTAGTTTGTTGAAATTTTCACCTATGATGAAATCTTAATCTGATGAATTTTTCACCTATGATAAAGGGATAATGTAATTTGAAAACAAAAGGAAGGCAGAAGTCAATAAAAGGAAAGGCATAATGTGGAAATATGAAAGGCATAATTTGAAAATGAAAGTAGAAGTCAAAAAAAGAAAGAAAAGTTTGTCGAATTTGAAAGCTTAAGAAAGTCTGAATTGAAAATGGACCCAATTTGATGAATTATCTCCTGGAGTCGTAATCTCAGTCCGATGGATCTTCCTCCTGAGACCACACAGAAAATGGACCCAGTCTGATGAATTATCTCCTGGAGTCATAATCTCGGTCCGATGGATCTTCTTCCTGAGACCAAACAGAAAATCGACCTAGTCTGATGAATTATCTTCTAGAGTCAAAATCTCAGTCTGATGGATCTTCCTCCTGTGACTACACAGAAATGGACCCAGTCCAATGAGAATCAAAATCTTAGTCTGTTGAAACTTTCTCCTAAGATGAAAGGTCTTAGTCTGATGAATCTTTCACCTAAGATAAATTTTAGTCACAAAGTAACACAAAAGTTTTCATTTCTGCATCAGGCGCCCACCTGGATAACAAGGGAATACTTTTCTACATTTTAATTTCTGCTTAGGCGCCCACCTGTATAACAAGGGAATACTTTCTGCAAAATAAAAGTTTTTCTTTTCTAACAAAGTAACATCATAATATATTGAAAGACCATACTGGGCAGAGGAAAAAGTTTTCTTTATTTATTTTTTTGCAATAAGCAGGTACCAAGCTAGAAAACGGAAAAAGACATTTTTGTTGAAGTCATACAAATGAAAGAAGCAACATGTTTGAAGCAAGTTACAAACAAAAGATTTATCAAAGAATGGAAGATGCAAATAAAGAGCAGTATGCAAGATACAAGTTCAAGGCAATAACAAGAATGCCATTAGAAGAATACAAGATACAAGTTCAAGGTATCACAAGAACAAATTAGAAGGCATAGATATGATTTTTTGTAATTCATATACTATAGCTTAGGCTAGTTTCTTTTATTTTTACAATGGTGTAATAAGGGGCCAGTCAGCAGTAACAACAGCAACAACAGTGAGATCACAATCCCTGGTAGTTTTAAACTATCAGACCTTTCCGAACTACACTGACCTGATTCCTGTTTAGCCCAGGATATGTAGGTAGGGGTGGCAATTTAAGCCCAAACCCATCTAACCCGCCCAACTAGCCCAGAGATTAATGGGTTGGGCTACAACCATTTTAGCTTATGGGTCAATTTGGGTTGAGCCCAAGTTAACCCATTATTTTTATAGCCAATTCTAACCCATTTAACAGCCCAAATATAACCTATGAAACTCACCCAAAACAAAGTATCTCAACCTAACTTATTTAGAAATTTACTTAGTTGCTCCAATTTTTTTATTTTTCGTATTTTTAATTTTCTATTATGTTGTTTTTCTACGCCACTCACTCACCCACCCCACCACATCCCACCCAACCCCCTACACCCCTACCCCGCGCAAAACCCCTATAAAAGATAATTTTCTATTCTGTTATTTTTCATTTTTTCTGCCATCCCACCACACCCCACCATAACCCCCATTTAACTCCCCTCCCCGCGCGAACCCCCTAAAAAAAATTATTTTTTATTTTTATTTTTAATTTTTAATTTTTGTTTTTAGTTTTTCTTCCACCCCACCCCATCCTAATAATATCCCTCCCCCCCACACACACACCTTACCCCACAGTGCCAAACCCCTAAAAAAATTTATTTTTTATTTTTATTTTTGAATTTTTATTTTTTGTTTTTTAATTTTTCTACCACCCTACCATACCCCCTATCCCCTAGCCCCTACCCCTCCCTCACCACGCAAATTCCCTAAAAAATTCATTTTTTTGTTGTATTTTTAATTTTTTATTATTTTATTTTTCTACACCTTCTTCCCATACCCCACCTATGCCCCCTCCCCCTCACCCCCACCCCGGGCGCAAACCCTTTTATAAAAAATAGTATGCAAGATGAGCATGATTTTAAAATATGGGTCATGTTGGGCGGGTTGGGTTATGATCCATTGTTTAGCCCATCTTGACCCAGCCCATTTTAACCCAAATTCACTTTGGGCTGGGTTGGGCAATGACCCATTTATTGACTAACCCATCTTGACCCGCCCAAATTCAGCCTAACCCGCCCATTTGCCACCCCTATATGTAGGCATCCTCTGAAGCAGGGTGCGGTCAAAATATTTTAAAATGCTTCACTACAGAATACTCGAATGGGTAAAAATCGCTTATATTTGCTCACTTATCTTTGCACGAAAACTCTTCGTGTCCCCGAGCAAAGAGGGGAAGCTGTGAGCACGTGATTTTTACCCAACATATGAGTTGTTCCCATAAAATTCAAATAAATAATTTTTCCTTATTTTTAATAATTTGTGTGAATTTTGTGTTAATTGTTTGCATGTTATTTTGTACATGATTAGTTAAATAAAAATAAAAAACAATGTGCATTTTTTGCATTTAGTAGGTATTAATTCATTTTTACAATTTAAAGAAAAATCAAAGTAGCATTTTTGTGCTTTAATTAACCAAAATTCACTTTGGGCTGGGTTGGGCAATGACCCATTTATTGACTGACCCATCTTGACCCGCCCAAATTCAGCCCAACCCACCCATTTGCCACCCCTATATGTAGGCAACCTCTGAAGCAGGGTGCGGTCAAAACATTTTAAAATGCTTCACTACAGATTACTCGAATGGGTAAAAATCGCTCATATTTGCTCACTTATCTTTTCACGGAAACTCTTCGTGTCCCCGAGCAAAGAGGGGCAGTTGTGAGCACGTGATTTTTACCCAACATATGAGTTATTCCCATAAAATTCAAATAAATAATTTTTCCTTATTTTTAATAATTTGTGTGAATTTTGTGTTAATTGTTTGCATGTTATTTTGTACATGATTAGTTAAATAAAAATATAAAAAATGTGCATTTTTTGCATTTAGTAGGTATTAATTCATTTTTACAATTTAAAGAAAAATCAAAGTAGCATTTTTGTGCTTTAATTAAAAAATGGTCAAATAAAGTTTAACAAATTTAACAAAAATAAAAAATAATTACACAATTGGAAAATACAGGAAATACAAAAGAAAAGTAAAATACAACAAAATACAAAAAATCAGAAAATAGAAAAAAACAAAATACAAAATATTATAAGAACAATAAAGGAAAAGAATAATAGATCAAATTGGGCCAATTTGGCCAGCCCAAACAAATTACCCAAAACCTTCCCTACGCCCAGGCCCAAAATATTAATTACCCGGTCCGGACTGAAAAAATCACAACAATGATGTTTGAGCGTCGTTCAATACTAGGCGTTGAAATTACCATATATAACGGTCATGATTCAACCATACATAATTAATAAACACAATTATTAAATCCTAAAATCAAAAGACTCTCATATATACCCTCCCCGTCTCTCCACAGGCCAACAGTAACGCCGCCTGTCACGACCCAAATCCGGTCGTGATGGCGCCCAACAATCAAGCTAGGTCAGCCCAGACCAACAATTTAATTATCACAAAATACCGGTCCCCAAATGGACAACCCAAGAAGAATATATGAGTTTAAGAACTCCAATAATAATAATATTGAACAAAAGTACCGACACTCCCAAAGATCCGGAGTCACAAGTCTAGAGCCTCTAACAAACCCAACAGGAATAGAGAGTACTCTATAGAAATACTCAAGTCTGAATACAAAATACGGAATAACAACCGGAAAGGAGAGGAGAAGCTAGGTTTTGCGAACGTAGGCAGCGCTACCTCAACAACTCGATATAACACCGCAACCGTCCGGAATCGCCCGTCTACTGCTCCTGAGTACCCGAGTCCGCACACAAAAGGTGTAGGGAGTAGGGGTGAGTACTAAATACTCAGTGAGTAATAAATATATAAAAGTAGCCGAAGATAAGAAATCCACAAAATACCACAATATGAAGCTACACTACGGTCCGAATCTCCTACGAACTAGCATCAACAGTACAATTCAGCTACCACGGAGTAATTTAACAAATAAAGATGCAATGCAATGCACATAACCGCTATGGCGTGTAGCCCGATCCAATTTAACGTCGACGGCGCTCACCGGGGGTGTGTACAGACTCCGGAGGGGCTCCTACAGCCCAAGCGCAACACTACTGTGGCGTGCGGCCCGATCCTCATATCAACCACTGCGGCGTGCAGGCCCGATCCCATGCTCAATCCACAATAAGCAAATAAGTCACAAAACAGTTCATTTTTCTTACTTCCAGTTTCCAGTTCATAATTTATGAAAGATACTTTAACTTTATTAATTTTTCAAAAGCCGGTGACTTAGCATTTCAAAAAAGGTGATTTCAATTTCCAGGACTGAGATCAGTGATTCAAGCAATTATAGCTATCACATAAATATTGTCCTCTAAGGACGCTACAGATCGGCACAAGGCTCCAAACAAGGCTTACAGCCCACAAATATATCAAATACAATGTATTTCCAACACTAATAACATATTATACATTTCTGGGATGGACCAAGTCTCAATCCCCAGTCACAATCAATCCCGTACCTGCCACGGTGTGCGAGCCACGCCCTACTAGCGTCACAATGTGCTAAGCCGGGGTTTCGAACCCTCGGGCTACCATATACACAAACTACTCACCTCTAGCCGGTCGTAGACTCGTCCGCGATGCCTTTTCCTTTGAATTTAGCTCCCTCGTGCGTAGAATCTAGTCAAACCGCAATAATTATATCAAATACGGGTCAAAGAATCATAACCCATTTCAATTTACATGAAATTCGCATAAATACACTAAGTTGGCAAAACCCGACCCCGGGCCCACTGCTCGGAAAAATTCCGAAATTAGTACCAACGCGACCCTCGTCTCGCCACGAGTCCGTGCATATAAAATTTGTCGAAATCGGAGTTCAAATGGCCTTCCAAATCCAAAAATCCCGTTTTCAATACTTAGGCCACAATTCTTCAAAATTCTACCCAAATTCATGAAGATTGATGTTAATTCTACCATAAAATGATGTTTTTGAGTCAAGAATCTTACCTCCGACGAATATCCGATGACTTCTCAGTGATTTCCTCGAGTTTTCTTCTCTCTAGGGCTCAAAATTATGTTTTGGGGGTGTAAACCCGTAAGCCTTCTGTTTCTGGATTTTATTCACTGCCAGAGCTTTTTGCTCTTCGCGTTCGCGTGAGCTCCCACGCGTTCGCGATGAACAGCCCCCTCTTTCTCTACGCGAACGCGACGACTCCCACGCGTTCGCGATGCCCGTCTCCGACTTACCCTACGCGAACGCGAACCACTCCACGTGTTCGCGAAGAACAATATTCCCAGCCACCTATTTTCCTTCTACGCGTTCGCGATACACCTCCCGCGAACGCAAAGCACACTCCCACGACCCTACGCGAACGCGACCACTGTAACGCGAACGTGATGCACACGATCCCTGGCCTTCGCGAACGCGTCTCCCCTTCCCGCAAACGCGATGCACTGATAAGCTTGGCCTTCGCGAACGCGGCCCTTGCCATGCGAACGCAAAGGCTTAAAGGCCTGGGCAGAACCTGCAGTTTTTCTGCAGATTTTTGCCAAGTCCAAATGCCCGGTTGATGGTCCGAAAACATCCCGAGGCCCCCGGGACCCCAACGAAAACCACCAACGTACTCCAAAACATGATACGGACTTGTTCCAATCATAAAAACACCATATTAAACATTAAAATCTCCATTTACTCACGAATTCAAGCCTAAGTTTCTCCAACACTTTCAAAACTAACATTCAATCCAAAACCCGATCAAACGATGTCCGAATGACCTAAAAATTTGCAGACACATCCAAAATCACATAACGAAGTTGCAGAAATTGTCGGAATTCCATTCCGACCCCCGGATCAAAATATCACCTACCATCCGGTTTTCGCTAAAAATCAACCTTCGCCAATTCAAGCCTAAAACTACACCGGACCTCCGAATTCAATTCCGATTGTTCTCCTAAGTCATAAATGATCCCCCGGAACTATTCGAATCATCAGAATCCGGTTCCGAGCACTCTAACTCAATAGTCAACTCTTGGTTGACTTTCCATATTCAAGCTTCCTTCAAGCATGCTATTTGCTTCATTTTCAATCCAAATCACTCCTAATTCACCCGATATATTCTAATACTGATTTAAAAGCATAATATATGTAAATGCAAGGTAACGGGGTGGTAATTCCCGTAACGACGGGCCGGGTCGTTACATTCTCCCCAACTTAAACAAACGCTCGTCCGCGAGCGGGTTAAGAAACATACCCGGAGCATCAAACAAGTGTGGATATCTGCTCCGCATTTCCTGCTCGGTCTCCCAAGTTGCTTCCTCCACGGGACGACCTCTCCACTGCACTTTCACTGAAGCTATATCCTTGGATCTCAGCTTACGAACCTGTCGACCCAAAATGGCTACTGGTTCCACATCATAAGTCAAATCCTCATCTAGCTGTATCGTGCTGAAGTCCAACACATGAGACGGGTCTCCGACATACTTCCGGAGCATAGATACACGGAACACCGGGTGAACTCCCGACAAACTGGGCGGCAAAGCAAGCATAAAAGCCACCTCCCCAACTTTCCTAAGCACCTCAAAAGGTCCAATGAACCTTGGGCTCAACTTTCCTTTCTTTCCAAACCTCATAACACCCTTCATAGGCGAAACCTTCAGCAACACCTTCTCACCTACTGAATAAGACACATCTCGGACCTTCTGGTCTGCATAACTCTTCTGACGCGACTGAGCTGTGTGTAGTCTCTCCTGAATCACCTTCACCTTGTCTAAGGATCTTGGACTAACTCTGTACCCAACAACCTAGCCTCGCCGGGCTCGAACCAACCAACTGGAGACCTACACCGTCTCCCATATAAAGCTTCATACGGTGCCATCTGAATGCTGGACTGATAGCTATTATTATAAGCAAACTCCGCAAGAGGAAAATAATCAGCCCATGAACCACCGAAATCAATGACACAAGCACGCAACATATCTTCTAATATCTGAATAGTACGCTCAGACTGCCCATCCGTCTGTGGATGAAATGCTGTGCTCAGCTCTACCTGTGAACCCAACTCTCGCTGAAATGTCCTCCAGAACTGAGAAGTGAACTGGGTACCTCTGTCCGATATAATAGAAATAGGAACTCCATGCAATCTCACTATCTCACGGATGAATATCTCTGCCAACCGCTCTGAGGAATAAGTAGTACACACTGGGATGAAGTGAGCCGACTTGGTCAACCTATCCACCACCACCCAAACTGAATCAAACTTCCTCGTTGTCCGAGGGAGTCCACTAACAAAGTCCATAGTTATTCTTTCCCACTTCCACTCCGGAATATCAATACGTCGGAATACACCACCAGGTCTCCGATGCTCATACTTGACCTGCTGACAGTTTAGACACCGAGCCACATGGCTCACAATATCTTTCTTCATCTTTCTCCACCAGTAATGCTGCTTCAAATCCTGGTACATCTTCGCGGCTCCTGGATGAATAGAATACCGCGAGCTGTGGGCTTCCTCCAATATC
Source organism: Nicotiana noctiflora (assembly GCA_032618575.1). NCBI lineage: Eukaryota > Viridiplantae > Streptophyta > Magnoliopsida > Solanales > Solanaceae > Nicotiana > Nicotiana noctiflora. The sequence goes on along the minus strand of JASVEL010000853.1, from coordinate 329,097 downwards.
AATTCACGAAGGCCGTCAACGTTGGGCACGCATATCCGGCCCTGCATCCGCAATACACCATCACTATCAATAGTGACATCCCTGGCATCATCATGCTGAACTCTGTCCTTAAGGACAAGTATGTGTGGATCATCATACTGGCGCTCTCGAATACGATCATATAAAGAAGAACGAGCTACTACACAAGACATCACCCGACTGGGCTCAGAAATATCCAGCCTCACCATCTGATTAGCTAAAGCCTGAACATCAACTACTAGGGGTCTCTCCCCAACTGGAATATACGCCAAACTGCCCATACTAATGGCCTTCCGGCTCAATGCATCAGCCACTACATTGGCTTTCCCGGGATGATACAAGATAGTAATATGATAGTCTTTAAGCAATTCAAGCCATCTCCGCTGCCTCAAATTTAGATCTTTTGCTTAAACAAATGCTGAAGGTTGCGGTGATCTGTATATACATCACAAGATACACCATATAGGTAATGCCTCCAAATCTTCAAGGCATGAACAATAGCTGCTAACTCCAAATCATGAACGGGGTAGTTCTTCTCGTGGGGCTTTAGCCGACGAGAAGCATATGCAATAACTCTACCCTCCTGCATCAACACACAACTAAGCCCAACTCTAGAAGCATCACAATACACCATATATGACCATGAGGCTCATGGCAACACAAGTACTGGAGCTGTGGTCAAAGCCTCCTTGAGCTTCTGGAAGCTCTCCTCACATTCATCAGACCACACAAATGGAGCATTCTTCTGTGTCAACTTAGTCAACGATGAAGCAATAGATAAGAAACCCTGAACAAACCGGCGATAATAGCCTGCCAAGCCGAGAAAACTCCGAATCTCTGTAGCTGAGGAAGGTCTGGGCCAATTGTGCACCGCCTCGACCTTCTGTAGATCAACCCGAATACCATCACTAGACACTATATGTCCCAGAAAACCGACAGTATCAAGCCAGAACTCACACTTAGTGAATTTTGCATAGAGCTTCTCTTCTCTCAACCTCTGCAATACCACCCTCAAATGATGTGCATGCTCCTCTTGGCTGCGTGAATACACCATAATATCATCAATAAACACAATTACAAAAGAATCAAGGTACGGCCAAAATACACTATTCATCAAGTGCATGAATGCAGCTGGAGCATTAGTCAACCCGAAAGACATCACCAGGAACTCGTAGTGCCCATATCGCGTCCTGAATGCTGTCTTCATAATGCCTGAGTCCCCGACCTTCAACTGATGATAGCCCGATCGAAGATCAATCTTAGAAAATACACTAGCTCTCTGGAGCTGATCAAATAGGTCCTCAATACGAGGCAATGGGTATTTATTCTTCACTGTTACCTTGTTCAGCTGCCTGTAATCAATGCACATTCTCATTGTGCCATCTTTCTTCTTCACGAACAACACCGGTGCACCCCAAGGTGACACACTCGGACGAATGAAACCCTTATCTAAGAGTTCCTTAAGCTGTTCTTTCAATTCTTTTAACTTTGCTGGTGCCATGCGATAGGGAGGAATAGAAACGGGCCGAGTGCCCGGCACCAAGTCAATACCAAAATCAATATCTCTGTCAGGCGGCATGCCTGGCAGGTCTGCTGGAAATACATTCGGAAACTCCCTCACAATGGGGACCGAATCAAGACTGGGTGTCTCAGCCTCAACATTTCTAATGAAGGCCAAATAAGATAAACATCCCTTGCCAATCATTCGTTGGGCCTTTATATAAGAAATCACCATGTCGGACACATAATCAGTCAAGCCACGCCACTCGATCCTCGGATTACCTGGAATAGCTAGTGTGACTGTCTTGGCATGACAGTCCAGAATCGCATGGTAAGGAGATAGCCAATCCATGCCTAGAATTACATCGAAATCTACCATGCCCGGTAGTAATAAATCAACTCGGGTCTCCGGACCCCCAATAGTAATAATACAGGATCGATATACCTGATCCACAACAACAGTATCCCCCACTGGGGTAGACACATGTACGGGAAAAGCAAGAATACCACGGGTCATACCCAAATGATGTGCAAAATAAGTAGAGACATAAGAATAGGTGGATCCGGGATCAAATAAGACAGAAACATCCCTGTGGCAGACTGAGATAATACTTGAAATGACCGCATCTAAAGCACTAGTATCCTTCCTATCCGGAAGAGCATAGAAATGAGCCTGACCTCCACCAGTACGATCCTCGCCCCTAGGGCGACCTCTGGATACCTGGCCACCAGTCCTAGCTGACTGTGCTGGCGCTGAAGAAACAGGAGTAGAAGACGAAGGCTGATCCCTCTGCTGAGACCGCTTACGAAGCCACTGAGGACACTCTCTCCTGATATGGCCCAAATCACCGCACTCAAAACAACGGCCTGAAGATGGAAGAAGGGGCTGCTGAGGACCCCTCGCTACCGATGATCCCTGTGCTGAGGAAACAGGAGCAGAGCTCTGAGCTGGAAGAGCACTCAGTGCAGGCTGACTCTGCTGACGGTTCTGCTGACCCTGATAACCCTGATGGCCCTGCCGACCACGATCTGATGAAACCCCACTGGACTCTGCACGTCCATACTGATGAGACCTGAAAGAGCGACCTCTGCTATGCTGAAATTGGCCCATAGACGGAGCACCACTGTAACTGCCAGTACCACTAGGCCTCTTAGCCTCTCTCTCCTCCCGCTCTCTGCGGCGATCTGTCTCAATATGACGGGCAGCATCAACCACCTCCTCAAATGTAACTGCCGAAACTCTCTCCCTGGTCATCAATATGCGGATGGGGTGAATAAGTCCATCAATAAATCTTCGAATCCTCTCTCCGTCTGTAGGAACCATCCACATGGCATGACGGGCCAACTGTGTGAATCTCATCTCGTACTGATTAACCGTCATCTCTCCCTGCTTCAACCACTCGAACTGACGTCGCAGCTCCTCTCTCTGAGACTGAGGCACGTACTTCTCCAAAAATACCGTGGAGAACTGCGGCCAAGTGAGGGGCACTGCCCCAGCGGGCCTACGCCTCTCGAAATCTTCCCACCACTGAAATGTTGCACCTGTGAACTGAAAAGTGGTGAATGAAACACCGCTGGACTCTAGAATACCCGCGGTGCGAAGCATGCGCTGACATCTGTCAAGAAAACCCTGGGCGTCCTCGCCCTCAGCACTACTGAATGTCGGAGGCTGTAGCCTCTCAAATCTCTCCAAACGACGCTGCTCATCGTCGGGCATAACTGGAACCATATAAGCAGGAGTTGGTGCAACGGGCGCAACTGGCTGAACTGGCTCGGGTGTGTGAGCCACGGGGGTCTGATTCCCTCCCCCTGCCTGTGAAGAAGATACTGCAGCAGTAGCTGCGACTACTTGAGCCACGCCTGTGCACACCGATAAGATCTGAGCCAAGGTCTCCTGAAGGCCTGGTATGACAATGGGCACTGCCGGTGCCTGAACCTGAGTTGTCGGAGCGTCTGCCGCTGGAATCTGGTCTTGAGTCTGGGCCACTGGTGTAGGAATCTGACCTTGAGTCTGGTCAGCTGGTGGGTCAGCAGGTGCTGGCACTGCTGCCCTACCTCTACCACGACCGCGGCCTCTGAGTACCAATGGTGGTCGTCCGCCACGTCCGTTAGCACGTGTTCTCGCCATCTGCGAGAGAATAGAATATGGAAATGTTTAATTTCATGGCAACACAAATTGCACGATATGAATCCAAGAAAATGAGGTTTTTCCTAAAGTTTCTGTAGCCCTCCGAGGATAGATACGGACGTCTACTTACCGATCCGCGAAAGCCAACTAAATCGGCTCATGACTCGCGAGTCCTAATAACCTAGGGCTCTGATACCAACTTGTCACGACCCAAATCCGGCCGTGATGCCGCCCAACAATCAAGCTAGGCCTGCCAGACCAACAATTTAATTATCACAAAATACCAGGTCCCCAAATGGACAACCCAAGAAGAATATATGAGTTTAAGAACTCCAATAATAATAATACTGAACAAAATACCGACACTCCCAAAGATCCGGAGTCACAAGTCTAGAGCCTCTAACAAACCCAACAGGAATAGAGAGTACTGTATAGAAATACTCAAGTCTGAATACAAGATACAAAATAACAACTGGAAAGGAGAGGAGAAGCTAGGTTCTGCGAACGTAGGCAGCTACCTCAGCAACTCGATATGACACTGCAAACGCTGGAAATGCCTGTCTACTGCTCCTGAGTACCCGAGTCTGCACACAAAAGGTGCAGGGAGTAGGGGTGAGTACTAAGTACTCAGTGAGTAATAAATATATAAAAGCAGCTGAAGGTAAGAAATCCACAAAATACCACAATATGAAGCTACACTACAGTCCGAATCTCCTACGAACTAGCATCAACAATACAATACAGCTACCACAGAGTAATTCAACAAATACAGATGCAATGCAATGCACATAACCGCTACGGCGTGTAGCCCGATCCAATTTAACGTCGACGGCGCTCACTGGGGGTGTGTACAGACTCGGAGGGGCTCCTACAGCCCAAGCGCAATGCTGCTGCGGCGTGCAACCCGATCCTCACATCAACCACTGCGGCGTGCAGCCCGATCCCATACTCAGTCCACAATAAGCAATTAAGTCACAAAACAATTCATTTTTCTTACTTCCAGTTTCCAGTTCACAATTTATGAAAGATACTTTAACTTTATTAATTTTTCAAAAGCCGGTGACTTAGCATTTCAAAAAAGGTGATTTCAATTTTCAGGACTGAGATCAGTGATTCAAGCAATTATAGCTATCACATAAATATTGTCCTCTAAGGACGCTACAGGTCGGCACAAGGCCCCAAACAAGGCTTACCACCCACAAATATATCAAATACGGTGTATTTCCAACATTAATAGCATATTATTTACATCCGGGATGGACCAAGTCTCAATCCCCAATCACAATCAATCCCGCACCTGCCACGGTGTGCGAGCCACGCCTACTAGCGTCACAATGTGCTAAGCCGGGGTTTCGAACCCTCAGGCTACCATATACACAAACTACTCACCTCTAGCCGGTCGTAGACTCGTCCGCGATGCCTTTTCCTTTGAATTTAGCTCCCTCGTGCGTAGAATCTAGTCAAACCACAATAATTATATCAAATACGGGTCAAAGAATCATAACCCATTTCAATTTACATGAAATTCGCATAAATACACTAAGTTGGCAAAACCCGACCCCGGGCCCACTGCTCGGAAAAATTCCGAAATTAGTACCAACGCGACCCTCGTCTCGCCACGAGTCCGTGCATATAAAATTTATCGAAATCGGAGTTCAAAATGGCCTTCCAAATCCAAAAATCCCGTTTTCAATACTTAGGCCACAATTCTTCAAAATTCTACCCAAATTCATGAAGATTGATGTTAATTCTACCATAAAATGATGTTTTTGAGTCAAGAATCTTTCCTCCGATGAATATCCGATGACTTCTCAGTGATTTCCTCGAGTTTTCTTCTCTCTAGGGCTCAAAATTATGTTTTGGGGGTGTAAACCCGTAAGCCTTCTGTTTCTGGATTTTATTCACTGCCAGAGCTTTTTGCTCTTCGCGTTCGCGTGAGCTCCCACGCGTTCGCGATGAACAGCCCCCTCTTTCTCTACGCGAACGCGACGACTCCCACGCGTTCGCGATGCCCGTCTCCGACTTACCCTACGCGAACGTGAACCACTCTACGCGTTCGCGAAGAACAATATTCCCAGCCACCTATTTCCCTTCTGTGCGTTCGCGATACACCTCCCGCGAACGCGAAGCACACTCCCACGACCCTACGCGAACGCGACCACTGTAACGCGAACGCTATGCACACAATCCCTGGCCTTCGTGAACGCGTCTCCCCTTCCCGCGAACGCGATGCACCGATAAGCTTGGCCTTCGCGAACGCGGCCCTTGCCACGCGAACGCGAAGGCTTAAAGGCCTGGGCAGAACCTGCAGTTTTTCTGCAGATTTTTGCCAAGTCCAAATGCCCGGTTGATGGTCCGAAATCATCCCGAGGCCCCCGGGACCCCAACGAAAACCACCAACGTACTTCAAAACATGATACGGACTTGTTCCAATCATAAAAACACCATATTAAACATCAAAATCTCCATTTACTCACGAATTCAAGCCTAAGTTTCTCCAAAACTTTCAAAACTAACATTCAATCCAAAACCCAATCAAACGATGTCCGAATGACCTGAAAATTTGCAGACACATCCAAAATCACATAACGAAGCTACAGACATTGTCGGAATTCCATTCCGACCCCCGGATAAAAATATCACCTACCATCCGGTTTTCGCCAAAAATCAACCTTCGCCAATTCAAGCCTAAAACTACACCGGACCTCCGAATTCAATTCCGATTGCTCTCCTAAGTCACAAATGATCCCCCGGAACTAGTCGAATCATCGGAATTCGGTTCCAAGCACTCTAACTCAATAGTCAACTATTGGTTGACTTTCCATATTCAAGCTTCCTTCAAGCATGCTATTTGCTTCATTTTCAATCCAAATCACTCCTAATTCACCCGATATATTCTAATACTGAGTTAAAAGCATAATATATGTAAATGCAAGGTAACGGGGTGGTAATTCCCGTAATGACGGGCCGGGTCGTTACACCGCCTGCCGGAAAATCTTTCACGGCGGTGGCAGGCCATGTTTTCGACCAAACTAACCCCAAAAGACTCCCCTTGTCTTCCTCATCCCAAAACCCTAACTGATTTTCTTCGAAGACCAACCAAACATCCCAAATCTTGCAAACCCTAGGCGCCACCACCCAAAACTACCCCAAAACTCATACCCCACTGTTTTCTAACATCCTCAACATTGTATTGAAGACTTCAAGTCCCAAAGGTGCCGGAAAAATCCAAGACAAGACTCAAAAGTCTGCTTGAAGAAAAGATTCAAGAAAAAACGATCAAGAAAAATTGGAGAAAGAAAAATAGAAGAAAGGAAGAAAGAAAGAGAAAAAAAAAAGAAGCTAAGTTTTCGTCTTTTATTTTGACCCTTTTGTATGCATGCTTTTTGATTTTTCTTTGTTGATCAAAATCCGCTTCTTCTCATATTGTTTCTGCTAATTTTCAAAAAATAGTTATAGTTATAATTAGGAACATTTATCTGTTGACCGCTGTTAATTTTCAAATATCCATCTAAAAATAGGCCTCTGTTAACTCTGTTTTACATCTCTAAATCCTTAACACTAAAAATCACATGCTTCGTATCCACTTAAGGTGCTTACTTGATAGACTTAATTATCGATTAAGTATTCGGATTAACCTGATTCAACCATTTATCAATTTGTTCCCCTGAGTCCTGTTAATCGAGTGATCAATCATAACGTGGCTATGTTTGTAAGACTACCTTATGTTGGTTATCTTGGCAATGTGATTTTGATTTTTGTTGACTTTTCTGAATTTTTGATTAATTGGGCATAATTAAGGTTATTAATTCTTGATTAGTAGAAGTATAACATTTGGATAATAATTTTAGGGTTTTAGATTCTGTTTTTTTCATTATATTCTTAAATGATTTAGTTGTTTATTTCATATATTTCTGAAATTAGTTAATTATAATTTTTGTTAATCTTGATTTGAAAGTTTTGAATAGTTATTAGATTGGTTATAGCTGATTTAGTCCTTAACTGTTAGATATTTTTAGACATTAAAATGTTAATAATTAGTAGTTAATTAGACTCTGAAAATTAGTAATTCAGGGTAAAAGAGCATTAGGTTGTTTGGTTAAATCTGTTAAGCAGTAGAGGTACAATTTGAAAGGAAATTGGTATAATTGTGATAAATATAGAGGATTAGGGGTAGTTTGGGTGTAAAAGGGGTAGAGTCAGTAGTTTCCCTACACAAGTGGGGGTACAATAGGCATTACAAAGGGGTGAGAATATGGTAGAATTAGCTAGAATGTTCTAGAAGGGGCTGTAGTGTATATTTTAAACAAACAATTGCACTTACTTGTGCAACAAGCTAAAAATTAGAGGATTAACAAGTAAATAATTCAAATATGAATTTTCCTCCTATTTATGCCTATAAATAGGCAGTAATTCTGCATAATAGGGGGGATTTTTGAACCTAGAGATTTTTGAACCATATAAGCTTTAAAATCCCAGAAAAAATCACAAAAAATATCTGCTATTCTAAAATCTAAAATAACACAATTTTAGATTTAATTTCCTTCTTTCACACTTCAAATTCATATCAAAAAAATCCAAAAACAATAAGGAAATCAATCACAAATCAATAGAAAAATTGTTATTACAGTAATTTGAGTTTGAGATTTGGTTTTGGAAGCCTGTGTGAATAAATTCAAATGAGTTTGGTTCGAACTATTGGACTCGAAGATTTTGAAGTTTTTTTGATTTGCTTCTGCTGTGAAAATATCTTCCTGGGTTGAATTTGAGTGTCATCATTGCTGTTAAGTTCACTTAAGGACTGCTGTGATATATACTGTGTGTTGTTGTTGATACTGCTGTGTCCCTGTTCCTTAGTGCTGACGCTCTTTCTTCTAATTTCATTCCAAATCACAAGTACATGTTTTGAACCAGCATCCTGTAGAATTATGGCTGAAATAAAAAATGAGATCAAAGTTGTTCTGCTATGGAATTGCTGTTTAAAATCGTTATGGTTCTAAGTAGTTGTATTGCTGTTATTTTTTTATTATTCAGAAATTTAAATTTGACCTGTACTTAGGTTTAAATATTCATGATACAGCACACCTATGGGTTTGAACAGTAGTTCAATGTTTTTGTTAGTTGAATTCTACTCTAGTTCTGTGAAGCTCTGCTGATAGATTAGTATCAATTCGTTTTGATTAGGCAAATGTTGTAAATAATTGAACGGACTTCTTAGATTGATTCAAGTCTTAGTAAGGCTAAAGTTTAGAATTCAGCAATAGTTAGTTAACTTTGCATGTTATTCAGGTATGAGTGCAACATGAATACTGTAATGATAGGCATAGATTTGTCAGTTCAAATATGAGAATTGAATTTGAATTTTAACACGTTAGTTTACCTTTGGAATTTAACATTATTTAAGTGTCTGTTTTTAATAGCTTTGGGTATCAATTAGCAAAAATATATATATAAAAAGTTAAGCATGAATAATTCAAAAATGGTTGTAGCATACTGATTGATCAAATTCAATTTTAAATACACAACCAATGTTATTCCTTGCCTTAACTTGCATGGTGATTCTAGGCTCAAACATGAAGCCTAGACGGTTGCTGTTCACATGTGCAATTAAAGTGAAAAAATGCCTCTTGGGTCTGTGTCACGACCCCAATCCCGGTCGTGATGGCGCCCAACACAACTGCTAGGCAAGCCCGACCATTTACACTCTCATCCCGATCATGAAGCTCAAATCAATTACATGAACATTAATATCAACAATAAAGCTAAACTGTATAACCACCCCAAAGATCTATGGCCACGCGTCCAGAGGCTCTAAACATGATCGGATAACAATATCTAAACAAAATACCCAAATTTGGAAAATGTATATACAAAGGAAAACAGGAATAAGAAGAGAAGCCAGGTCCTGCGAACACCAGCAGCTACCCCAGCAACTTGGATAAATATTAATAAAAGCTGGAGTGCTCGTCTATCCCTCATGTGTACCTGAATCTGCACACAAAGGTGCGGGGAGTAGGGGTGAGTACTAAGTACTCAGTGAGTAATAAATATATAAAAGTAGCTGAAAGCAAGAAATCCACATAATACCACAAAATGAAGCTAAACTACAGTATGATTCCTCCTATGAACTAGCAACAACGACAGTACATTACCACTATAACAGATAATCCACAGACAAAGAATGCAATGCGATGCACATAACCGCTACGGCGTGTAGCCCGATCCATTTAACGTCGACGACGCTCACTGGGGGTGTGTACAGACCCTGGAGGGGCTCCTACAGCCCAAGCGCAATACCGCTGCGGCGTGTAGCCCGATCCTCATATCATATCAACCGCTGCGGTGTGCAGCCTGATTCACGTCCAAGCAACGGTCGTAGTCAATATAACTTGGTCTAATAAGTCCAAGATCGATCCCACAGAGAGGTAACCTACCAATTGCAACTATCACAACCCCAAAAGCACTTCCGAATCAAGTTCCCAAACTTTGAATATATCTTTGTGTGATTTTCGAACTACTACTTGCACGAATTAAGAATGCTTAAAAGAAAGAATTGAATGTTGAATAAAATAATATAGAGAAGGACTAAGGTATTGATTTTCCCTATAGATGGAATCCCTTATCGTTATGCTCATACAAATTGTTAATATTATATCAATCATGAACGCTATGTGTATCGTAACACTCTCCCGAGCAATTACAATAATTTACTAGTGCACTCTCCGGAGCTACCCTAGCTAGCTTTAATTTGAATAGTTCATTTAAGATTGCACCCAAGACTTCGTTATTCCTAACCCCGTCTTTACGCCTAAAGTTATAGATTCCTCCAATAACCTAGGTGTGGTGTTGTTCAACAATAAACCTAAATATGCACTCTTTTCCAAGTTATGCACACTAAATAGGCACAGCCTAATTGGGGATCCTACCAATTAACTACAATAAGAATGAAGTTGAACAAATAGAAATCTAAGTCACAATTTGTAATCACATAAACGATAAGTTCATCACCCAATAGGTTCCATTCATGCTTGAAGAAACAAGAATAATAATTGAAATCATAAAGAAATAATTGATATAAAATAAAAGAAGGAGTTTAGAAATAACTGATATAAAATAAAAGAAGGAGTTTGAGAGGAATCTCTCTTACTAAAAATCTCGCAAAAGTAATGAAATAAAGATAACATGCCTATATGGGGCAAACTAGGAGTTTATATAGAGGTTTTAGGGCTCAAAAACCTTAGTTTGAGTACAATTAGGACTGCTGTTGTGGCGACTTCCGCGGTTCGTTCGCGGCCGCGGATGGACCGCGAACAGTAAAACTTCAGAGAGCCTGTTTTTCCGCGGTTCATCCGCGGTCGCGGCAAAACCGCGGGTTTTCACCCTGTTCCGTTGCGAATTTGGTAACACTCAAAACATTACAGTTGTAGTGCTTTGAAATAGCTTTCCAACTATATATTATGGAGCCAAAGTGGAGTTCTGAGAGAAAAGGTATGTCCAATTTACTAAACAATGCACAATATGCCTCATCCATTCTTCGCTTGTTCTACACTTATCAAATTTGACCCCCGAACTCGATCCCGGCTTAATTCCTTGAGCTTTTACTCAGACTTCAAAGCTCCAAATCACTTATATTTATTCCATAACATCCATATAGCTCGGAATCACACCTTCCCGGCTACTTTCAACATAAGTTCTTGACTTGTACCACATTTTGGTCTTTTTCACCATCTTTTGACTCCAAAACTTGCTCTTTTAGTCTTCATTAGTTCAAGTGTACCTATAACACACTAAGAACACGAATAAAAGCATTTTTCATCATAAACAATATCAAAACAACAATAAAGCGTGATTATTTAAGGCATAAATATAGTCAAATTCACCTATTATCAATACCCCACACTTAAACCTTTGCTCGTCCTCGAGCAACCTTAATCACACTTTAGGCCAATTTTATTTATGTCTCTCCCAAATTATATCACAAAAGCTATTTTCATGATTAACCTAAGATATGCACAATCCTTACCTAACCGTAAACTCTCATGCCAACACATTATTGCTTACTCTAATTATTACCAAAAACTTGCAAATTTACCTTCTTCCTCTTGAATTACATGCCCTCACACAATTTATTGAGAGAAATTCCCACACATTAACCATTCAAATACATGGAACTTATAAATATTGAAAAAAATTCATTCACTCTCAACAAAGAACATTCATATGAATACAGACACACCATAGGCTTGCCCCTAGTGTAATACTCCACTAATCGAGTTATTCAATCATAGATCAAGAGGCCTTTAAGGGTTGTAATGTAGGCTATGGGACGGGTAGGATACTTGGTTATAGTGACTAGCCTCCCTAAGCACTTTTCTTTTCTTTTTCACAACTTCCCCTTTTTGTTTACTTCCTTATGTCTCCCATAAACATACCTTCACCTTCCTTCACTTTTACCCCCACTTTTCTTTTATTGATGTAGCTGGCCTTTCTAAAATTTTATTCAATATAGCTCTTTTTCTCAGAATATTTTTCATTGCTTTGCAATACATTTACATTATTTTGGCCAGCTCACTATTTTCTACCATTCATTCTTGATTTTCCCTTTTCAATTTCCCTTCACCCCACACTTAAACTTTTGCATATTCATTACAATGCAAGTGATTCTAGGAGGTAAAGTAGAACAAATATAATAATTTGAAGAACCTTCAAGGGTTATCAAAGAATAGGCTTTAAGCTCAAAGGGGTTAACTAAGATATAATGTATGGGTGAATTCATGTTTATTGGTATATGTGGTTGCACAAAGAAATGCCTCTATCCTCTCTACAACCAAACAACTTCTATTTCGCTTTGCAAACACACAGGGCAAGTTCTAGGCATCATGTACAACATACAATGTAAGTAAAAACCTCACACACATATGGCATGCAACTCATTTGGAATCCGGTTTATCTACAAAGTCCTATCGATGTTCAAGCAAGCATTATTGTGCAATTTAAGGCATATTAAGATTCTACAGTCAAGCTTAGAAGATACATTCTCAAGTTCAATTTACGCTTTTGCTAATGTGCATATTCAAGGTTACATGTTGCCCTTTTACCTCTAATCCTAAGGAAAGAAAGAAAGAAAGAAAAAGAAAAAAAAAATCTACCTAACCCGGTTCAAATAAAAACCCTTGGAAAAGAACCGTGGTCAAAAGAAAAACCAAGGGGAGATGATACACTACCTAGAAAAAGAAAATAAAAGAAAGAAAAATTCCTACGTGGACTACTTCCCTCAAGAGTACTTGTCCTTAATAGTCCGTCATAAGGAAGAGTCCTCTACTCATATTTTTGTATGTTTTCAAATTTTCAAATTTTTTTTGTGTTTTTATTCCGACTTAGACCCTTAAGAAACCCGTCGCCAAGTGTCCATCATCGGGCCAAGCTAGCTAATATAATTTACAGATACATCTACTATATACAATATACAATACAATATAAGTCTCCCACCCCACACTTAGAATCATGCCATGTCCTCATGGCATAATAATACATGTATAGCACAAAAGGGTGAGAAAACTTACCTGGGATCTACCCCGTGTCTAGCCACTTTATCACTTTCTTTTTCACCCTATCCTTCATATTCGGGTTCAGCCTTCTTTTGTGTTTCCTGGAAGGTTTGTGCCCCTCTTCTCGGAGAATCTTGTGCATGCAGTATGCAAGGCTGATTCACTTTATGTCTGCCATGGTCCAACCATTGGCAGCTTTACATTCCTTGAGTACCTGTAATAGCTTTTGATCCTGCACATCTAGGAAACCAGATGAAGTAATAACAGGTAAAGTAGAGTTAGGACCTACAAATTCATACCTGAGATGAGATGGTAGTGGTTTAAGCTCAAGCTTTGGTGGCTCTTCTATGGATGGTTTTGCAGGAGGGGTCTCTCTTTTCTCTAAGTGTAGAGGCTCGAATTCAAGCTCTCTCTTCCAGAATCCCTTGACTTCCAGAGATAATACCCATTCGGCCAAACTTTCACCGTTTATCTCTTCCATGTTCATCAGGCATGCTTGAAGTGGATCTTTAATAGTCAATTTTGCATCGTCGGTCTCCACTATCACATCAACCGCATCAATGAGAGAGCAATTTGCGAACTCACTAGGACGCCTCATGGATTTTTGCACATTGAAGATGATCTCCTCATCATTCAACCTCATCTTGAGTTCCCCAGTTTCACAATCAATTATGGCTCTCCCGGTGGCTAGGAATGGTCTTCCCAGGATTATGGGAATTTCTTCGTCGACTTTGCAATCAAGAATAACAAAATCGGCGGGAAACACGAACTTCCCAACCTGGATTAGCACATCATCTATAATACCAAATGGATGCTTAACCATCCTGTCAGCAAGCTGTAAAAGCATAGAGGTGGGTCTGGCTCTCCCAATACCTAACCTCTTATAGACAACTAAGGGCATGAGATTAATGCTTGCCCCCAAATCACATAAGGCCTTAGTAAAGGCATAATTCCCTATAGTGCATGGGATGGTGAAACTACTTGGATCAGATAGCTTCTCAGCAATGGGTCTAGAGACCACTGCACTACAAGTCTGTGTAAGTGTAACTCTGGCCAAGTCTTGGAAATCAAATTTCCGTGACATCAAATCCTTCACCATCTTAGCATAACCAGGCATTTCTTTTAAAGCTTCAATTAATGGAATGTTTACCTGGATTTGTTTAAGCATGTCGAAGAACTTTTTGTATTGCTCCTCTTTTTGGTGTTTGGCCAACCTTTGGGGGAATGGTGGTGGAGGCCTCTTCTTCCCGGTGACTTGTGATTTATCTTTGTCTATCGTTTTCTCGTCAATCTGCTGCTCTACCTTTTCAGCTACTTTCTCCGTTCCCTGTTTTGCTTCTTTATTTTCAGCAACTGGCTGGACTGTGACTTCTGTCAACCCCGTGGACTCATCCAGTTCAATGGGCAATGGAGTGGATGTCTCAGCCTGTCCGTCGATTTTCTCACTTTCTTTCTCAGCATCAAGATCTCTACCGCTTCTCAGAGTCACTGCCATCATCTGCTTTGGGATTTGGTCCTTTGGATTTGTTTGTGTAAATGCAGGCAATGTCCCTTGAGGACGATTATTGAGAGACACAACAATCTGACCCACCTGTACTTCAATATTCTTGATGGCGGCATCATGTGCATCTAATCTCTCATTTGTTTTAGCATTTGACCCAATTACCTGCTGCATCATAGCTTTCAACTCTGCGAACCCATCGTCATGTCTACCCCCATGACGTGGTGGAGGTGGATGATATCCCTGCTGCTGATTGCCGAAATTCTGAGGTCTAGGATATGGAGCCATGTTGTGTGGTGGCCTCATACCCGCTGCATTAAATTGTGGCTGGGGAGGTCTATACTGCATTGGAGCCTATTGGCCCCAGTTTTGATTACCTTGTCGCTGCCCTCCATAGTTAGCCACATAGTTCATATCCTCATGCTGATGATGAACTACAGTGTGATCCTGCTGCTTGACTCCTGATTCTTCCACCTTCTTTGTTAGTATGCTCATTTGTGTCAATAGAGTTGCCATGGTCTCCTCTAGAGTGTTGGATGGATCCAGGGGTACAGAGTGTACCACTGGTGTGATAGGAGCATTCCTGGACGTCCACCCGGAATTTTGGGCCATCTTGTCAAGCAAATTTTGGCCCTCTCTCGAAGTCTTGCTCAGAAAAGCCCCACCTGCTGAAGCATATACAATGTTCTTCATGCTGTCTGAAAGCCCCATGTAGAATCTTTGGCCCAACATCTGCTCGGGAATCCCATGATGAGGACACATAACAAGCATACCCTTGAATCTGCCCCAAGTTTCATGTAATGTTTCCATTGGTTTCTGCTTGAAGCTCACGATCTCATCAATTTGTTGAGCTGTCTTGTTAGGTGGATGAAACTTGTTGTGTAATTGTTTGACTAACTCATCCCAAGTTGCAATGGAGTTTATAGGGTGTGAGTTTAGCCATATCTGTGCTGCTCCTGTAACTGAGAACGGAAAGAGTAGTAATCTGATAGCTTCCGAAGTTACATTCGGTTGTCTTTGTGTTTTGCATATTGATAGAAAGTTCTTGAGGTGCTGTTGTGGATCTTCAACCTGAGTCCCAGAGAATAATCCCTTGTTTTGAAACAAGTGTAGCATGGTGTTAGTAATCTGGAAAGACTCAGCTTGAATCGCTGGCACAATAATGGCAGTTGCCAAATTATCCGCTGTTGGTTGTGCCCAGTCATATAGTGCACCTTCCTGCGCCTCCTGCACGTTTAACCCAGCTTGCCGGTTTGGGTCGTTCATGTCTCCCATGTCGAAATCTAGTTTAATTGGTTGCTGAGATTGCTGAATTTGTTTGATTGCCCTGTTACGCGCCCGGAAAGTTTGCTCGGGGTCGGAGAGTCCATCAATTAGTTCTTCAGTCCTTGCAGATTTTCTAGGCATGCACCTGAGTACCCAATTTCAACAACCGTCAAAAACATTCAATGTAAAGTGTGTAGAAAGAACCTGACTACACAAGAATCTTGAAGTTTTGGCAATGGCAATTGATAATTCCGTTAATTCCCCGGCAACGGCGCCAAAATTGATTCACGTCCTAGCAACGTTCGTAGTCAATATAACTTGGTGTAATAAGTCCAAGATCGATCCCACAGAGAATTAACCTACCAATTTCAACTATCACAACCCCAAAAGTACTTCCGAATCAAGTTCCCAAACTTTGAATATATCTTTGTGTGATTTTCGAACTACTACTTGCACGAATTAAGAATGCTTAAAAGAAAGAATTGAATGTTGAATAAAATAATATAGAGAAGGACTAAGGTATTGATTTCCCCTATTGATGGAATCCTTTATCATTATGCTCATACAAATTGTTAATATATTCTATCAATCATGAACGCTATGTGTATCGTAACCCTCTCCCGAGCAATTACAATAATTTACTAGTGCACTCTCCCGAGCTACCCTAGCTAGCTTTAATTTGAATAGTTCACTTAAGATTGCACCCAAGACTTCGTTATTCCTAACCCCGTCTTTATGTCTAAAGTTATAGATTCCTCCAATAACCTAGGTGTGGTGTTGTTCAACAATAAACCTAAATATGCACTCTTTTCCAAGTTATGCACACTAAATAGGCACAGCTAATTTGGGATCCTACCAATTAATTACAATAAGAATGAAGTTGAACAAATAGAAATCTAAGTCACAATTTGTAATCACATAAACGATAAGTTCATCACCCAATAGGTTCCATCAAAACCTTAGAAAAGAATTTAGCTACTCATGCTTGAAGAAACAATAATAATAATTGAAATCATAAAGAAATAATTGATATAAAATAAAAGAAGGAGTTTGAGAGGAATCTCTCTTACTAAAAATCTCGCAAAAGTAATGAAATAAAGATAAAATGCCTCTATGGGGCAAACTAGGAGTTTATATAGAGGTTTTAGGGCTAAAAAACTAAGTTTGAGTACAATTAGGACTGCTGCTGCAGCGACTTCCGCGGTTCGTTCGCGGCCGCGGACGGACCGCGAACAGTAAAACTTCAGAGAGCCTGTTTTTCCGCGGTTCATCTGCGGTCGCGGAGAAACCGCGGTTTTTCACCATGTTCCATTGCGAATTTGGCAAAACTCAAAACATGAAAGTTGTGTCTATTTGAATTAGCTTTCCAACCATATTTTATGGAGCCAAAATGGAGTTCTGAGAGAAAAGTTATGTCCAATGTACTAAACAGTGCACAATATTCCTCATCCATTCTTCGCTTGTTCTACACTTATCAAATTTGACCCCCGAACTCGATCCCGGCTTAATTCTTTGAGCTTTTACTCAGACTTCAAAGCTCCACATCACTTAAATTTATTCCATAACATCCATATAGCTCGGAATCACACCTTCCCGGCTACTTTCAACATAAGTTCTTGGCTTGTACCACATTTTGGCCTTTTTCACCATCTTTTGACTCCAAAACTTGCTCTTTTAGTCTTCATTAGCTCAAGTGTACCTATAACACACTAAGAACACTAATAAAAGCATTTTTACATCATAAACAATATCAAAACAACAATAAAGTCTGATTATTTAAGGCATTAATATAGTCAAATTCACCTATTATCACACCCCTATTCATCCTCAATCCAAAACATACATATAAGTAACACAATTGTTCAAATTATTTATTTCTAGGTTCCAGTTCATTACTTATGAAAATACTTTAATTCTTATTAAATTTCCCAAAATAGGTGGACTTAGCATTTCAATACGGTGATTTCAAACCAGGACTGAGATTAGTGATTAAGCGTACATCGCTATCACATATATATAACCATCCCCTAGGGATACTACAGGTCGGCACAAGGCACCAAACACGGCTTACAACCCATAATTATATCAAATACAGTATTTTTCAACCACTAATATCATATTATACTCATTCGGGAAGGACTGAGTCTCAATCCCCTGTCACAATCAATCCTGCACCTGCCACGGGGTGCGAGCCACGCCCTACTAGCGTCACAATGTGCTAAGCCGGGGTTTCGAACCCTCAGGCTACCATATACACAAACTACTCACCTCTAGCCGGTCGTGGACTCGTCCGCAATGCCTTTTCCTTTGGAATTTTCTGCCTCGCGCATAGAATCTAGTCACACCACAACAATTATGTCAATTACGGGTCAAAGAAACATAACCCACTTCAATTTACATGAAATACGCATAAATACACTAAGTTAGTAAAACTCGATCCCGGGCCCACTGCTAAAAAAATTCCGAAATTCATACCAATAGATTCCTCGTTTCCCCGCAAGTCCGTGCATATAAAATTTATCGAAATTGGAGTTCGAATGGCCTTTCAAAACTCAAAATTTCATTTTTAATACCTAGGCCATAATCCTTCACAGTTTCTACCCAATTTCATAAAGATTGATATTAATTCTACCATAAAATTACGTTTTCGAGTCAAGAAACTTACCTCTGATGTTTCCTTGTTGATTTCTCTCTTCGAATCATGAAAACTTTAATCACCCATTCTGTTGCAAACTTTTGCAACTTGCTAATAGGCACACATTGGTTTTCTAGTTCTTCTAATTAAATGACGCCGATGAAGAACAACAGTACGGGTAAGAGACGGAATATGGATTAGAACATAAGAAGGAATCGTTATTGGAATGAGAATGGTGCTTAAATTGAGGCAAATAATGATCATGAAATATTGGTGCCAATGACGTTATATATAGGAGTTAGTGGTTTGCCCGTCAAATTCGCTGGCACCCTATGCTTGTTGCTTGTTATGTTAGTATCTCTCCCATTCTTTTCTGGAGAGGTGATATAATTGCCCTAGTTAAAAGAGTGACTGAAAAATATACTCTAACCCCTAACGTTTTAAAGTTGATACTTTAGACCAAAGAAATAAACATCTAAATCTCCGTTTTCACACGGATTCAAGCCTAAAACTACATCGGACCTCCAAATTCAATTCCGATTGCTCCCCTAAGTCAGAAATCTCCTCCGGGAACTAACGAAATCATTAGAATACGATTTCGAGCCCTCTAACTAAATAGTCAACTCCAGGTAAATTTTCCATATTCAAGCTCCCTTCAAAAAGGCTATTTGCCTCGTTTTCAACCAGAATTACTCCTAACTCACCCGATAGACTCTAACACCGATATAAAAGCAGGAAACATATAAATACAAGGTAACATGGTGGTAATTCTCGTAACGACTGTCCAGGTCGTTACATTCTCCCCAACTTAAACAAACTTTCGTCCTCGACCGTACCCAGAGTTGTACTAGAAGCAACCCAATAGCTAACTGACCTTACCCAGTATATATGCGGGGTGGTACCATGTCACCCTGTCCATCGTAAGTCCGATAACATAATATAGCTGAACTTCCACAGTCCATCTGGAACATAGACCACATTGCACTTTCGGAAAATATATTCCAATTCCAAATCCTACGTCTATACTCAGAGTACACCCAAACCAGCTGTAATAGCCCATACTCGCGACTCCGGGTGAGATCCTATGGTGTACCAAACAACCCAATCACTTGAGACGATGTCCTCTAAGCACAATAGGTTTGGCCTTTTAAAAATAAAGTGAGATGAGCCTCGTTTAAGAATAACATGCACGGGGCCCTCAATTATTTATTATAAAATACTTAGATTTGGAAGGACCGTTTAGCAAGTTTCACGGTCTTTCCCAAAGTTAACAAGGCGAAGCTACGTTAGGGGCAATTAATAATGTACATTCTCAAATACGGGTGCGCATTTATGTGACCCGAATCTTACTTTCAAAAAAGTTGAAATGTGTTAAAAGCCACAGGCGTACTGGTACGGTGTGGCCCGAAATGCATTTTCACGACGTTGCAATTCTTTAAAAATTGAAAAGTAGAACATTAAAGCACATAATTGAAATATATAAAGAAATCAAGTAAAAACAAATACGGAAGTTGAGCGACCGTGCTAGAACCACGGAATCTGGGAGTGCCTAATACCTTCTCCCGGGTTACCAGAATTCCTTATTCGGATTTATAGTTTCGCTGACCATAAAACAGAGTCATAATTTCCTCGGTTCGGGATTAAACTGATGATTCGGGATACCATTATTTTCCCAAGTAGCGAATCTGAAAATTAAATAAATAAATCCCGTTCTGACTGTCCTTAAAATGGAAAAACTCCTTACCTGTTATTAATATATCCCTTCCACGGGGTGTAGTAGTAAATAGAGGGTATAAGTAGAAAAAGGGAGGTGTGACACCACCGATCGCAGTTGGCTTCGACTTGATCGAACTCTCCTCGGAGCAGCTCAATGCTTTCTAGATTTTGCTGCAACTGAGATATTGAAGTGTTAGCCTCCACAGTTGGACCAAGACTATACTCTTTCAAAAGGTTAGTTACCTGCTCATCCAGATTGGCCTCTTCCTTACTATCCTGTGCCAATTCAGCTTGGAGGTCTTCAAGATCCTCTTCCTTCTGTACATAAAGGCATTGGAGGGTGTCTCTCTCCCCTGTGAACTTTTTGAGATCGGCCTCATAGCAGCTCAGCTCATCTTGGGACTTATTGAACACTTATCAATGAAGTACCACAGCCTATAGAGAAAGGAAAGAAATCGGCAAGGAGGAGATAAAAACAAACATAATAATGGGGAATGAAATTTACATAGTTTAGGGGACGATGGGCCTCATCAAAAACCATTGGCACATGTAGGTCGGAGACATCATCGCCCGCAAGGCATCCACAAAATATGTCCTCCCCATCGTGGCCTCTTCCCACATCAGGGGTCTCCAAGGATCGAGCCTCATGAAATAACCCTTCAGAGAATTTCGGGTGGGGTGGCGAATCATCAATATTAATTGCCCGAAGCAAGTCACTTAGGCGCTCTCTCCCTGCTGATGAGCCCTAGGATCGGACCTTATGGGCACACTCGCCGTTTATTTATTCAGGAGGTATCTTTTACCCCCAATGAATAGGGGGCTTTGCTCGAAGTACCTTTCGAGATCGCTTCGGCCTGAAGGTGAATCTTCTTGGCCTTTACAAGCTCAGGCGCCATTGAGGCTTCGATGCTCTCCCTCCTTTGCGGCACTTGCTCACAACCAATGTTCTCCACCTCATCCTATTTGTCTCGTACCTTTTGGGCTACGCAAACAGAGAGCAGTAGAGTCACCCCTCCCGCTTACGAGCCATGCTCTTCTTAGGCTCTAAGGTATCGGAAGGCGAGGCCCTTCTCCTCTACTTGTCCTTGGCTGGTTTGGGAATGACCTCTTCCCCATTCATGGTCGGCCACAACTCGGTAACATCCTTGAGTCCTGCATAAAAGGGAGTCAAGTATCTGAGAAAGGAAATGTTTCAGAAAGGAACTCCATAAGCATACAAGATAAACTTAGCATGATTTTTAGCCTCCCATCTGCCTTTGCTAAGCCACACCAGTAGCGCTCGACATAAGAAGAAGTTGTAGCCAGCTTCCGAACCTAGTCTTTAAAGTTGGGGAACGCGTGAGGCATCAAAGCAACCACTGCATAATAGATAAGAGTGTTACACGCAACAAAAAATAAAGTATGAAGATTAATGGCTAATACTTACGATCGGGGCTCCAGTTCTCTGGGAAAGGTAGTTTCTCCAAGAGAATGAGGTCGCAGGTCCTTACTCGCACGAACCGGCTCATCCAACCTAGCTCCTTGTCCTCATCAATACTTGCAAAAAAGGACTTCGATGATCAACGTTGAAGCTTGATTAATCCTTGATAATCTTTGGGCTGTAAAATCGTATAAGGTGCCTGAGAGTGAATTCCAATCATTAGCCTTATCGGAGAAGAAGCGGAGCATAATCACTATGCGCAAGAACGAGGGATGCACCTTGCTGAGAACTTGGTACATCTTGAAAAAATCGATGATTACGGGGTCAAGAGGATCCAATGTGAAGGGGTAAGTGTAAACACTTAGAAACCCCTCCACGTGAGTGGTGATACTTTCTTCGGGGGCAGGGATCTGTACCACGACCTAGGGGCCCCCCAGTTGCAGTCTTCCTTCACGGCTTCAAGTTGTTTCTCTGTTATCGAAAAAATATATCTTGATACATGTTCACATTGGCCAGGGACTAATATAGGGTTCTCGACTTTGCAGTCATTTTTTGGACACAAAGGCATGGAACAATCTCGTAAAGGAGCGGTTCCACCGGCATTTTGTCACCGGCCGATCGGGAAGAACAAGAAGAAGCTTTCTCCTTTTGATGGATGGTTCTATAAGTTTTCACCATTGATTCGGATGAGATGAAGCAGAAAGAGGTAGAGTTTGATATTTTTTATCCTAAAAGATCTAATCAACTGATAGTGGAAGAGAAGAGATAGAGAGAAAATAGACTTAGAGAAATTGGTAAAGATGAAAGTAAGTTTTTTATTCAAATGGGAAACATGTATTTATAGGTTCATAGCGATGGGTCACTAGCACTAGTGGTCGAACCTCACTAGCAAGCATTAAATAGTTTAGGGAATCGAACCGATGAGACATTTGGATAACCTCGAACGCTTGCATCATGGGGATGATGTCATTATCGGGGTCTCTAGAAAATCGAGGCTCAAGTAGTTTCTTATCATTTTATTCTAAGAAATGAGGGGACTATCTGTATACAGTGGAAATGGGGCTACCTGAGTTTGTTCTTCGATGGAAAAAGTGATACCACGTCACAAAACCAGGACGTCGAGTTCGGTGTCGAAGTTCCTTTTAAATGTGATGGTTGGTAACACTTACCGAGGTTAGAAGAAGGCATGCTTTGAGGTGATGTTAGTATGAGTCAGTAACAGAAAGAGCGAGATACCCACAACAGGCCACAGATCAACATGAATTTCGGAATGTATTGTTCTTCAGCGGTTAAACTATTGTGTACCTTATTTAGGACTCCTCTATTATATAAAGGGGGATCACATCCATTTGTAATACATTGATCCTTGCTCATTGACAAGAAAGTATACACTTGTTATTCTTTTGCTGTTTCACTTACATTTCATCATAGTTGTCATATCGTTTGTAATTCCCATTATCATACCTCAAAATCATCACAGTTCGAGGTCGAGATTTAGCTTAGACATTGTTTGATCTGTTTTATTCTTTAATTTATCTATTTAATTCTTTGTTTATCAGTTGGTATTGACTTAAATTACATATCTTTAAAACCACAATACAAGTTTAATTGTTATTTGAATTTTAGGATAAACAGTATGAGAGACATATAATTAAGTAAATAAAAATGTATTCCCTCATATCGCTAAAGACTTTAACTAAGGTGGTCACACGATTTAATGTGAACAATGTATAGAATATTATTCTTCGGATTTTGAGAGACACGTGACTCATATTGAAGTCGGCTCACTGGATGCAGGTTCGTTTTAATTCATCGATCTTGTGAGGAGGATATTCTCTATTTATGTTTAAGATAATGGCACACTTTCAATTTGTAGAGAATACTCAGAATTTTCGTATGAAATTTTTCTACACCAACTTCTCTTTTTTTCCTCGAGGCTCTCATTTCAATAGTTTTAGCCGCGGGAAAGCTTCTATATGTTCTTTTTTTGTTTCCACCTTGGTGTTCGGTATCCTCATTGAAGCCCAATTATATCTGGATTCGCGGCGCGTAGGGCCTCATTTGAGCAGAAGCATTCCCTACCAAGGATTTTTATATATTGAGAACTCGAACCCGAGACCTCTGATTAAGGGAAGAGCAATCTTATTCACTGCACCACACTCTTTGGTGATGAATGCCTCGATATAATACTAAAGCTGCTAGTAATTAAAGAGAGAACTAGATGTAGTACATTTAAGAACTCTTTGTAGTAAAACTAATTTCAATTAAAGTAAGAGTTGAAGTTGACTTATTATCTGCTTTTCTCAACCAGATCACGATATCTTGGTCAGACAAAAAAAAAAGGAGAATAAGAGATAGTGACTATCACTATATTCTTTCTTGTTGCAGTTTTTTCTAACATAAAGATCATAAAGAAGAAAAGTGTCGATCCAACAAATTGCCAACAAAATGTTAAGAAAAATACATTGATCATAACATCATACGCATTATTTTGTGGTGACCGAATTTGGGATAAAAAAAGAGAGTTGAAAGAGTCACAACAATTCAAGGTTTATTCTGATCCAAGATGGACGAGTCAATTTGAACTAAATAATGGATCGTAATTCAGTCGTAACACCACTCACCTAATTAAAAGCAATTTCTCAATAGTTTCTTTTTTATATATATAATTTGTTTACTTATCAAATTAAATTAACAAAAGTTATTTATTTATTTATTTATTATGACTGTAACAAACAAATCGAACAAGAAAAAGAGACTTATATTTTTCTATGTTCTTATAAAAAAAGTCAATTGTGGGTACATATACCGCGCAAATTAGCCCAAATTTTAGATGGGTTAATGCTATACCCAGGATATTTGAGAAATGTTTTCATACATATACAAAGTTAGAAATTTTATTATCAAAAGTGTCCATATGTACATAATTACCCGACCTACCCATGTTTATACTACAAAATATATATACATTTTAGCCTTCCATTTTTTAGACGCGGAAAATTGGGATCATAGAGGATTCTTCGGAGAATTTACTGACCCAATTATCGCAATTTAATTACGCCGATTTGCTCTCATCAGCATCGTGCAATCAAAGCTCAATACTCTGATTTTCTCTCATCAACTTCGCACAATCAAGTTCAATACTCTGATTTTCTCTATCTCCTATGGTTTCAAAATTAGAAACGAAAATCGGTAGGAAAAAATTACAAACAATTATCTTCAATCTGTAATGACCCGGCCGGTCGTTTTTGAATTTTACGTCCCGATCCCCAATTATCTACTTACCCTAAGTTCATTTATGCTATTCTAGTTTGCCGGGATGTTCGGTTCTAGAATTTGGAGTGTTTTGGGACACTTATTCCCTAAATGAGAGCTTAATAGTTGACAAAATAGCCCATATTTTGAACAGTATTAAGAAGACCTCAGAACGAAAATATGATGGTTCCGTTAGCTCCGTTAGGTAAATTCGGGGTTGGGAGCATGTTCAGAATGTATTTTTGGAGGTCCGTAGCTCATTTAGGCTTGAAATGCTAAAGTTTGAAATTTTTGAAATTCCGGTCCGATAGTGAATTATTGATCCGAAGGTCGGGTTGGGATTCCAAAAGTTGTTGTACCTTCGTCTTGTTATTTTGGATTTGCGTGCAAAATTTCAGGTCATTCGGACAAGTTTTGGATAGGTTTTTGATCGAAAGTGTGTTTGGTTAGAATTCAAAGTTCATAAGCTTGAATCCTCAATTAATTCTTGTTTTCGGTATTGTTTTAGGTGGTTTAAAGATTTGAACAAGTTTGAACGATGTTATGGGTCATGTTGGGTGTGTTTCGGATGTTCAACAGACCAATTCTGGAGTTGTGAGAATTGCTGGTTTTCTGTTGCAGACATTTACTCTATGCGATTGCATAAGTTCCCATGCAATCGCATAGAGTCTGGTGAAGAGTCAAAAATTTCCTTCTATGCGTTCGCAATGTCCTGTCCGCGATCGCATAGGTCTGTTTCCCTCTTCAATGCGATCGCATTACATGCCCGCGATCATATAGTGTTTTTGGTGTCTGAGCGTCAGGGGTCCCTTTTCTTCTAATGCGATCGCATTTAGCTGCATGCGATCGTGGTGTACAAGTTTCTTATCTACTACGATCGCAAGCCTTAGGTTGCGATCGCATTGCAAATTTTCCAGGCCTTCAAATTTTACGCTACGCGATCGCAATCCCCTGAATGCGGTCGCATTGAACAACATACCTGGACAGAATGTAACATTTCAAAACGAGGGTTCTTCCGTTTTTGCTCAAACTCAAGCAAGGGATTTTGGAGGATATTTTCTAGGGTTTTTTAGAGGCAATTATTGCGTAACGATTTCTTACTTCCTTATGATTATTTTTCACTAATCTAAACTCGAATTCTACCATTAATTTTGGATTTTGGATGAAACTTGGGGTAAAATATTTAGAACTAATTTTGATGATTTGAAAGGGCAAATGAACTCCGATTTTGATAAATTTTATATGGTTAGACTCGTGAGAGTATGAGATTTCTTAAAACGTAAAAATATTTTGATGCCAAGATGATTGTGGGAGGGGTATTTTGGTTATTTTACCCATTTTTGCATCGTAGCTTTAATTGTAATAGTGTAATTAGTTACTTGCAATGTTATTTACACTATGTAATTGGTTTGAATAGATTCGAGCCACTCGGAGTCAGATACTCATGGCAAGGGCATTATTTCTTAGTGGTTTTATACCGGGATTGAGGTAAGTGGCTTGTCTAACCTTGTGTGGGGACCTTTTCACTTAGGATATATTACGTGTTGATTTAAATATCTTGTACGCAAGGTGACGGGCGTGTACTTGTGTAAGCTGTTAAAAATCCACTTTACTTGAATTGTTCAATCAGTATTATCTCTGTTATTTGGGTGGTTAATTGAAAGACTTATCCTGTGTTAGAGAAGCATGATTAGATAAGATTAACTATCTAAATGCCTATTTGTTTTAATTGAATTTGGCACAAAACATGTAGAGATTGAATTAAATTGTTAATCGTAGCAGTATATTTCATTTTTCTCTGCGTATTCTCTTTGTTGATTGTGTTGTGTTCTGTGGACTGCGGGTTCAATTCCCGAAGATCCTATGATACTGTTATAAAAGGACTATGTGTTCAATTTACGGAGATCCTGTGATACTGATACAAAAGGACTGCGGGTTTAATTCTCGGAGATCCTATGATACTGATATAAAAGGACTGCGGGTTCAATCCCCGGAGATCCTGTGATACTGATATAAAAGGACCGCGGGTTTAGTTATCGGAGATCGTATAACACTGAGATAAAAGGACTGCGCGTTCAATTCCTGGAGATCCGGTGATACTGATTTGAATGGACTGCAGGTTCAATTCCCGGAGGTCCTGGCTACAGATATAAAGGACTGCGGGTTCAATTCGCGGAGATCCTGTGCTACTGAGATAAATGGACTGCATATTCAGTTCCTAGAGATCCTGTGTTATTGATTCTGTACTTGTTGTATTAATTTTCCTTGTTAACTTAAGTGTAGATGACTTGTAGCTTATATCTTATTTTGCTGTTATTTCAGATTTACTCATGCTTTACACTGTTCAATATTTTATTATTAACTCTCGATAGGGCCCTGACCTTCCTCGTCACTACTCCATCGAGGTTAGGCTTGGCACTTACTGATTACCGTCGTTGTGTACTCATGCTACTCTTCTGCACACTTTTGTCGTGGAGATCCAGGTCCATCTGATCAGGTACACTACCGGTGATCGAGGAGATATTTTAGGAGACTCGAGGTATGCATCTGCTGCGTTCGCACATCCGGAGAGTCTTCTTATGTTCTTCCCTAGTGACACTAGTTGTTTCCTTTTTGTTTCGGTTGTATAGATACTCTTGGTGGATAGAGACATAGTTTTACTCTATTTAGCCTGTGTTTGCCCGTGAGTTTCAGGGTCTTGGTAGTTATATATTTTAAAAATTATGGTAAAGTGTATGTGCCGAGCGGCACCTATTAAATTTTTCTATGTTATTCCGCTGTTATTTTCAGTTGTTCGTGAACACTGTAAATTCCACAATTGTATTAGGCTTACCTAGCCGTGAAGACTGGGTGCCGTCATGACAGGTTCACGATTGGTGAACCAAGATCATGACAAGTTGTTATTATTAGGCTTACCCAGTCGCGAAGATTGGGTGCCGTTGTCACACCTCCCTTTTCACTACATTTTTTGTTTAATTTCTGATCAAGAGAATAAGGTATACCTCGATATTAGGAATACCCGGGAGGGATATAATAACAACGAGGAATTAGTTTTTCCAAATAAAGGACAACCGGTTCAGGATTTTATTTACAATTTCAGAGTCGCCACTTGGGAAAATAATGGTGTCCCAAGTCACCGGTTAATCCCGAATCCAAGGAATTTGACTCTGTTTTTATCAGTTTGCCCAATGTGAAATCCATATAAGAAATTCTGTTAACCCGGGAGAAGGTGTTAGGCACTCCCGGATTCCGTGGTTTTAGCATGGTCGCTCAATTGTCATTCTTGGTTTTATATGTCTTTTTACATGCCTTTTAACAATATGTACGTGTTTCAACTTTAATATTTTTTACGAATTACGACGTCGCGAAAATGTATTTCAAGTCACACTGCAACCAGTACGCCTGTGACCTTTAACACGTTTCAGCTCCGCCGGGATTTATGATTTGAGTCACATCAAATGTGTACTCGTATTAGGGAAAGTATATTTTAAGTCGTGCCTAAATCGTCTATCAACTTTTTAATATTTTGGAAAGGTTGTGAAATTATCTAGCAACATTCCCGAATCTAACATATATAATTTACTTATTTATTTGGGGGTCCCGCTGTTTCGTTTTTAATGTGAGGCTCGTCCCAACTTAATTTTATAGTCTAATCCTAATATGTATATACTATGTGTTTCTATTTTGTTTTTTTCTCCTAATTCATTACTTTTCAGAACTTAAGTCCAGGTCCTTCTTTTTCTATGTCGCTGGGCCTGGACATTTGGGCTTGTATTCAATATATCAACTTACATTCATGGGTATTGAAAATCCAGGAACCCGCCGAAACTTGTTCAGCAGAAAGCCGAATACGTTTTCACATAATTCTGGGCCTTCGTAACTTGTTAGGCCCAGATTAGGCTCAATCAGAAGAGAGTAATAAAAATCAGAGATCATCGTGCGTACAAAGGATCGATATTCAAAAGATGAAAGAACTCAAACTATTTTATTCAAATAAGAAGAAGTGAAATATTGAATTACAATATTAAACACTTACTTTAAACGCTAAGTATAAATGAAATCTAATTAATAGATTGTTTTTGTTCTTATGTTTGACAGCCACTTTAAACTTATTGAATCTAATTACTTAATATCTAAGGCTAATCAGTATTACTATTTAATAACATACTAAACTCAATAATTTGCAAATTTTAGAGAACTAATTGAATGATTAAACATAAAACTATATTAACATGTGAAATGTGACTTCATTTTAACCGCATGTTTCATATACAATTAATACTATTCAGATGGATCTAATTATCATTGATTTTAATTAACTACTGCACGTTAACATTGTTAACTATCTACTTGTATGTGTTTTGTTTTATTATATCAGATTAATGATTAACCTAATTAATTATCTAAGTGATTTTGACTAACACTACTATACTAATCTACTTACTACATTATTACATTGTTTTCCAGCACCAGTTCGTGCCTCTTGTATCAATTATACAATCATTTCCTATCAGAATTACAGATTAACTACTTATACACTGAAAAATAAGAAAACAGATGACAGAATAAGCTTTCAAAATCAAATTATGCTTCTCATTCCTTCAAATCAACTTTAGTTACATTGCTCGAATAGAGGCTGTGTACCTGATTCAGCAGCAAAAACCAATGAGTCTAAGGGGAGATAAGGCAGGAAATAGTAGGTAGACCACAACAAACAATGCAACAACAATAAGAGAGATTGAATCACAACAGCACGAATGAGTTTCAGTAATAAAATTGAATCCCAGACACAACAAAGCGATATCCAGCAAAAGATAATAGAAAACCAGTAGAATAACAATAGATTCCCTACAGCTTCCAGAAATAAGCTTCAACTAACCCAGGCAGAATTGCTATATGTATCTATATGAGTATATCTCTGAATTTTGGTTCAAAAATCCAACCCTTAATCAGGCTTTAATAGTGTCTATTTATAGGTAAAGTTAGTGAAAATTTTTGGGGGAGGGGGGGAATTTGAAAAGTTATTTATGATTTCCTCCTTGAATTCTTTCAATTGTTACACTTTGATACCCTTTTCAGATTTGAATTTGCCTTCCAGCATGTGCTGGAAGGTTCTATTTGATTCTTTTTGGGGTATTTTACTAGTATACCCCCACTTGCTAAGGTTATTTACTGAGTTGCCTTTCATTTGGGTCTATTATACCCTTAATTTTGTGCAATATTGCAGAAATCATAGGCCTAAATGTCTTAAATGTCCTTATAGGCTCTATTAAATCCACAATTATGCCATTTTTCTATTCCTATTATACCCTTAATGGCAACTGCTATTTAACCGACCTTTTCCAGGTCTATGTGTGATGTTTTAGCTCTTATTTAATTGCTGGCCAGTTGTTATATCAGTCTTTAACACTTGGCCAGATTTGAACTTAAATGTTATTTCAATTTTAGCCTCTTTTCTTTTCATTTTTCTGTATTAGAGTTGATTTGCAGGACTAGCCTGCTTATTTACCTTAGTTTAACTTTTAAAGTTTAGCCAGTCCAATGTTTGGACTTTGCTTTGCAAATTTAATCAATTACTATTTATTGGCCATTTAGAATTAGTTAAGATACTAGCCAGTTTCAGATTCAGGTCATATTATTACACAATTGGCCATTTTCAGAACTAGCCATTTGAATTTAGACCTAAAGAATTATAGAGTTGGCCAGTCTCAGAACTGACAACTCCATTATTTATTTGAATTGTAGCCATTTTTATGTTATTTTTAATTTTAGCCTATTTAAACTATTAGACATACTTTGAGATTTAGCCAATTATCTAATACTTCTCTTTTACAGCTATAACCAATATCCCTAAGCACATTAGGCTTAATAACAATCAAATAACACAAAATTATTACAGATACAACATTTTCATATTAAATTGCACACATAGCCACAAAATCAGAATCGTTTTCCATTTAACCCAAACTTAGAGGAAAAATTTGAATATTGTTGAATTTCAATCAAACAAACTCATAATTCAGATTCCAAGCATAGCATATCAATTAAACACAAAGAAGGCATAATCAAAACATCTCTCATGTTAGAGACTAACAGAAACCGTAAAGTACTTGAGCATATTTAATCAAGGTGTAACAGACAGTATTTATCAAAAAGACCAAAGAAGCATGCTATTAAGAGATAAATAGAGTTATAACAGAGATTATTTCAAGGAAAGAAAACTAATCTAAAACATGCAACTAGTTAAACGATTAAAGCAAAGAAGTAGAACTTAAACACAAAAAGCATGCTAAAACAGAACAGAAGAGAGATGAAGATGAAGAGAACTCTAACATGTAATCAGAAAATAACAGAGAAGATCACAAAAACCAAAACATAAAGACAGAAAATAAAGGGTAGGGAAACTTAGCTTGCAGGATTTGTCTCCTCAGCTATTCCCCGTTTTATTTTCTTTTTCTTGTTCTTTTTCCTTTCCTTTTTTCTTTCTTTATTCCAGTTTTCTTCTCAGACTTCAAGTTGAAGTCTTTTATTTGTCTTTTATTAGCATAGACGGGTTCATGGGTGTTTATAAGAGGGTTTTGGTTTGGGGTTAGGTTTTGGGTCGATCGGAGTTAGGGTTCCAGTGACTTGTTTTTGAAGATTCGAGCAGATAGGGTGAGATTTTAGGGAAATGGCTTGTGTGGGGTGATAGATAATGCGATAAGGGTTCAACGTTGTTAATTTGGGAGCCAGTTTCATAGGTTGTGGTCAACGGAGAAGAACTCCGATGACCGGAATTTCAAGAAGCTAGGGCTTTTGGGTTTTCTTGGGGTTTTCATGGTGGTCTGGTGGTAAAAAACAAGAAAAGAAGGGTGTGGGAGTCTGAAATGGCCGGAGACGGCCATGGAAATAGGCCAGTCTCCATGGCCAGTTAGCTCAGAGACGAATAAGATGAAGACGAGGTAAAGAGGCGGCTAGGGTTAGAGATACAAGATAATGGCCGGTCTCCGAAGAGACCGAACCCTTATATACGTGTTATTCTTGATGGGTTCCTGGCCGTTGGATCATTGATGATCAATGGCCAGGATTGATCGCTCCAAAACGACAACATTCCTCTTAAAATGAAGGCTAATTCATATCCGCCAAATCTCGTAGATGGACGACCCAGATTGATTTGTTAAAACTGTGTCATTTCATTTTAATTCAAAGACCTGAATTCAACAGTTAGATCAGATATATGAACGGCTCAGATTGTTTCTTATATAAAGACCGGACCGGACCTCTTTTTAATTTGACTTGGGCCAATTGCATTTGGGCTAGTATTTGGCCCAATTCTGTATTTTTGTGTATTTTCCTTGTATTTTAATTATTTTCTTAGTATTTTCTTATTGTATTTCATTTTCTCCTTTTCTATTCTTTTCAATTATTCAATTTCTATTTTTTCCAATTTTTCTAATATTTTTTGACATTTTTTGCTATTTTTCTCTAATTTCCGGTATTATTGTATTTTTTGTTAATTTTCTTTAAAATCCTTTAATTGTAATAATTATACTTAACCTATATTTTTTATTTTCATTTCTAATTGTTCACATACATAAATGCATCTTATTTCAAGCAAACATATAATTGCAAATAAAAAATGTATTTTATTTTAATTTTGGAATTTTATTGCCTAGGGCAAAAATCACGTGCTAACAGCTGCCCCTCTTTGCTCGGGAACACGAAGATTTTCAGTGCAAAGACAAGTGAGTAGTAATGAGAGATTTTTGCCCACTGGCATATTCCGTTGAGAAGCATTTTGAAAAACATTTTGACCGCACCCTGCCTCATAGGTTGCCTACATATCCTGGGCTAAACAGGAATCATGTCAGTGTAGTTCGGGAAGGTCTGGTAGTTTAAAACTACCAAGACTTTGCTGTTGCATTGCTATATCTATGACTACTGACCTACTCCTTATTATACCAGGGGTGAAAAGCGTAAAATGAAGAAGCTATATAATGCAACGAATTACAATTGTTCCTATCTACTTCTTGTCTTCTTATTCTTCTTTGTCTCTTTTCCTTGGTTTTCTGTTCTACCATCCTTCTTTTTTGTTGAATTTTCTTTTCTTGCTTCATTTCTTTTTTTGTGATTTTCAGTGATACTCCTTGCCTTCAAATTGATACCTGCTTAAAACAAAAAAAAAACAACAAAACTTTTTCCCCTGCCCCAGTGTGGGCTTTTCTCATGTTACGGTGTTACTTATATTAGCTAACACAAACCAAAATTTGCAGTAATTAAAAATTGAAGAAATGTATTCCCTTGTTATACAGGTGGGCACCTGAATAGAAATTAAAATTGCAGAAATGTATTCCCTTGTTATCCAGGTGGGCGCCTGAACAGAAATTAAAATTGCAAAAAAATATTCCCTTGTTATCTAGGTGGGCGCCTGATGCATGAAGTACGAATGCAGAAAAATATTCCCTTGTTATCCAGGTGGGCGCCTGATGCATGAAATGCGAATGCAGAGAAATATTCCCTTGTTATCCTGGTGGGCGCCTAACGCATGAAATGCGAATGCAGAAAAATATTTCTTTGTTATCCAGGTGGGCGCCTGATGCATGAAATGCGAATGCAGAAAAGTATTCCCTCGGTTTGATAATCGGGGTGTAAATTTAAAAAGATGATACCTTCTTGTTGCTTTTGGTATTTTCTTGATTGAGTGATTCCTCCTCTATGGATTACTCCATTTATTGTTGAACTTTCTTTTTACGTTTTCTTTCTTTTAGCATTGGTCACATTCACTTTAAAGTGATCAGTGACAATTTGTTCCTGTCTAAATCGCAAAACAAATCTTATTAGTATAAAACTGCTGGCAACTGGCATTTGCTGCTCCTGCCTTTTATTGCTCTTCTATCTTTTTGCTTTCCTTCTGCTAAATGACTTTCCTTTTGAAACTCTTTTTGCATTTTCCTTGCTTTTCTCCTTCCCTTTTTTTTTATTTTCTTTCTTTTCTTCGGCTCTGATTTCCATCCTTCTTTATTTCCTCTTTCCCTTTTCTTTTTCGTTTCTTTTCCGATCCAGCGTTATTTCAACTTTTATCATGAGAAACTGGTAGTTAGAGTTCGATGGACAAATTGGTCTTTCAAATCAATGAAATGCAGAAACAAATGATTTTCAAAAAGGGTAAGGGTGATTTGGAGGAGTGATAGAACTTATCTAGGTATGTTGGCTGATTCCTTTGACCATGCCATGTATTTAAACTCCGACCCAGTCTGTTCAATCGAATTGCCATTATTTCAACTCCAAATTTCTTTCATCCCAAACCGATCTTATTTTTGTCGTTTTTCCTTTTTCCAGAACAGTCCTCACAGTCACCTTATGGTGCCATTAAAGGTTTTCACCAACAAGACCCTCTTATTTATTTTCTCTCAAAACTCACCATCGCCTTACAGTGCCAGTAAATGTTTTCACTGTTAAGACTCTCTCATTTTATTTCTCACAACCTCACCATCGCCTCACGGTGTCGGTTAAGGTTTTCACCGATGAGACTCTCTCATTTTTTTATATATTTTTTCTTTTGTTTTTTGTTTTCAGAGCCACTGGTGTTGTCCATGCCCCGTTCTTCCTTTATTCTCATTATATTGTTATTCTCTTGAAATTAATTAGAAGGTCTTTCTTTAGACCATAATGTGGCTTTTGGATGGGTTAAGAAAGAAGGATATAAAGGCTCAAAATTTTACGAGGGTTTAAAAATATTACAAATCTCGGAATTATAAAACATAACTTCTACCACAATTTCAATATGTGGGGGATTTTTGTATTTTTCCTTTATTGTGACTGAACCTCAGTGAGGCTGCCTACGTACCCTTTCGGGATCAAGTCAAACGTAATTCAGACTACGCCATTAATTCATGGTTTCGTTTGACTTTTCCCGATTTCTTTGACTTTTTCTTTTGCTTGCATTTTGTTTTTGCTTTTTTTTCATCATTCTCATTTTTTCATTTTTTCTACTTTCCTTTTGTATCATAAGCAATTCCGAGAGAGTGGTATGAAAGAATAGATCGAACAAATCTCAAGGGGGTTGTCAATGGATAAAGTGTTTGGATAGAGAATAGAATGCCTTCATCATTTCAATTCCAAAATCACAAGAAATACAATTATACAAATGAAAAGGAATCATACATAATATCTCTTGACCGCGTCTAAATTGATAGCAGTCTCTACACATTTTCCTTCAACATCTATCAGATATAGGGCTCCATTGGACAACAACCGTGATACCATGAACAGTCCTTGCCAGTTCGGTACAAATTTGCCTTTTGCTTCAGCCCAATGCGGCAAGATACGCCTCATTACATTTTGTCCTACTTTTAATTTTCGAGGACGAACCTTCTTATTATATGCTCTAGCCATTCTCCGTTGATATAACTGCCCATGGAAAACCACTGCTAACCTCTTCTCATCAATCAAATTCAATTGTTCCAACCGGGCTTTTACCCATTCGTTATCATCGATCTCAGCTTCAGCTATGATTCGAAGGGATGGTATCTCAATTTCCGCGGGTATACAGCCTCTATTCCGTACACCAATGAATAGGGTATGGCACCAATCGAAGTACGTACTATTGTGCAATAACTCATAAGAGCGAAAGGTAACTTCTCATGCCATTGTCTAGACTCTTCCACCATTTTCCTGAGAATCTTCTTTATATTCTTATTCGCACCTTCTACCGCTCCATTTGCCTTTGGTCTGTAAGGTGTAGAGTTACGATGCAGGATTTTAAATCTCTGACATGCTTCCGCCATGAGGTGACTGTTTAGATTTGTCCAATTGTCTGTGATAATTAATTTAGGAATTCTGAAACGGCATATGATATTTTCATGCACGAAATCCACCATGGCTTTCTTCGTCACCGCCTTGAATGTCTTTGCCTCCACCCATTTAGTAAAATAGTCAATCACGACCAAAATAAATCTGTGTCATTTAGAAGCTGCAGGCTCTATTGGTCCGATGACATCAATTCCCCAGGCAACAAATGGCCAAGGTGCAGACATCGTATGCAATTCTTAAGGTGGGGAATGAATCAAGTCTCCATGTACTTGACATTGGTGGCATTTCTTCACAAACCTAACACAGTCCCGTTCCATGGTGAGCCAATAATATCCTGCACTCAATATCTTCTTTTCTAAGACATACCCGCTCATATGAGGTCCGCAAGCTCCTACATGTACCTCAGTCATAATCATGTCTTCTTGTTGCGCATCCACACATCTTAGCAAACCCAAGTCTGGTGTTCTTTTATATACAACCCCTCCACTGAGGAAGAAGCCATTTGCTAAGCGTCTTACAGCCCTCTTCTGATCTCCAGTGGCTTGTTCTGGGTACTTTCTTGTCTTCAAGTATTCCTTGATATCATGATACCACAGTTCTCCATCTAGCTCTTCTTCCACAGCAAAACAATAAGCATTTTGATCATACACCTGTATCTGAAGTGGATCTATATAGGCTTTATCCGGATGATGTAACATAGAGGATAATGTGGCCAGAGCATCTGCTACTTCATTGTGCATTCTTGGGATGTGTTTGAACTCTATAGATTGAAATCTCTGGGATAGTTCATGTAGACAATGCCGATAAGTTATCAATTTCAAATCTCTTGTCTCCCATTCTCCCTGAATTTGATGTATCAAAAGATCCGAATCACCCATGACCAAACTCTCTTGAACACCCATATCTATCGCCATCCTCAATCCTAATATACACGCTTCATATTCGGCCATATTGTTGGTACAGAAAAATCGAAGCTGAGCGGTAACGGGATAGTGTTGACCTGTTTCTAAAATAGGTACTGCTCCAATTCCAACTCATTTACTGTTGACGGCTCCGTCGAAGTACATTTTCCAACTTGGCTTGTCACTTTTTTCTAATTCTTCAACATTCATAGCCTCCTCATCCGGAAAATATGTCTTTAAGGGCTCATATTCATCATCCACTAGATTTTCTGCTAGGTGATCTGCGACTGCTTGTGCCTTCATTGCAGTACGTGTTACATAAATGATGTCAAATTCTGTGAGCAGAATCTTCCATTTA
Organism: Nicotiana noctiflora; assembly: GCA_032618575.1. Classification (NCBI taxonomy): domain Eukaryota; kingdom Viridiplantae; phylum Streptophyta; class Magnoliopsida; order Solanales; family Solanaceae; genus Nicotiana; species Nicotiana noctiflora. The sequence goes on along the minus strand of JASVEL010000853.1, from coordinate 292,059 downwards.
GCAAGTCTCCCTGTAGGCATGGGCTTCTGGAATATATACTTCAAAGGATCTAACCGTGATATCAGATATGTAGTGTATGCTGACAAGTAGTGCTTCAATTTCTGAGCCACCCAGGTTAATGCACAACATGTTCTCTCTAACTGAGTATATTTTACCTCGTAAGATGTGAATTTCTTACTAAGGTAATATATAGCCTGTTATTTCTTTCCAGTCTCATCATGCTGTCATAATACACAGCCAAAAGAGTTGTCTAGCACTGTCAAATATAAGATCAAAGGTCTTCCCGGCTCTGGAGGAACTAACACTGGAGTATTAGCCAAATATTGCTTAATCTTATCGAAGGCTTCTTGACATTCATCGGTCCACTTCACTATTGCATCTTTCTTTAACAACTTGAAAATAGGCTCACATGTTGATGTCAGTTGAGTAATGAATCTGCTAATATAGTTCAGCCTGCCTAGTAAGCTCATTACTTCCTTCTTGTTCTTCGGCGGAGGCAAATTCTGAATTACTTTTATCTTTGATGGATCTAGTTCAATGCCTCGCCAGCTTACTAAAAATCCCAATAGCTTCCCTGAAGGCTCTCTGAAAGCACATTTTGCTGGATTGAGCTTAAGATTATATCTTCGGAGCCTTTGGAAAAACTTCCTCAAGTCTTTGACATGATCATATTGCTTCTTGGACTTTATGATGACATTGCCCACATACACTTCAATTTCCCGGTGCATCATATCATGAAACATTGTGGTCATTGCCCTCATATAAGTAGCTCCGGCATTCTTCAGCCTAAACGACATCACTCTATAGAAGTATGTTCCCCAAGGCGTGATAAAAGCTGTTTTCTCCGCATCTTCTTCGTCCATTAGGATTTGATGATAACACGCATAACAATCTACAAAAGAGCCAATTTCATGCTTAGCACAATTGTCGATCAATATATGGATATTCGGCAATGGAAAATCATCCTTTGGACTAGCCTTGTTGAGGTCTCTGTAGTCAACACACCCTGGTCTTTCTATCTTTCTTTGGAACTGGCACAACATTTGCTAACCAGGTGGGGTACTTAGTAACTCGTTTGACCTTCGCCTCAAACTGCTTGTTAACCTCTTCTTTTATTTTTACGCTAATGTCCGTTTTGAACTTTCTTAACTTCTATTTTCCCGGCCAGCATTCTGGATAAATGGGCAATTTATGTACCACCAGATCAGTGCTGAGTCCGGGCATGTCATCATAGGACCAGGCAAATATGTCCTTGTATTCATGTAATAACTATTTTAGCTCTTCTCTGAGGGAAGCCTCTAGGTGTACACTGATCTTTGTTTCCCTGATGTTATCCTCACTCCCCAGATTAATAGATTTTGTCTCATTTAAGTTCGATTTCGGATTTTCCTCATATTGATTCAAATCTTTAATGATTTCCTTCGTGTTTCCTCATCTTTATATTCTATTTCACTTTCATTTTCAATTTCTTGTATAACTATTCGATTGTCAAGACTGGGCCGGGAATCCTTCATGCATGACATATCATCAGAATCAACGAATATTGAACTGTACTAAGAAGAAAAATAAAAATAAGGAAAAAATGACGAAAGAAGAAGAAATTGCATTTCATTGATATTTTTTCAAAAAGATAACAGAGGTTGGATACATTCAATTTCAGTGGGGGTGTGGGGATTACAAAATGAAACAGATTTGGGAAAGATGAAATTTTTTTTGAAAGCTAACTACCACAACTCCCTCCTGATCGGAAGAGGAGAAGCTTCCCAATTATTAAGTGCAGCACTGGGTCCCACGAACTGGACATCAATCTTACTTGTCCCCTCACCCATCTCCAACATGTTTACATCCCCGAACAGCATTTCAAACCTTGCGAGAAGCTCCTTATCTGGCCTTATTTCAGCATATCTCGGCACAGTAGTTGTCAAATGTCTTCGTGTACCAGGCCTAGTGAAGGTGTCGGATAATTTTGGAATTGGTTTCGGGAGGGTCCAACTTTTCTTCTTCATTATTTTGGCTCTTTGGATGTCGGTATAAGTAGGTTTAAATCCCAGTCCAAAGGTATCATTATTTCTCGGTAGATGGGTAAGCTGTGTTATCCCCTGTAAAGCTATCCCCAAACCTTTTCCTGGTGCGAACCCATTTCTAATCATTTCTTTAGCTACCATTACTGTTGTAGGTGCCACTTCAGGAATTGGCATGCTCTCCCCTTCGGATATCTTGTTAACTACCACAACATCCGTCACCTGATACACCCATGGGCCCTTGTCCCCTTCGGTTTCTTCAGAAGGCATTATGGTGTTACAAGCATCTTCATCTCCATGTACTGTAATTTCCTGCTGTTCCCATCCGAATTTTACTATCTGGTGCAGGGAAAATGGTACAGCTTTGGCCGCATGGATCCACGGACGTCCCAGTAATAGATTATAAGAAAAAACGACATCCAACACCTGGAACTCCATGGTAATGTCCACCGGTCCAATGGTGACTTCCAACACAATGTCTCCCAGAGTATTTTTGCTTCCTCCGTCAAACCCGCGTACACTCACACTGTTTCGACGGATTCTATCAGGACTAATTCTCAGTTTTCCCAGAGTTGAGAGTGGACAAATGATTGCACTTGACCCGTTATCTACTAGGACCCGAGTCACCACAGATTCTTCACTTTTGACAGTGAGATAAAGTGCTTTGTTGTTCTTAGTGCCTTCAATTGGCAATTCATTATCCAAGAATGTTATCTTGTTCGTCTCAAAAATTTTGTTCATGATATTTTCAAGAGGGCAAACTGAGATTTTCTCGGGGACATGCGCTTCGTTCAGAATCTTCAACAACTCCTTCCTGCGCTCGTCTGAATGGATTAATAATGAAAGAAATGAAATTTGTGCAGGCATCTTTCTCAGCTATTCTACTATTGAATAATCTTGAGCTTTTGTCTTTTTCAAAAACTCTTCTGCTTCTTCTTCAGAAACCACTTTCTTCGTATGACTCTCCTTTACCACCTTCGTTTTTCTTAACTCTTCCGAGGCAAAGCATCGCACGGAACGAGTTAGGCCATATGTTTCATTGACCTCTCCTGTAACCTCCTTTCCCATGTACATCACTGTGACTTTGTTGTTGTTCCAAGGTATGGCTTTAGTATCTACCACTGGCATTTGCACCACCGGTTTAATGACTATAGATTCCACATATGCTCCTTTTATTGTCAACAACGGTTTAGCTCCTGACACCACAATTTTCATAGTTTCAACCACTGGCAGCTTTTTCACTAGTAACTCGGCTGTCGCTTTCTCTTTCTCAACCTTTTTCTCCATATTGCTATTGGCTTTTATCATCATCACCGATTGAAACGGTTTCTTGCTGCTTTCTCCTTGGTCTAACTCTATCATGTGCGTCTCATGATGAGCTGGTAATGGATTATGAGTAGTATTAGGAGTTTCTGGAGCCTACACCTCGATCCTCCTAGTGTCAATGAGCTCTTGTATAGCAGATTTCAAGTGCCAACACTTTTCAGTATCGTGCTCTAGTGCCCCGGAGCAATATTCACATCTGACTGACTGGTCAATGTTTCTGGGTGGTGGGTTTGGAAGTTTTGGCTCAATCAGGCTTAGCATCCCCAACTCCTTCAGGCGATGATAAAGACTGGTGTAAGACTCCTCAGTGGAGTGAATGTTTTCTTTGTTTGGGCTCTATTTCTCATCTCAAGATCTGGACGGAAGCTAGGTGTATTTGGATTCTTATATGTTCTGGAAGGTGGGTAGGTGTTTTGTGTGTGATAAACATTTTGTGGAGTTTGGGCTTGCCATTCATGTGGAGGCGGTGGGTAATATTGAGCATGTGGGACGGAGTAATATGGGGTAGTGGTTGGATAATATGGTGGAGGTGGGTTGTAAGGTGCTGGTGGGTATGATTGGTATGGACGAGGTGGGTGATAGTATGTATTTTGGCCCCGAGACCACGGTCTACTTTCAACAACTGCAACCTCTTCCTTCTTCTTTTTACCGATAGATCCCCCATTTCCGGTTTGTATCGCCTAGTTCGTGGCCTTGATAGCCGAAAAACTCATGATTTTGTTGGTTTTCAATCCTTCTTCTACAAAACTCCCCATTTTCACCACTTCATTAAAAGTTTTCCCAACAGCTAATACCAGATGACTGTAGTAAGTAGGCTCTAAGGCTCGTAGAAAACAATCCACCATTTCTATTTCCTTCGTAGGAGGGTCCACTCGTGCCGCTTGTTCTCTCCATCTAAAGCTGTATTCCCGAAAACTTTCCCCGGGCTTCTTTTCCATCTTGGTAAGCGACAGCCTATCTGGAATTATCTCCAAGTTGTACTGGAAGTGGTTAGCAAATGACTGGCTAGATCATCCCAGATGAACCATCTAGTGTGATCCTGACGTGTATACCACTCCAGCGCGGAACCGCTCAGACACTGACTAAAGTACACCATCAACAATTCATCTCTTCCCTCTGCACCATGCACCTTGCTATAATAACCCCTGAGATGGGCTACCGGATCCCCATGTCCATCGTATATGTCGAACTTAGGTAGTTTGAATCCAACCAGGAGCTATACTTCTGGAAACAAACACAAATCTTTATATGCGATGCTTACTTGGCCTCCTAGCCCTTGTATGTTACGGAAAGATTGTTCTAAACTTCTCATCTTCCATGCCATTTATTCTTGCTCCAAGTTCCTGACGGGAGTTTCTTCCGTCATCTCCATAAGTGGGGTATAGGAGTCATGTTGCCTAAATGTCTGCTCCGGCGAATAGTAATGTACGTCTTGCACGTGGAACACTGGTTCACTTGACGATTTATGCAGAGCAACAGGTGGTGGTGCCACATATACCGGGGCGACTTGTGGTGGTTGAGGTAAAATCTGTTTGGACAGTGGTGGTGGTGCCTGTGAAGTTGTGGCATAGTAGTGTTGATAATCTGGGTATGTGGAGGATGAGTTCATGGTAGGTGGTTCGGGATTAGGATTTGCGGGAGGGACATATGCTGGATTGGCTGGATGTGTGGGTAAAGGTTGACCCCTGGACCAGGCTTGGTACATTTCTAACATTTGTTGCTTTAGCTTATACATCTCCTCTTTCATACCCGCAACATCTACAACCTCTTCTTCCTGTACTGGGTCCATGATAGTGGGTTCAATCTCCTGAGTCACAGCCTTAGACATAACTTTTGATCGTGTGTTGTAATGATGATGTGCCAGAATGCCAGTTGCCAGCAGAAATCTGATTCTCATCAACAACAACACTTGTTAATAGTTAGTTCATAAAAGGGTAAGATGTAACGATTAAAAATCATAACTTTTTCCCTTGATCATTATGCATCATTCCGGCATTTATTCATCTTTCCTTTCTCTTTTTCTTTTTTTTTCTCTTCCCTTGTTTTTTTCTTTTAATTCTTTTCCTTTTCTTTCTCTCCTTTTTTTTTTCAATTCTTTCTATTATTTTCATTTTCAGTTTTTCATTTTCAATTTTGCTTTTTTGTTCCTACATATTTGCCTATCGCCCAGACAATTGGTATAAAAGGGAAAAAGATTAGCAACAACTTGTTTTGAAATTTTTCTTTGATACTCAAAAACATTGATTACAAAATGATGTTGTGCTACTAATGCATAAGGAATACAGATACAAAATGCATGCCCTATGAGTACATTAATGCTCCTAAAGCCCGCGAGATGTCGTTCGATGTTGCCGCGGGCCTATATGCCAATCCACTTTGGAGTTTATCTAGGTCAGACATAACTTGCTTTACAAAGAACTTTACGGCTAATGAAAATGTTGCCTGGGACATATCTTCACACAATTGGCATTTTCTAGTGATGTACTGAGCAATATTGACGATTCATTCTCGAATGACCCCTTTTTCTTGAAGCAACCTGCTGATCTATTTGGCACGAGCGCCTAATGTTTGTTGGTTCTCTTTCTGTAGTTGTTGCAACTCAAATTCCAATCGAGCCATAGCCGTGTAACAATGCTCTCTTTCTTCTTCAAATTCTTTGACTATCTTGCTACTTTTGACTGCGACTGTAATGACTTTCATTCTCAATCGAGCTACCTCAACTTCATGTTTATCTTGTAGTTGCTTAACCATTCTAGCTATTTCCTTGGCATCTCTGGCCAGTTGCTTCCGAATCCTGACTAACTCTTTTTCTGCTTTGTCAGGATTGAAGCTGTAGTCATTCACTTTGCGCCGAAGATTTTCAATCAATTTCTCATCTCAGGCTAAGCGAACTGGGGTCTCGGATGCAATTTTCATTTTTGCAACTTGAGCCTTTGAGATTTCATTCTCTTTTCTCAGCTACTTCTTTTCTCCTTCGTCAAATGCTGCCTGTAAACCGCTCTCGAATTGGAGATCTCGAAACTGTTTCTCTAGCAAGCTGATTCTGGCTCTATACTCATTTTCTTTGGCCACCCAATTTCCGTATTTCTTAGATGGCTCGGCCAAATCTTGAATGTGAGGCCTTTTCAATGGTCTATCATGCTCAATACCCCGACGATACCATGCGGCATACCCTGGCGATACTTCTCCCTGAGCTCTGTTTTCCACACAAGTGTCTACCTTAAAACTTTGACACTCATTCCAAATATGTCGGATCTTTGCTTCCGGGAATCGCCCATCCGGACTAATCTCTATTGCTTTCAAACTCAGGTCCCCATCTTCCGGTATAACTTGATATCTCCCAAGATGTCACAGTACCTTGTATGGCGCATAAGGCTGGATGCTTTTTAGGCCCATGATCAAGAAATGTGACCCTTCTGTTGGCATGTATATCACTTCATCGAGGGGCAACTATCCGTATACCCAATCGATTTGGCTATCGGTCAATGATCGTAAGTATGAAATCCTACCTTTAGTTCCCTCCGGCAGCTTAACTTCTTTTGTTCTCGTATGGAATTCTTCAAGGCATGTTCTTTCAGATGGCCCATAACTTGAGAATGAAGGATGGCAGCATAGATATTCTATCAACCAAATTTGCAGAATCAAGTTACATACCTCAAAGAAGTCATGCCCCGCTTTACATGTTGTAAGGTCACGGTAGATATAAGCTATGATCATTGGCGCCAATGTGCAATTATCTTGTATGAGCAAAGTGCTGGCAACTCTTGTATCAATGGGCCCGTCCTTTCTTGGGAATATAATTAGCCCGAGAAATGCCACCAAAAAGGTGAATCGTCTATGTTCCTCCCATTTGGCTTGGTTTGACTTACTATAGAGTTTGTTCATAGGGTCATTGAAACCCCAGACATGTCCATATCTACTGTAGATGAAGTTTAAGGAGCAAAACCCATTAGCCAAATCCTCGTTGTGGATGTTCCAAGCAATCTTCAGAGAGTCGAGGAATCGGTGCACCGTTATCGCTATCGGAGCCACAGGGTATTTCTCTTTTAGGGGGACCTCATTTTTCACTATATAGTAAGCAACTTCCTCAAGAGTAGGAGTGAGTTCAAAGTCCGAGAAATGTAGGATGTTGTGTGCAGGATCCCAGCATGTGAGAAGTGCTCGAATTATATGGCCTCGGGGAATTATGTCCATTAATCCCGTAAGGTCCTTCAAATAACATTTGACCCAATCTTATCCTTCCTGTCCCCTGTCGTTCCACCATAATCTTAGCTGTAAAGGGATTTTCTTCATTAAAGTGAAGGGTTCATTCTGTATCGTGCTGATCCTGCACATTTATTAATGGCGATTTTATTCAGAAAAAAGGAAAAATATTTTTCAAAGCCAATTTTCATTTTTAGGTTTTATTTTTGAAAAGGAAAAGACATGATTTTCGAAGTGGCCATTTTTGCCAAAATAGCCTTCCGGTATCCTTTCGGAACATTCGCTTATTTCCAAAAATAGCAATCACCTCGATTATTTGAAACTAAAATATTTTTTGGTCATTTTCTAAAAGGGTGGTTGGACCCGTTCAAGGGTTGCCTACGTATCCCACCTAATGGCGAGAATCAAACCTGTGTAGTTCGGTCAGATTATTTGACCAATTATTTCAATAATAATGTTTCCCTATTTTCTGATTTTCTTTTCAAATTTCTAACAACTCTTTTGCTAATATCTCAATATCTCTTTTTTTTCTTTAGAATATTCTCTTTTGTTTTTTCGGGAATTTTGCCGGTCCGCATAATGATCCAAGACAATTAAAACGCAACATATAATATGCTCGGGCTTTAGTTACCGGGACACCTATTGTGACGACCCGGCCCGTCGTCACGGGAATTACCACCCCATTATGTTGAAATTATATGTTTTATGCTTTTATATTAGTGTTAAAGTCTATCGGGTGAGTTAGGAGTGAATTGGATTGAAAATGAGGCATATAGCCTTTGTGAAGGAAACTTGAATAAGGAAAGTCAACCCGGAGTTGACTATTTAGTTAGAGGGCTCGGAATCGGATTCGGATGATTCGGTTAGTTCCGGGAGGTGATTTGTGACTTAGGGGAGCGATCGAAATTGAATTTGGAGGCCGGTGTAGAAATAGGCTTGAATTGGCTAAGGTTGAATTTTGGCGAAATCCGAACGGTAGGTGAATTTTTTTTCCGGGGGTCGGAATGGAATTCCGACAGCTGCAGTAGCTCCGTTAGGTGATTTTGGATGTGCCTGCAAAATTTCAGGTCATTCGGACGTCGTTTGGTCGGGTTTTTGATCGAATGTGTAATTCGGAAAGTTTTAAGAAATTTAGGCTTGAATCCGTGTGTAATTGGTGATTTTGATGTTTAGGATGGTGATTTGATGATTGGAACAAGTTCGTATCGTGTTTTGGAGTATGTTGGTGGTTTTCGTTGGGGTCCCGGGGGCCTCGGGATGAATTCGGGGGTCCGAACGGACCAATTTGTGCCCAAAGGCACTGCTGTTCTGCTGCAATAATTGCAGAGAATTTTTGTTCATCGCGATCGCGGGAGGTGTGATGCGATCGCGTAAGGTCGACCTGGTTGTGCGTCGCGATCGCGTGGTGATGTCTGCGATCGCGTAGGTCAATGGCGGAATGCAGTGCGATCGCGATTGGGTTCACGCGATCGCGTAAGGTCAAGTCCGGATGCAATGCGATCGCGTAGGGATCTTCTGTTGTTCACTGCGATCGCGTGCCAAAGGCTGCGATCGCGTAGAGGAAAAATCAGGCCCCAGGGATTTGTGCATCGCGATCGCGTGCCAAAGGCTGCGATCGCGTAGGGTTAATTGGCCTGGCAGTGAGTTTAAGTTCAGAACAGAACCAGTCGCGGGTTTCATACCCCAAAACGCCATTTTTGAGTTCCAAGAGAAGAAATTGACGGGAATTGCTGGGAATTCATCGGGGATTCGTTGGAGGTAAGTTTTGTGGCTTAATTACATCATTTTAACATGAAATCATTGGTTAAATTTATGTAAATGGAAGATTAAAGGTGGGTTTGAGCCCTAGGCCTAAATTGAAGAAAAACACTGATTTGAGTGGCCAAATGGAGTCCGATTTTGGTAAATTTTATATGCTTAGACTCGTATCGAGATGAGGGTTCCGAATATATGACTTTTGTAATTTTTCGACAAGCGTAACGAAAGTCGGGTTTTGACAACTTTGGGAATTTTGATGTAAATCGAGTTGTATTGATTGGGTGTCGTCCCATTGGCCTAATTTGTTGTATTTCTACTGTATTTGATTATATTTTACGCGTGTGGAGCTTGATTCTTGTGGCAAGGGCATTGCGGAGTAGTCGTCGCGCCGTATTGAGGTGAGTAATAGATGTGGGTGATGACCAGCGGGTTCGAAACCCCGGTATACCACTTTGTGACGCTGTATAGCGGCGAGACACGCACACTCTTGAGAGTGCGGCGTCGAACCTCCTTCTCGGATGGTTTCATATTATATATTGTGATAATGGCCACTCTAGAGCCGAGGAACCCCTTCTTGGGCGGTTGAGTATACTTGTGGGCCGTGAGCCAATTATTGGATCCCGCGAGGATCGTTATCATTGTCTTATCATATAGACATGCTAGTTTACTACTAGTCCGCAGCTATTTCTGTTATTATGCTAATTCCAATCTATGGAACTTGATATTACTGTTTTCCAACTGAAAAATGATAAAAGAGTTTTCAAAAACTACTTTTGAGCCTGCGAGGTTGTATCTGCATATTAGCTGACTAGTAGTGGATCGGGCTGCGCGCCGCAGCGAGATATATATGTTGGATCGGGCTGCACGCCGTAGTAAATCTCTATGAGATGTGCTTGGGTTGTAGGAGCCCCTCCGGAGTCTGAACCCCCACAGTGAGCACGGGTACCCAAAATTGGAGTCGGGCTACACGCCGTAGCGGTCATATCATGCATTGCATTGCATTTAGCTACATCTGCTAGCTGTTATGCTATTTATTGGTATTTGTTGGTACAGGTACGGTGAATATTGATTCTATGACAGGGTAGCTGATTATAGTTTTACATAGTGCTTTATTGCGGATTTCTTATCTGCATTGTCTTACCCTTGTTTATTACCACTGAGTCTGGCAGTACTCATTTTACTCCCTGCACCTTGTGTGCAGATCCAGGTACCTCTCAGCAGGACTTGATTCGGTAGCTACTTGGAGGCATTGTGCGGGATAGTCGAGGTAGCTGCAGCGTCCGCAGGACCTGACTCCCCTTCTAGTTGTCATTTCTTATCTTGTTGTCTTTCCTTTCCGCACTGAGTTGTTATAAACTTTATTACACTTATGTTCTTTAGAGGCTCATGACTCTTGACCCTTCGGTCTATGGGAGTTAGTATATTTTGGGACTTGGTTTCCCCGCTGTTGGTATAAGTATTACTATATCTATCACTGTTATGCTTAAATTGGATAAAGTGAGCTTGTGGCTCCGTGATTATTGTTGATTGGTCGGGCTGGCCTAGCAGTGTGCTGGGCGCCATCACGACCGGATTTGGGGTCGTGACAAGTTGGTATCAAAGCCTAGGTTTACTAGGCCTCGTGAGTCTTGAGCCGGTTAGTAGAGTCTTGTGGATCGGTACGGGGACGCCTGTACTTATCCTCGGGAGGCTGCGAACCTTTAGGAAAACTTCACTTTTCTTGAACTATGTCGTGCGATCTTGTTGTTCTGAGAACTGAACTTCTATATTCTATTCTCTCGCAGATGGCGAGAACACGAGCATCAGGACGAGGTGAACGACCTCCATTGCCACCTGTTAGAGGCCGTGGGCGCGGTCGTGCTAGAGGTAGAGGTAGGGCAGCTGAGGCAGTGCCAGCTGACCCGCCTGTTGTACCAGTTCAGGAGCAGCCCCCAGTGGTTGATGCTCCAGCAGCCCCAGTTCAGGGCCAGACTGTATCTATTGCTATTCCTGGTCTTCAGGAGACTCTTGCTCGGATATTATCGGTGTGTTCCGGTTTGGCTCAGGTAGTTTCAGCTACTGCTACTGCAGCGACATCTCAGACAGGGGGTGGTCAGCAGACCCCTGCAGCTCGCACACCGGAGCCGGTTGTTCGGGGACTTCGGACGCCAGAGCGGGTCCCCGCTCGGTGGTTGCACCGGTTATTCCTCCAGTCGCACCAGCTCCAGCTCCAGAGCATATGGTTCAGGTTATGCCCGATGACGAGCGGCGTCGTCTTGAGAGATTTGGTAGACTTCAGGCCACCCCATTTCGGTGGCGTTGAGGGCGAGGATGCCCGGGGTTTCTTGGATAAATGTTAGAAGATGCTGCGTACGGCTGGTATTCTTGAGTCCGGCGGAGTTTCATTTACTACATTTCAGTTCAACTGGTCCCGCATTTGATTGGTGGGAGGAGTTTGAGAGGCGTAGGCCTGCGAGAGCGGCACCTCTCACATGGCGGCGGTTCTCTACTCTCTTTCTAGAGAAATATGTACCTCGGTCTCGTCGCGAGAAGCTACGTCGCCAGTTCGAGTGGTTGGTTCAGGGTGCATGTCTGTGACCCAGTATGAGCTTAGATTCACTCGGTTGGCTAGGCATGCCACATGGATGATCCCCACTGATAGGGAGAGGATCGGGAGGTTCATTGATGGCCTCAACTACTCTATCCGTATTCTTATGACCGGCGAGCGAGTTCTGTCATCATCGTTTGAGCAGGTTGCTGATATGGCACGCTCCATTGAGGCGGATCGTCGCCGGGAGAGAGAGGAGCGGGAGGCCAAGAGGCCTCGTGGTTCCGGTAGTTTCAGTGGTGCTCCGTCCAGAGAGCATTCCCAGCAGAGCAGAGGTCGCTCATCTAGACCTTCTCATTCAGGCCGCCCTGAACAGAGCAGAGGTTCTCATGGTCGTGGTCGATAGGGGTTTCAGCAGGGTCAGTCATCACTTAGTGCGGCGAGGGGTTCCCTTCAGTACCCTTCTCCGGCACCGGGTGCATGTTATGAGTGTGGTGAGTTTGGTCACATGAGGAGACAGTGCCCTCGACTCCATAGGGACAGGACTCAGCAGAGGGATCAGCCCTCCTCTTCAGCACCATCTCAGGCTAGTAGAGGTGGAGGTCAGTCTTCTCGTGGTCGCCCCAGGGGCGAGGAGAGATCTGGTGGAGGCCAGGCACGGTTCTATGCACTTCCTGACAGGCGTGATGCAGTTGCCTCCGATGCTGTGATTACAGGTATCATTTCTGTCTGTCATAGAGATGCCTCTGTTCTATTTGATCCAGGGTCCACATATTCTTACGTGTCCTCTTATTTTGCACATCACTTGGGTGCGACTCGTTGTAATCTTGATTTACCTGTTCATGTATCCACCCCCGTGGTTGATACGATTGTTGTGGATCATGTCTATAGATCCTGTGTTATATCTATTGGGGGTCTGGAGACCCAGGCAGATTTGTTATTGTTGGGTATGGTGGACTTTGATGTTATATTGGGTATGGATTGGTTGTCTCCGTACCATGCTGTATTGGATTGTCATGCTAAGACAGTTACGTTGGCCATTCCTGGTATTTCTCAGATTGAGTGGCGGGGTTCGACCGATTTCGTCCCTAGCCGTGTTATTTCGTTCCTAAAAGCTCGGAAGATGGTTGAAAAAGGGTGTTTATCGTACTTAGCTTTTGTGAGAGATGTGGGAGCTGAGTCTCCTAGCATTGATTCTGTACCTGTTGTGAGGGACTTCCCAGATGTATTCCCCTCAGACCTGCCGGGCATGCCGCCGGACAGGGATATTGATTTTGGCATTGACTTGGTGCCGGGCACTCGGCCCATATCCATTCCTCCTTATCGGATGGCACCAGCTGAGTTGAAAGAACTGAAAGAGCAACTTCAAGAACTTCTGGATAAGGGTTTCATCCGTCCTAGTGTGTCTCCGTGGGGTGCGCCGGTATTATTTGTTAAAAAGAAAGATGGTTCCATGCGAATGTGTATTGATTATAGGCAATTGAACAAAGTGACGGTGAAGAACAAGTACCCTCTACCGCGCATAGATGATTTGTTTGATCAGTTACAGGGTGCGAGGGTGTTTTCTAAGATCGATCTTCGTTCAGGCTATCATCAGCTGAAGATCAGGGACTCGGATATTATGAAGACTGCATTCGGGACCCGATATGGTCATTATGAGTTTCTTGTGATGTCGTTTGGGCTGACCAACGCCCCAGCAGCATTTATGCATCTGATGAACAGTGTGTTCGGGCCTTATTTGGATTCATTTGTGATTGTGTTCATTGATGACATTCTAGTCTACTCCCGTAGTCGGGAGGAGCATGCTCAGCATTTGAGTATTGTGTTGCAGAGATTGAGGGAGGAGAAGCTATATGCTAAATTCTCCAAGTGCGAGTTTTGGCTCGAGTCCGTAGCATTTATGGGACATGTGGTGTCTCGTGATGGTATTCAGGTTGATCAGAAAAAGATAGAGGCGGTGCAGAGTTGGCCTAGACCGTCCTCAGCTACAGAGATCAGGAGTTTTCTTGGCTTGGCGGGGTATTATCGCCGGTTTGTTCAGGGATTTTCATCCATTGCTTCTTCATTGACTAAATTGACCCAGAAGGGTGCACCATTCGTGTGGTCGGATGAGTGCGAGGAGAGCTTTCAAAAGCTCAAGACAGCTTTGACCACAACTCCAGTGTTAGTATTTCCATCAGCTTCAGGTTCATATACCGTTTATTGTGATGCCTCGAGAGTGGGGATAGGTTGTGTGTTGATGCAGGAAGGTAAGGTGATTGCTTATGCTTCTCGGCAGTTGAAGCCACATGAGAAGAACTATCCTGTTCATGATTTGGAGCTAGCCGCCATTGTTCATGCCTTGAAGATTTGGAGGCACTATTTGTATGGTGTGTCTTGTGAGGTGTATACCGACCATCGTAGTCTCCAACACTTGTTCAAACAGAAAGACCTTAATTTGAGACAGCGGAGATGGCTTGAGTTGCTTAAGGATTATGACATCACTATATTATATCATCCAGGGAAGGCCAATGTGGTGGCCGATGCTTTGAGCCGGAAGGCGGTCAGTATGGGGAGCTTGGCATATATTCCAGCCGAGGAGAGATTATTTGCTTATGATGTTCAGGTGCTAGCCAATCAGCTAGTGAGGTTAGATATTTCGGAGCCCAGCAGGGTATTGGCTTGTGTTGTATCTCGGTCATCTCTATATGATCGTATTCGTGAGCGCCGATATGATGATCCACATTTGGCTGTCCTGAGGGATAGAGTTCAGCATGATGATGCTAGAGATGTCACCATTGATAGTGACGGCGTATTGAGGATGCGGGGCCGGATATGTGTGCCCAATGTTGATGGCCTTCGTGAGTTGATTCTGGAAGAGGCCCATAGCTCGCGGTATTCTATCCATCCAGGAGCCGCGAAGATGTATCAAGATTTGAAACATCACTATTGGTGGAGAAAGATGAAAATGGACATTGTCGGACATGTAGCACGGTGCCTCAACTGTCAGCAGGTTAAGTACGAGCATCAGAGGCCCGGCGGTGTATTTCAGCGCATTGATATTCCCGAGTGGAAATGGGAGAGGATCACTATGGACTTTGTTACTGGACTCCCTCGGACGGCGAGGAAGTTTGATTCTGTATGGGTGATTGTGGATAGGCTGACCAAGTCAGCTCACTTCATTCCAGTTAGTACTACCTACTCATCGGAGCGGTTGGCAGCGATCTTTATTCGAGAGATTGTTCGGTTGCATGGAGTCCCGGTGTCTATCATATCCGACAGGGGTACTCAGTTCACTTCTCAGTTTTGGAGAGCATTTCAGCGAGAGATGGGTACGCGGGTTGAGTTGAGTACAGCATTTCACCCCCAGACAGAGGGGCAGTCTGAGCGCACTATTTAGATCTTGGAGGATATGTTGCGAGCTTGTGTGATTGATTTTGGTGGTTCGTGGGATGAGTTCCTACCACTTGCTGAGTTTGCCTACGACAACAGTTATCAGTCGAGTATTCAGATGGCCCCGTATGAGGCATTGTATGGCGGGCGGTGTAGATCCCCCGTGGGATGGTTTGAGCCTGGTGAGGTTAGATTGATAGGGACTGAGTTAGTCTAGGATGCTCTGGATAGAGCAAAGTTTATCCAGGAGAGGCTTCGTACAGCACAGTCTCGTCAGAAGAGTTATGCGGACCGTAGAGTTCGAGAGTTGTCTTTCATGGTTGGTGACAGAGTATTGTTGAAGATTTCACCTATGAAGGGTGTCATGAGGTTTGGGAAGAAAGGAAAGTTGAGTCCCGGGTACATTGGTCCTTTTGAGATACTTAGGAGAGTTGGAGAGGTGGCATATGAGTTGGCCTTGCCGCCCGGCTTATCCAGCGTTCATCCGGTATTCCATGTGTCTATGCTCCGGAAGTACATTGGAGATCCGTCTCATGTATTAGACTTCAGTACCATTCAGCTTGATGGTGATCTATCCTATGATGTGGAGCCTATTGCCATTTTGGGACGGTAGGTGAGAAAATTGAGGTCTAAGGAGATTGCATCAGTTAAGGTTCAGTGGAGAGGTCGACCCGTGGAGGAGGCCACTTGGGAGACCGAGCGGGAGATGCGGAGCAGATATCCTCACTTGTTTGAGACTTCGGGTATGTTTCTTGACCCGCTCGAGGACGAGCGTTTGCTTAAGAGGGGGAGAATGTGACGACCCGGCCCGTCGTCACGGGAATTACCACCCCGTTATGTTGAAATTGTATGTTTTATGCTTTTATATCGGTGTTAAAGTCTATCGGGTGAGTTAGGAGTGAATTGGATTGAAAATGAGGCATATAGCCTTTGTGAAGGAAACTTGAATAAGGAAAGTCAACCCGGAGTTGACTATTTAGTTATAGGGCTCGGAATCGGATTCTGATGATTCGGTTAGTTCCGGGAGGTGATTTGTGACTTAGGGGAGCGATCGGAATTGAATTTGGAGGCCGGTGTAGAAATAGGCTTGAATTGGCTAAGGTTGAATTTTGGCGAAATCCGAACGGTAGGTGAGATTTTGATCCGGGGGTCGGAATGGAATTCCGACAGTTGCAGTAGCTCCGTTAGGTGATTTTGGATGTGCCTACAAAATTTCAGGTCATTCGGACGTCGTTTGGTCGAGTTTTTGGTTGAATGTGTAATTCGGAAAGTTTTAACAAATTTAGGCTTGAATCCGTGTGTAATTGGTGATTTTGATGTTTAGAATGGTGATTTGATGATTGGAACAAGTTCGTATCGTGTTTTGGAGTATGTTGGTGGTTTTCGTTGGGGTCCCGGGGGCCTCGGGATGAATTCGGGGGTCCAAACGGACCAATTTGTGCCAAAAGGCACTGCTGTTCTGCTGCAATAATTGCAGAGAATTTTTGTTCATTGCGATCGCGGGAGGTGTGATGCGATCGCGTAAGGTCGACCTGGTTGTGCGTCGCGATCGCGTGGTGATGTCTGTGATCGCGTAGGTCAATGGAGGAATGCAGTGCGATCGCGATTGGGTTCTCGCGATCGCGTAAGGTCAAGTCCGGATGCAATGCGATCGCGTGGCTGGAGTTGCGATCGCGTAGGGATCTTCTGTTGTTCACTGCGATTTGTGCATCGCGATCGCGTAGGGTTAATTGGCCTGGCAGTGAGTTTAAGTTCATAACAGAACCAGTCGCGGGTTTCATACCCCAAAACGCCATTTTTGAGTTCCAAGAGAAGAAATTGACGGGAATTGTTGGGAATTCATCGGGGATTCGTTGGAGGTAAGTTTTGTGGCTTAATTACATCATTTTAACATGAAATCATTGGTTAAATTTCTGTAAATGGAAGATTAAAGGTGGGTTTGAGCCCTAGGCCTAAATTGAAGAAAAACACTGATTTGAGTGGCCAAATGGAGTCCGATTTTGGTAAATTTTATATGCTTAGACTCGTATCGAGATGAGGGTTCCGAATATATGACTTTTGTAATTTTTCGACAAGCGTACCGAAAGTCGGGTTTTGACAACTTTGGGAATTTTGATGTAAATCGAGTTGTATTGATTGGGTGTCGTCCCATTGGCCTAATTTGTTGTATTTCTACTGTATTTGATCGGATTCTACGCGTGCGGAGCTTGATTCTCGTGGCAAGGGCATTGCGGAGTAGTCGTCGCGCCGTATTGAGGTGAGTAATAGATGTGGGTGATGACCGGCGGGTTCGAAACCCCGGTATACCACTTTGTGACGCTGTATAGCGGCGAGACACACACACTCTTGAGAGTGCGGGGTCGATCATGAACCTGGAGACTATATATTAGTCCGACCTGTTGATATTATATTATTGGCTATTCTCGAGCCGTTGAACCCCCTTCTTGGGCGGTTGAGTATACTTGTGGGCCGTGAGCCGGTTATTGGATCCCGCGAGGATCGTTATCATTGTCTTATCATATAGACATGCTAGTTTACTACTAGTCCGCAACTATTTCTGTTATTATGCTAATTCCAATCTCCGGAACTTGATATTACTATTTTCCAACCGAAAAATGATAAAAAGAGTTTTCAAAAACTACTTTTGAGCCTGCGAGGCTGTATCTGCATATTAGCTGACTAGTAGTGGATCGGGCTGCGCGCCGCAGCGAGATATATGTTGGATCGGGCTGCACGCCGCAGTAAATCTCTATGAGATGTGCTTGGGCCGTAGGAGCCCCTCCGGAGTCTGAACCCCCACAGTGAGCACGGGTACCCAAAATTGGAGTCGGGCTACGCGCCGTAGCGGTCATATCATGCATTGCATTGCATTTAGCTACATATGCTAGCTGTTATGCTATTTATTGGTATTTGTTGGTACATGTATAGTGAATATTGATTCTATGACAGGGTAGCTGATTATAGTTGTTCATAGTGCTTTATTGCGGATTTCTTATCTGCGCTGTCTTACCCTTGTTTATTACCACTGAGTCTGGCAGTACTCATTTTACTCCCTGCACCTTGTGTGCAGATCCAAGTACCTCTCAGTAGACTTGATTCGGTAGCTACTTGGAGGCATTGTGCGGGATAGTCGAGGTAGCTGCAGCGTCCGCAGGACCTGACTCCCCTTCTAGTTGTCATTTCTTATCTTGTTGTCTTTCCTTTCCGCACTGAGTTGTTATAAACTTTATTACACTTATGTTCTGTAGAGGCTCATGACTCTTGACCCTTCGGTCTATGGGAGTTGATGTATTATGGGACTTGGTTTCCCGTTTTCGTTATATGTATCGCTATTGCTTCGTGATTTGATATGCTTAAATGGGCTAAAGAGAGCTTCTAGCTCCGTTATTGTTATTTATTGGTCAGGATGGCTTAGCAATGTGGTGAGCGCCATCACGACCGGATTTGGGGTCGTGACACCTATCCTAGACGGACCCAACCTCTGTGTTGAGTCCCCTAAGTTAGTTATGATGCGAATAATTGTCCTAGACCTATGTTCAATATCTTATAGTTTCATAGAATGGTAGACCGTGTACCCGAGTGGACAACTCGAATCGAGGAGGGGGCTACGTATCGGTGATCCGCGGGGTCATTCAGCTTTGTAACTTATCCAACCTCTGTTTCTTATTTTGGGTATAACTTAACAGAAAGGGAAGTCTCAACCAGTAAGAACATCCCCGGAGGTGAAGAAGAGAAGGGTTTTCGGCACAGTTTGTATATATAATCCACATAATATCAAAGCGGTAAAACACGTAGCATGTTGTTCAAAGCATGTAACAAAGTCTAATAATACTGAGAACGACAATTATAACAAGCTCAAAATTCTTAAACCCTGAACCGAAGTTCTGTGTTACTTATCCCCAGCAGAGTCACCAGAGCTGTCACACCTCCCTTTTTACTACCTTTTTGGTTTAATTCCCGATCAAGAGAATAAGGTATGCCTCGATATTATGAATACCCCGGTAAGGATATAATAACAACGAGGAAGGAGTTTTTCCAAATAAAGGACAATCGGTTCGGGATTTTATTTACAATTTCAGAGTCACCACTTGGGAAAATAATGGTGTCCCAAATCACCGATTAATCCCGAATCCGAGGAATTTGACTCTATTTTTATCAGTCTGCGCAACAAGAAATCCGGATAAGGAATCATGTTAACCCGGGAGAAGGTGTTAGGCACTCCCAAATTTCGTGGTTTTAGCACGGTCGCTCAACTGTCATTCTTGGTTTTATATGACTTTTTACATGCCTTTTAACAATATGTACGTGTTTCAACTTTAATATTTTTTACGAATTACGACATCGCGAAAACGTATTTCCAGTCACACCGCAACCAGTACGCTATGACCTTTAACACGTTTCTGCTCCGCTGGGATTTATGATTTGAGTCACATCAAATGTGCACTCGCATTAGGGAAAGTATATTTTGAGTCGTGCCTAAATCATTTATCGGCTTTTTAATATTTTGGAAAGGTTGTGAAATTATCTAGCAACCTTCCCGAATCTAACATATATAATTTACTTATTTATTTGGGGGCCCTGGTGTTTCATTTTCAATGTGAGGCTCGTCCCAACTTAATTTTATAGTCTGATCCTAATATGTATATACTATGTGTTTCTATTTTGATTTTTTCTCCTAATTCATTGCTTTTCAGTACATAAGTCCAGGTCCTTCTTTTTCTATGTCGCTGGGCCTGGACATTTTGGGCTTGTATTCAATATATCAACTTACATTCGTGGGTTTTGAAAACCCAGGAACCCGTCGAAACATGTTCAGGAGAAAGCCCAATATTGTTTTCACATAATTCTGGGCCTTCGCAACTTGTTAGGCCCAGATTAGGCTCAAACAGAAGAGAGTAATAAAAATCAGAGATCATCGTGCGTATAAAGGATTGATATTTAGAGGATAAAAGAACTCAAACTATTTTATTCAAATAAGAAGAAGTGAAATACAAAATTACAATATTAAACACTAACTTTAAACGCTAAGTATAAATGAAATCTAATTAGCAAATTGTTTTTGTTCTTATGTTTGACAGCCACTTTAAACTTACTGAATCTAATTACTTAATATCTAAGGCTAATCAGTATTACTATTTAATAACATACTAAACTCAATTATTTTCAAATTTCAGAGAACTAATTGAATGATTAAACATAAAACTATATTAACTTGTGAAATGTGACTTCATTTTAACCGCATGTTTCATCCACTATTAATACAATTCAGATGGATCTAATTATCATTAATTTTAATTAACTACTGCACGTTAACATTGTTAACTATCTACTTGTATGTGTTTTATTTTTTTTATATTAGATTAATGATTAACCTAATTAATTATCAAAGTGATTTTTACTAACACTACTATACTAATCTACTTACAACATTATTACATTATTTTCCAGCACCAGTTCGTGCCTCATGTATCAATTATTCAATCATTTCCTATCAGAATTACAGATTAACTACTTATACACTGAAAAATAAGGTAACAGATGACAGAATAAGCTTTCAAATTCAAATTATACTTCTCATTCCTTCAAATCAACTTCGGTTACATTGCTCGAATAGAGGCTGTGTACCTGATTCAACAACAAAAACCAATGAGTCTAAGGGGAGATAAGGCAGGAAATAGCAGGTAGACCACAAAAAACAATGCAACAGCAATAAGAGAGATTGAATCACAGTAGCACGAGTGAGTTTCAGCAATCAAATTGAATCCCAGACACAACAAAGCGATATCCAGCAAAAGACAATAGAAAACCAGTGGAATATCAATAGATTCCCCACAGCTTCCAGAAATAAGCTTCGACTAAACGCAGGCAGAATTGCTATATGTATCTATATGAGTATATCTCTGAATTTTAGTTCAAAAATCCAGCCCTTAATCAGGCTCTAATGGTGTCTATTTATAGGTAAAGTTAGTGAAAATTTTTGGGGGAGGGGGGGAATTTGAAAAGTTATTTATGATTTCCTCGCTTGAGTTCTTTCAATTGTTACACTTTGATACCCTTTTCAGATTTGAATTTGCCTTCCAGCATGTGCTGGAAGGTTCTATTTGATTCTTTTTGGGGTGTTTTACTAGTATACCCCCACTTGCTAAGGTTATTTACCGAGTTGCGTTTTATTTGGGTCTATTATACCCTTAGTTTTGTGCAATATTGCAGAAATCATATGCCTAAATGTCTTAAATGTCCTTATAGGCTCTATTAAATCCATAATTATGCCATTTTTTATTCCTATTATACCCTTGCTGGCAACTGCTATTTACCCGACCTTGTCCAGGTCTAGGTGTGATGTTTCAGCTCTTATTTAATTACTGGCCAGTTGTTATATCAATCTTTAAGACTTGCCCAGATTTGAACTTCACTTTTATTTCAATTTTAGCTTCTTTTCTTTTCATTTTTCTGTATTAGAGTTGATTTGCAGACTAGTCTGCTTATTTACCTAAGTCTAACTTTTAAAGTTTAGCCAGTCCAATGTTTGGACTTAGCTTTGCTAATTTAATCAATTACTATTTACTGGCTATTTAGAATTAGTTAAGACACTAGCTAGTTTCAGATTCAGGTCTTATTATTACACAATTGGCCATTTTCAGAACTAGCCATTTGAATTTAGACTTAAAGAATTACAGAGCTGGCCAGTTTCAGAACTGACCACTCCATTATTTATTTCAATTGTAGCCATTTTTATGTTATTTTTAATTTTAGCCTATTTAAACTATTAGACATACTTTCAGATCTAGCCAATTATCTAATACTTCTCTATTACACTTATAACCAATATCCTTAAGCACATTAGACTTAATAACAGTCAAATAACATAAAATTATTACAAATACAGCCTTTTCATATTAAATTGCACATATAGCCACAAAATCAGAATCATTTGCCATATAACCAAAACTCAGAGGGAAAATTTGAATATTGTTGAATTTCAATCAAACAAACTGATAATTCAGATTCCAAGCACAATATATCAATGAAACATAAAGAAGGCATAATTAGAACATCTCTCATGTTAGAGACTAACAGAAACCTTAAAGTACTTGAGCATATTTAATCAATGTGTAACAGACAGTATTTATCAAAAAGACCAAAGAAGCATGCTATTAAGAGATAAACAGAGTTATAACAGAGATTATATCAAGGAAAGAAAACTAATCTAAAACATGCAACTAGTTAAACGATTAAAGCAAAGAAATAGAACTTAAACACAAAAAGCATGCTAAAACAGAACATAAGATAGATGAAGATGAAGATAACTCCAACATATAATCAGAAGATAACAGAGAAGAACACAAGAATCAAAACATAAAGACAGAAAATAAAGGGTAGGGAAACTTAGCTTGCGGGATTTGTCTCCTGAGCTATTCCCCATTTTCTTTTCTTTTTCTTGTTCTTTTTCCTTTTCTTTTTTCTTTCTTATTTCCAGATTTCTTCTCAGACTTCAAGTTGAAGTCTTTTATTTGACTTTTATTAGCAGAGACGGGTTCAGGGGTGTTTATAAGAGGGTTTTGATTTGGGGTTAGGTTTTGGGTCGACCAGAATTAGGGTTCCGGCGACTTATTTTTGAAGATTCGAGCAGATGGGGTGAGATTCAAGGGAAATGGCATGTGTGGGGCGATAGATCAGGAGATGAGGGTTCAACGGTGTTAATTTAGGAGCCAGTTTTATAGGTTGTGGTCACCGGAGAAGAACTCTGATGACCGAAATTTCAAGAAGCTAGGGCTTTTGGGTTTTCTTGGGGTTTTCATGGTGGTCTGGTGGTAAGAAACAAGAAAAGAAAGGTTTGGGAGTCTGAAATGGACGGAGACGGCCATGGAAATAGGCCAGTCTCCATGGCCGATAAGCTCAGAGAGGAAGAAGATAAAGACGAGGTAAAGAGGCGGCTAGGGTTATAGATACAAGAGAATGGCCGGTCTCTGAAGAGATCGAACCCTTATATACGTATTACTCTTAATGGTTTCCTGGCCGTTGGATCATTGATGATCAATGGCAAGGATTGATCGCTCCAAAACGACAACGTTCCTCTTAAAATCAAGGCTGATTCATATCCGTCAGATCTCGTAGATGGATGGCCCAGATTAATTTCTTAAAACTGTGTCGTTTCATTTTAATTCAAAGACCTGAATTCAACCGTTAGATCAGATATATGAACGGCTCAGATTGTTTCTTATATAAAGACTGGACCGAACCTCTTTTTAATTTGACTTGGGCCAATTGCATTTGGGCTAGTATTTGGCCCAATTCTGTATTTTTGTGTATTTTCCTTGTATTTTAATTATTTTCTTGGTATTTTCTTTTTGTATTTCATTTTCTCCTTTTCTATTCATTTCAATTATTCAATTTCCTATTTTTTCCAATTTTTCTGATATTTTTTTGACATTTTTTGCTATTTTTCTCTAATTTTCGGTATTATTGTATTTTTTGTTAATTTTCTTTAAAATCCTTTAATTGTGATAATTATACTTAACCTATATTTTTAATTTTCATTTCTTATTGTTCACAAACACAAATGCATCTTATTTCAAGCAGACATATAATTGCAAACAAAAAATGTATTTTATTTTAATTTTGGAATTTTATTGCTTAGTTCAAAAATCACGTGCTCACAGCCGTCATGACAGGTTCACGATTGGTGAACCAGGGTCGTGAAAAGTTCGTATCAGAGCTCTAGGTTCATAGGAGTCATGGGACACATGCCAGTCATTTAGAGTCTCGTTGATCGGTACGGAGACGTCCGTATTTATCTACGAGGAGCTATGTTACAATTTAGGAAACTCTTCATTTCTTTTGAATTCCTTGCATGCAAAATTATAGTCCATTCGGACAAGTTTTGGATAGGTTTTTGATCGAAAATGTGTTTGGTTAGAATTCAAAGTTCATAAGCTTGAATCCTTGGTTAATTATTGTTTTTGGCGTTTTTTTAGGTGGTTTAAAGATTTGAAAATGTTTGAGCGATGTTATGGGTCATGTTTGTGGGTTTGGTTGAGGTCCCGGGGGCCTCGGGTGTGTTTCGGATGCTCAATAGACTAATTTCGGAGTTGTGAGCATTGCTGGTTTTCTGTCGCAGACATTTACTCTATGCGATCGCATAGGTTCCCCTGCGATCGCATAGAGTCTGGTGAGGAGTCCAAAATTTTCTTCTATGCTATCGCATTGTCCTGTTCGCGATCGTATAGGTCTATTTCTGTCACGACCCCAAATCCGGTCGTGATGGCGCCCAGCACACTGCCTGCTAGGCCAGCCCGACCAATCAACAATAACCACGGAGCCACAAGCTCACTTTATCCAATTTAAGCACAACAATGATAGATATATTAAAAACGGGGAACCAAGTCCAAACACGTGCCAACTCCCATAGACCGAAGGGTCAAGAGTCATGAGCCTCTACAGAGTATACAAAGTGTAAATAGTGAATATAACTGTGCACAAGTGTGGGATGATCGGAACAAAATACAGACAAACTGGAGAATCAGGTCCTGCGAACGCTGGCAGCTACCTCGACTGTCCAAAAGCACTTCCGAGCCACAATAGAATCAGCCATGCTGTGATGTACCTGAATCTGCACACAAGGTGCAGGGAGTCGGGTGTGAGTACTTCCAACTCAGGCAGTAATAAAAGTAAATAATGCTGAAGGGAAGAAAACCATGATAGGCACTATCTCATGCTACACAATACAGAACTATCTTTTTATTCCTTTCAAGCATATGTGAGTAGATTATTAGAAAATCTCAATTTTAGCTACTTTCTTTCATAATAATATACCAATACCTGGATACAATCTCAAGCGATGCAAGTCCGCACTCAAATCAGCCCTTCGGGCTCAGCACTCCTGATCAATTTACACCAGGAGATCTGGTCAATAAGGCAACTAATGCATGTGTGCCAGTAATGTATGAGTGCTGAATGTTATGCCACGTAGTACACGTAAATCAATGTATGTATGCCATGCAATGCATATGACTGCTACGGCGTGTAGCCCGATCCAATTTGGGTACCCGTGCTCACTGTGGGGGTTCGGACTCCGGAGGGGCTCCTACAGCCCAAGCACAATATTAATATCACACCTGCTGCGGCGCGCAGCCCGATCCGTATACCACTGCGGCGTGCGGTCCGATCCATGCATGTGTATGCATATGCTCACATGAAAAGTCATGCCCTAACATATGGCCCTCGGCCCAATCAGTCTAACAAATAGTCAAAGAAAGCCCTACGGGCAACAATATCATATTAGCTCACAACTAAAAATATTATTAAGACCTTGTTCAAGTTTTTCATAACCTTATAAAAATGTTGAATAGCAAAATACCATTTAAAACCTTAAATTTAGATAAAAATATGTACAGTGTTATCAAGACAATGATACTAATCCTTGAAGGATTCAAATAATCGGCACGAAGCCCAAACATGATAATTAGTCCAATTCATTTCAACAATTAGGTGTTATTATTTATTACGCGGGACGAACCAAGTCGCGATCCCCAATGGTGCTCTACCCCACGTCCGTTATCCGGCGTGCAAGTCACCTCAACACAATACTAAGATGTGCAAGTCCGGGGTTTACTAACCCTCGGGACATCATTTACAAGTATTACCCACCTCGAACCGACGAAAGCTCATGCCCGCGACACCTTAGCTCCTCGAACCGGCATCCACGCACGTCAAAACTAGCACAAATCAGCACAAATATATCAAAATAGGCTAATGGAACATCACCCAATCGAAAGAACTCGAAAAATATCAAAAATCACGAAATTGGCAAAACCCGAGCCCCGGGTCCACATCTCGAAAAATTATGAAACTCACATTTTCGGAATCCTCGTCTCTCCACGAGTCCGTACATACCAAGAACTCCCAATTCGGACCACAAATGGTCCTTCAAATCCCCATTTTAAGATTTTTGTTCAAATCCCTAAGTTTCTTGATTTCTTACCCAAATTCAAAGAATTAATGGAAGATTCTTTGATAAAATCATGTATTTAACTCATAAAACTTACCTCCAATGATTCCCCGTCGAAATCCCTTCAATTCCCGTCCAAAAGCTCTCAAGAATGACCAAAAATTTGCAAGCATATCCAAAATCACCTAACGGAACTACTGCAACTGTCGGAATTCCATTCCGACTTCCGGATCAAAATCTCACCTATCGATCGGATTTCGCCAAAATTCAACCTTAGCCAATTCAAGCCTATTTCTACACCGGATCTCCAAATTCAATTCCGATTGCTCTCCTAAGTCATAAATGATCCCTCGAAACTAGTCGAATCATCAGAATCCGATTCCGAGCACTCTAATTCGATAGTCAACTCTAGGTTGACTTTCCATATTCAAACTTCCTTCAAACATGCTATTTGCTTCATTTTTTAATTCAATTCACACCTAACTCACCCGATAGGTTCTAACACTGATATATAAGCATAAGATATGTTAATGCAAGGTAACGGGGTGGAAATTTCCGTAACGACGGGCCGGGTCGTTACATTCTCCCCAACTTAAACAAACGCTCGTCCTCGAGCGGACTCGGAGTTGTACTAGAAGCCACCCAATAGCTGAATGACCTTACCAAGCATAATTTCAGGCGATCATACGTCACCCTATCTCACATAAGTCCGAAAACACCATATAGTCAAAATTTCACAGACCATCTGAACCATAAATCACATTGCACTTTCCGAAATCATATGCCAAATGCAAATCCCATGCCTATACTCGGGATACACTCGAATCCACTGCAATAACCCATATTCACTACTTCGGGTGAGATCATATGCTGTATCGGCAACCCAAATAACTCGAGACGATAGTCTCTAATCACAACAACCGGCCACAATAACCAAATACTAGCTGAAAACCTCTTTCATTAGGTAGAGTCTTATTCCAACACCTCCATATCCTGCCCACGGCAGCTGAAGCACGCGATATACCGAACCCATCTCTCGGGTTAACCATTCGTGAATCTATTTCCCTTTTTAAAACTCATACCACGATAGGTTTCGGAGCCAAACCTCGGTTTTTACCTTTCTAACAAGCTAAGATCTAATATGCTCGTATTCATTAATGACTCCAACGGTCATTTCGATTATAACACACCGCGCTGGTGATAAGACACCTCAACACCGGCCTAAGCCACGACGAGCACAACATAGGCTCCAATAGAAACGTATGCACACACTCAAATCATGACAGCTCAATTCATGACAACTGTCTCCAGCAAATAGAGCTGCAATTCAATTCCTCTGTGCCATCATAACATAGAACTGAGATCGCGTCTCGCATTATAGAAATAGAGTACCCGAATCCTCCTCGAGAGGTCATAACATCACGTAGCCTTGTCGCGATTCGTGATTCTATCCAAACACTATTACTCATGAAGCACCTCAAGCCACTAAGCTCAAAACGGTTAGCCACGCACACATCTAGGTCTTGAACCCAAGCAATCAACCTCACCCACGGTGAAACAATTAACGTATGCTATTAAATCCCGAAAGGACACAACCGATGTGTCATTCGCCAAGCGATACTTAAAACGATCCTTTCCTCAGAATCGAGGAAATATTGTATACCAGGTAGCATATAACTAACTATATTTTCACAATATTCTGTTGTGGCGTGCAACCCGCTCCAATGACATACCCGTGGCGGCGTGCCACCCGATCCGGATACCATACCCGTGGCGGCGTGCCACCCGATCCAAATAACCCGTGGCGGCATGCCACCCGATCCACGCATAAATCTCGCAAAAGGAAATGCATATTGAGTCGAATTTTCTCATTACAGCAAACATGTATATATAGCCTCAAGCTCGGCCACATGAAACGCATCCGACAACGTTTCTCAATACTGGAACTGAATCAATGGTAGATACCTCTACACTGACATCCGCCACTAAGGCCCAACCAACAAAGCAATACCCACCAGCCGTCTGCTGGTCCTGAGGTACAACTACCCCGCTGGAGCATACTCTGATGCACTTTGCTACGCAATTTGTGCCATACCATCATAGTCCATATCACATCAGTGTAGACAACCTGGCCCAATGATGACCAGTCAGCAATCAAGTATCATAATCCAAATTCGTCATATCAAGTTGAGAGAGAAAGCCACTAGAGCCTCCGATTTGTTTTTAATAATCACAAAACGGTGTCGATACACATGATATACAACCACTGCAATAGGCGGACTAACGAGAGCTTCAAGTCTCCAACACATATATAACACATGAATCACAATGCCGGATCCCGTACTCCATTGTACATATACATAACGCACATCAAGAGTCCATTCATACCACGACAGCCATTCAGAAATTTCACTATGCCATCAACGACTCAGTTATTATAGTCGATCAACCAAGAGAATACCACCATACCACTGGATATCATCAGTTTACATTGCCTTGTCCTTTTTGGATCATATTCCTTGCCAAGTTAATAGAATAGCAGTACCATTTTCTTAAATTATCAGAAAGATCGATTCTTAATTCACCTGCAGCTGTCCGTGCTGCTCAATAATTTTATTGACTTCCCATATATTATGAACTGATCTCAAAACCTAAAATATACCATTATCAACTTTCCATAACACATCGTGTATACCATATTACACTAAGACAACATGGAAATTCATATCCCTTTCCCCCGCCTCAACATCGGCGCACTCCACTAGTCAAGGACTTTCGTGATCCCATATAGAAGAAAACTCATTACACATTCCACGCTTCGCATACCGACGAGAGTATACTCATTTTCAAACCATGATAAAACACATCACAAACTATTTCTTCCCATTCGTTGCATAAGTTTAACTGCCAGGACTGAGTCCTTATACCCATATCAAGTTACACAACTGCCGGCACTCAAGAGCTTTGCTGCAATGTCTGCAAGACTCATTACTTCAACCACATACGAGGAATCAATCGTATTCCTTTTTATACCATTCTGGTTTATTAACAAGTCGTTCCATTTACCCGGTTTCCTTTCTGATTCATCTCTAATTTCATATCAGTCTTTACTATAGTACCATAATACATCAACTCATGTTACCACACGAGACTCGTACACAAGACCACACGGTCTAAGACCCATAGGCCACTGAATACTCTCTCGATGTTTCCCAAAAGTACCACATTCTACCATACTTTATTTTGATGAACTTCCCGCAATTTTTTTAAATTGTTATCATTACTTCCCAATACGGATACCTAGAATCCCATCATTCACATGATATAACACAAGCCTTGATCTTCTCTAACGAAACCGCCATCTTTAGCCACATACACAAATCTTAAGGCACCTGACTGTTACAAGCAAAATCTTGAACAACTGCAAAACCATTCTCGGGCATCATTCACCCTTATTCAGCTGTAATTCAATTGTCCTATTGAGTAGAACCACTCGTTTTTTGTTAGAACTCTGACATCGCAGAACATGATTACTTACAGATACAATCAGCTATCTTTCTTTTCTATACGGTGAATATTCTTTACCAACAGCAGTTCAAAACACCCTAGTACTTCATCAGATCTACGAAGCACCATAACCTTTACCAGAATTTCCCAACATACTTAGAGACAGAATCAACATAGCACACAATAGTGCAATCGGTTAATCAATAGCAACCTCCCCAACTTAGCTCGAAGCCATTCATCAAAGCACTTTCAACCACTCATATCATTATTACCCAAGTGATGCCGAAATGTTGATGTGAGATTAAACTCAAGTCATTTACAAGCCTTGACAGGAGACTCAAATCATCAGAGACCTTAGCTCTTCTGCAATTCTTGCAGATATACATGCACCACCAATAAGCCCACTCTCTTTAGGTGACAAAAATCTTTCTAAGTCCCCAAACTTTCCAAAAATTTCGACAGAGTTCCCTTTGTAAATTGGCCTATCCACCTGCCAAAGAATCACCAAAACCATCCTAGCAATACATTCACAACTCGACAAGACATCACAATGCATATCGACAAAATTAGTCTCAATACTACACAAATCATATTATCATATTTGGTACATGAACATGCGTTGTACCTGCTCGAATCATAACACATATCAACTACCTTTCAATTACACATGAGAACCAATCCACCTATCTTGCCTCAATTTAGCATTTCAGCAGAATACCTTCCACCAGGATACACATAGCATAATCATTTTAGTCTTCCTGAGTTTGAACTCGTTCCACTACACATAAGGCACTTTACCTTCCAATTAAGAGGCGATGAAAATATTTCTCATGCCCATAGCTAGGGCTACATATCAAATCACAATAAAGATCAATACCGATCGTATGAACTTCATAATACCTGCTCGCGAAATTAGTACCTTGGTGCTCAAGCCATAGACAAGGATCTGGCCTCAAGTCCTCCCGACTGGCCCAACATGAACTCACGGAGATTATATCTCGCCCCTCGATCGGGGGATTGCAAGCCATAAGTCAATTATATTACTCAGCGCTCGATGCGTACACAAACGTGTGGAAGGAATTTCAAAAATTATATCCCAAGCCGACTCAAGTGCGCACGATAAGAATTCCAAGAAATGTGAAGTGTTTCCTAAAGGTTCGCAGCCTCCCGAGGATAAGTACAGGCGTCCCCGTACCGATCCACAAGACTCTACTAACCGGCTCGAGACTCATGAGGCCTAGTAAACCTAGGCTCTCGATACCAACTTGTCACGACCCCAAATCCGGTCGTGATGGCGCCCGACACACTGCTAGGCCAGCCCGACCAATCAGCAACAATTTACGGAGCTATGAGCTCACTTTATCCAATTTAAGCATAACAGTGATAGATATATTAAAAACAGGGAACCAAGTCCCAACACGTGCCAACTCCCATAGACCGAAGGGTCAAGAGTCATGAGCCTCTACAGAGTATACAAAGTGTAAATAGTGAATATAGCTGTGCACAAGTGTGGGATGATCAGAACAAAATACAGACAAACTGGAGAATCAGGTCCTGCGAACGCTGGCAGCTACCTCGACTGTCCAAAAGCACTCCCGAGCCGCAATGGAATCAGCTCTGCTGTAATGTACCTGGATCTGCACACAAGGTGCGAGGAGTCGGGTGTGAGTACTTCCAACTCAGCGGTAATAAAAGTAAATAATGCTGAAGGGAAGAAAACCACGCAAGGCACTATCTCTTGCTACACAATACAGAACTATCTTTTTATTCCTTTCCAGCATAAGTGAGTAGATCATTAAAAATCTCAATTTTTAGCTACTTTCTATCATAATAATATACCAATACCTGGATACAATCTCAAGCAGTGCAAGTCCGCACTCAAATCAGCCCCTCGGGCTCAGCACTCCTTATCAATTTACACCAGGAGATCTGGTCAATAAGGCAACTAATGCATGTGTGCCAGTAATGTATGAGTGCTGAATGTTATGCCACATAGTACACGTAAACCAATGTATGTATGCCATGCAATACATATGACCGCTACGGCGTGTAGCCCGATCCAATTTAGGTACTCGTGCTCACTGTGGGGGTTCAGACTCCGGAGGGGCTCCTACAGCCCAAGCACAATATTAATATCATACCTGCTGTGGCGCGCAGCCCGATCCGTATACCACTGCGGCGTGCAGTCCGATCCATGCATGTGTATGCATATTCTCACATGAAAAGTCATGCCCTAACATATGGCCCTCGGCCCAATCAGTCTAACAAATAGTCAAAGAAAGCCCTACGGGCAACAATATCATATTAGCTCACATCTAAAAATATTATTAAGAACTTGTTCAAGTTTTTCATAACATTATAAAAATGTTGAATAGCAAAATACCATTTAAAACCTTAAATTTAGATAAAAATATGTACAGTGTTATCAAGACAATGATACTAATCCCTGAAGGATTCAAATAATCGGCACGAAGCCCAAACATGATAATTAGTCCAATTCATTTCAACAATTAGGTGTTATTATTTATTACGCGGGACGAACCAAGTCGCGATCCCCAATGGTGCTCTACCCCACGTCCGTTATCCGG
Source organism: Nicotiana noctiflora (assembly GCA_032618575.1). Classification (NCBI taxonomy): domain Eukaryota; kingdom Viridiplantae; phylum Streptophyta; class Magnoliopsida; order Solanales; family Solanaceae; genus Nicotiana; species Nicotiana noctiflora. The sequence goes on along the minus strand of JASVEL010000853.1, from coordinate 259,809 downwards.
CGTGCAAGTCACCTCAACACAGCACTAAGATGTGCAAGTCCGGGGTTTACTAACCCTCGGGACATCATTTACAAGTATTACCCACCTCGAACCGACGAAAGCTCATGCCCACGACACCTTAGCTCCTCGAACCAGCATCGACGCACGTCAAAACTAGCACAAATCAGCACAAATATATCAAAATAGGCTAATGGAACATCACCCAATTGAAAGAACTCGAAAAATATCAGAAATCACGCAATTGGCAAAACCCGAGCCCTGGGCCCACATCTCAAAAAATTATGAAACTCACATTTTCGGAATCCTCGTCTCTCCACGAGTCCGTACATACCAAGAACTCCCAATTCGGACCACAAATGGTCCTTCAAATCCCCATTTTAAGATTTTTGTTCAAATCCCTAAGTTTCTTGATTTCTTACCCAAATTCAGAGAATTAATGGAAGATTCTTTAATAAAATCATGTATTTAACTCATAAAACTTACCTCCAATGATTCCCCGTCGAAATCCCTTCAATTCCCGTCCAAAAGCTCTCAAGAATGACCAAAAATTTGCAGGCTTAACCAAAATCACCTAACGGAACTAGTGCAACTGTCGGAATTCCATTCCGACTCCGGATCAAAATCTCACCTATCGATCGGATTTCGCCAAAATTCAACCTTAGCCAATTCAAGCCTATTTCTACACCGGATCTCCAAATTCAATTCCGGTTGCTCTCCTAAGTCATAAATGATCCCTCGAAACTAGTCGAATCATCAGAATTCGATTCAGAGCACTCTAACTCGATAGTCAACTCTAGGTTGACTTTCCATATTCAAACTTCCTTCAAACATGCTATTTGCTTCATTTTTTAATTCAATTCACACCTAACTCACCCGCTAGGTTCTAACACTGATATAGAAGCATAAGATATGTTAATGCAAGGTAACGGGGTGAAAATTTCCGTAACGACGGGCCGGGTCGTTACAATTTCCCTCTTCAATGCGATCACATTACATCTCTGTGATAGCATAGTGTATTTAGAGTCTGAGCCTCAGGGGTCCCTTTTCATCTATGCGATCGCATTTAGCTTCATGTGATCGCATTGTACAAGTTTCTTACCTTCTGCGATCACAAGCCTTAGGCTGCAATCGCATAGAATAGTTTCCAGTCCTTCAACTTTTACTCTACGTGATCGCAATCCATTGAATGCGATCGCATTGAACAACAGACATGGGCAGAATATAACATTTAAAAAAGAGGGTTCTTCCATTTTTGCTCAAACTCAAGCTAGGGAGCTCGGTTTTGGGGGATATTTTGAGGGTTTTTCCAAGGCAATTGTTGGGTAACGATTTCTTACTTCCTTATGATTATTATTCACTAATCTAAACTCTTCTTCCATTAATTTCGAATTTTGAATGAAACTTGGGGTAAATTTCTTAGAACTAATTTTGATGATTTGAAGGGGCAAGCGAACTCCGATTTTGATAGATTTTATATGGTTAGATTCGTGAGAGTACGTGGGTTCTGAAAATGTAGAAATATTTCGATTCTGAGGCGATGGCTGGAGGGGAATTTAGGTTATTTATCCATTTTCACTTCGTAGCTTTCATTTTAATAGTGTACTTAGTTACTTGCGATGTTATTTACACTACGTAATTGGTTTGAATAGATTTGAGCCGCTCGGAGTCGGATACATGTGGCAAGGGCATTATTTCTTAGCGGTTTTGTACCAGGATTGAGGTAAGTGGCTTGTCTAACCTTGTGTGGGGGACATTTTCCCCTAGGATATATTACGTGTTGATTTAAATGCCTTGTACTCGAGGTGACGAGCGTGTACTTGCGCAAATTATTGAAAACCATTTTGCTTGAATTGTTCAATCGGTGTTATCTCTGTTATTTAGATGGTTAATAGCAAGACTTATCCTATTTTAGTTAAAGAAGCATGATTAGATAGGATTAACTGTCTAAATGCCTATTTGTCTTAATTGAATTTTGTGAAACATGTTGAGATTGAATTAAATTGTTAATCGTAGCAGTATATTTCATTTTTCTTTGCGTATTCTCTTTGTTGATTGTGTTGTGTTATGTGGACTATGGGTTCAATTCCCGGAGATCCTGTGATACTACTATAAAATGACTATGGGTTCAGTTCCTAGATATCCTGTGATACTGTTATAAAAGAACTGCGGGTTCAATTCCCAGAGATCCGATGATACTGATATAAAAGGACTACGGGTTCAATTCGCGGAGATCCTGTGATACTGATATAAAAGGACTGCAGGTTCAATTCCCGAAGATCCTATGATACTGATATAAAAGGACTGCGGGTTCAATTCCTGGAGATCCTGTGATACTGATATGAATGGACTGCGGGTTCGATTCCCGAAGATCCTAGTTATAAATATAAAGGACCGCGTGTTCAATTCTCGAAGATCCTGTGCTACTGAGATAAATGGACTACAGGTTCAATTCCCGGAGATCTTTATGTTATTGGTTCTATACTTGTTGTGTTAATTTTTCTTGTTAGCATAACGATAGACAACTTGTAGATTCTATCTTATTTTGCTATTATTTTAGATTTACTCTTGCTTTACACTATTCGATATTTTATTATTATTACTCTCGGTAGGCCCCTGAACTTTTTCGTCACTACTCCATCGAGGTTAGGCCTGGCACTTACTGAGTAGCGCCGTGCTGTATTCATGCTACTCTTCTGCACACTTATTGTTGTACAGATCCAGGTCCATCTGATCAGGCACACTACCGGTGATCGAGGAGATATTTGAGGAGAAACGAGGTATGCAGCTACTGTGTTCGCAGATCGAGAGAGTCTTCTTCTGTTCTTCCCTAGTGACACTAGTTGATTCCTTTTTGTTTTGGTTATATAGATACTCTTGGTGGATAGAGCCACAGTTTTACTTTTTTTAGCCTGTGTTTGCCAGTGAGTTTCCAGGTCTTGGTGGTTATATATTTTAGAGATTGTGGTAAAGTGTATGTGTTGAGCAGCACCTATTATATTTTTCTATGTTATTTCGTTGTTATTTTCAGTTGTTCGTGAAAGCTGTAAATTCCGCAACTGTATTAGGCTTACCTAGTCGCGAAGACTAGGTGCCGTCATGACATGTTCACGATTGGTGAACCAGGATCGTGACACAGTCATATTGAATTATGCGATATAATGACAAATTGAGTTATTGTGCTTCCGCTAAATGATCACTGGGATAGCATTGGGAGGTACATTGATTTTAATGTTGATGGAATTGTAGCAACGAGGATTCAAATTACAATCAATTGAATTCTGCAATTGCAGAGCATCTAATGATCAATACCTCCGAGAAAACCATAGAAATCAAATCATATCAATGAACATTGTCCTCCAATTAAAATTAGGAACGATATGGGAGTTCGAGTATACATGGAGACCGAAAAGGAAAATAAAACCTTAGGAATGTATTCGCTATGTATAACTGTGCGTGATTTCGATTTGGAAGGCATTATCTCTAATATGAGCACAATTGCAGGCTTGCTTTGTATTTTGGAGTGATGATGTTATGTCAGTTTATTGTTTTCTACAATTATTCAACGTAATATCTACTATGATACAACTAACAAATGTAGTTCAATTGTTATAACTTTTGGCCTACTCAATTTTATTACAAATTAGCTATAATATATTTTTGAATTGTATATACTTTAAATTTAATGTAGGTTCATTTGAAACAATGCCGTTGATCGATAGGCCAACATCTCCATTGATATGAAATATGAAACTAACAGAACATAACGCCAAATGTTATTGAAGTAAGCCAAGTCTACAAAGACAAGCTAACAATTGTTAATGCAATGAAAAACTACTCTGCCATAAATAAGTTCCAATTTAGGGTGAAGAGGTCTAGTGCAAGAAGTAGGAATAGTTCAATTGTCATATTCATATTTTTGTTTATTTTGTAGTTATTTGTTATTATTTTATATATAGGTAGTACTTTCTTTGTATCTAATTCTTAATAAATATGTAGTTTGTTTGTAAATAAATTATTTAATATAAGATTTTTGTGCTTAAAGAGCCTGTTATTTTGTAGATACATTTTCCATACCAATTTTTAACTTGTTTTTTTATGTGGCCACCGTCTAGTTTGTGTTGGGGACAATTGTATATGGCCATTCAAGTCAACCAACATAAACAAATCAGCATTGTTCAAGGTTCGAAAATTTAACACCTTATACACATGCTCTTGGATGGACAATACACACATACAACGCAAAGCAGCTGCCAATGGTAGTTGGTAGCATGTTGATGCTAAAATATACGGATCCTAAGACAATATACACACCAAAAGACATACAAACTGACATGTTGTTGGGTCATGATTTGAATTTAACATGCACGAAAGCTTGGAGAGCAAAGAAAAGACTTTTGAATTTTGAGAGGTCACCATGCTGATTCCTACAGTCGCTTACCAAGTTATTTGTATATTATGGAGAAGACTTATCTGTAGACGGTAGTTAATTCGAAGGAGACTCAGTATGATTGTTTCTTGTATGCATTTGTTGCGCTTAGTACGTCCATTAAGGGTTGAGAGTATTGTAGGACAATTGTGGTAGTTGATGGCACCCTCTTGAAGTCGGTATACATGGGAATAATGTCAACAATCAACACAATGGATGCAGCAGGTATTGTACATTCTTTGTGGAAATATTACTGTAAAGTTGTTTTCAGTATGTACCTTTTATACTATCAAATTTTATTACAGAAATTGATTTTCTTTTTGCCACCTGTGTGATTGGTAGCATATTACCACTAGCATATGCTGTTGTTGATTTAGAAAATGACACAACCTAAAAATGGTATTTTGAGCAATGAAAAGATGCGAATGGTAAAAAACCTAATATGTGTGTTGTTACGGACCGGAATGAGAGTATCTTGAAGGCAACATATATTATTTATACCGAAATATCACATTATCCTTGCATGTGGCACATTTGGACAAATATAAGGTCAATGTTCAAGAAGAGTCATCTAAAGTCAAGCAAATTGTACTTTGTCATAACACGATCATATACAATTGATGAATTTAATGAAAGAATATGAAAGATTGAAGAGATCGACGTGCGTGTTAAAACATACTTAAACTATATTGGCTGTCACATATGGTCTCGGCTACATGCTATGGTGTACAGAACATGGACGATGACGATAAACATTGCAGAGTCATTGAATGAGGTAACAAGCGATGCAAGAGACCCACCCATAGTAGACCTATTAAAGTACATAAGGACTCTTCTTGAACATTGGAATAATTAAAAGTTATTGAAAGAAAAGGATACATTCACATACCTTGGGGAAAAATACAACAAAGTGTTTAAGGTCAGCTAGACATTATCGCAGAAGATAAGATTAAGTTATATCTAATAACATCATATCAACAATTTTATCAAACTAAATATATAATGCTAATTGTAGTTAACTTGTTATAAAATTGTAGTTATTTTGTACATATTGCTGACAATTAGTTGTGTGCTTGTAATGAATTTAAAGGTGATGGCTTCAACAAACCACATCCAAAAAGTGTTAGACGGTGTGAAGCGCTTTATTGTTTGCTTCTAAAATAAGATATATAGTTGTGGTCAGTTCCAAGTTTGACGAACATCCTTGTCCACATGCTTTGGTGACCTTGAGGCACATGGACGACTCTTATGAAAACTATTGTTCTCCTTACTACACGAGGAAGTGTTTTTCGAAGACTTATAAAAAATCAATAGACCCACTTCCTGACGAAATCAAATGGAATGTACCACAATATGTAGCCGAAGAAGTTTTAAAGCCACCAGCTGGGAAATGTCACGACCCAAATCTCGGTCGTGATGGCGCCCAATACAACTGCTAGGCAAGACCGACCATTTACACTCTCATCCCGAGCATGAAGCTCAAATCAATTACCTGAATATTATTTTCAAAAATAAAGCTAAACTGGATAGTCACCCCAAAGATCTAGGGTCACGAGTCTAGAGCCTCTAAACATGATCGGATAATAATATCTAAACCAAATACTCAAGTATGAATAATGTATATACAAAGGAAAACTGGAATAATAAGAGAAGCCAGGTCCTGCGAATGTCAGCAGCTACCTCAACAAGTCTGATAACTCTGTAAAACGAGACTCCTCAGCTAAACCTCCAGCGTACATGAATCCGCACACAAAGGTGCGGGGAGTAGGGGTGAGTACTAAGTACTCAGTGAGTAAAAAGTATATAAAATGTCTGAAGGTAAGAAATCCACAGAATACCACAGTATGAAGCTAACTACAGTCCGAATCTCTTACGAACTAGCATCAACAGTACAATATAGCTACCATAGAATAATTTAACAAATAAAGATGCAATGCAATGCACATAACCGCTACGGCGTGTAGCCCGATCCATTTAACGTCGACGGTGCTCACTGGGGGTGTGTACAGACTCCGGAGGGGCTCCTACAGCCCAAGCGCAATACTGCTGCGGCGTGCAGCCCGATCCTCATATCAGCCGCTGCGGCGTGCAGCCCGATACTCATATAAACCGCTGTGGCGTGCAGCCCGATCCATCGTCAGTCCACATAAATCAGATAAGTCACAAAACCGTTCATTTTTCTTAATTCCAGTTTCCAGTTCATAATTTATGAAAAATACTTTGACTTTATTAAATTTGTAAAAGCCGGTGACTTAGCATATCAATAATGTGATTTCAATTTCCAGGACTGAGATCAGTGATTAAGCAAATATAGCTATCACATAAATATTATCCTCTAAGGATGCTACAGGTCGGCACAAGGCCCCAAACAAGGCTTACCGCCCATAATTATATCAAATACAGTGTATTTCTAACACTAATAGCACATTATTCACATCCGGGATGGACCAAGTCTCAATCCCCAGTCACAATCAATCCCGTACCTACCACGGTTTGCGAGTCATGCCCTACTAGCGTCACAATGTGCTAAGCCGGGGTTTTGAACCCTCAGGCTACCATATACACAAGCTACTCACCTCTAGCCAGTCGTAGACTCGTCTGTAATGCCTTTTCCTTTGAATTTCACCTCCACGTGCATAGATTCTAGTCAAACCACAATGATTATATCAAATACGGGTCAAAGAAACATAACCCAATTCAATTTACATGAAAAGCTCATAATTACGCTAAGTTGGTAAAAACCCGACCTCGGGTCCGCTGTCCGAAAAATTCAGAAAATTATTCCAATGCGATCCTCGTCTCGCCACGAGTCCGTGCATATAAAATTTATTGAAATCGGAGTTTGATTGGCCTTTCAAAATCCAAATTTTCATTTTTAATACCTAGGCCACAATTCTTCACAATTTCTACCCAAATTCATGAAGATTGATGTTAATCCTACAATAAAATTATGTTTTTGAGTCAAGAATCTTACCTCCGATGAATACCCGATGAAATCTCAGTGTTTTGCTCGTGTTTTCTTCTCTCTAGGGCTCAAAATTATGTTTTGGGTGAATGAACCCGTGAGCCCTCTGTTCTGCAATTTAATTTCACTGCCAGACCCTTTTGCTCTACGCGTTCGCGTGACCTCCCACGCATTCGCCATGCTCAGCTCCAATTTACTCTTCGCGAACGCGACGCCTGCCACGCGTTCGCGAAGAACAAATTCCCAACCGCCCAGATTTCTTCTACGCGAACGCGTCTCCCCTTCACGCAATCACGAATGGTTTCCATCTTTCTCCTACGCGAACGCGACCTCCAGGGACGCGAACGTGAAGCTTCGTCCAACCTTGCCTACGCGAACGTGAAGGCCTGATTGCGAACGCGATGCCTTAGCCAGCCCTTGCCTTCGCGAAAGCGACCTGGGCCACGCGAACGTGATGGCTTAATGCCTGCTGCACCAACCTGCAATTGTCTGCAGTTTTCCCCAAGTTCCAAATGCTCGGTTGATATTCCGAATTCATCCCGAGGCCCCCAGGACCCCAATGAAAATCACCAACATACTCCAAAACACGATACGGACTTGTTCCAATCATAAAAACACCATCTGAAACATCAAAATCACCATTTACACACGGATTCAAGCCTAAGTTTCTTCAAAACTTCCGAAACTAACATTAAATCCAAAACCCGATCAAACGACGTCCGAATGACCAAAAAATTTGTAGACATATCCAAAATCACATAATGAAGCTACAGAAATTGTCGGAATTCCATTTCGACCCCCGGATCAAAATCTCACCTACCATCCGGTTTTCGCCAAAATTCAACCTTCGCCAATTCAAGCCTAAAACTACACCGGACCTCCGAATTCGATTCCGATTGCTCTCCTAAGCCATAAATGATCCCCCGAAACTAGTCGAATCATCAGAATCCGATTCCGAGCACTCTAACTCAATAGTCAACTCTAGGTTGACTTCCCACATTCAAGCTTCCTTCAAACATGCTATTTGTTTCATTTTCAACCCAAATTACTCCTAACTCACCCGATATACTCTAATATTGATATAAAAGCATACAATATGTAAATTCAACGTAACGGGGTGGTAATTCCCGTAACGACGGGCCGGGCCGTTACATTCTCCCCAACTTAAACAAATGCTCGTCCTCGAGCGTACCCAGAGTTGTATTAGAAGCAACCCAATAGCTGAATGACCTTGCCAAGCATATATTTGGGGTGGTACCACATCACCCTATCTATCTTAAGTATGATAACATAATATAGCTGAACTTCCGCAGTCCATCTGAACCATAGACCGCATTGCACTTTCCGAAATCATATACCAAATCCGACTCCCACGTCTATACTCAGAATACACCCGAACCAACTGTAGTAGCCCATACTCGCCACTCCGGGTGAGACCTTATGGTGTACCAAACAACCCAATCACTCGAGACGATGCCCTCTAATCACAACAATTTCCCAAAATAACCATATACTCACTGAAAAACCTTTCTCATTAGCTAACATCCTATTCCAATACCTTCATACCCTGCCCACGGCAGCTAAAACATGCGATATAGCGAATCCATTTCTCAGGTCATCCATGCATGATTCCATTTCCCTTTTAACTGATACCATAATAGATTTTGGAGCCAAACCTCGATAATACATTTCTAACCAACTAAAATCGCATATTCCCGCACTCATTAACGGCTCCAACGATCATTTCAATTGTAACACACTGCATTGGTGATATGACACCTCCACACCGGCCTAAGCCACGACGAGCACAACACATGCTCAAATAGGAAACGACTGAACATACTCAATTCATGACAACTAACTCAAACACAATAGCTGTAATTTAATTCCTACGTACCATCATAACATAGGACTGAGATCCCGTCTCACATTTGTAAGGCCCCGTAAAAGTTTTGTGCATAAAACCTAGTAGCTATGGTGTCATGGTTCGAATGATGTGATAGGAATGCATAGAATTCTTCGCGGCTCGCAAGCTCACCGCGGTTCGGACCCTTGGTAGTGATTTAAGTTTCAAAAATGTAGAGAATTAATTTTTCCGAAAAATGTCAATTCTGCGGTCAAGAATGCGACCGCAGATCTGCTACGCGGATTACATTCGTGCCGCAGACCTTAACAGAAGACTCCCAAAAATCATGTTGAAAATGCGGTCGATATGCGATCGCATAATGAATCTGCGGTGCACTTTGCGACCGCAGATCAAGAATGCGGACCGCATATTGGTCGCATTCTGTAACAGAACTTGAGTAATTTTTGAGGCCATTCTACGGTCACTATGCGGACCGCATGTTGATTCTGCGGTCGCAAAATGCACCGCAGATTCGCCCCGGCCTAGATTTTTGTAACATTTTGACCCGATCTCTTCTTTAATATAACACCTTTCACCCTCATTTTCTCATATCATCTTACCAAAATTAGAGAGAGAATAGAGGGGTTTTAGAGAGAGAAGTTCTTCATCTTCAAAGATTGTTCCAACCACTTAATTCCAAGGGATGCTAGGGCAAGGATTCAACTTCCCCAATCTTTTCAAGGTAAAAACCCTAACTATTTTCTTTGATTTTCAGTTTTAAATTGGGTAAAGAGAGGTTTGCATATAATAGCTTTTGAAAATAGAATTTTTACACTCATGCATGATTATTGAACTTGATTTCTAGTAAAAGAAGTGAGTAGAAGTAAGAGTCTTCAATAACAAGGTTGGCAAGAGTAGGATATCTTGGGTAAGCATAAAGTAGGAAGTTAACGGAAGAAAACTCATCACCAGGTATGTATGGCTAATTTTGATTCTTGTAAAATCGCCCAAATGTGTGCGAATTGTTTTGGCATGTGTTAAATTGAGAAATTGTACGTAATTCTTTGATTTCCTTGTTGAGCATTCGATTGATGTTGAACTACGTGTGGTATGGTATGAAATATGAATTGAAAGATAAAAAGGTAATCGAGATTGGTAAAGAATTGGGAACAACCATTGTGATGGCATATTTGGCTTATTGTGGAAGGAATTTGAAACACTTGAATTATGGTAAATTGTTAAATATGATTATGTGGGCATTCTTGATTTTGGGACATATGTAACTTGGTTTTGATATTGGCTTGAGAAGTAAGTGAGAACATGAACCAATGTGTAAGTTGCTTATTTGAACTTGTTGTAATTGTGTGTAGCACCTTATCTGCTGTTTGTGCTTGTTGTGTTTGAAAACTGTACGGTGGGATCAGGTTGCGCGCCGCAACATGAGGAAATAAGGTGTGGGTTGGGATGATAAGGGTGGCCGAGGTAATAAGGGTGGTCAGGGGTAATAAGGATGGAAAGTGATCGAAATCGCTATTGAAAATTGATACAAAAATCAATGATGTGAAATTGTGAAAGGAGACAGCAGGAGAGTTTGCAACCTGGGGGGCACTGATTGCCCCTATGTTTGACTACTTGCAATTTATGTGGTTGATTGGTTGTTGTTCTATTTGTTGACCTTGAACGTGCTTATGTTGAGGCTTATCCTGAAATGAGTAAAAGGTGGAAAACATGGTTGGCTGGCTTGATTAGTTTTGATGTAATTTAATGGCTTGAGTTTACTTGGGACAAAGTTTGTCCATACATACCAGTACAATTCAAGTGTAGTGACGTCCCTTTTGCCGGGGACGCTACATTCGTGTTATGATTATAGGTGGATCAGTAGCAGGCACTTCAGCTCATCGGCAGTAGTATCCTTCTCCTTCCACTGCCCGTTTTGGTGAGCCCCTTTCTTCCTCGGGCCCTGTGTGGTTCATACCACTTCTGTTTAGATTTCATTTTGGTTTTGTAAGGTATAGCCGGAGCGTTGTTACCGGCAAGTATTGTATTCCCCTTTTTGTATCCTAGAGGCTCTGTAGACATGTAAACTGTGGGACTCCAGTCTTATGTATATATTATGTTATGTCGGGCGATGTAAAAACTGCAAACTTGTTAATGAATCACTCGTATGGTTTTATTTGTTTAATGTGAAATCATTCATGGTTAGTAAGATATTTGGTTAATGAGAAACAATCAACACAGGGGTAACGCGTGGGAATGAAAGGCACCCAGGTCCGCTTGACTTGGGCAACCCGGTCAGGCGCCGGTCATGTTCCTCGATTTGGGCCGTCTCACATTACAGAAATAGAGTACCTGAACTCTCCTCGAAAGGTCATAACATCATATGGCTTTGCCACAACTTATGGTTCCATCCAAACACTATTACCCATGAAGCACCTCAAGTCATCTCATCATGCTCAAAACAGTCAGCCACACACAGATCTAGGTATGAACTCAAACAATCAATCACACCTGCGGTGATACATTTAATATATGCTATCAAATCTTAAATGGATACAACCGATGTGCTATTCCCCGAGCGGTACTCAATACGGACTATTCCTTAGAAGCTAGGAAGTATAGTGTACAAAGTAACTTATAGGAAAAACTATTCTCCAAATCACACGGTTGCAGCGCGCACCTTGCTCAGAATAACATACCCGTGGCGGCATGCCACCCGATCCAGATACCATACCTGTGGAGGCGTGCCACCCGATCCAAATAACCCGTGGCGGCGTGCCACCCGATCCACGCAAAACTATCGCAAAAAGAAATGCACACCGAGTCAAATTTCTTATTTCAATAAACATATATATATATATATATATATATATATCCTGAAGCTCGGCCACACGAAACGCATCCTACAAAGTTCCCCAATGCCGGAACTGAATCAATAGTAGAAACCTCTGCACTGATATCCGCCACGAAGGCCCAATTGACAAAGCAATACCTACCAGCCATCCGCTAGTCCTGGGTACAACATACCCTGCTGGAGCATACTCCGATGCACTCTGCTAAGCAATTTGTGCCATTTCCAACATAGTCCATATCACATTAGTCTAGACGACCTCACTTATAACAACCAGTCTGCAATCGGGTATCATAACCCAAGTTCATCATATCAAGCTAAGAGAGAGCCACTAGGGCTTCCATTTTCCAATGACCGCTAAACGGTGCCGATACACACGATATGCAACCACTGCATAGGCGGATTACGAGAACTTATAGTCTCTGTCACATATATAGCACATGAATCACTATGCCTGATTTCCACACTCCACACTGTATGAATACATAACACACATCAAGCATCCAATCATACCACGAAAATCATTCAGAAATGTTTTTCCTATGCCATCAACATTTCAATCATCACCATCGATCCAACAAGAGAATACTACCATACAACTAGATATTATCCGTTTACAGCACCTTGTCCCTTTTTGACAATATACCTTGACAAATCACTAGAATAGCAGTATCATTTTTCCTTAATCACCAGAAAGATCGATTCTTAAATCATCTGCAGCTGCCCGCGTTGCTCCATAATTTTAATGACTTCCCGTATATTATGAACTGATCTCAAAGCCTTGAACATGCCATTATCAACTTTCCATAACACATCGCATATACCATACCACATTAAGATAACATGGAACTTATATCCCTTTCCTACGCCGCAAACATTGACGCACTTAACTAGTCAAGGACCTTCATGATCCCATATAGAAGAAAAGTCATTACACATTCCATGATCCCATATAGAAGAAAAGTCATTACACATTCCATGCTTTGCATACCAACAGGAATATACTCACTTTCAAACCACGGTAGAACACATCACAAACCATTTCTCCCAATTCATTGCGTAAGTTTAACTGCCAGGACTGAGTCCTTTTACCCACATCGAGCTACGCAACTGCCAACACTCAAGAGCCTTGTTGCACAATATCTGCGAGTCTCATTAATTCGTACACATACCAGGAGTTAATCGTATCCTTATCATACCGTTTCAGTTTATTAACAAGTTACTCCATTTACTCAATTTCCTTTCTGAACCATCTTTAACTTAGTATTAGCCTTTACTGAAGGATCACAACACCTCAACTCAGGTTACCGCACGAGACTCGTACATAAGACCACATGGTCTAAAACTCATAGGCCACTGAATACTTTCTCAATGTTTTCCCAGAAGTACCACATTCTACCATACTTGTTTTGAAGAACTTCCTGTGATTTTTGAATTCGTTATCATTACTCTCCAATATAGATACATAGAATCTCATCATTCACATATCATTACACAAGTCTTGATCCCTTCTAACGTAACCACCGTCTTTAGCCACATACACAATCTTAAGACACCTAACCATTACAAGCAAAGTCCTGAACACCGCAAGGCTATTCTCAAGCGTCATTCACCCTTATTCAACTGCACTTCAATTGTCTTATTGAACAGAACCACTCGTACCTTGCTAGAACCCTGACACCGCAGAACATGATTACATACAGACGCAATTAGCTATCTTAACTTTCTATACACCGAACATTCCTTACCAACATCAGTTCAAAACATCCTAGTATTTATTCACATCTACGAAGCACCATAACCCTTATTAGAATTTTCCCAACATACTTAGAGACATAACCAACATAGCACACAATAGTGCAATCAGTTAATCAATAACAACCTCCCCAACTTGGCTCGGAGCCATACATCAAACCACTTTTAGCCACTCATAGCATTCTTACTCAAATGAAGCCACAATATTATAGTGAGATTAAACAAGTCATTTACAAGCTTGATAGAGACTCGAATCATCAGAGACCTTAACTCTTCTACAATTCTTGCATTTATTCACACTCAACATTTTAGCCTACTCTCCAGGTGACAGAAATATTTTTCTACATCCCAAATTTTTCAAAAATTTCGACAGAGTTTCCTTTGTAATTTGGCCTATCCACCTGCCAGAGAATCACCAAACCATTCTAACAATACATCCACAACTCAACAAGACATCACAATGTATTTCAACAACATAAAATCTCAATACTATACGAATCATATTATCACAATTTATACCTGAACCTGCTTTACACCTGCTCGCATCATAACACATATCAAATACCCTTCAATTACACATCCGAATCCACCCACCTACTTTGCGTCAATCTAGTATTTCAGTACAACACCTTCCACCAGGATATACACAGCATAATCACTTTAGTTTTCCTGAATCTAAACTCGTTTTACTACACGTAAGGCACTTTACCTTCCAACTAAGAGATATGATAAATATTCACCACGCCCATAGCTTGGGGCTATACAACATATTACATTAAGGATCTAACACCTGACAGCTCGTACATTATTAAGCTGCCATTTCCACAGTTAGGAACACTACAGATCACACAAAATTTCATAATACCAGTTTGTAAAATCAGCACTTTGGTGCTCATGTCATAGACAAAGATCTGGCCTCAAGTCCTCCCGGCTGGCCCAACACGAAATCGCAGAGATTATATCTCGCCCCTCGACCAGGGAATCACAAGCCATCAAGGAAATCATATTACTGAGCGTTCGATGCGTACACAAGCGTGTGGAAGGAATTTCAAAAACTATATCTCAAGCTGAATAAAGTACGCACGATAAGAATTCGAAGAAATGTGAAGTGTTTCTAAAGGTTTGCAGCCTCCCGAGGATAAGTACAGGCGTCCCCGTACCGATCCACAAGACTCTACCAACCGGCTCAAGACTCATGGGCCTAGTAACCTAGGCTCTGATACCAATTTGTCACGACCCAAATCTTGATCGTGATGGCGCCCAACACAACTGCTAGGCAAGCCTGACCATTTACACTCTCATCCCGAGCATGAAGCTCAAATCAATTATCTGAATATTATTTTCAAAAATAAAGCTAAACGATAGTCACCCCAAAGATCTAGGGTCACGAGTCTAGAGCCTCTAAACATGATTGGATAATAATATCTAAACCAAATACTCAAGTATGAATAATGTATATACAAAGGAAAAATAGAATATTAAGAGAAGCCAGTTCCTGCGAACGCCAGCGGCTACCTCAACAACTCGGATAAATGTTGATAAAAACTAGAGTGCTCGTCTATCCCTCATGTGTACCTGAATCTGCACACAAAGGTGCAGGGAGTAGGGGTGAGTACTAAGTACTCAGTGAGTAATAAATATATAAAAGAAGCTGAAAGTAGGAAATCCACAGAATACCACAATATGAAGCTAAACTACAGTCCAAATCTCCTACGAACTAGCATCAACAGTACAATATAGCTACCACAGAATAATTTAACAAATAAAGATGCAATGCAATGCACATAACCGCTACGGCGTGTAGCCCGATCCATTTAACGTCGACGGCGCTCACTGGGGGTGTGTACAGACTCCGGAGGGGCTCCTACAGCCCAAGCGCAATACTGCTGCGGCGTGCAGCCCGATCCTCATATCAACCGCTGCGGCGTGCAGCCCGATCCTCATATCAACCGCTGCGGCATGCAGTCCGATCCATCCTCAGTCCACATAAATCAGATAAGTCACAAAACCGTTCATTTTTCTTAATTCCAGTTTCCAGTTCACAATTTATGAAAAATACTTTAACTTTATTAAATTTGTAAAAGCCGGTGACTTAGCATATCAATAATATGATATCAATTTCCAGGACTGAGATCAGTGATTAAGCAAATATAGCTATCACATAAATATTATCCTCTAAGGACGCTACAGGTTGGCACAAGGCCCCAAACAAGGCTTACCGCCCACAATTATATCAAATACAGTGTATTTCCAACACTAATAGCACATTATTCACATCCGGGATGGACCAAGTCTCAATCCCCAGTCACAATCAATCCCACACCTGCCATGGTGTGCGAGCTACGCCCTACTAGCGTCACAATGTGCTAAGCCGGGGTTTCGAACCCTCAGGCTACCATATACACAAACTACTCACCTCTAGCCAGTCATAGACTCGTCCGCAATGCCTTTTCCTTTGAATTTCACCTCCACGTGCGTAGAATCTAGTCAAACCACAACGATTATATCAAATACGGGTCAAAGAAACATAACCCAATTCAATTTACATGAAAAGCTCATAATTATGCTAAGTTGGTAAAAACCCGACCTCGGGTCCGCTGTCCGACAAATTCAGAAAATTATACCAATGCGATCCTCGTCTCGCCACGAGTCCGTGCATATAAAATTTATCGAAATCGGAGTTTGATTGGCCTTTCAAAATCCAAATTTTCGTTTTTAATACCTAGGCCACAATTCTTCACAATTTCTACCCAAATTCATGAAGATTGATGTTAATCCTACCATAAAATTATGTTTTTGAGTCAAGAATCTTACCTCCGATGAATAGCCGATGAAATCTCAGTGTTTTCCTCGTGTTTTCTTCTCTCTAGGGCTCAAAATTATGTTTTGGGTGAATGAACTCGTGAGCCCTCTGTTCTGCAATTTAATTTCACTGCCAGACCCGTTTGCACTACGCGTTCGCGTGACCTCCCACGCGTTCGTGATGCTCAGCTCCAATTTACTCTTCGCGAACGCGACGCCTACCACGCGTTCATGAAGAACAAATTCCCAACCGCCCAGATTTCTTCTACGCGAACGCGTCTCCCCTTCACGCGATCGCGAATGGTTTCCATATTTCTCCTACGCGAACGCGACCTCCAGGGACGCGAACACGAAGCTTCGTCCAACCTTGCCTATGCGAACGCGATGGCCTAATCGCAAACGCGATGCCTTAGCCAGCCCCTGCCTTCGCGAACGCGACCTGGGCCACGCGAACGCGAAGGCTTAATGCCTGCTGCACCAACCTGCAATTTTCTGCAGTTTTCCCCAAGTTCCAAATGCCCGGTTGATGGTCCGAATTCATCCCGTCGCCCCCGGGACCCCAACGAAAACCACCAACATAATCCAAAACACGATACGGACTTGTTCCAATCATAAAAACACCATCCCAAACATCAAAATCACCATTTACACACGGATTCAAGCCTAAGTTTCTTCAAAACTTCCGAAACTAACATTCAATCCAAAACCCGATCAAACGACGTCCGAATGACCTGAAAATTTGCAGACATATCCAAAATCACATAATGAAGCTACGGAAATTGTCGGAATTCCATTCCGACCCCCGGATCAAAATCTCACCTACCATCCGGTTTTCGCCAAAATTCAACCTTCGCCAATTCAAGTCTAAAACTACACCGGACCTCCGAATTCGATTCCGATTGCTCTCCTAAGTTATAAATGATCCCTCGCAACTAGTCGAATCATCAGAATCCGATTCTGAGCACTCTAACTCAATAGTCAACTCTCGGTTGACTTCCCATATTCAAGCTTCCATCAAACGTGCTATTTGTTTCATTTTCAACCCGAATTACTCCTAACTCACCCGATATACTCTAATACTGATATAAAAGCATAAAATATGTAAATTCAAGATAACAGGATGGTAATTCCCGTAACGACGGGCCGGGTCGTTACATAGACAGCTTAGAGACCTAAAAAACAAAGATACATACCATTTGATGAAGTAAAAGCAAAGAAGTACAAGATTTCATGTGGAAATTATGGGCTAGAAGGGCATGAAAATGATTTTGTAAGATTGCACCCCAAAGGAAATAAAAATTAATAAAGTGACTACAATTTTTTGGGAAATTGTATTGAGGTGTTATGGAGAATTATAGTTGAGCTGTAATTCTGATGATAATTTAAACCTATCTCTTATAATGAAATATTTTCAACTCTTAATGCAATTTATTTGTAGGTTTTTAAACTACATTTCTTGAGGCAACATCCTTAGGGTGATTTATCATAGCAGCAGTAAGAGAATTGGAACGAAATTTCAAGTTTCAGAAAACTCAACTGTAAAATCAGTAAGTGTTGCAGCACTCTTATACAGATTAGTCAGATGATGAACTTCTGCAAATTCGCACCCAAGAGACTGTCGTGCCCCCTTTTACCTTGTGGAGTTCGGGTTTCGAAATTCATGGGGGAACAACTTATTTCCTCCTAAGAATTGGGCATTTAAAGAGTTGCCACCTAACATATTATGGTGCAATAGGGAACCTAGAGTAATTAACTCGTCTAACTAGTTTGCATTACAAGGAATTAGGATAAGGGATCGAAATGACCTTGAGGGGAAGGTGTTAGGCACCCCCGCGGTCCACAATGGTAGGTACCGGCCGAACATAAACTATGTGAAATCAGTCAATTAACAAATATTCATGTATTTACAAATAAAGGTAGTTTTCACAGTCTAAACAAATATATGGTCAAGGAAATTTTGAAGGTTAAAGAAGTTTGTACAGCTTAAATACACATATATGCAAAGAAAAAGTAAGTTTAGATAATTATATACATATAGGAATTGGAAAAAGGAAGTCCTAAGTTGATTAGCCTACACGATCAATCTGTGCAATGCCCAATAATCCTCCGCAACTAGAGGGGCTACACATGACATTAGCGTGTATCTCATCATATATTTTTACTAACAATTACCCAATCCTTAATGATTATATAAGCGAGTTTGATTAATGGCCCCTAAGCGTGCTGTTACCCGTCCCTTCATTACGATCCTGGAGGAACTTAAGACCTCTAAATTGGGATAATTCTAGACCAACCTAAAGTAATTAAAAGGTAAAAATCTTAGAGACAAACAAATACCATGTAGGACAAACAAATAGGGAAAAGCAGTTAAAAGTCTCTTATTTACCTCCGCATGAATATAGGCAAATAACACCACGTCTAAAACACAAATTCAGATAATTTCTAGAAAAAGAAATCGTAGGACAGGATATCTAGGTGAATCATTATACATGGATCTTGCAACGAGATTTCAAAAAAAAAACTTAATGGCAGGGTCCAAATTAGTTTGCTTACTAATCTTAAACGTATAAGACTTCAGTAGTTTATACACAATTAATTGCAACTTCCAGTTTTATATATTAGGATATTAATCAGCTAAGGCTTGCCTAGGCGTGTGGACTATGCGTAATCACAATTGTAAGAACTGTTTGAATAGCTGAGATTGTTCAACCTATGAGAATGCTGATCTAGGCAATACATGTTATAAAAGGTGCTTTATTTATATTTTGAGACATGATGCCTATGTGTGAGGCTATTTGAACCTTTTCCTAACCACTTATTTTTTTAGTCGAAATGGACACGTTCAACGAAATGCAAACAGAGCTCCTAAAAAAATGGTATCTAATTCATAAAGGAATACCAACTTTATTAAGAAAGGATTGTTACCCTACTAGCAAGATCTCTAAGTGACAATACTTGTGTAAAATTAAAGCATGGAATAGTAATATGTAGTATACTGAAGCAATAAATGTGAAGGTCCTAAATCTGGTTATCTAATGCGCAAAATCATCATGGTTTAAATGAAAATGAATAAACTGTCTTAGAACATGGATTCTAATACATATTTGCAGAATATAAAGCTTATAAAATGTTTTCTACCAGTTTTACTAATAGTACCATACAACTACCCTCCCTTTTGACTACTCACCCCAATATTTATTTACACTTAATTATTACAGACCAATGGTTGAATAAATTACATAAATAAAATATAAATTAAGAGTTAGGGAGCCTGAAGTAGCCCAGATCGAATCCTGGTGTACAAGACGTTCAGTAGTCTCAAATGCCCAAGATTCCATTGCCACATTTGTGTCTAGGTATGTCAGAGTTCCCTAAGGACCTCAAGGATCCCCGGCAATGCTCACACCCAGACGTTTCTCAAATAAATATTTATTATGTGAAGTGTGGAAGAGCTAGCCCTGATATGTTAGAGTTTAGAGAGATCTCAAGGGATCTCTACAAAGTACACATACCAGCGGGGAAGGAATTAATAATCTAAGAGTATGTAAGAGTACTTGACATAATTTGAAAAGATTTTGGTAAACAGTATAAAGAGGACTCTTAGTGGTGAATAGGTTTTATGAAAACTAGTACTAGTTTGGTAGTAAAACAGCTTGAGAAAAGTATGAAAATATTTTGAAATCAGAACACAAATTACAGAACAACCAAATTGAGAAAACACTTTGGAAACAGATTCCACGCATGGATAGAGGGGTTGGGGATACATAGAATACACCTTAGTGAATAGTGGAGCACATAAGCAAAACAGATGAACATAATTCGCAACAATTTGTAGAATTGATTAGTTAGTTACAAATATTACATCAGAGACCTGTTGAGAACACATAGATCTTGGACATGACCAAAACACACAACTAGACTTGCCTTGAGACACTAGATGACTTAGAATGATATCATTAGTAAAGTAGAGTAGGAAAAGACTTAAATGAACTGACTAGGCAAGCACGACACAAACACTCATAGCTTAGAAATCATAGTCACATATATAACAAAAGGGTGAGGCATGTTAGGTAAAGTAGTAGACATGCAAGTAGAGTTGAAACATGCTGTCACAACCCAAATCCCAAACTTGGTCGTGATGGCGCCTCTTGTGAAGGCAAGTCTAGCCAGTCAACCCAATTCATCCTTTTAAAATAATTATTTAACATAATTATAGTACGACATGGTTTAATAATACCAAATAGCAGAAGTATAGATAAAAAGGCGGAAATCCAACCTAACACTGCCCTAACCGGGGTGTCACAAGTCATGAGCAACTAAGAAATCCTCACACAAGTCTACTAAATCCAAAATCTTATACAATAGCTCGAATAACAAGGAAATAATAATATAAAGGATTCACAGGGCTGCGGACACCAACAACTACCTCGGTCTATAAAACACTGTCTGGACTAAAAGGATCAGCTCTCAAAAAATGGAAACCTGCTATGCCTGAATCTGCATACACGGTGCATGGAGTAATGTGAGTACTCTGACCCAGTGAGTAATAAATAAAAATAATGGTTGAAAGCAAAAAAAAAGAAAACACGTCAAGGCACACTACATTCTACACAGAAACTGTGAAATCACTTAAAATTAGTAAATTAGTGAAGTATCAAATGAAATCTCTTTCAAAACCCGTAAACAAGTAATTTGGTAGTAAATAACCAGTATAAATCTTCCCCTCGTGTTCAATAGCATAATGGCAAGTAAAAATCTGCCCCTCGGGCTCGGTATAAAAATAGCAAGTAGAAAATTGCCCCTGGGGCACAATATCAGTAACTCAGAACAGAATCAGCCCTCGGGCTCAGTATCAATCACTCAGTATGGTATCAGCCCATCAGGCTCAGTCTCAGAACAATATCATATAATAGCTAATGCGGCATGCAACCCGATCCATTTAATATCGATGACTCTCACTAGGGATGTGCAGACTCCGGGGGGGGGCTCCTACAGCCCAAATGCAACAATAACATAAGGCCTGAAAGCCTTCTCACATAACAAAATAAGGCATGAAAGCCTTCTCATATCATTCATAAGGCCTAAAAGCCTCCTCACATCACTCATAAGGCCTGACACCTCACATTACTCATAAGACCTCGAAGCCTCCTCACATCACTCACAGCCACCGTGTGGCATAAAAGTATCTCAGGCCCTCGGCCTCAAATAACTCAGTATATCCTTACATATGGCCCTCAGCCTTACTCAGTCCAGACATCATCATAAGCCCCTCGGGCTTTTGTAAAATAGTAGAGAACCCATAAATTTAGAGATATCATTTAAAATTCAAGTATGTTTAAAAGTGGCTGAGTTTGTAAAACCATACATATCAACAGGGATGAGTTTAGATATAAGTCAAAACATAGAGGAAATAGTGATAAAAATCCCCAGAGGGATCAAATAATTGGCACGAAGCCCGAATATGGCAATTAGCCCAAATCACGATGATAACAAATCAATCTCAATCAAATCTACAGTAAAATCATCAATCGGGAAGAACCAAGTCACAATCTCCAGTAGTAAAAGACTCTGCGCTCATCATCTAGTGCATTTTTCACCTCAATATAACACTACGATGTGCAATCCGGGGTTTTAAACCCTCAGGATATCATTTAACATCATTACTCACCTCGAACCGGCTATTTCTTTAACTCGCGATGCCTTTGCCCCTGGAATTGGCCTCCACGTACATCAAATCAATCCAAAATCAGAACGAATACATCATAATATGTTATGGCAACAAAGCCCAATCAAAATAATCAAAAAATACCAAAATTATTGAAAATAGCAAAAACCCGAGCCTCGGGTCCACATCTTGATACTCAATATTTTTTACATCAACGGGTTCCTTATTCTCCCACGAGTCTAACCATATTAAAATTATCCAACGGGATTTTCTAAACTTTTCCAACAAAATTCACGGATTAAATGCCAAAACTAGTAATAGATTCAAGTTATCCAACCAAAATTGAGATAAGAACTCTTACCCCGTTGTTCTCTCCAAATCTGCCAAAAAATTGCCATATTCGAGCTCCAAATCACGAAAAATGGAAAATGGGAACGAAGTCACATTTTTAGAACTTAACATTCTAGCCAAGCCATTCTTCTTCACGTTCGCGTACAGTATCTCGCGTTCGCAAATGCCAATCTTCCAAACCCTTTGGGTTTGCGTTCCAAGGCTCGCATTTACGAAGGCCAATTTCCAGTCCCTTCACGTTTGCGTACCAAGCCTGGCGTTCGCATAGGCCAAGTTACCCCAGGCCCAATTTTCCTTCTACGCATTCGCGACTACTCCCCTGTGTTTGTGTAGCACCTTGATCCACTCCTCCACGTTCGCGACTACCACTCGCATTCGCGAAAGCCAAAATCAAAACCTCCCATTTTACTGTTTGTGTTTGTGAGACTCCCCTCGCGTTCGCGAAGAAGAAAACTAGATACCAGCAACCAGCAGTTCAACAAGTTCCAAAAATGAACCGTTGGGCATCCGAAACACACCCGAGGCCCCCGGGACCTCAACCGAAAATGCCAACATATCCTAAAACATCATCCAAACTTGTTGTAATTATCAAAACACCTCAACCAACGTGAAAACCATCAAATTACATCGAATTGAAGCCTAAGTTCTTCTAAAACTTCCAAAACACGCATTCTATAAATAACACATCCTAACCATGTTCGGATGACTTGAAACTTTGCACACATCTCTCAAATTACCTAATGAAGCTACAACAACTCTCGGAATTCCATTTCGACCCTCGGATCAAAATCTCACCTAACAACCAGAAATCGTCAAAATACTAACTTTGCCAATTCAAGCCTAATTCTAAACAGAACTTCCAAAATCACTTCCGGTCACACTCCTAAGTCATGGATCTCCTCCTGGAGCTAACCGAACCATTGGAATTCATATCCAAGTCCTCTAACTCATAAGTCAATGTCTTGTTCACTTTTCCAACTTAAGCCTTCTCAAAAGAGACTAAGTATCTCATTTCTTATTAAAACCACTCCAAATCAACGCGATTACACAAGATACGTATAATGAAGCACAAAGAAGCTGAAATGGGTAAAATGAAGCAGTAATTCATGAGACGACGGATCAGATCGTCACATCCTACCCAACTTAAATAAACATTCATCCTTGAACGTGCCCAGAGTTTTTCCAAAAGCCAAACACTCGCTCAATAACCATGCCACACATAAAACCCGAGGGTGATCCCACGTCACCCTATCTTATGTAGGTCCGACAACACATTGTAACTGAAATTTTGCAATCACATCTAGACCATAAGCCATAGGACCATATTTCCACTTTTGAGATCTTTCATATGATCAAAATACCACATTTATACTGAGAATAAGCCTGAAAAAACTGTAATAACCCATACTTGCAACCTCAGGTGCAATTAGATGATAGACCACATAACTCACACGCTTGTAGTGATAACTCGTAATCACAACAGCTGCACACAACAGCCGAATACCGATTGGAAAACTCTTACTAAAGTCTCATCTCACACTTTCATATACTGCCAATGATAACTAAATCACGCGGTAAGCCATATCCATTTTCCATATCAATCATTCATGAAGTCACTTCTCCTTTGGCAAATGCTACATCAAATTTCTGAGTCAAAGCTCGATATTATCCTTCCAACATATTGAAATCAAATCCATTTGTATTCATTAATGATCCCTCTGATTTCTTCTAATCCAACATACTACTCTTCTGACATGACACATCAATACATGCATAAGCCACAACTCACACGGTATGCATGCTAATAAGTAACAGTTCGAGTATACTAAATTCATGAAAATCACTCAAATGAATGAGATGTACCACAAACGAATCATCATACTCACAGAAAATTACATAATATAATGCCATACCAGTAAACCTCACTATTACATCATCCGGCTACCCTTAAAAAGAGAAAATACCTCAACGAAGACAGTCGCTTTGCAAGTAAGTACCACCCCAATGATACGCTATGAGCTCATCAATAACAATGGAACCCAAATACATGAATAAAATAATAATAACCATCTCTTCTATAGTTCACATTGATATCAACCTCACGAGCAACTTAGTTGCCAACAACATAATCCAACTGGCACTGTCATAGACCTCCAGTCTAAGCATATCATATAGGAGCAATCCAATAAGTACATGTATATGCTAAATGAAATAAGATTCTCATGCTCCTAGACTGGCATAAATAACACTCTATATCATAGGCCTGAGCAAGCTATGTTGTCAGAAGTCAAATCAGCAAATTAACGCAGAATAGTAATTACCAAGTTTGTTCTGGAATCTAGCATATTAGAAATATCAAGTATAGTCCTTTCTTCGCATAGTTACTAATATGAGAAACACTATACCTTTAAGCTCAACATCCCAATCTAGGCATATCATAGCTTACGCATCTTTCGAGCATGAATATTGGCTCGGTGCTTGAACACAGGTTCAAACCTCACATATATTCGCGCTCATGGCATATATTTATCACCGTCAATTAGCTCGACTAGTAAATCCAATGAGTTAGATAAACTACTCTCCTCAACATGCCACAATCCTGATATCGTATGTATTTTTGGGAATTCCCCGTCTGCAAATTCATAGATCATATAAATCACCGTTACTGATCACAACCTCAGCACCTAATTGACTGACACATACCTCAAGTAGGATCATCCCATGATAATTATTTTCCAAAACTTTTCTACAATACATAACAGTATCAAAATATTGGTAGTCGATCAACCAAGTGAGCATTAAAATGCCAATAAACATATGTTAATCAGAATATAATGTGCACCCTTCTCAGGCCTTATCGAGCAGTTATAACATTAAAAATATCTAAAACTGACAATTCTATCCAAAATTCATGAACTTCTATTGAAGAATGAAATTCCACATCGTACATGAAAATATTAAACATGCACAGTATACCATCATTTTGCAAATGCAAGAACATCATTAGAATATTCGGTCTGTAGGAAAATTACATTTTGGGCAGTTAGAAATCTTCTATTTGCTCCCATTTAAGAAGAGTTCATAATATACAATGTGTTTCGCCCACCGATAGAAGATATCCGTCTCGAACCATGGAAAAAACCATCAAAAAAACTATCAAATCTGCTCGCATGCAACCAAGGTATCAAAACAGAATTCCGATAGCTTTATCAAGCCATGTAGGTTACCAACCCAAGAATACTGCCTATAATCAGTGCACATTCTCATTGTTCCATCCTTCTTCTTCACAAATAAGACCGGTGCACCCAAGGTGACATACTATGCCAAATGAACCAATTTCCTAAGTGTTCCTGAAGCTACTCTTTCAATTCCTTCAGCTCCACTAGTGCCATACGGTACGGTGGAATAAAAATGGACTGATTGCCCGGCACCAAGTTGATACCGAAATGAATATCCCTATCTCATGCCCGATAGGTCTGTAAGAAATATATCATGAAAAATCCCAAACAACTTTGATACAATCAATACTATGAGTCTCAAGTCCAACATCACACACAAAAGCAAGATATGATAGGCAACCTTTCCCAACCATACGCTGGGCTCTCAAGAGAGAAATTACTCTTTTAGGAACATAATCAGTCACACCACGCCACTCGATCTGTGGTACCCCTGGCATAGCCAAAGTAACTATCTTAGCAGGAGAATAGCATGACAAGGAGATAACCAATTCATGCTCAATATAACATCAAAGTCCACCATGCTCAACATCAATAGATCAACTCGGGTCTCCAAACCCTCAATAATCACAACACATGACCGGTACACATGGTCCACAATAATAGTGTCGCCCACCAGGGTAGATACATGAACAAGTAAAGAAAGAAATTCCTGGGGCGTACCCAAATAATGAGAAAAATATGAGGACACATAAGAATTGGTGAAATCGGGATAGAACAATGTAGAGTTATCTTTGTGGAAGACTTGAACAATACTTGTAATAACAACATTCGAAGCAACAGCATCTATCCAGCCTGGAATAGCATAAAATGAGCCTGACCACCACTTGATCGACCTTATTCTCCGTAAGCCATAACTGACCCGCCAACATGCCTCAAACTCGAACCAATATAGCACATAACCGTGCAATCAACTTAATTAATAGCAAACTCCCTAACTTGGCTCAAAGCTATAGATCAAACTCAATAAATCATAACGCATAAATTCTATTATTGCCGTAATACCATAGTGAGATTAAAATCATTCCTTCATAAGCTTGCGGAAACACAAATCATCAAGAATTTTTACTCTTCTTCAAGTCTTGCATTCACTCAAACAACAACTAAGTCCACTCTTTTGGCGATCCAATTCAGATTTCAATGCATATTCTTCACATGTAAACGAGATCTTCTAATAGACAACATAAGGATAAAACCACCTTAGAACACTCGGCAGGAGATAACCCACCTGTTTTATTTCTAATTAACATTTTTACATACCTTGAACTGTCATACACATTACACAATCACTTAATCTTCATGAGTCTAAACTAATACCATAACATGAAATTTACTTCACTCCAAATAGAAGACATGAAAAGATTCTTCGCGCGACCATAACTCGGGTCTACATATCCAATCACAATGAAAACCGAACATTTAATAGTTCATCTATCATCCAACGACCCGTCCTCATCACTTCAAAGTCATATAGATACATGTCGCAGTAGTAACATAATCATATGTAGCTATCGAGCCATAATTCACACTAATAGGGGAAATACATTGCCGGACATATAAGTTCAAAATACTTTCTCGCACAATCAACACCTCGATGCTCAAGTCATAGGCAAAAATCTGGCTTTCAAGTCCTCCAGACCGGCCTAACATCAAACTTACAAAGATCATGTCTCGCCCTGTGATCAGGGAATTACAAACCATCAAGGCACATCTAATACTGAGCACTCATTCATATATACGAACATTACAACAACAACAACAGCTACCCAATATAGTTCTACGGGGTGGGGTTTGGGGTGGGTAATATCTACACATGCCTTACCCCTACCCGACAGGACAGAGAGGCTGTTTCCAATCGACCCTCGGCGAAAGATCGAGAAAAGGAAAAAAAACAAAAACAAAAAAAAAAAAGAAAAAGCATTAGTGACAGCAGAATAAACCCCAAAAAACTAACAAATAAAAGGGCAAAGTAAATAAAGCAACAACATGAACAAAAGACAGTAGTAATTCTACGAGTACTCACATAGGTATTATCCTATCGGGAATCCTCCCCCCTCGACCCATCCCTATCCCATGAAATAATAGAAGCCCCTAACCTACAACCTTGATACTAGACCTCCAGACTTTCCTATCAAGAGCCATGTCCTCGGAAATCCTCATAACAGTGATGTCCCGTCTAATCACCTCTTCCCAATACCTCTTGGGCCTCCCTCTACCACGACTCGCGCCAACTACCGATAGCCGCTCGCAACTCCTCACCGGTGCATCGGGGATGCTCCTCCGCACATGCCCGAACCACCTGAGTCTCACTTCTCGCAGCTTCTCATCCATTGGGGCTACCCCTACCATTTCTCGAATAACTTCATTCCTAACCCTATCCAACCTGGTGTGCCCACACATCCACCTAAGCATCCTCATCTCTGCTACCTTCATTCTCTTGATATGGGAGTTCTTTTCTGGCCAGCACTCCGCCCTGTACATCATTTTTGGTCTAACCACAGCTCTATAAAACTTCCCCTTGAGATACTGTGGCACTTTCTTGTCATACAGGACTCCCGACGCAACCCTCCATTACGACCACCCAGCCCCTATTCGGTGAGTGACATCCCGTTGATCTCTCCGTCACCCTGGATCACCGACCCAAGATATCTGAAATTGTCCTTCTTTGCGATGACCTGAGAACCAAGCTTCACATCCCTACCAGCTCCTTCTTCGCTCGGCTTGGCACTAAACTTGCACTCTAAGTATTCCGTTTTAGACCTGGTTAGTCTAAAACCCTTCGACTCGAGGGTCTGTATCCAAAATTTTAATCTCTCGTTAACACCGACCCTCGAATCGTCTATTAGGACAATATCTTCAGCAAATAACATACACCATGGCATGTCTCCTTGGATATGCCGAGTTAGAGCATCCATCACCAAAGCAAATAGGAGGGGGCTGAGCGCCGATCCTTGGTGAAGCCTCATTTCCACCGGGAAGTGGTTTGTGTTGACACCCACCATCCTAACCCTCACCTTAACACCATCATAGATATTCTTGATCAACCTAATGTACGCCTCCGGCACGCTCTTCGCCTCCAGGCACCTCCATAACACCTCTCTTGGAACCTTGTCGTACGCCTTCTCCAAGTCGATAAACACCATGTGCAAGTCCTTCTTCTTATCCCTATACTTTTCCACTAATCTCCTGACAATGTGGATAGCTTATGTGGTGGAGCGGCCCGGCATGAAACCAAACTGGTTCACCGAGATTGACGTCATCGCCCTCACCCTCGCCTCAACCACCCGCTCACATACTTTCATGGTGTGGCTTAGTATTTTGATGCCTCTATAGTTATTGTAACACTGAATGTCACCCATGTTCTTATACACAGGCACAACTGTGCTCCACCTCCACTCCTCTAGCATCTTCTTGGACCTGAAGATTGCATTGAACAACCTGGTCAGCCACTCCACTCCTGCCCTACCCATGTATTTCCAAAACTCCACCGGAATTTCGTCTGGTCCGATCGCTCGACCCCTACTCATCCTACGCGAAGCCTCCACGACATCCTCTACTCTAATGCGCCTACAGAACCCTAGATCCCTATGGCGCTCTGAGTCCCTCATCTCCCCTAACTCTATGTCTTGGTCACCTTCATTGTTGAGTCGCACATACAAACACATGGAAGAATTGTAAGAGTTACTTTTTAATCCTAAATCAAGGATACACGATAAGAATTCAAGAATGTGAAGTTTTCCTAAAGGTTCTGCACCCTCTCGGGGATATTTGCATCTCTGTACTGATTCACAAGACTCTAGTAAGCTCATGACTCGCGAGACCTAGTAACCTAGGCTCTGATTCCAACTTTTCACGACCCAATTCTCGAAATCGGTCGTGATGGCGCCTCTCATGAAGACAAGGCCAGCCAGTCAACCCAATTCACCATTTTAAAGAAATAATTTAACATAATTATAGTACCACATGGTTTAATAATACCAAATAGAGGAAGTATAGATAAAAAGATGGAAATCCAACCGAACACAGCACTAACCGGGGTGTCACAAGTCTTGAGCAACTAAGAAATCCTAACACAAGTCTGCTAAATCCGAAATAAAATACAATAGCTCGAATAACATGGAAATAATAATATAAAGGAGTCATGGGGTTGCGAACGCCAACAACTACCTCATAGTCTCCGAAACACCATCTGGACTGAAAGGATCAACTCTAAGGAAATGGAAATCTGCTATGCCTGAATCTGCATACACAGTATAGGGAGTAATGTGAGTACTCCGACCCAGTGACTAACAAAATATAAATAATGGCTGAAAGCAAGAACACATGTCAAGGCACACAACATTATATACAGAAGAAGTGAAATCAATTAAAATTAGTAAATAAATAAAGTATCAAATGAAATCTCTTTCAAACCCGGTACATATGTAATTTGGTAGTAAATAACTAGTAGACATCTGCCCCTCGGGCTCAATAGCATAATAAAAAGTAGAAATGTTTCCTCTGGGGCTCGGTGTCATAATAACAAGTAAAAATCTGCTGCTCAGGCACAATATAGTAACCTCAGAATAGAATCAGCCCTCGGACTCAGTATCAATCACTCAATATGGTATCAACCCCTCGGGCTCACTCTCAGAACAATATCAAATAGTAACCACTGCGGCTTTCAACCTGATTCATTTAACATCGACGACGCTCACTACGGTGTGAAGACTCTGGAAGAGCTCTTACAGCCAAAGCACAATAATAACATAAGGCATGAAAGCCTTCTCACATAATAACATAAGGCTTGAAAACCTTCTGACATCACTCATAAGGCCTGGAAGCCTCCTCACATCACTTATAAGGCTTGAAAGCCTCCTCACATCACTCATATGACCTTAAAGCATCCTCACATCACTCATAAGGCCTGAAAGCCTCCTCATATAACTCATAGCCACCGCGTGGCATAAATAGTATCTTAGCCCCTAGGCCTCATATCACTCAAAATATCCTTACATATGACCCTCGGCCAAAGACAACCCTGAAATCATCATAAACCCCTCGGACATTTGTAAAATAATGGTTCTTAGCCCAAAATATCATATAAGATTCAAATCTATATAAAAGCGACTGGGTTTGTAAAACCATAAATATCAACAAAGTTGTGTTTAGATATAAGTCAAAACAGTGAGGAAATAGTGATAAAAATCCTCGAAGGGTTTAAACAATTGGCATGAAGTCCAAATATGGAAGTTAGCCCAAATTATGATGATAACAAATCAATCCCCGTTAAATCTGCTGTAAAATCATATATCAAGATAGACCAAGTCACAATCCCCAGAGGTAAAAGACCCCACGCTCGTCATCAAATGCGTGTTTCACTTCAATATAGCACTACGATGTGCAATCCGGGGATTCAAACCCTCCGGACATAATTTAACATTATTACTACCTCGAACCGGCTATTTCTTTAACTCGTGAAGCCTTTTCCCGTCAAATTGGCCTCCACGTATCCAAAAGTAGAACGAATATGTCATAATATGTTATGGGAACAAACCCAATCAAAATAATCGAAAATACCATAACATTTCGACCCTCAAATCCGTGATTTTATCCTAGAGGGTTTTGTAAACTTTTCCAACAAAATTCACGGATTTAATGCTAAAACTAGTAATAGATTCAACTTATCCAACCAAATTTTAGCTAAGAATACTTACCCCATATATATCTCCAAAATGTATCGAAAAATCGCCTTATTCGAGCTCCAAATCGCAAAAAAATGGAAAATGGGAACGAAGTCCCATTTTCAGAACTTAACATTCCACCTAGGCCCATTCTTCTTCGCGTTCGTGAAGGCCAATCTCCCAGAACTTTTGCATTTGCGTTCCAGGGCTCACATTTGCGAAGGCCAATTTCCAGGCCCTTCACGTTCACGTAGGCCAAATGACCCTAGGCCCAAATTTGCTTCTACGTGTTCGCAACTACTCCCCCGCATTCGTGAAGAACCTTGACCAACTCCTTCACGTTCGCGTGTGATGACCTGACCCGTTATCACGTGAGTTACTGCCCCGTTTCCCCTTATTGTGACGCTTCATGTTTTTCTATTGGTATTTGAGTTGATTGGGTGTAATTGAATTGGTTTTGGTTAAAAATAAGGCACATAGCCTCAGAGAAGGAAGTTTGTTTGAGAAAAGTTAACCGAAAGTTGACTATGTGGTTAGAAATATCGTATGTGAATTCCAGTGATTCGGATAGCTTCGGGGGATGATTTATGGCTCGGGAGAGCGATAAGAATATAATTTGGAGGTCCGGTGTAGAAATAGGCTTGAATTGGCGAAGTTGGAATTTTGGCAAAATCCGGTTGATAGGTGAGATTTTGATTCGAGAGTCAGAATGGAATTTCGACAGTTACAGTAGCTTCGTTTGGTGATTTTGGATGTGTTTTAAAATATTCAGGTCATTTAGATATCGTTTGGTCGGGGTTTTGATTGAATGTTCGTTTCGGAAGTTATAGTTGAAACTTAGGCTTGAATCTGCCTTGGTTTGATGATATTTGTGTTTAAGGATGTGTTTTTATGATTGGAACAAGTTCGTAAAATACTTTGGGGTATGTTGGTGTCTTTGTTTGAGGTCCCGGGGGCCTCGGGGTGAATTCAGGCGGTCAAACGAACCCATTTTGGTTTGTATTGAGATCCTTTTTTCTGCTATAAGAGTTCAGACTTTTGTTCATCGCATGGTGATGGAAGCGAACATGTAGAGTAATTTGATGGTCCGAAATTTTTGTAAATTGGGTTCGCATCAGGGGATTCGCGTTCGCGAAGGGTAAACAGATCATGCCTCACGATTGCATTCCATTCTCACGCGATCGCGTAAGAGGAAGGGCAGTGCATCGTGTTCGTGGGCCAGGGGTCCCGTTTACATAGAAATTAATTTGGTCAGATGGAATTTGTTCATCGTGAATGCGGGGGTGTTGACCGCGTTCGTGTAGTGTTAAATCTGGGCGGAACAGAAGGCTCTTAATTAAGATTTCAGACTTGAACCCCTCATTATTTCCTCCATTTTTGAACTACATTGAGAGCTAATTGATAATATTTGAAGTGGATTTCATCGGGAAGTGATCGAAGGTAAGTATCGTGGTCTTAATACGTCATTTTATCTAAGAATCTTCCATTAATTCTCCAAATTTGGGTATAAATTGAGGAAGGGCTTGGATTTTTGCTCTGTAAAATTGTGTTTTGGTGGCTCATTTGAACTCCGATTTTGATAAATTTTATATGCACGGACTTATGGCGAGATGAGGATTCTGAAAATGTAAGTTTCGGAATTTTTCGAGAAGTGGGCCCGAGGCTCAAGTTTTGCTAGTTTTGATATTTTTGCTTATTTTGATTATTTTCGATTGGGTGATATTCCATTAGCCTATTATGGTATATTTGTACTGATTTTGGCTAGATTTGACGTGTGTGGAGGCCGGTTTGAGGAGAAAAGGCATCGTGGGCTAGAGTTTCATTGGTTCGAGGTGGGTAATACTTGTAAATGATGTCGTGAGGGATGGTAAACCCCGGACATGCATATCCTAGTGCTGTATTGAGGTGACTTGCATGTCAGGATAACGGTTGTGGGGTAGATCACCATTGGGGATTGCAACTTTGTTCGTCCCGTCTTATAAAAACACTGCCTAATTACTCGAAATTGAATGACACCCTAATAAAGATAATAATTATCATTAACTGGACTAATTATCATGTTTTGGGCTTAGTGACGAATAATTGAATCCTTTAGGGATTGGTATCACTATCTTGGCAATACTTTGCCTATTTTCATCTCAGTCTAGGGTTTTAAAAATGGTATTTTGCGACCCGGCATTTTTATAAGATGTGAAAACTTAAAACAAGGCCTTGATGACATTTTAGTTGTGAATTGTTATGATACTATTTCCCAAGGGGTATCAGATGCATTCATGACTATGCATGAATCTGGTTGCACGCCATAGCGGGAGTGATATTGATATTGCGCTTGGGCTGTAAGAGCCCCTTCGGAGTCTGAACCCCTACAGTGAGTGTGATGCCTTTGCATGGATCGGCCTGTACACCATAACGTCATGTGCATTGCATTGCATATATACATTGGCTTTACTTTTACTACGTGGCATGACATTTAGCACTCACACATTACTAGCCTACATGTGTTATTTTCCTTATTGACCAGATACCCTGGTGGATATTTTTAAGGAGTGCTGAGCCCAATGGGCTAACTTGAGTCTAGACTTGCACTATTTGATGTTATACCCAGGTATTGAACTGTTAATCATGAAAGAAATAGAGGTTAAAAATAGATTTCAAAATCTAATCAGAGTTATAAAGGAATACTATGAAAGTGTTGAAATCTAAAAATGTGATTCTGCATTTTATAGCATGAGATAGTGCTTTGTGTGGTTTTCTTTTCCTCAGCATTATTTACTTTTATTATCGATGTGTTGGAAGCACTCACTCGACTCCCAGCACCATGTGTGCAGATTTAAGTATTCGGAAGCTTAGCAGAGCTTGGTGTTTGTCTCGAGCTTCACTTGAGATCGTCGAGGTAGCTGTCTGGCATCCGCATGACCCGACATTTTCCCTTATTACTATGTTGTTTTGTTCTTTTCGCGTACATTCAAACTTGTAGATTTATTTCCGGTAGAGGCTCTTGGCTCGTGACCCCAGATCTTTGGGAAGTTACATTGTTTCTGTGAGATTTTTGGGATATATTTATAACTATCAGCTTATTTGGTTTATTTCACTATTAAGGATTTTTAAATAAATGGTTTTTGAGCTCTAAGCTTGGGTTGAGATAAGATTTGGTCAGGCTTGCCTAGCAGTTGGGTTGGGCGCCATCACGATCGGGTTTGGGGTCGTGACAAGTTGGTATCAGATCCTAGGTTACTAGGCATCAGGAGTCTTGAGCTGGTTAGTAGTGTCTCGCGGATCAGTACAGAGACGTCTTATTTATCCTCGGGACACTGTAGACCTTTTAGGAAACACTTCACATTCTTAGACTTCTTATCATGCATACTTGATTCAGTTTGAGATGTACTTGAAATTCCTTCCACACATCTGTATGCGCACTCGAGCGCTTAGTAATATATTTGCCATGATGGCTTGTGACACCCCGATCGAGGGGACAGATATAACCTTTGTGAGTTCATGTTGGGCCAGACGGGAGGACTTGAGGCCGGATCTTTACCTATGGCTTGAGCACCACGTGCTGAATTTTGCGAGCTGGCATTATGAATTTATATGATCAGTATTGTCCCTAATTGTGGAAATGGCGGTTGATAATGGGTGAGCTGTTAGGTGTTCGATTCTTATTGTGATCTGTGGCATAGCCATGAGCTATGGGCATGGTGAATAGTTTTATGTCTCTTAGTTGAAAGGTAAAGTGAATTATGTGTGGTGGTTTGAGTTCAGACTTAGGAAGACTAATTGTGACGACCCGGCTCGTCGTCATGAGAATTACCACCCCGTTATGTTGTAAATTCATGTTTTATGATTTTATATCGGTGTTAGAGTCTATCGGGTGAGTTAGGAGTGAATTGGATTGAAAATGAGGCATATAGCCTTTTTGAAGGAAACTTGAATAAGGAAAGTCAACCCGGAGTTGACTATTTGGTTAGAGGGCTCGGAATCGGATTCTGATGATTCGGTTAGTTCCGGGAGGTGATTTGTGACTTAGGGGAGCGATCGGAATTGAATTTGGAGGCCCGGTGTAGAAATAGGCTTGAATTGGCTAAGGTTGAATTTTGGCGAAATCCGAACGGTAGGTGAGATTTTGATCCGGGGTCGGAATGGAATTCCGACAGTTGCAGTAGCTCCGTTAGGTGATTTTGGATGTGCCTGCAAAATTTCAGGTCATTCGGACGTCGTTTAGTCGGGTTTTTGATTGAATGCGTGATTCGGAAAGTTTTAAGAAATTTAGGCTTGAATCCGTGGGTAATTGGTGATTTTGATGTTTAGGATGGTGTTTTTATGATTGGAACAAGTTCGTATCGTGTTTTGGAGTATGTTGGTGGTTTTCGTTGGGGTCCCGGGGGCCTCGGGATGAATTCGGGGGTCCAAACGGACCATTTTGTGCCAAATGCACTGCTGTTTCTGCTGCAATTAGTGCAGAGGATTTTTGTTCATCGCGATCGCGAGCCTGGAGCATGCGATCGCGTAAGGTAAAACTGGGAAGCTCTGCGATCGCAAGGGTGAGACTGCGATCGCGTAGAGTATTGAAGTGAGGCCGGAAAGTTTGTTCATCGCGATCGCGGGAGGTGTGACGCGATCGCGTAAGGTCGACTGGTTGTGCATCGCGATCGCGATGTGTAGTGTGCGATCGCGTAAGGTCAAGTCCGGATGCAATGCGATCGCGTGGCTGGAGTTGCGATCGCGTAGGGATCTTTTGTTGTTCATTGCGATCGCGTGCCAAAGGCTGCGATCGCGTAGTGGAAAAATCAGGCCCCAGGGATTTATGCATCGCGATCGCGAGCCCAGTGCTGCGATCGCGTAGGGTTAATTGGCCTGGCAGTGAGTTTAAGTTCAGAACAGAACCAGTCGCGGGTTTCATACCCCAAAACGCCATTTTTGAGTTACAAGAGAAGAAATTGACGGGAATTGCTGGTAATTCATCGGGGATTCGTTGGAGGTAAGTTTTGTGGCTTAATTACATCATTTTAACATGAAATCCTTGGTTAAATTTCTGTAAATGGAAGATTAAAGGTGGGTTTGAGCCCTAGGCCTAAATTGAAGAAAAACACCGATTTGAGTGGGCAAATGGAGCCCGATTTTGGTAAATTTTATATGCCTAGACTCGTATCGAGATGAGGATTCCGAATATGTGACTTTTGTAATTTTTCGACAAGCGTACCGAAAGTCGGGTTTTGACAACTTTGGGAATTTTGATGTAAATTGAGTTATATTGATTGGGTGTCGTCCCATTGGCCTAATTTGTTGTATTTCTACTGTATTTGATCGGATTCTACGCGTGCGGAGCTTGATTCTCGTGGCAAGGGCATTGCGGAGTAGTCGTCGCGCCGTATTGAGGTGAGTAATAGATGTGGGTGATGACCAGCGGGTTCGAAACCCCGGTATACCACTTTGTGACGTTGTATAGCGGCGAGACACGTACTCTCTTGTGAGTACGGGGTCGATTGTGATTGGGGACTATGACTTAGTCCGACTTGTTGATACTGTATTATGATATTAGGCTATTCTTGAGCCATCGAACCTCCTTCTCGGATGGTTGCATATTATACTGTGATATTGGCTACTCTTGAGCCGTTGAACCCCCTTCTCGGGCGATTGAGTATACATGTGGGCCGTGGGCCAGTTATTGGATCCCGCGAGGATCGTTATTATTGTCTTATCATATTGACATGCTAGTTTATTACTAGTCCGCAACTATTTCTGTTATCATGTTATTTCCAAATCCCTGGAACTTGATATTTATGTTTTTAACTGAAAAATGATAAAAGATGTTTTCAAAACTACTTTTGAGCCTGCGAGGCTGTGATTGCATATTAGCTGACTAGTAGTGGATCGGGCTGCGCGCCGCAGCAGTACATATGTCGGATCGGACTGCACGCTGCAGTGATATTGTGCTTGGGTTGTAGGAGCCCCTCCGGAGTCTGAACCCCCACAGTGAGCACGGGTACCCAAATTGGATCGGGCTACGCGCCGTAGCGGTCATTTCATGCATTGCAATGCATTTAGCTACACTTGCTAGTTGTTATACTTGTTGTTGATATTGTTGGCTCTCTACTCTTGATATTGAACTGTTACAGGGTATTAATTACAGCTTTACATTGTGCTTTGCTGTGGATTTCTTATCTACGCTGTCTTACCCTTGTTTATTACCACTGAGTCTGGCAGTACTCATTTTACTCCCTGCACCTTGTGTGCAGATCCAGGTACCTCTCAGTAGACTTGATTCGGTAGCTACTTGGAGGTATTGTGCGGGATAGTCGAGGTAGCTGCAGCGTCCGCAGGACCTGACTCCCCTTCTAGCTGTCATTTCTTATCTTGTTGTCTTTCTTTTCCGCACTGAGTTTGTTATAAACTTTAGTACACTTATGTTCTTTAGAGGCTCATGACTCTTGACCCTTGGTCTATGGGAGTTGATGTATCATGGGACTTGGTTCCCCGTTTTCGTTATATGTATCACTGTTATTTCGTGAATTAATATGCTTAAATGGGCTACAGAGAGCTTCTAGCTCCGTTGTTGATCTTGATTGGTCAGGCTGGCTTAGCAATGTGCTGGGCGCCATCACGACCGGATTTGGGGTCGTGACACTAATTGACTGTGCTATGTGTATCATTGTGGAAGGTATGCGGAAATACTAAATGAAGGTGAAGTAGGTGGGCTATCTCCTGCGGAGTGCCCTTAGGTGGGTTGATTCTTATGTGTAATTGAAAGGTATTTGATATGTGTTATGATTCGGGCAGGTGCAACGCATGTCCATGAATTAATTTTGATAATATAATTCGTGTAGTATTAGGATTAATGTTTTTGATATACATTGTGATATCATGTCGAGTTGTGGACGTGTTGTTAGGGTGGTTTTGGTGATACTCTGGCAGGTGGATAGGCTCAAATTACAAAGGAAACTCTGCCAAAATTTTTAGAAACTTTGGGATTTAGTAAGGATTTTGTCGCCTAAAGAATGGGCTAAGCTGTTGTGTCAATAAATGCAAGAGTGGTAAAAGGGTTAAGATTTCTGATGGTTCGAGTCTCCATAACATGTAAATGACTTGAGTTTAATCTCACTATAACATTCTGGCATCATTTGAGTAAGAGTTCTACTAGTGGTTAAAAGTGCTTTGATATATGGCTTTGAGCCAAGTTGGGGAGGTTGTTATTGATTAACTGATTACACTATTGTGTGTTATTTTTTTTCTGTCTCAAAGTATGCTGGCGAACCAGTTCTGGTTGCGGAAATTAAGCCGCGAATGGCGAGTGTGAAGGAAAATTTTGATAAAGGTTGTATGGTACGTCAGAGGTGAATAAATATTAGGATGTTTTGAGTCGTTGTTGATAAAGAATGCTTAGTGCATAGAGCATAAAGATGGTTATTTGTATATGTATGACATCAGGTTTTGCAGTGTCATAGTTCTAACAAGGCACGAGTGGTTCTATTCAATAAAACAGATGAATTACAGCTGAATAAAGGTGAATGACTCCCAAGAATAGCTTGGCGGTGTTTAAGATTTTGCATGTAGCAGTCAGGTGTCCTAAAATTGTGTACGTGGCTAGAGACTGTGTTTTCGTTAGAAGAGATCAAGACTTGTGGTATGTTATGTTAATTATAGGATTCTTTGTATTCGTATTGGGAGGTAATGATAACGAATTCATAATCACAGGAAGTTCTTCAAAATAAAGTAATATAGAATGTGGTATTTTTGGGAAACATCTAAGAGTGTATTCAGTGGCCTAGGGGTCTTAGACCATGTGGTCTTATGTACGAGTCTCGTGTGGTAACCTAAGTTGATGTATTGTGATGCTACAGTAAAGGAGAATATAATATTAAAGATGAATCAGAAAGGGAATTCGGATAAATGGAATAGCTTGATAATAAACCGAAACGGTATGATAAGGATACGATTAATTCGTGATATGTGTTTGAGGTAATGAATTTTATACGTATTGTGCAGCAAGCTCTTGAGTGCTGGCAGTTTAGCGCGTGCAATGGAATTTGGACAGAGAGTTCTTGACGTGTTTTGTCGTGGTTTGAAAATGAGTATATTTCCTATTGGTGTGCGAAGCATGGAATGTGTAATTATTTTTCTTTTATATGGAATCATGAAAGTCCTTGACTAGTTGAGTGCGATGATGTTTGCGGCGCGGGAGGGGGATAGAAGTTCCCATGTTATCTTAGTATGGTATAGTATATGCGGTGTGTTATGGAAATGTTGATATTGGCGTGTTCAATGTTTTGGTTCAGTTCATAATATAATGGTAAGTCATTAGAATTCTGGAGCAGCGCGGACAACTGCAGATAATTTATGAATTAATCTTTCTGGTGATTGACAAAAATGGTACTGCTATTCTAGTGATTTTGCGGGGTATATGTTCAAAAGGGCAATGTAATGTAAACTGTTAATATCAAGTGGTATTGCGGTATTCTCTTGTTGAATCAACTGTGATGATTGAGTTGTTGATGGCATAGGGAAATTTCTGAATGTCTTTCGTGGTATGAATGGATGCTTGATATATGTTATGTATTCGTACGGCGGAGTGTGGGATCAGATAAAGTAAATCATGGGTTTTATATGTGTTGCAGACTAGAAGTTCTCGTGATCCGCCTATGCAGTGGTTGTATATCATGTGTATCGGCACCGTTTAGCGGTTATTGGAAATCGAAAGCCCTAGTGGATCTTTCTTTGCTTGATATGTTAAATTTGGGTTATGATAATAGAGTGCAGACTGGTTGTCCCAATGTTAGGTTGTCTAGTATAACGTAATATGAACTATGTCAGAAAATGCCACAGATTGCATAGCAGAGTGTACCAGAGTATGTTCTAGCCGAGTAGCTGTATCCCCAGGACCAGCGGACGGCTGGCAGGTATTGCTATGTTAATTGGGTCGTCATGGCGGATGTCAGTGTAGAGGTTTCTATCATTGATTCGGTTTCACTATTGATGGATTTTTCGGATGCGTTTCGCGTGGCCGAGCATAGGACTACATAAGTTATTATGATGAGCAAATTTGACTCGATGTGCATTTCTTTTTTGTGAGTTATATATATGTGGATCGGGTGGCACGCCGCCACGGGTATGGTATTTGGAGCGGGTGGCACGCTGCCACAAGTATGTTATCTGGATCGGGTTGCACGCCGCAACAATGTTATGAGAAAAATAGTCTTATTTATATGTTACCATGTATGCATTACTTCCTGGTTTCTGAAAAAAGTCCGTATTGGGTATTGCTTGGCGAATAGCACATCGGTTGTGTCCGTTCAGGATTTAATAGAGTATATTAATTGTTTCATCATGGGAGTGATGGATTGCTTGAGTTCAGACCTAAATCTGTGCGTGGCTGACCATTTTAAGCATGGTGACTTGAGGTGCTTCATGGGTAATAGTGTTGGGATGGAATCATGAGTTGTGGTAGGGCCACATGATGTTGTGATCGTTCGAGGAGGATTCGGGTACTCTATTACTATGATGTGAGACGGGATCTCAGTTATGTGTTGTGATGGTATAGAGGAATTGAATTACATCTCTTTTGTTTTAGTCAATTGTCATGATTTGAGTGTGTTCATATTATTTCTTATTGGAGCCTATGTTGTGCTCGTCGTGGCTTAGGCCGGTATTGAGGTGCCATATCACCTGTGTGGTGTATAATCTACATGACCATTGGAGCCATTATTGAGTGCGAGCATATGCGATTTCTGCTGGTTAGATAGGTAATATCGAGGTTCGTCTTTGAAATCTGTTTGGTGTCAAAAAAAAAAGAAAATTGATTCATAAATGGTTGACATGAGAGATAGGTTCGATATATCGCGTGTTTCAGTTGCGGTGGGCAGTATATAAGGGTGTGGAATAAGATGTTAGCTAATAAAAAGGTTTTACTGTTAGTACTTGGTTATTGTGGCCAATTGCTGCAAATAGATTCCATGTCTCGAGTGTTTGGGTTGTGTAGTATATCATATGGTCTAACCTGGAATAGAAAGTATGGGTTATTACAGTTGGTTCGGGTTTATTTTTAGTGTAGACGTGGGATTCTGATATGGTGTGTGATTTCGAGAAGTGCAATGTGTTCTATGGTTTAGATGGACTGTGGAATTCCAACTATATTGTGTTATCGGACTTATGTGACATAGGGTGACATGGGATCACCCCGAGTATATGCTTGGTAAGGTCATTCAGCTATTGGGTTGCTTCTAGTACAACTCTAAGTCCGCTCGAGGACAAGCATTTGTTTAAGTTAGGGAGAATGTGACGACTCGACCAGTTGTAACATGAGTTACCGCCCCATTTCCCCTTTATTGTGATGCTTCATGTATTTATATTGGTACTTGAGTTGATTGGGTGTAATTGAATTAGTTTTGGTTAAAAATAAGGCACATAGCCTTATAGAAGGAAGCTTATTTTAGAAAAGTCAATCGAAAGTTGACTATGTGGTTAGAAGGCTCGGATGTGAATTCCAATGATTCGCATAGCTTTAGGGGATGATTTATGACTCGGGAGAGCAATCAAATTTAATTTGGAAGTTCGATATAGAAATAGGCTTGAATTGGCGAAATTGGAATTTTGGCGAAATCCAGTTGATAGGTGAGATTTTGATCCGGGAGTCAGAATGGAACTCCAACATGTGCAATATCTTTTTTAGGTGATTATGGATATGTCTGCAAATTTTCAGGTCATTCAGACATCGTTTGTTTGGATTATTGATTGAATGTTAGTTTCAGAAGTTATAGTTGAAACTTAGGCTTAAATCCGCCTTCATTCGATGATTTTTGTGTTTAAGGATGTGTTTTTATGATTGGAACAAGTTCGTATGATGTTACGGGTTATGTTGGTGTCTTTTGTTGTGGTCCTGGGAGCCTCGGGATGAATTCAGGTGGTCAAACGAACCCATTTTGGTTTGTATTGAGATCATATTTTCTGCGATAAGAGTTGCAGACTTTTGTTCGTCGCATTCGCATGGTGATGGGCGCGAACATGTAGAGTAATTTGAGGGTCCGTAATTTTGTTCATCGCATTCACATAAGGGGATTCGCGTTCGTGAAGGGTAAGCAGATCATGCATCACGATTGCGTGAGAATGGAACGCGTTCGCATTAGAGGAAGGGCTAGTACATCGCGTTCGCGGGCCAGGGGTTGCGTTCGCATAGAGGTAAATTTGATCAGATGGAATTTGTTCATCGCAAACGTGGGTGTGTTGACCGCGTTCATGTAGTGTTAAACCTTGGCGGAACAGAAGGCTTTTAATTAAGATTTCAGACGCGAACCCCTCATTATTTCCTCCATTTTTGCACTACATTAAGAGCTAATTGATAGAATTTGAAGGAGATTTCATGGGGAAGTGATTGGAGGTAAGTCTCGTGGTCTTAATACGTCATTTTATCAAAGGATCTTCCATTAAATCTCTGAATTTGGGTATAAATTTAGGAAGTTAGGGCTTGGATTTTTTCTATGTTAAATTGGGTTTTGGTGGCTCATTTGAACTCCGATTTTGATAAATTTTATATGCATGGACTCGTAGCGAGAAGAGGATACCGAAAATTTAAGTTTCAAAATTTTTGAGAAGTGGGCCCGGGGCTCGTGTTTTGCTAGTATCGAGATTTTTCCTATATTTTGATTGTTTTCGATTGGGTATTGTTCTATTAGCCTATTATGATATATTTG
Source organism: Nicotiana noctiflora (assembly GCA_032618575.1). Taxonomy (NCBI): domain Eukaryota; kingdom Viridiplantae; phylum Streptophyta; class Magnoliopsida; order Solanales; family Solanaceae; genus Nicotiana; species Nicotiana noctiflora. Next base: position 216,574 of record JASVEL010000853.1, on the reverse strand, counting down.
TACTGATTTGGCTTGATTCGATGCACGTGGAGACCGGTATAAGGAGCATAGGCATCGCGGGCCAGAGTTTTTGCCAGTTTGAGGTCGGTAATACTTGTAAATGACGTCCTGAGGGTTGGTAAACCTTGGACTTGCACATCGTAGTGCTGTATTAAGGTGACTTGCATGCCGGATAACGGGCGTGGGGTAGAGCACCATTGGAGATTACGACTTGGTCCTCTCGTCTAATGAAAACACTACCTAATTGCTCGAAATAGAATCGACACCCTAATAAATATAATAATTATCATGAACTGGACTGATTATCATGTTTTGGGCTTAGTGCCGAATAATTGAATCATTCAGGGATTGGTATCACTGTCTTGGAAATATTGTACATATTTTCATCTTAGTCTAAGGTTTTAAAAATGGTATTTTGCGACCCAGCATTTTTATAAGATTTGAAAACTTAAAACAAGCCCTTGATGACATGTTAGCTATGAGCTCTTATGATACTGTTGCCCAAGGGGCTTAGATGCATAGATCGGTCTGCACACCGCAGCAGGAGTGATATTGATATTTTGCTTGGGCTGTAAGAGCACCTCCGAAGTCTGAACCCCCACAGTGAGCGCGGCACCTTTGCATGGATCGGGCTATACGCCACAACGTCAGGTGCATTGCATTGCATACATACATTGGCATTATTTGTACTATGTGGCATGACATTTAGCACTCATAAATTACTGGCATACATGTGTTATTTGCCTTATTGACCAGATACCCTGGTGAAAATTGTTAAGGAGTGTTGAGCCCATGGGATTGACTAGAGTGCAGACTTGCACTATTTGATGTTGTACCCAAGTATTGAACTGTTAATAATGAAAGAAAGAGACGTTAAAAAGATATTTCAAAATCAACTTAGATATTTCATAAAGGAATACTATGAAAGTGTACTGAAATCTAAAAATGTGATTCTGTATTTTATAGCATGAGATAGTGCTTTGTGTGGTTTTCTTTTCCTCAGCATTATTTACTTTTATTACCGCTGCGTTGGAAGTACTCACTCTACTCCCTGCATCATGTATGTAGATTTAGGTATTTGGAAGCTTAGCTGAGCTTGGTGGTGGTCTCGAGCTTCATTCGAGATCGTCGAGGTAGCTGTTTGGCGTCCGCAGGACTCGACATTTCCCCTTATTATTCTGTTGTTTTGTACTTTCCATGTACATTCAAACTTGTAAATTTATTTTTTGTATTGTACTGATATTCTGAAAGAGGCTCTTGGCTCGTGACCCCAGATCTTTGGGAAGTTACATTGTTTTTGTGAGATTTCAGGATATTTTTATAACTATTAGTTTATTTGGTTTATTTCACTATTAAGGATTTCTAAATAAATGCTTTTTGAGCTCTAAGCTCGGGTTGAGAGCAGATTTGGTCGGGCATACCTAGCTGTTGGATTGGGTGCCATCATGACCGGGTTTGGGGTCGTGACATTGCAATTCCCCTTCGCGTCGCGAAGGTCAAAATCACAGCCTACCATTTTCCTCTTTGCGTTCGTGAGACTCCCCTCACATTTGCGAAGAAGGAAACCTGATACCAGCAACCAGCAGTTCAACAAGTTCCAAAAATGACCCGTTAGGCATCCAAAACACACCCGAGGCCCCTAGGACCTCAACCAAAAATGGCAACACATCCTAAAACATTATCCAAACTTGTTCCAATTATCAAAACACCTCAACCAACGCCAAAACCATCAAATTACATCGAATTCAAGCCTAAGTTCTTCTAAAACTTCCAAAATACGCATTCGATCAAAAACCCAACCGAACCACATTCGAATGACCTAAAATTTTAGACACATTTTCCAAATCAGCTAGTGAAGCTACAGCAACTCTCAGAATTTCATTCTGACCGTCGTATCAAAATCTCACCTAACAACCGGAAATAGTCAAAATACTAAATTTGCCAATTCAAACCTAATTCTACACCTGACTTCCAAAATCACTTCCCGTCACACTCCTAAGTCACGAATCACCTCCTGGAGCTAACTGTTCACATCCGAGTCCTCTAACTCATATGTCAATGTCCGGTTGACTTTTCCAACTTAAGCCTTCTTAAAAGAGACTAAGTGTCTCATTTATTATTAAAACCACTCCAAACCAACTTGATTACACAAGATACTGATAATGAAGCATAAAGAAGCTAAAATTCAGAAAATGGAGCAGTAACTCATGAGACGACAGGTCGGGTCATCACACATGCTAATCACACATTAAATAAGACAATGTTGGGCATTCTAAGCAAGACAATAAACATGAACCGGAATGGAACTCATGACTGATGAACTAAGACAGCAATGAAATAGGAAGAAGAACACAGAATATAGAGCAAAGGTTGTGCAATGGTTAGTCTTGGCTGTCAGCTAGGCCAATGAATATCAAAAGTAACCTAGAAGCATAGAGAGAGAGAGAGAGTTTTTAGGGTGTAAGTGTAATGGTGAAATAATGTTTGTATCCAAAAGTGATAATAGAGGAGAGTATATATAGTAATCAAGAGATAAATAGAATAATTAGGGAAATTTATAAAATGAGTCACACGTAAAATCAGTAAAGTCTCCCTTATTCAAGGGTAATCAATCAATGGTAAAGAGAATGACAGATAATTAAGGAAAGAAATCAAGTAGGACTTAGGTACATAGTAGGCAATTAGGGGTGAATAAACATGAGTTCAATAAAGGAAACAATGAGTAAGAATTAACAAGTAACACAATTAAATCAAATAAGGTAAGACAACTAATTAAGGTCGCAAAATAAAGGAAATAATCAGGAACCAACACATAGTATTTAACATAGCCAATCGATGGATCAGAAATTTAAATGGTGCTGATTTAAGGGAGAAAATATTGGTTTTTCACAAATAGACAAATATACTAAAATATAATTTCATAAACATATAGAAATTAGCTGAGAAATCGAATTAGAAACCCTAATAGAGATGAACTAAGGTAAAAAAAAATCACAAGACATTGAATTTGACTAAGGGAAAATCATGAAAGTCAAAGCACAGAACAAACCATGTAATCAGTAACAAGGAAAACTCAATATCAAAGCAAAATATAAGAAATTAGGGCTTTAGCATTAATCGATTAGGGTTCAAACTATTTTAGAAAAAATCGATCAATAATACTTAAGAACAATCGATTATCATTCAAAAGTCTGTAAAACTTTGAGAAGACAATTTATAGTAAACCCTAGTTTTTAGGAAAAATGGAAAATCAGTTGAAAACTTTCAAGAAAGCATGTGAAGTGCGTTCAATTCGTCCTCAGATCTGTACAAACCTGAGAAGATCAAAGATAAAATTAGAGCTTTTTTAGAAGTAAAACAGAGATGAGAACATAGACTTGGGAATCTACGGATAAAATGAGAAAGATCTTACTCAAGGTGGAGTCAAATGGACTGAAAATAGGCAAGAAAACACCAAGGTGTAAACGTACCGCCTAGGTGCCTTGAGAATCTCCTCAAGAATCCAAGAAATGGAGATACCACCGCAAGAAGGAGGTTGATATAGGCATGAGACAACAAGGAAACATCATGGAACGGAGGGCGAAGACAGTGACGACTCTTGAAGACTAGGGTTTTGGTAGAGAGAGTTAGCGAGGGAGGGGAACCAGTGAGAGGGGTATGATGGGAAAATAATTATGGTTTGGGGGTGTATGTGGGTTTAATTATGGCTGGAAATATCCTTATCGTTGATCAAACGTGATCAACGGCCAGGATTGGCCAAGTGGTTTGGGTCGGGTGAGTACGGATTGGGCCAAAAGGGTTTTGGGCTTGTTTTGGTTTAATATTATTGGGGTTTGGGTTGGTACATTTTAGATTAAAATTGAAATAAAAGAGGCTATTTATTAAATAATTAATTAAAAATAATTACTAATTATAAAAATGATTTTTCACGTATGGGAATGTTTTATTAATAGTTATTTAGTAATATAAAAATACGATGGCCTAATTTCTAGTAAAATAATGCAATAGTGTATGCATGGCTATAATTACAGAGTTATTACAATTATAACGAAAAGGTGCCAATTTGGCCATTTATAAAATAATTTGGACTTAATAGGATCATAAATAGTAATATCAAATCAAGAAATATTTTGAAAATATTTGTGATGCAATTTGTAATTATTTATATAAATAAAATAATAGTTTTGGTAGAGAGCATTTGAGAGGTAGGGGAACATGACACAGCTGGTAGGAAAATGATTAGGGTTTGGTGTTGTAGGTGCATTTATTTATGGTAGGAAATATCTTGACCATTGAAAAAAGTAATCAATGGCTAGGATTGACCAAGGGGTTTGGGTGAGGTGAGTACATATTGGGCCTAAAGGGTTTTGGCTTGTTTCCATTTAATAGTAAGGGGGTTTTGGGCTAGTAGAATTTAGGTTGAAATTGAATTAAAAGGGACATTGATTAAAAATAATTGCGAATTATAAAAAAATGATTTTTCAAGCATGGGAATGTTTTAAAAATAGTTATTTAGTAATTAAAAATTCAATAGGCTAATATCTAGTAAAATAACACAACAATGTACGCATGGGCTATAATAGTAAAATTATTGCAATTATAACCAAAAGGTGCCAATTTGGTCATTTATGAAATAATTTGGACTTAATGTAACGACCAGGCCGGTATTTTTTGGAATTTATACCCCGATCCCCCATTAACTGCCTTTCCTCAATTCCTTTCTACTATTTTGGTTTGCCGAGACGTTTGGTATTAGGATTCTGAGTGCTTTGGGACACTTAGTCCCTAAATGAGAGCTTAAAAGTTGGAAAATTATCTGTAGTCAGAACAGTGTGAAGATGACCTCGGAATGGAACTCTGATGGTTCCGTTAACTCCATTAGGTGATTCTGGGGTTAGGAGCGTGTTCAAAATCTAATTTGGAAGTCCGTAGCTCATTTAGGCTTGAAATGCCGAAGTCTGAATTTTTTAAGTTTTCGGCCGATAGTGAGTTTTTTATCTGAGGGTCAAATATGAATTCCGGGAGTTTCTGTAGTTCCGTCATGTCATTTAGGATATGTGTGCAAAATTTCAGGTCATTCGGACGAGGTTTGGTTATGTTTTTATCAAAAGCATATTTTGGACGAATTTGAAGTTCTTAGGCTTGAATCCTTGATTTAATCAGGTTTACGGTATTGTTTGAGATGTTTTGAGGCTTGGTACAAGTTCAAATAAGGTATTAGGTGGTATTGGTGCTTTTGGTTTAGGTCCCAGGGGCCTTGGGATGATTTCGGATGGCTGACGGGGTAAATTTCTAAGTTTGGTTGCAATCAATATCTATTTCTTCTAGTATTTCCGATTCTGTGGCTTGGGAAACGCAGGAGTGGAGCCGAAAAAACGGCCAGGCTATCCGCATGAGCAATTTGGGCAAGGTCTTCATAGACCACAGAAGCGGTCCAGTTTCCGAAAAGGCGGAACCGCAGGTCTGGTTCTTGTGACCGTAGAAGTGGAACTCGTGGACTAGAAAGGGGTCGCAGAAGCGGCTCATGGTCCGTATGTGCGAGACCACAGAAGCGGTCCCTTGTCCGTAGAAGTGGACTTTGGTCTCACTAGTTGAACCACAAAAACGGTTGTTTCTTCCGCAAAAGCGGGATCGCAGAAGCGGTCCCTGGGCCGCAAAAGCGGAAACCACTGTTCTGAAAAGGGGAAAATCTGAGGGTTTATTTCAAAGTTGGAAAAATTAATTGAGAGCTCGGGAGAAGGAGATTTTGAGTGTGTTTCAAAGAGTAGATCATTGGGTAACGTTGCTTTGGTTCTTTCTAGTCATATTTCATCATTTCCTAGTTAAATAAACTATTAGAATTCAAATTCAAGGTATCCATTAGATAGTTGAGCAAAAAGGGCTACAAGAGGGTATCCTAGGAGATCCTCGCTGGCATTTTTCCAATTAAGATGTGTTTACTCTGTGTTTTTGTTCTGTCCTTGTAGTATTATTATTTCATTGAGCTGTCTTATTACACTGCTGCTTTCATTAGTTTCGTCGAATTTCTACACTATTAATATTTTTCTGCTATATAATTTTTGCCTCAGTAGGGCCCTAACCTTTCCTCGTCACTACCCAACCGAGGTTAGTCTTGGCACTTACTGAGTACCGCTGTGGTGTACTCACGCCTCTTCTGCGCATGTTTTTCATGTGCTGATCTAGGTACCTCTATGCAGGCGCATTATAAGTAGCTGTAGGGAGCATTTTAGAGACTTGAGGTATATTTGCCGCGTCCGCAGACTGGAGAGTCTCCCTCTCACTTTAACCTTTAGTTAGCTAGATGCTAGTCTGTTTTTCCTTATTATTGCTGCCCGTGGATTCCCGGGTTGTGATGACCCGACCCGTCGTCTCATAGGTTACTACTCTATTTTGCATGTTTATTGCTTCCTCAGGTTTCGTTATCAGCATGTGGTGTGTTAGAGTTGATTCGGATTGATTTTCATAAGAAATGAGTCAGTCTCTTTTAAGAAGGCTTAAGTTGGAAAAGTGAACCGAGTGTTGACTATTGAGTTAGAGGGCTCGGATGTAGTTATCGGTGATTCGTTAACTTCGGGAGGTGATTTGTGACTTAGGAGTGTGATCGGAATTAATTTTGGAGGCTCGATGTAGAATTAGGCTTTGTGAGCACGTAATTTTTGCCCTGAGCAATTAAATTCCAATATAAATATAAAAGTAATACAAAAATAACTTTTGGTGTGCAGTTGTGATTAAATTGAAATACTTGTGTTTTTGTTAAAAATAAAATTGAAAATAAATTACCAAAGGAATCAATTAGAAATCTCATAAAAAATGTGAAAATTCAGAAAAATCAAGAAAATACAAAAATACCAAAAAAATAAAAGGAAAATGGCAAAAATACAAGAAAATTAAGGAAAATCGGGAAAATAGGAAATAAAAGAAATATAATAGTTTAAAATAAATACAAAAAGAGAAATATAAAATACAAAAAGAAAATACAAGAAATAATTAAAATACAAGCTAAAAATACAAAATACAATATAGTTTGGGCTACATACATAAGAATATACAAGCCCAAGTACACCAGGCCCAAAGACAAGCCTGGTCTGCCCAGACTCGTGACCAAACGACACCATATAGGCCAAACAAATATCAACCGTTGATGAATTGAATCTAACGGACCAGATGAGGCGGTTCTATTGAAAATTAAACGACGTCATGAAAGAAATTGATCTAGGCCGTTCAATATGGATGATCATACGGATGATACTAGGTCTCATTAAAAGCCAAATGACGTAGTATAGTGGAACAATCACAGCCATCCAAGCTTAATATCTGACGGACCTAACGAAATCATTCATTTAACCAACCGATACCGTTTTAAGAGTAAAGGATCCTGGCCGTTGATCTTGACTAATCCAAGGGCCAGGAATCCACGAGACGTGATGGATATAAATACTCCCATCTCCCATTCAATTTCATTACACACACACACATATACAACCTAATAGAAACCATATCCACCTCTCTAATCTTCTTCTTCTTCCTCTGGTCTCCCATGGAGACTGGCCGGCAAACCTGCCTCAGCCACCATCTCAGACTCAGGCGAGCCACCAACTCTTCACCCCTCACCCACCAACTCCTCAAACCACCATGAAAACCCCACCAAAACTAAAATTCCCCTCTTCTTGAAACTCCAGTCGCCGGAACCCTAGCTGGCGACCTCACTAAGTATGAACCAGTGTCTGAGATTAGCACCCTAATACCACTTTAAGGTGATCTTTCAGCTTATATGGGTGGTTAGTCTCGAATATCCCCACAACTTCTCGAATATTAGAAAAAGACTCACCGGAACCCTACTCCGGCGAGTACCCAAAAACAACCCTACCCCCAAACTACTATACTAATCTCCCAAACCACCCCATATACACCAAAACACAAATCAAAAGCCCATCTGAAAAGTCCAACACTCAGAAGACAAAACGTCTTCAGAGTCCTGAAAAATGAAAAGAAAGAAAGAAATAAGAAAGAAGAAAAGAAAGAAAGAAAAAGAAAAGTAAAAAGCCTGAAAAAAGCTAAGTTCCCACCTTTATTTTTCTATTCTTGTTTGCTGATACTGAAAAATGTTTTCTTGGCATGTCTATGATATTTTTTATGAACTTGTCTCTTCTGCATGCTTAAAGAATAAGAATCTATCTTTCTTTTTGTGGATCTTATGCATGCATAGGTCTGTTAAAGTGTTCTTAGGGTTTTTGGTGTTAACCACACACAATTCATGTGTTAATAAGCATGTTGTATGTGTTTGTTCATCATGCACTGTCTAAAATGGTTAGTTGGAATTCAACCATTGTAACGACCCGGCCGGTCGTTTAGAAAATTACGCCCCAATCACCAATTTAACTGTTCTCCTAAGTTCATTTCTGCTATTGTGGTTTGCCGGGAGAGTCGGTTCTGAAATTTGGAGCATTTTGGGACACTTAGTCCCTAAATGAGAGCTTTAAAGTTAGGAAATGGTCCGTAGCCGGAACAGTGTTAAGACGACCTTGGAGCGGAAATCCGATGGTTCCATTAGCTCCGTTAGGTGATTTCGGGGTTGGGAGAGTGTTCGGAATGTATTTTGGAGGTCCGTAACTCAATTAGGCTTGAAATGCCGAAGTTTGAAATTTTGGTGAATCCGAATGATAGGTGAGATTTTGATCCGGGGGTCGGAATGGAATTCCGACAATTTCTGTAGCTTCGTTATGTGATTTTGGATATGTCCGCAAATTTTCGGGTCATTCGGACGTCGTTTGGTCGGGTTTTAGATCGAATGTGCAATTCGGAAAGTTTTAAGAAATTTAGGCTTGAATTCGATGTGAATTATGGGTTTTGATGTTATTAGACGTGTTTTTTTTATTTGAGCAAGTTCGTATCATGTTTTGGAGTATATTGGTGGTTTTCGTTGGGGTCCCGGGGGCCTCGGGATGAATTCGGACCATCAAACGGGCATTTGGAACTTTGAAAAATCTGCAGAAAGTGCCGCAGCAGTGCAGTAGGGCATTGGTCATCGCGTTTGCGATGACTGGGCCGCGTTCGCGAAAGCCTGGATTTGATGACCATCGCGTTCGCGATGCCAGGGATGCGTTCGCGTAAGGTGAAGACTGTGAAGCATCGCGTTCGTGTGGGCACAGGCCGTGTTCGCATAGGAGTGAATTATTGGGCATCACGTTCGCGTAGAGAGGGGACGCGTTCGCGTAGAAGGAACCTCGGACGGCTGCAGAGTTGTACATCGCGAACGCGTGAGGCATGTCACGTTCGCGAAGAGGATTTTGGTCAGATCATCGCGAATGCGTGAAAGGCAACACGAACGCGATGAAGGAATTGGTCTGGCAGTGAGTTTAAGTTCAGAACATAACAGCCGCGACCCCCATACACAAAAACGCCATTTTTGAGCTCCAAGAGAGGATTTCGAAGGGGAAACACTGGGATATCATCGGGAAATCATTGGGGGTAAGTTTCTTGACCTTAATTCATTAGTTTATCATGCAATCCTCGATTATTTCACTGAAAATGGGAGATTAAAGGTGGGTTTGAACCCTAGACCTAAAATTTAGGAAATCTTTGATTTGAATGGGCAAACGAAGTCCGATTTTGATAAATTTTATATGCACGGACTCGTATTGAGATAAGGAACCCGAATATATAATTTTTATAATTTTTCGGTAAGCGTACCGGAAGTCGGGTTTTTGCAACTTGTGGGTTTTGGTGTATTTTGAGTTATTTTGATTGGGTAATTCCCAATTGGCCTATTTTGATGTGATTCTACTGATTTTTATCAAATACTACACCTGTGGAGGCCGACATTCGCGGCAAGAGAGTTATTTCTTAGCGGTTTTGTACCGGAATTGAGGTAAGTGACTTGTCTAACCTCGTGTGGGGGATCTTTCAACCCTAGGATATTATGGGATAGTTTAAATGCCTTGTACGCGAGGTGACGGGCGTGTACATGCGCTGGTTGTTGAACACACACTTTACTTAAAATGTTCAATGAGTGATATTCCTGCTTTTAGCAATTAATTCGATATTTTTACCCGGTAGTAGTTAGAAAAAGCATGATTAGGTAGTATTTAACTGTCTAGTTGCCTAATTGTCTTACTTGAGCTTCTTGATAATTATTGGCACTATCTATCGGTGAAGTTATAGTTAAGCATATTATATTCTCTCTGTGTATTCCTTTACTTGCAGTGTTTGTTGACTACGGGCTCAATTCCTGGTGATCCCAGGGCTGTGGGTTCGATTCCCAGAGACCCGGTGTGACATTCTTGTGGACTGCGGGTTCGATTCCCGGAGATCCTGAGATTTATTGAGATGTGGACTGCGGGCCCGATTCCCGGAGATCCTGAGATTTATTGAGATGTGGACTGTGGGTTCGATTCCCGGAGATCCTGAGATTTATTGAGGTGTGGACTGCGGGTTCGATTCCCGGACATCCTGAGATTTACTGAGACATGGGCTGCGGGTTCGATTCCCGGAGACCCGTGGGTACTGTCAATGGGACTGTGGGTTTAATTCCCATAGGTCCTGGACTTGTTTTATTGTGTTGGTTACTTGTTGTTATCTTAATTGCAGACGGTTGCAGTAATCTCTTTATTGTTGTTATTTCGGAATTATTATCATTTAAACCGCTTATTATTGTTATCATCATTATATTATTATTTTCTCAGTAGGGCCCTGACCTTCCTCGTCTCTACTCCATCGAGGTTAGGCTTGGCACTTATTGAGTACCGCCGTGGTGTACTCATGCTACTCTTCCGCACACTTTTGTTGTGCAGATCTAGGTACATCAGGACAGGCTCATACTAGGTGATTCCGCAGCTTTCAGGGAGACCTCGAGGTATGATCCGCTACGTCCGCGGATCCGGAGGCTTTCCTTCTATTCTGATAGTATTAGTTGACATTTTCCTTTTTCGTTGTTAGATACTCTTTACACATAGAGCCACAGTTGTATATTCTCTTTAGTCTTTGTTACCCGTGAGATTCCGGATCTTGGTAGTGTTTTATACAATGTGTTGATGGATGTATGTGCCAAGAGACACGGATTACATATCTTTTTATGCTATTTTTCCGCTGTTTCTTATTTAAGTGTTCATAGCTTATATATTCCGCAGCGAGTTAGGCTTACCTAGTCTTGGGGAGTGGGTGCCATCACGACAAGTTCGCGATTGGTGAACTAGGGTTGTGACAAGTTGTTATCAGAGCTCTAGGTTCATAGGAGTCACGGGACACGGACCGGTTACTTAGAGTCTCGCTGATCGATACGGAGACGTCTGTATTTATCTACGAGGGGCTATGTAACTGTTTAGGAAACTCTTCATTTCTTTTGGATTCCTTGTCGTACGATATTTTTGGCATCAAAAATCTAAACTATTGCTTTCTATTCTCTCAGAGATGGTGAGGACACGAGCCACTCGCGACGATCAGGTACCCTCGCCCCCTGTTGCCACCGTCAGAGGCCGGGGCCGAGGTAGAGGACGAGGACGCGTTCGAGGTACAGCCACAGCACCCGCGCGCGCCGCCGCTGAGGTGCCACAGGTAGACCAGGTTGGAGCGCAGGCACCCGGTACACCGACTACAGCTGCTACTACTCCAGCACTCCAGGAGACCCTGGCCCAGTTTATGAGGATGTATATTACTTTAGCTCAGGTGGGGTTGCTTCCTCTCATTGCAGCTACATCTCAGGTCGGGGGAGGGGCCAGACTCCCGCATCCGTTAAACCTGAGCAGCGAGTGCCCGTAGGGCAGGTTCTAAAGATTATTACTATGCCTCCTGCCGCCCTAGTACAGCCCGGAGGTGGGCCAGCCGCCTCCGAGGACGAGCAGCGTATATTAGAGAGGTTCAAGAAATATGATCCCCTAGTGTTCAGTGGTTTGGCTTCAGATGATGCATTGGGTTTTCTAGAGGAGTGTCATCGTATTCTTCGTACTATGGGGATTGTGGAGACCAGCGGGGTTTCCTTTACTGCTTTTCAGTTTCGTGGGGCCGCTTATGACCGGTGGCGCACGTATGAGTTGGATAGTCCAGAAGAGTCTGCTTCATTGACTTGGACGCAGTTTTCAGATCTATTTTTGAGAGAGTTTGTCCCTCAGAGCCTTAGGGATTCTTGGCGCTCGGAGTTTGAGCGGTTGCGACAGGGCTCCATGTCAGTATCAGAGTATGCTATCAGTTTCACCCGTCTAGCCAGGCATGCACCGGCTTTGGTAGCCATGGTTCGGGAGAGAGTGCGGAGATTTATTGAGGGCCTTATTCCGCCGATCCGGTCCAGCATGGCCAGAGAGTTGGAGACAGATATATCTTATCAGCAGGCAGTTAGCATTGCCGGGAGGATCGAGAGTATGCTCCCTAGAGAGCGGGGAGATAGAGAGGCCAAGAGGTCTCGTGAGTCGGGCCATTTCTCTGGTGCCCGCACTTCATCAGCCGGTCGTTTTGGCAGGGGTTATTCCGGTCGACCAGTTCACTCGGCATTGCCCGCAGCCGGTAGTACTCCGGGTCTTCCAGCACCTCAGGAGCCTTATTATGCTCCCCCAGTTTCCAGTGCACCTCCTACGCGGGGTCCCCCCAAGGGTCAAACTAGTGGGGGTGAGGCCGGTCAGTCACAGCCACCGCGTCCTCCCAGGGCTTGCTTTGAGTGCGGGGATACTCGCCATCTGGTTAGGGAGTGCCCCAGGTGTAGGAGAAGAGCACCTCCTCAGTCTTCGCAGCCTCAGCATGGTTCTCAGGGCCAGCAGGCCATCATTCCAGCTCCAGCTGCCACTCCACCTGCCCAGCCAGCCAGGGGCAGGGATCACGGTGCCGGGGGCCGCCCTCGAGAAATGGGGGACAAGCCAGATTCTATGCTATTCCTGATCGTGCTGCGGCTGTTGCATCTGATTCTGTTATCATAGGTATTATTCTGGTTAGTCACAGGGAGGCATCGGTTCTATTCGACCCCGGTTCCACTTTTTCATATGTGTCTTCTTACTTTGCTTCTCATCTGGGTGTGCCTCGGGATTCTTTGAGTGCCCCCATTTATGTTTCCACTCCGGTGGGTGATTCTTTGGTCGTGGACCGTGTATATCGGTCGTGTTTGGTTACCATTTGTGATTTTGAGACCAGAGCGGATCTATTGTTGCTCGGGATGGTCGATTTTGATATTATTCCGGGCATGGACTGGTTGTCACCCCATTATGCTATTCTTGATTGTCATGCCAAGACCGTGACGCTGGCTATGCCAGGCATTCCATGTATTGAGTAAAGTGGTACTCTAGATCACACCCCTAGCCGTGTTATTTCCTTTCTCAGAGCTCAGCGTATGGTTGAGAAGGGGTGTGCTACTTATCTAGCCTATGTGCGGGATGTCAGTATTGACACTCCCTCTATTGATTCTGTTCCTGTGGTACGTGACTTTGCTGATGTATTTCCAGCTGATCTCCCGGGCATGCCGCCCGACAGAGATATTGACTTTGCTATTGATTTGTTACCGGGCACTTAGCCCATTTCTATTCCACCGTACGGTATGGCTCCTCCTGAGTTGAAGGAGTTGAAGGATCAGTTACAGGAGTTATTGGGCAAGTGTTTCATTCGACCTAGTGTTTCGCCTTGGGGTGCTCCTGTATTGTTTGTGAAGAAAAAGGACGGTTCTATGCGTATGTGTGTTGACTATCATCAGCTGAACAAGGTTACAGTGAAGAACCGGTATCCTTTGCCCCGTATTGATGATTTATTTGACCAGCTACAGGGCGCACGGGTGTTTCCTAAGATTGATTTGCACTCTGGGTATCACCAGCTGAAGATTCGGGAGCCAAATATCCCGAAGACTACCTTCAGGACTCGGTATGGTCACTATGAGTTCCTCGTGATGTCTTTTGGGCTGACTAATGCCCCAGCAGCCTTTATGCATTTGATGCACAGTGTGTTCAGGACTTATCTGGACTTGTTCGTGATTGACTTCATTGATGATATTCTAGTATATTCCCAGAGCCGGGAAGAGCACGAACAACATTTGAGGATAGTACTTCTGATTCTGAGGGAGAGCAGCTATATGCCAAGTTCTCTAAATGTGAATTCTGGTTGAGTTCAGTGGCATTTTTGGGCCACGTGGTGTCGAGTGATGCTATTCGAGTAGATCCGGGGAAGGTGCAGGCCGTGCAGAGTTGGCCCAGACCCTCCTCCGCTACTGAGATTCGTAGTTTCCTTGGTTTGGCAGGTTATTACTGTCGCTTTGTGAAGGGGTTCTCTTCGATCGCAGCACCTATGACCGGATTGACCCAAAGGGTGCCCCTTTCTAGTGGACAGAGAAGTGTGAGGCGAGCTTGAAAAAGCTCAAGACAGCTTTGACTTCGGCCCCAATCTTGATGTTTCCTACCGGTTTAGGGTCCTATACAGTTTATTGTGATGCCTCACGAGTTGGACTCGGTGCGGTATTGATGCAGGACGGTAGGGTGATTGCCTACGCGTCGAGACAGCTGAAGGTGCATGAGAAGAATTACCCTGTTCATGATTTGGAGCTAGCTGCCATTGTTCACGCCTTGAAGATTTGGCGTCATTACTTATATGGGGTTCCTTGTGAGATCTACACTGATCACCGGAGCTTGCAGCACTTGCTTAAGCAGAAGGACCTGAATATGCGTCAGAGGAGATGGTTGGAGCTACTGAAGGACTATGATATTACTATTCTCTATCATCCGGGCAAGGCTAATGTGGTTGCCGATGCCTTGAGTCATCGGGTAGAGAGTTTGGGGAGTTTGGCGTATCTACCAGCTTCGGAGAGGCCTATGGCGATGGATGTTCAGGCTTTGGCCAGGCAGTTTGTTAGACTGGATCTTTCGGAGCCCAGCCGGGTTCTCGCTTGTGTGGTTTCTCGGTCTTCTCTATTTGACCGCATCAGGGAGCGTCAGTTCGACGACCCTCATTTGCTTGTCCTTCAGGATAGAGTTCGGCGTGGTGATGCTCGAGATGTTACCATCGGGAATGATGTAGTCATGAGGATGCAGGGGCATATCTGTGTGCCCAATGTAGATGATCTTCGAGAGCTGATTCTAGCAGAGGCCCATAGTTCGCGGTATCCCATCCATACGGGTGCCGCGAAAATGTATCAGGACTTGAAACAGCATTACTGGTGGAGGCGGATGAAGAGGGATATAGTTGATTATGTTTCCGGATGCCTCAACTGCCAGCAGGTGAAGTATGAGCATCAGCGTCCGGGTGGATTGATGCAGCAGATTGAGATTCCGTAGTGGAAATGGGAGCGCATCACCATGGACTTTGTATCTGGACTTCCACGGACTGTTAGGAAGTTTTATTCCATTTGGGTTATCGTGGATCGATTGACCAAGTCTTCCCACTTTATACCGGTGAGCACTACTTATGCATCGGAACGACTGGCGGAGATCTATATCAGGGAGATAGTTCGGCTGCATGGTATTCCAGTTTCCATCATTTCAGATAGAGGTACTCAGTTCACTTCACGGTTTTGGAGAGCTGTACAGCAGGAGTTAGGTACTCGGGTGGAGCTGAGCACATCATTTCATCCCCGGACTAATGGGCATTCCGAGCGCACTATTCAGATTTTGGAGGATATGCTCCGTGCGTGCGTGATTGAGTTTGGGAGTTCATGGGATCACTTCTTGCCACTAGCGGAGTTTGCTTATAACAACAGCTACCAGTCTAGTATTCAGATGGCACCGTACGAGGCCCTACATGGTAGGAGGTGCCGGTCTCCCGTGGGTTGGTTCGAGCCGGGCCAGGCCAGGTTACCAGGTACTGAAATGGTTCAGGATGCTATGGACAAGGTCAAGGTGATTCAGGACAGACTTCGTGCAGCCCAGTCTAGACAGAAGAGTTATGCGAACAAGAAGGTTCGCGATGTGGCTTTTATGGTTGGCGTGCGGGTTCTGCTTCGAGTCTCGCCCATGAAGGGCGTTGTGAGGTTCGGGAAGAAAGGGAAGCTGAGTCCTAGATTTATTGGCCCTTTTGAGATTTTGAGGCGTATTGGGGAGGTTGCCTATGAGTCAGCCTTACCTCCTAGTTTAGCCGGAGTTCACCCCGTATTTCATGTTTCCATGCTCCGGAGATACCATGGTGACCCGTCGCATGTGTTGGATTTCACTTCTGTTCAGCTAGACAAGGATCTGTCTTATGTTGAGGAGCCAGTAGCCATTCTAGACAGGCAGGTCGGAAAGCTAAGGTCAAAGAACATCGCTTCGGTAAAGGTTCAGTGGTGGGGCCAGCCGGTCGAGGAGGCGACTTGGGAGACCGAGCAGGATATGCGCAGCCAGTACACTCATCTTTTCACTACTCCGGTATGTTTTCTATGCTCGTTCGAGGACGAACGAATCTTTTAAGTGTTGGAAGATGTAACGACTCGGCCGGTCGTTTTAGAAAATTACGCCCCAATCCCCAATTTAACTGTTCTCCTAAGTTCATTTCTGCTATTGTGGTTTGGCGGGAGAGTCGGTTCTGCAATTTGGAGCATTTTGGGACACTTAGTCCCTAAATGAGAGCTTTAAAGTTAGGAAATGGTCTGTAGCCGGAACAGTGTTAAGACGACCTCGGAACAGAAATCCGATGGTTCCATTAGCTCCGTTAGGTGATTTCGGGGTTGGGAGCGTGTTCGGAATGTATTTTGGAGGTCCGTAACTCAATTAGGCTTGAAATGCCAAAGTTTGAAATTTTGGCGAATCCGAACGATAGGTGATATTTTGATTCGGGGGTCAAAATGGAATTCCGACAATTTCTGTAGCTTCTTTATGTGATTTTGGATATGTCCGCAAATTTTCAGGTCATTCGGACGTCGTTTGGTCGGGTTTTAGATCGAATGTGCAATTAAGAAAGTTTTAAGAAATTTAGGCTTGAATTCGATGTGAATTATGGGTTTTGATGTTATTAGACGTGTTTTTATGATTTGAACAAGTTCGTATTGTGTTTTGGAGTATATTGGTGGTTTTTGTTGGGGTCCCGGGGGCCTCGGGATGAATTTGGACCATCAAAAGGGCATTTGGAACTTTGAAAAATCTGCAGAAAATGCAGCAGCAGTGCAGCAGGGCATTGGTCATCGCGTTCGCGATGACTGGGCCGCGTTCGCGAAGGCCTAGATTTGATGACCATCGCGTTCGCGATGCCAGGGATGCGTTTGCATAAGGTGAAGAATGTGAAGCATCGTGTTCGCGTGGGCACAGGCCGCGTTGGCGTAGGAGTAAATTATTGCGCATCGCGTTCGTGTAGAGAGGGGACGCATTCGCGTAGAAGGAACCTCGGACGGCTGCGGAGTTGTACATCGCGAACGCGTGAGGCATGTTGCGTTCGCGAAGAGGATTTTGGTCAGATCATCGCGAACACGTGAAAGGCAACGCGAACGCGATGAAGGAATTGGTCTCGCAGTGAGTTTAAGTTCAGAACATAACAGCCGCGACCCCCATACACAAAAAACACCATTTTTGAGCTCCAAGAGAGGATTTCGAAGGGGAAACGCTGTGATATCATCGGGAAATTATCAGGGGTAAGTTTCTTGACCTTAATTCGTTAGTTTATCATGCAATCCTCGATTATTTCACTGAAAATGGGAGATTAAAGGTGGGTTTGAACCCTAGTCCTAAAATTTAGGAAATCTTTGATTTGAATGGGCAAACGGAGTCCGATTTTGATAAATTTTATATGCACGGACTCGTATTGAGATAAGGAACCCGAATATATAATTTTTGTGATTTTTCGATAAGCGTACCGAAAGTCAGGTTTTGTCAACTTGTGGGTTTTGGTGTATTTTGAGTTATTTTGATTGGGTAATGCCCAATTGGCCTATTTTGATGTGATTGTATTGATTTTTATCAGATACTACACCTGTGGAGGCCGACATTCACGACAAGAGAGTGATTTCTTAGCGGTTTTGTACCAGAATTGAGGTAAGTGACTTGTCTAACATCGTGTGGGGGAACTTTCACCCCTAGGATATTATGTGATAGTTTAAATGCCTTGTACGCGAGGTGATGGGCGTGTACATGCGCTGGTTGTTGAACACACACTTTACTTAAAATGTTCGATGAGTGATATTCTTGCTTTTAGCTGTTAATTCGATATTCTTACCCGGTAGTAGTTAGAAAAAGCATGATTAGGTAGTATTTAACTGTCTAGTTGCCTAATTGTCTTACTTGAGCTTCTTGATAATTATTGGCACTATCTATCGGTGAAGTTATAGTTAAGCATATTATATTCTCTCTGTGTATTCCTTTACTTGCTGTGTTTGTGGACTGCGGGTTCAATTCCCGGAGATCCCAGGGCCGTGGGTTCGATTCCCGGAGATCCTGAGATTTATTGAGATGTGGACTGCGGGTTCGATTCCCGGAGATCCCGAGATTTATTGAGATATGGACTACGGGTCGATTCCTGGAGATCTTGAGATTTATTGAGATGTGGACTGCGGGTTCGATTCCCGAAGATCCTGAGATTTATTGAGGTGTGGACTGCGGGTTCGATTCCCGGAGATCCTGAGATTTACTAAGCCATGGGCTGCGGGTTCGATTCCCGGAGACCCGTGGGTACTGTCAATGGGACTGTGGGTTCAATTCCCACAGGTCCTGGACTTGTTTTATTGAGTTGGTTACTTGTTGTTAGCTTAATTGTAGACGGTTGCAGTAATCACTTTATTGTTGTTATTTCGGAATTATTATCATTTAAACCGCTTATTATTGTTATCATCATTATATTATTGTTTTCTCAGTAGGGCCCTGACCTTCCTCGTCACTACTCCATCGAGGTTAGGCTTGGCACTTACTGAGTACCGCCGTGGTGTACTCATACTACTCTTCTGCACACTTTTGTTGTGCAGATCCAGGTACATCAGGACAGGCTCATACTAGGTGATTCCGCAGCTTTCAGGGAGACCTCGAGGTATGATATGCAACGTTCGCGGATCCGGAGGCTTTCCTTCTATTCTGATAGTATTAGTTGACATTTTCCTTTTTCGTTGTTAGATACTCATTACACATAGAACCACAGTTGTATATTCTCTTTAGTCCGTGTTACCCGTGAGATTTCGGATCTTGGTAGTGTTTTATACAGTGTGTTCATGGATGTATGTGCCAAGCGGCACGGATTACATATCTTTTTATGCTATTTTTCCGCTGTTTCTTATTTAAGTGTTTATAGCTTGTATATTCCGCAACGAGTTAGGCTTACCTAGTCGTGGGGACTGGGTGCCATCACGACAAGTTCACGATTGGTGAACTAGGGTCGTGACAACCATTATCAAACTTCTCCTCTGAGTTACGATTGATTGAAAATTAATTTGCGATTAAGGATATATGTGCAAAATAACATAAAACTGGCTATATTTGTAACTTGATTCATGTGTGAGTCCATTCTGAATCTTTGGATGCTTTTTGTGATTTGGGTTATGAGTATAAAGGTTCTTGTGGTTATTTCTATAAGTTAAGTCTGTTTAGTGGCTATACTATTGATTAATTAACTGTGCTTCTATTTTGTGGCTACTTCTGAAAGATAAAGTCTGATTATTAAGTGGCTGTCTCAATTGTTGAGTGGTTATACTGATTAATTAGCTGTATTTCTATTAAGTGGCCATTTCTGAAAATAATCTCTGTTTGTTGAGTGACCGTACTTCTACTAAAAGGCTATGTTTTAAATAATGGGCATATTGTAATAAGTGATTGGGTCTGATAAATGTTGGCTAAATATGAAAGGGTTTGGGGTCTGAATTGGTTAAGTTTTAAAACATCTATAAACAGTGGTTACTTATTATATAACTTTCAACCCTAGTTCTGCCAGACCATTGGTAGGTCGGGTAATTTGGAATAAATACAAAGGGTATAAAAGGAATAGTAAATGGCATTCCTGAAGATTTAATGCAGCCGATAAGGCTAAAAATAACTTTAGTGCCTAGTATTTCTGCAATTACTTACAAAATAAAGGGAAAACTGGGCAGAATTAAAAGGCATTTCTGTAACAAACCTTAGCAAGTGAGGATAATTAGGTAAAACACACATAAAAGAACCTTATAGAATTTCCTAGAACCTTCTAGCAAGGGTTCAAAGGCATTTCGACACAAACTTAATAGGCTACACTGTAAATAATTGAAAATAATAAGGGAAGGGAAATGAAATTAACTTATTTGAATTTCCCTCCAATTCCCCCCCCCCCAAACACCTATATAAATAGACTGTTAATGAGTCTGAAAAAGGGGTTACAACCTGAGGTTAGATTTTGAAAGTTCAAAAATTAGGGATTCCACATATATAGCTCTTAGCTGATTAACTTGGGTGTTGTTATGGGAACTTCTGTGGGGTCAACTCTTCTTCAATTCCTCTTGATTGTGCTAAATTCGTTGATTCTACTTTGTTGATCTGCTGGATTTCATATTTGGGGTTTTCTGCTAGTTGTTCTACTGTGATTGATCTGTCTCGTTGCTGTTGCTGTTTTGCTGCTATTAGTTGTTGATTATTCTTCTTATCCAAAGCCTTAGACTCATATACTTGTTGTGAATCAGGTACACTTCTGCTTCTGGAGATTGTAATCGAGATTATGATGAAGAAATGAAGTTTTGATTAATTTTGATAATGTCATTTTGTTTCTTCTATCATAGCTGTAGTTAATTTGTAGATTTCCTTCGTAACTCATTAGGAATGGTTGTAATAACTAACAACTATATGAGTTCGAGATAGAGTAGAGTAGAGTAGTTCCGTGGTAGTTAAACAAAAATTAGTAATTAGATTATCACCTAATTCAAATCTAAAACGGACTAATACAAAAACTAATACACTTAAATAAATATGTATAATTATGAAATTGGACGCATGAACTAAAATATAGCGACTTTTGTTAGTTACAACATTAAATTAGGATCGATTTAATCTAAAAAAAGAGTAAGTAGTCTAGTAGTTCAAATTGTATTATCGCCTACCTTCAAAATGATTTATATACAGATTTGCTTTTTGATGTTTGTGATTGTTATCAATTCAAGCATGTTTAGTCAATATTACAATGTTGTTTTCCTTTTAGTTAAATAAGTGACAAAACAATCCTGCAAGTCAATATTATAGTAATTACTTGAATTTAGAACTTACCATATAGTATAACAATATTGATACAAATTACTGTGCTAGAATTTTAATTAGCTGTTAAAATTTAAGATTTGCAGTGAACAAAATGTCATTTGGTATCGTCTAAAATTATTAAGTAATAATGCTGAATAATAATTGTTCAAGTGATGTTATAACAATTCGTTTTTGTTTATATAATCTGGGCCTAGTTGTGTATAAAGGCCCAGATATGGTTAACATGGTACCTGTAACTTCAAATAGTAACACTAGCATATATTAGGCTACAGATGCCCATTCGTGCTAGTGATGGACTGTTAAAGTAGTCCAAAGTCCAAACCCAGTAGTAAATAAATCGCTTGGACCCTAATATCATAGTCTAAAAAATAACACAAAAATAATATGCAAATTAGGAAGAAAAAACAGAATAGAAAAACACGGTATACGATTAAGTTTGGACTTTAAAAAAAAGAGATGATCCTCGTCTTGAAGATGGAAAGATATACGGGACCCTCAAACGGAATTCAATATAAAGTGTTAGACTCGGAAGGACCGTTTAGCAAATTGCATGGTCTTTCCTAAATGATAATAAGACGTAGACGATATAGGCGTGATTAAAAATTATATTCCTAATACGGGTGCACATTTTATGTGACCCAATTCTCAAATCTCGGCGATGCTGAAATACATTAAAGTCATAGGCGTACTGGTTGCGATGTGACTCGATATGCGTTTTTGCAATGTCGTAAGTATTTAAAAATTACAAAATGGGACATTAAAAAAACATTTGTAAAAGCATATAAATAAATCATATAACACGAATACATCAGTTGAGCGACCGTGCTAGAACCACGGAATCCAGGAGTGCCTAACACCTTCTCCCAGGTTAACAGAATTCCTTATCCGAATTTCTAGTTTCGCAGATTGTTAAAATAGAGTCATAATTTCCTCGGATTCGGGATTAAACCGGTGACTTGGGACACCATTATATTCCCAAGTGGCGACTCTGAAATTTAAATAAATCCCGTTCTCATTGTCCTTAAAGTGGAAAAACTCCTTCCATGTTGTTATTATTATATCCCTTCTTGGGGTGTATTAGTAAAAAGCGGGGTATACTTATCTAAAAAAGTAGTAAAAAGGGAGGTGTGATAGCTCTGGCGACTCTGCTAGGGATAAGCAACCCAGAACTTCGATTCAGGGTTTAAGAATTCGAGCTCGATTAAATTGCCGTTTTGATATTATTTGATTTGATTATATGCTTTGATCAATGTGCTACATGTTTACCGCTTTGATATTATGTGAATTGAATATATAATTGTGCCGAGAACCCTTCTCTTCTTACCTCCGGGAATGTGCTTACTGGTTGAGACTCCCCTTTGTGTTAAGTCGGTACCCAATAAGAATATAGAGCCCGAAAAAGTTACAAAGCCAGACGATCCCGCGGGTCCCCGGTACATAGCCCCCTCCTCGATCCGAGTTGTCCACTCAGGTACATAGTCTAGTACCATGAAAAATTAGGATATTGAGCCTAGATTTAGGACGTTTATTTGCATCATATCAGACTTAGGGGACTCAACACAAGGGTTGGGTCTGTCTAGGACAAGTGACCCGAAAATCAAAGACCAGGCATATTATATGTTGCATTTATTTGTCCTGGATTATTATGCTGACCGGCTAAATTCCTGAAAACAAAAAGAGAGAAAATTTTAGAATAGAAAATATCAAAATATTGACGAAACACTGTCGAAAGTTTGAAAATAGGTGGAACAATTTTTGTTGAAATAATTGGTCGAAAAACAATTTGACCAAATTACGCAGGTTTGATTCTCACCACTAGGCGAGATATATAGGAAACTCGTGATGGGTCAAACCACCCCTTTCAAAAAATGACCAAAAAATATTGAATTTTAGTTTTCAATAAATCAAAGTGACGATGTTTTTGAAAATAGCTGAATGTTCCTAAAGGACGCCGGAAGGCTGTTTGTGCAAAAATGGCCACTTTGAAGTCATTTCTTTTTCTTTTTGAATAATAATAACAGCCTTGAAATTTTCAAATGAAATATGGAAAGGTTAACTCTTTCGAAATAATGAAAAATTGTCTTTGACAAAGATTTTCCTTTTTGAATAAATCGCCTTTAATAAATGTGAAGGATGAACAATACAAAATGAACCCTTTACACTGATGAACAAAATCCCTTAGGAGTTGTGATTATGGTGGAATGATTTAGGCAAATATGGACATGATAGGGTCAACAAATATCTAAAACATCTTACTGGGCTGCTAAACATAGTACCTCGGGGGTGATATTATCCGAGCCCTAGTTGCTTGCTGGGATCCCGCACATAATGTGCTCTACTTCTCAGATATTGAGCTCACTCCGACATTGGAGGAAGTTGATAATTACATTGGGAAAGGCGAGGTTCCCCTAAAAGACAAATATCCGGTGGCTCCAAGGGCTATTACAATGCATAGATTCCTCGATTCCTTAAAGATTGCCAGAAATGTTCGCAATGAAGACTTAGTTCACGGGTTCTGTACTATGAACTTTATATATCACAGATATGGCCATGTTGGGGGATTCAATGATCCAACAAACAAACTCTGCAGCAAAGAGAACCGAGCTAACTGGGAGGAACACATGCGTTTCGCCTTTATGGTAGCCTTTTTAGGATTGACCATATTTCCGAGGAAAGATGGAAATATTGACATTAAAGTCGCCGGAATTTCTAGTACTCTCCTTGTAAGGACAATAGTACGTTGGCACCAATGATAGTGGTTGATTTCTTCCATGCTCTGACAGCCTGCAAAGCAGGACAAGATTTCTTCGAGGGGTGTAATTTACTTCTTCAAATATGGATGATAGAGCATCTATGTCGCCACCCTCAGTTTTCAAGCTATGGATCGTCTGAAAAGACGTCTATTGAAGAATTCTATGTGAGGACAAAAGAATCCAAGTTGCCAAAAGGATCAAAAGGTTGGATTACATATTTGCGATCACTGACTACTAGCCAGATAGATTGGGCATATGGATAGTTGCCCCTCAACGAGGTTATATATATGCCAGCAGAAGGGTCATATTTTCTGTTAATGGGTCTCAAGAGCATTTAACCTTATGCGCCATACCGGGTATTAAGGCAACTCGAAAGATATCAGCTTGTTCCAAAAAATGGGGACCTCAGCCTTCAAGCAATAGAAATCAGTTTGTTGGGCAATTCCCGGGAGCAAAAAATTCGGCAAATATGGAATGAATGCCAATGCTTGAGAATAGACACTTGTATGAAAGATAGAGGAGAAGTATCACCGGGATATTTCACATGGTGCCGTAGAGATGTTGAGCATGAGAGACCGATGAAGAGGCCTCATATTCAAGAGTTTGCCGAGCAGCCTAAGGAACAAAAAGATTGAATGGCCAAGGAAAATGAATATCGAGCCTGAATCAGCATGTTGGAGAAACAATTCCAGGACCTCAAATTCAAAAACAGCTTACAAACAGCAGCCGATGAGGGAGAAAAGAAATAGCTAAGAAAAGAAAATGAAATTCTGAAGGCTCAGATTGTGAAAATGAGAACAACTATCGAAACCCCAGTTCGACTTGCCCGAGATGAGAAGCTAATTGAAAATCTACGGCGCAAAGTGAACAACTATAGCTTTGATCTAGATAAAGCTGAGAAGGAATTAGTTGGGGTTCGGAAACAATTGGCCAACAACACCGAAGAAAGAGCTCGGATGGTTCGACAGTTAAAAGATGAACATAATGTAGAAGTAGCCTAATTGAGGAAGAAGATCATCACAGCCGAGGTCAAAAGCAGTAAACAAACCAAAGAATTTGATGCAGAGAGAGAACATTTCTACATGGCCATGGCTCAGTTAGAATTGGAGCTACAACAACTTCAAAAGATGAACCAACAAACATTAGATGCTCGTGCCGAACAGAATGGTAGGTTGCTTCAAGAAAAAAGGGGTCATCAGGGAAAGAATTGTCAACATTGCTCAATACATTATGCAGAAAATGCCAACTATGCGAGGATATGTCTCAGTCAATGTTTATCGTAGCAGTAATGATCTTTGTGAAACAAGTAATGACCGACATGGACAAACTCCAAAGTGGATTAGCATACAGGCCCGCGGTAAGACCGACAATGTCTCGCGGGCACTAGGAGCTTTAATGTATTCATAGGGCATGCATTTTTGTATTTGTATTTTCTTTCGGCATTTTAAAAGATGTAGTACAACATCATTTTTAACCGATGTTTGAATATCAATGAAAATTCAAAAGAAATTGCCATTATATATGCGAATTGCTTGAGCGATAGGCAAACATATAGGATGGAAAAAATGAAAAGAAAAGAAAAAGAGAGAGGAAAGAAAAAGGGAAAAGAAGAAAAAGGAACAAGCGAAAGAAACAAAATAATGAAAAGAAAGAAAACAAAAGTGGAAAAAGAAAATTGGCGGATCAAAAAGAGGAATAATGTCGGGATGATGCATAATTACTAGGCAAAAAGTTGTGTTTTTAAACTTGTGATGTTTATCCCTTATGATCTAACTATTAACAAGTTTTTGTTGTTGATGAGTATCAGATAAAACAGTTAGCGACTGTCATTCTGGCACATCACAACTACAACACTCGTTCTAAAAGCATGACAAAAGCGGTAACCTAAGCAATTGAGCCTACAATTATGGATCATGTGCAAGAGGAAGAAGTTATAGATGTAACTAGAATGAAGGAAGAGATGTATAAATTGAATCAGCAGATGTCAGAAATGTACCAGGCTTGGTCAAGGGGGCAACCCTTACCTTCTTACCCAGCTAACCCCATATATATTCCTCCCTCGAACCCAAACCAAGAACCACCCACCATGAACTCATCTTCCACATATCATGCTTACCCGCACTATTATGCCACTACATCACAAGTACCACCACCCCTGCCTAAACAAGCTCTACCACCACCACCCCAGGCCGCTCCTGTGTATGTGGCACCGCCACCAGCCATTTTACATAAATCCTCTAGCGAGCCTGTATTTCATGTCCAAGATAATCATTACTACCCGCCAGAACCCACCTTCAGGCAACATGATTCTTACTCCCCACTCATTGACATGACGGAGGAGGAGAAACGTGCTAGAAACCCTGAACAGGAGGAGATGGCCTGGAAAATGAAGAGCCCTGAGCAGCCATTTCGTAATATGCAAGGGCTGGGAGGCCAAGTTAGTGTGGCATACAAGGATTTATGTTTGTTTCCTGAGGTACAGCTACCTGCCGGATTTAAATTACCAAAATTTGACATGTATAATGGTCATGGTGATCTAGTGGCCCACCAAAGAGGATACTATAGTAAAATGCGCAGAGCAGGAGGAAAGGATGAACTACTTATGGCATACTTCAGTCAAAGCCTCAGTTCGGCATTGGAATGCTACACTCGTCAAGATCATACCCGATGGTTCATTTGGGATGATTTATCTCGATCATTTGCAAACCATTTCCAATATAATCTGGAAATTATCCTTGATAGATTATCATTGACTAAGATGGAGAAGAAGCACAGAGAAAGTATTCGGGAGTATGGTTTCAGGTGGAGGGAAAAGGTGGCACGTGTGGATCTACCAATGAAAGAAGGAGAAATGGTAGATTGTTTCTTACAAGCTTTGGAGCCTACATACTACAGTCATTTGGTGTCTGCGATTGGAAAAACTTTTAATAAGGTAGTAAAGATGGGGAGTTTTGTGGAAGAAGGTCTGAAGACGAATAAGATTATGAGCTACTCAGCCATCAAAGCTACAAACCAAGCAATACAGACGGGAACATGAGAGTTGATTGGAAAGAAGAAGAAGGAAGAAGTGGCGGTTATTGAAGGTAGATATTGGTCCCGGGGCCCCAACCCATACCATCATCAACCTCGCCCATACCAACCATATCCACCAGCACCATATAATCCACCTCCACCATATTATCCTTCAACTGGTCCCTAATTTTCTGTCCAACATGCTCAACCTTACCTACTGCCTCCATCTTCATGGCGTACCCCAACTCCTCAAAATGTCTACCATGCACAAAATGCCTATCCACCTTCAAAAACCTACAAAAATCCAAACCGACCAAAATTTCTTCCTGAACCTGAAGTAAACGGTGACAGGGGTCAATGGAAAAGAACATTAACTCCTCTGGGAGAATCATATACTAGTCTCTTTCACCGTTTGAGAGAACTAGGGATGCTGAACCTCATTGAACATAAAATTCCCAACCCTCCACCCAAAAATTTAGACCAATCTGTCTGTTGTGAATACTGTCCCGGGGCACCGGGACATGATACGGAGAAATGTTGGCACTTAATGTCCGCAATACAAGAACTCATTGACTCCAGGAGAATTGAGGTGCAAGCTCCAGAGACTCCAAACATAACGCAAAATCCTTTGCCAGCGCATCATGATACACATATGATAGAGCTAGTACATGGAGAAAGCTGCAGAAAACCTTCTCAGACGGTGATGACAATTAAAGCAAGTAGCAAGGTCGAGGAGAAAGTTGAAAGTGAGAAAGTGTCAATTGAGTTAATAGCAAAAGAGCCATCGGTGAAGATTGAGCCTAAGCCCGTGAAAGTAATAGTACCTGGGGTGAAGCCCTTGCTGACTGTGAATGGGGCTTATATAGAACCAGTGGTTATTAAACCAGTTGTTCAGATGCCGGTTGTAAGTACCAGATGTCACACCTCCTTTTTCCGCACCCGCGGGAGCGCGAGGGATAAAAGGGAGTTTTTCCAATTAAAGGACAACCAAAACGGGATTCATTTATTAAGAGATTCGGAGTCGCCACTTGGGAGATTTATGGTGTCCCAAGTCACCGGTTTGAATCCCGAATTGAGGAAAGGTTTGACTCTAATCTGTCATATTTGGCTTAACCATCTGATTTTTATAACATGCTTTTAACTTATGTACAAATTTTAACTTTCAACCGCTTTTAATACTATTATTCATTATACTAATAAAAGAATTGCAACATCATAAAAATGTGTTTCAAACCACGTCATAATCAATGTACCCGTGATTATCAATACATTTCAACTTTGTTGAGATTTGGATTTGGGTCACATAAATGTGCACCCGTTTTTAGCAAAGTAATATTATTAAACTAACATGCCTATAGCAATTACGCGTTATTAAATTCGCGGGATGGCCATGAAAATTCGCTAAAGGGCACATCCCAGATTCTAAATATTTGAATATATACGTTTACGAAGGCGCCATGATTTATACGTTATTTAACGGGGCTCGTCTTATTTATTTTAAAAGGTAATACTATAATGACTACATTTTCTCCATTTAAGTTTGCCTCAAAAAGAAAGTAAAATAAAATCTTAATTAACTACATGCTAAAAATCATTCATTAGTTACCAGCTTAAGATCGTTGTTAACGAGAAGAATATTACCAAAATTGAAACTATAAATAAAATACAGAATTGATGGGTGATATATATTTTTTTTAAAAAGGGAAAACTAATTATCTTATAGCTAACTTAAACCCGTATTGCTAGGAGAATAAACTATTGTAATTGATTATTCGCAACTGTTGGAAAGTAGAGCTTACCTTAATTGTTAATACTTATCCAAAAGTTGTTAAACTTCGACATGAACTCAACTTGCATGCTTTAAGCATGTTGGATTAGCAATCTTGACCTTATTATATTGATTCGTACTTCGAATATGTTAATCCTATTGATTCCAACTTACATAAGCTCGAAGCTAGATTTCATTAATCCTTCTCAATGTTGCTAAATATGACTTCAAATTGACAACTGACATTAGTTATTTCTTAATAACAGGATATCAATTCAAGTAATCAGGACTAAACTAACATTAGAGATTAAAACATAAACTTCAGTGATTACGAGCCAAGATGGGAGAATAATTTGCAATTCGTCCTGTTTATTAATTACACATGTAAATCATAGACTTTGAATTCGTTTACCATTTTAACTACTCTTGTAACTCCGACAGTTAATCTATACAAGACCAAAATCGAACTAATTATGACCCATGAGTACTATTCAGTTTAATTAACTTGACAGTCTATTCAATTATACAAGCGTGCTAAACTACCATCACTCATACAACTCAATTATTATTTGGAGTAATCTTTAGTTCAATTACAGCACAATCAAATAATAAAAATGTATAAGCTCTAAAGATGGGATAACATCAACAGAGTGCAACTTCCATTTTTTCATCTCATATCTTTAGCAGGGACAGATATATCAACATAGTTCGAAATATGTACAAGGAGATTGAGTTATAACAAAAGGAAGAAGAGGTCAGCACTAGAAGATAACACAACCAAGCCACAACAGCTCAACAACAATACAACAACGATAACAACAGCGACCAACACAGCAGGTTCAACCCAGAAGTAATTCAATGACCAAAAAAAACCAATAGAACAGTATCCCCTTTCAACAGTTTAAATCCAGACCCTCCAGAGTACTCCAAATCAGACTATTTTGAAAGAAAATCAGGTGGATCAACAGAATGTTTCAAGACTAGTAAAACTTAAGAAATCGAACCAAAATAAAAATAGAATTCAATGGAACAGTAGTCTGTTCAGTGTTTTTCTCTCTTTATTTCCTCTTCAGCTCTCCCTCCCTTGTTCCCTCTCTGCGTATGTGTGTGTTTTTTTTCCTTTTCTTTTTTCAGTCCCCATCTTATGATTCTACCTCTTTCTTTTATAGACCAATACAGATTCTTTTATATTCAAAAATGTTTTAGCTTTCCCCATGTTATTCCCTTATCCCATGTGAACCCCTTAATCCTTTTCATCATTCTTCCCTCACTCTTTTGCTGTTTTTCTTTTAAAAATACTCAAAGTAGTTTAAAACTGATGCTGGCAGCCCACTTTTATCATCATCCCATGTTATCTTTTCTTTACAACTCTTAGGAGCACTCACAATATTAGTAAAATGCATTAATTTAGGTGTTCCTCAGTACCTACTGGACAGAACAATTAAACTAATCACTTTTAGAAAATTTGAACTCTAAATTACCCCTGGAATCCCCGTGTTATTTAATACACTGTGAAGTCTGTTTTAACAACAACAAACAGTCACAACAACAAACAAACAACAAAAACAAATGCATTCAAACACCCCTAATCCAAAGTCATAACAAACTCCAAATTTTTGATTCAATTACTGTGCTAATGTGCTAACAAGCAGACTTATGAAACTAATCGTCAATGGGTGACTAATCGATTGCAACGCGTACAATTGATAACAATCAATCGACAAAACAGTGACTTCAACAAGTCTCGGCAAAAACAAAAGAATTGTGAAACTAACTATTCGACGACATTCGTTGATTCGATAACAACATATAACACATATAATTGACAACAATTAATCATTGAATCAGTGATTGGAAATTCTCAGGCAAACTAATAAAAACACAGAATTAAGTACTCGACAGACCTTATCGAAACGATTATGAAACCTATAACTTAGTACATTCCAACAAACGAAACGAGAATGACCAAATAAAGGTCTTATGGGGTAAAAGAAACAGAAAATCTACAATAGAGAAGCAGAAAAAATAATAAAACATAAAAAAAAACACACACAATTAACAAACAAATAACAAAATTAAATAGAGCTAGAAGAAAGAAAGAAGGAAAATACCATGATAGAATAGATCGAATTCGACCGAGCTCTGGACCATCTTGTATTTGAGAATTTTGAAGCCATATGGGCCTTAATCGAGGTGTTCTCAGCTGAGAGCACCTAGATTAAGATCCATCGGACCTCAAACTCTTACCAATTTTGACTGAAAATCCCGTTTTTGATTTTTAGGGTTCATACAGTCATTTTTGGGGCTCGCGCGGTTAAGGCCAGATTCGAGCCTAACCAAAGTCGGTAGGGGTATGAGTGAGGTTGGGGGAGTGGCTGGTGTAATTTTGGGCTCGATTGGGATAAATTCCAGTTTTGCTCGAATCTTCAAATGAAGATTCAAACCATTTGGCGATGATTTGAAAAAAAAGGGTTGTAGATTCGTATAGAGGGGGAGAAGGGGTTCTGGGGTGTTAATTTGGGATCCATTGGCCTACCGGAACCGCCGT
The DNA here is from genome assembly GCA_032618575.1 of Nicotiana noctiflora. NCBI lineage: Eukaryota > Viridiplantae > Streptophyta > Magnoliopsida > Solanales > Solanaceae > Nicotiana > Nicotiana noctiflora. Next base: position 185,437 of record JASVEL010000853.1, on the reverse strand, counting down.
GAGGCGATTTCCGGTAGGCGGAGTGCGGCGGAGTATGGCGGCGTTACAGAGGTCTCTAGGTTAGAGGGAGACGATGAAGGTGATCATGGGTTTGGCTTAGGGGGGCTGGGTAGGATATTAATCTTATATATTAGGTGCTGGGATTTAATCCTGGCCGTTTGATCAAACGAGATCAACGGCGGGGATCATTTACTTAGTTACTAACGGCGTCGTTTGGTTAAGTGGGGGATTGGGTCCGTCCGGTCATGGGTCGGGTTATTCGAAACGGGTAACGGCAAAGTGATATCAACTGTTGGATCAAAGATGGCTTCACGGGCGAGATCTATTGATGCTGAAACGACATAGCTTCAACGCTAAGCTACGTCGTTTCGTTGGTCTTACAGACCCCTGAATTGGATCGGATAGAACAGCTCCTTGGGCTGAAATGGCTTTGCAAAATTAGCCATTTTCCTTCTTTCTCTTCACCTAGCCACATTTAAGTAAAAATCACTCTAAACAAATAAAATTACACGTTTGTTGATTAATATTCACACTATTAATATTTAAATAAAGTCACCTAATGACAAGGAGCAAGGATGTGAATTTTGTAAATTTCATTTTAAACACCTTATGGTCAATTAATTCTCACAAACGCTCAATCAATTCCTACATGTCCGCAACACGTATTTTTTGATCAATTTAATCAATAAACACATGCACAAAGACAAGTGCTAACGTCAAACAAAGATCACACAAAATCCACGAAATCAAACTACAACACAAGACTATTTTATTTCACAATTTTCTGGGAGTAATTGTTGTGAGGGCAAAAATCACGTGCTCACAGCTGCCCCTCTTTGCGCGCAAAAACATGAAGTATTTTCGTGCAAAGATAAGTGAGCGGATACGAGCGATTTTTGCCCGTTCGAGTACTCCGTAGGAAGCATTTTTTGGAAAATGTTTGACCGAACCTTTGCTTCAGAAGGTCTCTTACATATCTCTGGCTAGAAGGGAATCAGGTCAATGTAGTTCGGGAAGTTTTGGTAGCTGGGACTACCATGACTGTTGTGATCTTGCTATTATTGATGTTACTGCTGATGCTACTGCTTAGCTGACCTCCTTATTACACCGTGCTAAATGGAAAAATAAGAAACTAGACTAAATTACAGCATTGTGAAATCTTATCTATCTCTTCATCTTGACTTTCCCATGTTCCTTGCTATCCTGTCGGACTTGATGTTCCTTATGACAATTGTTACTGCTACTTATCTTGATTGCCGCACTCCGACCATTGGTCCCTTCCTTGTGAACTTCGAACTATTCTCCTTCGAAGTCTGAATCTATCTTTTTTGATCCTTGTTGCCTCCCCTCTGATTATGAACTTGGATTCATGCTGGGGATTTCCGTTACACTCTGTCACTTTCCGATTGTTCACTATCCTTATCAAATCTTAGAAATTGAGGTGCCGTTCTTCTTTTCCGGCGGGCTTCTGACTTTATCGACAAACTCTAATCATAAATCGCCATTCCATTCTTCAGGCGGGCTTCCTGACTTTAACAACAAACTTTGAAAATAAATCGCCACTCCATTCTTCAGGCGGGCTCCCTGACTGCAACTCATAAACATTGAAACTAAATCGCCACTCCATTCTTCAGGCGGGCTCCCTGCCTTCAACTCACAAATTTTGAAACTAAATCGCCACTCCATTCTTCAGGCGGGTTCCCTGACTTCAACTATAATTTCAAAACTAGATTGCCACTCCATTCTTCAGGCGGGCTCCCAACATCAACTCATAAACTTCGAAACTAAATCGCCACTCCATTCTTCATGCGGGCTCCCTGACTTCAATTACAACTTCAAAATTAAATCGCCACTCCATTCTTCAGGCGGGCTCCCTGACTTCAATTACAACTTCAAAACTAAATCGCCACTCCATTCTTCAGGCGGGCTTCCCGACTTCAACTCATAAACTTCGAAACTAAATCGCCACTCCATTCTTCAGGCGGGCTCCCTAACTTCAACTAACTTCAAAACTAGATCACCACTCCATTCTTCAGGCGGCGGGCTCCCTGACTTCAACTACAACTTCAAAACTAAATCGCCACTCCATTCTTCAGGCGGGCTCCCTGACTTCAACTCCAACTCCAAAATAAATTGCCACTCCATTCTTCACACGGGCTCCATGACTTCAACTACAACTCAAAACTAAATCGCCACTCCATTCTTCAGGTGGGCTCCCTGACTTCAACTCACAAACTTCGAAACTAAATCGCCACTCCATTCTTCAGGCGGGCTCCCTGACTTCAACTGCAACTTTGAAATAAATCGCCACTCCATTCTTCAGGCGGGCTCCCTAAATTCAACTACAACTTCAAAACTAAATCGCCACTCCATTCTTCAGGCGGGCTCCCTGACTTCAACTACAACTCAAAAATAAATTGCCTCTCCATTCTTCAGGCGGGCTCCCTGACTTCAACTACAACTCAAAACTAAATCGCCACTCCATTCTTCAGGCAGGCTCCCTAACTTCAACTCACAAACTTCGAAACTAAATCGCCACTCCATTCTTCAGGCGGGCTCCCTGACTTCAACTACAACTTCAATACTAAATCGCCTTCCTTTGCTTCCTGTACCATTTTATTCTTGCTGCATCAACTCTTGAGTCACCCTTTCTTCTGAATTACCTTGTTTCGGGATTGCTTTCATCCTAGGTCATGTTATTTTTCCCTTGACTGCTTGGGATATCTTTAGGATTGTTTACTTACCTGCTGGGGATAATGCTGCTGCGGAAGTATTCTTTATTTCCTCTTTTTCTACTTCCTTCAACCTTTATTCTCTCTCTGGCTTGCTGGGGATTGAAATGTCATCAACTGAGGATTACCCTGGCGGGGAATCTCTTTTCCTTTTTCCTCTTTCCAAACCTCCTTCGGGACTCACGCTTTGCATCCTTGAAAAACTTATGGGATATAATGTTGCTGGGGGAATCTCGAAGTCAGTGTTTCATTTCTCCAAGAACTGCTGGGGATGGTACCATGCTCAAAGTTCACTTCCTCGTGTTGTCTGACGTCTTTCAAAACTACTCCGCTCGAAGCTGGTATTTTCCTTCTCCCCAAAATCTTGTGTTGCTTTCTATCCTTATCCACTGGGTATTTGCTTTCAAGAAAATTTTCGCAATGGGAGAAAATTTTCTGCCCCAGTTTGATAACCTTCTACGTGGCATGCTTTTCCGCCGACGAACCCTCTTTTCCTGCTTTAAATCAAAGAAAAATTTGTTAGTTTCAAAACGCAGTGAGTGGTTATGCCACTCTTGCTGGGGCAATTTTCCTTCTCCCTTTAGCTGCTTTGCCTTCCTCGAACTTTGGGGACGACGTTGACACTTGCTGGGGATGGTGCTCTTTCCACAGATGATCTCTCATCTCTCTTTTTTTATTTCAAACTTCAGTGTGGTCCGACCCTCTTATTCGATGATATGTTGTGAGAAACTATCTTCCGGATGTGTAATATGTGTCCGCCCTACTCCGTAATTCCTCTGAACCTTCCAATCAACCTGTTGTTCCAATCTTAATATCAGAACGTCTTTTGCCTTATTGCCTTGTTCCACGCCTATTCATCTTCATTGTACCGCTTTGGGAGACTTGGTAGTAAGCTTTGAAAAGTCAATATTTCGACATAAACATAAAAATCTTTAAAAAGAGAGTAAAATTATAGAAAAAAAAATGAAATAAAGAATGCTGACCGCAAAAGACAAAAAGGGAAAACTTTTCTGAACTCAAAACTGGGAAAAACGTATCTGAATGTATAACTGATCCAATGGTTATGTCGTGCCTTCGAGATTAATCTACCCAGTCTATTTATGTCAATCACTTTTCTGACGGCTTCGTTTTGCTAGAAGTAAACGAACGTCCCAACCTCGTCTCATGTAGACACCTTGCAACCATCTCGCCTTGTCACCTCATAGTGCCCTTCTAGGGTTTTCACTAATGAGATTCTCTCATTTCTCTCGACCTCCCGTCGCCTTAGGGTGCCTGTAAAGGTTTTCACCGTTAAGACTCTCTCATTTCGCTTTCTTTCTATGCGGTGTGCTGGGGTATTATCCACGAAATTCCCTCTAAAGGGCTGTCCATTTTTAACTTGTGAATCCTGGACTCAGTCGATGATCGGAGTGCCATTCTTGGCTTTCATTTGCATGACTTGGCATTTCTCAAATACTGATCGAGAGGTTCTTTTTGGTCATTAATGCGGTTTTTTTGTGCGTGAGGTTAGAGAAAAGGGATTTAACCTCAACGGGTAGCTCATTACAACTTTCGGAATCCACACTATCTTTTTAAACGAAACATGACTTCTGCCCCAGTTTTGTTGCTTGGGGAATCTTTGATTTTTATTTTATTATGACCGAGCCGTGTGGCGCCTACATATCCTTCTTGAGGAATCAGGTCGAACGTAGTTCACTTTTTCTTGTGTCTTTTTTTTGTTTCTTTTTCTATTTTGTTATACATCTTCCTTGAGGATTCCAAACGAGGGTATATGAAAGAATAATTAAGACTCAAAAGTGGAAAACAAGGGTTAACGTGTTTGGGTAGTAGAAAAATTGCCTCTGTCATTTCATTCTCCGAAAAATGCCGAATACAAACAAACGAAACCAAGCGTTGACAAATACATTAAAGAATTACACATAATATCACTTGATTGCATCAGAATTGATAGCCATATCAGTGCATCTTCCATCAATATCAGTTAGACATAGAGCGCCGTTGGATAATACTCTAGTCACAACAAATGGTCCTTGCCAATTTGGAGCGAACTTGCCTTTTGCTTCGGCTTGATGTGGTAGAACTCTCTTCAGCACATGTTGTCCCACTTCAAATTTCCTGGGACGTACCTTCTTGTTATATGCTCTTGCCATTCTCTTTTGATACAATTGGCCATGACATACTGCTGTCAATCTATTTTCATCGATCAAGCTCAATTGCTCCAATCGGGTTTTGACCCACTCATCATCGTCAATCTCAGCTTCAGCGACAATTCGGAGGGATAGAATTTCAAATTCTGCTGGTATTACTGCTTCAGTCCCGTACACCAACAAGTAAGGAGTTGCACCTACCGAAGTCCGGACGGTAGTGTGATAACCCAACAGTGCGAATGGTAACTTTTCATGCCATTGCCTAGACCCTTCTACCATCTTCCTCAATATCTTCTTTATATTCTTGTTTGTCGCCTCAACCGCACCATTTTCTTTGGGACGATATGGTGTGGAATTCCGGTGTGTAATCTTAAACTGTTGACATACCTCCTTCATCAATCCGCTGTTAAGATTGGCACCTCTATCCGTGATGATTACATTTGGGATCCCAAACCTGCAGATGATGTGGGAATGTACAAAGTCCACTACCGCCTTTTTGGTTACTGTTTTGAAGGTTTTAGCCTCCACCCACTTGGTAAAATAATCGATCGTTACCAGAATGAACCTATGACCATTGGAAGTCGCAGGTTCTATAGGTCCGATAACATCCATACCCCATGCGACAAATGGCCATGGCGCTGACATTGTATGCAATTCGGTCGGCGGAGAGTGAATCAAATCTCCGTGTATTTGACATTGATGGCATCTTCATACGAAACTTATACAATCACGCTCCATAGTGAGCCAATAATATCCTGCTCGAAGAATCTTCTTTGTCAATACATTTTCGCTCATATGTGGCCCACAAACTCCGGCGTGTATTTCTGTCATCACTGTTGTGGCTTGACTTGCATCTATACATCTCAACAATCCCAAATTTGGGGTTCTTTTGTACAACACCCCTCCACTAAGGAAAAATCCATTCGCCAATCGCCGAATAGCTCTCTTTTGATCTCCAGTTGCCTGCTCTGGGTATATTCCTAGCCTGAGGTATTCTTTGACATCATGAAACCATGGCTCACCAACCATCTCTTCTTCTATCATATTGCAATAAGCATGTTGATTCCGGATTTGAATATGTAACGGATCAACATGGATCTTGTCCGGGTGATGTAACATCGATGCCAACGTAGCCAAAGCATCGACAACCTCATTATGCATCCTTGGGATATGCTTGAATTCTATTGATCGGAAACGCTTGGTCAGATCATGCAAACATTGACGATACGGGATAAGCTTCAAATCATTGGTTTCCCATTCTCCCTAAATCTGATGTACTAGGAGGTCCGAGTCCCCCAAGACCAAGACGTCATGTACATCCATGTCCACCGCTAATCGCAAACCTAAGATGCATGCCTCGTACTCAACCATATTGTTGGTACAATGAAAACGCAGTTGAGCAGTAACAGGATAATGATGTCCTATTTCAGAGATAAGCACATCCCCTACTCCGACTCCTTTTGCGTTCGCCACTCCGTCGAAGAAAAGCTTCCACCCCGGATCCTCGGTTAATTCTAACCCATCAATTTGTAATACTTCTTCGTCTGGAAAATACGTCTTCAAAGGTTCGTATCCGTCATCGACAGGATTCTCAGCTAAGTGATCGGCTAGGGCTTGAGCTTTCATAGCCGTCCTCGTCACATATATGATGTCGAATTCTGTAAGTAATATTTGCCATTTTGCTAACCTCTCTATAGGCATAAGCTTTTGGAAAATATACTTCAATGGATCCAAACGTGAAATGAGGTATGTAGTGTAAGAAGACAAATAATGTTTCAACTTTTGGGCTACCCAAGTCAAGGCAGAACAAGATTTTTCCAAATGAGTGTATTTAACCTCGTGGACCGTGAATTTCTTACTGAGATAGTAAATGGCCCATTCCTTTCTGCCAGTAAGATCATGCTGCCCTAGTACGCACCCGAACAAATTCTCCATGACCGTTAGATAGAGAATCAGGGGTCTACCCGGTTCAGGTGAAACTAGTACGGGTGGGTTTGACAGATACCCTTTGATTTGGTCAAACACTTCCTGACATTCTGTCGTCCATTCTATCGCAGCGTCTTTCTTCAACAGACGGAATATGGGTTCACATGTTGCTGTAAGTTGAGCAATAAACCTACTAATGTAATTTAACCTTCCCAACAGACTCATTACCTCTGTTTTATTCTTTGGCGGGGGTAGCTCTTGAATGGACTTGATTTTGGATGGGTCCAACTCAATGCCCCGTCGGCTGACGATGAATCCTAGCAACTTTCCCGATGGAACTCCGAATGCACATTTGGCCGGATTAAGCTTGATGTCGTACCTTCGAAGTCTTTGAAAAAACTTCCTGAGGTCGGCTATGTGGTCTTCTTGACGTCTAGATTTTATGATCACACCATCCACGTACACTTCAGTTTCTTTGTGTATCATGTCATGGAATACCATAGTCATCGCCCTCATCTATGTTGCCCCTACGTTCTTCAGGCCGAATGGCATTACTCGGTAGCAATAAGTTCCCCATGGTGTTATAAAAGCCGTCTTTTCTGCGTCCTCTTCATCCATCAAGATTTGATGATATCCCGCGTAGCAGTCCACAAAGGATCCGATCTCACGTCCGGCACAATTATCAATCAGGATATGGATATTGGGAAGCGGGAAATTATCCTTAGGGCTCGCCTTGTTGAGATTGCGGTAGTCCACGCATACTCTGATCTTCCCGTCTTTCTTTGGTACCGGTACTACGTTAGCCAGCCAATCAGGGTATCGAGTGACACGAATGACTTTCGCCTGCAACTGCTTGGTTACTTCCTTCTTGATCTTTACACTTATCTCCGTCTTAAATTTCTGCAGTTTTTGCTTGACGGGAGGGCATGCCGGGTCGGTAGGTAATTTGTGAACCGCTAGATCAGTGCTGAGTCCTGGCATGTCATCGTACGACCACGCGAAAATGTCTTTAAACTCCATGAGTATTTTGATCAATTCTTCTCTCAGGTTGGGTTCGATATGGACACTTATTCTGGTTTCTTTACCATCATTTGTATCCCTCAGATTAACAGCCTCAGTATCATTTAAATTAGGTTTGGGCTTTTCCTCGAAGTGACTTAATTCTTCGCCGATTTCTTCTACGGCTTCATCATCGCCGTATTTCGATTCACTCTCGTCACTTCTTATTTCATGCGTTATTATTTCCAAACCCGATTGACTTTCTAGATTGGGTTGATTAATCTTTACGCACGCCATATCATTAAGATCAGTTGAAAGAAAGCTGCTCAGAAAAGTAAAAGAAAGAAAAATAAACAAAATTAGGAACAAAGGGAACAAATTTCATTAATGGGAACAATACAAGGAAAACAGGCTTGCACACCAAAACAAAAGAAAATGAACTAAAACGAATGGATTTTACTCCGGGATAACCCCACACAAAATTTAAAAAAAAAATAATCCAAAACAGACTACCAAGACTCCTTCCGGATAGAGAGAGAAGTAGCCTTCCAATTATTCAACTTTGCTTTCGATCCCACAAACTGTATCTCGGCATGGCTGGGTCCTTCACCATCCTCTAACATGCATACATCTGAGAATAAATCCTCGAACCTTCTCAAGAACTCTTCGTCTGGCCTGACCATAGGACTAGGAACCTTTGTCGTCGGATGTCTTCTTATTCCGGACCTGAGAAAAGATCGGGAATGGCGCGGAATAGGCTTCGGGAGCACCCATGTCTTCTGCTTATTCCTCTTGGCTCGCTGGATGTCGTCTGATGTTGGCTTGAATCCCAAGCCGAAGGTTCCCACATTTTCGACCACGTATACCGGTTGTATGATTCCTTGCAGAGATGCACCTAAACCTTTGCCGGGTACGAAACCGTTTCTCAGCATTTCATGAACCACCATGACGTCTGCGGTAATTATTCTGTCATTGAGAATGCATTCCCCTTCTGGAACTCGGTTGACGGATACCGTATCACAGACCTGGTATACCCATGGCCCCACATCCTCTTCTGTCTCAACAAAGGGGACGATGGTGCCTGTTTGTAGATCATTCTTTCCATGGACTACGATCTCCTATCGGTCCCACTCAAACTTGACTAGTTGGTGTAGGCTGGATGGAACCGCTTTTACAGCATGGATCCACGGTCGTCCTATCAGAAGGTTGTATGAAACTACCATGTCCAGCACCTGGAATTCCATGGTGAACTCCACAGGTCCGATTGTCAAGACTAACATTATGTCCCCGACCGATGCCTTGCCTCCTCCATCAAACCCTCGGACACATATGATGTTCTTGCGTACCCTGCCGATATCCACTTTCAACTTGTTTAGTGTAGAGAGAGGACAAATGTTCGCACTAGACCCATTGTCGACTAGGACTTTGGTAACCACCGACTCTTCACACTTTACCGTAGGATATAAAGCCTTGTTGTGCTCAGTGCCTTCCTCAGGCAACTCATCATCAGTGAAGGTGATCCGGTTCGCTTCGAAGATCCTATTGGTGATCTTTTCCAACTGACTCACAGAGATTTTATCGGGTACATGGGCCTCATTCAAAACTTTCATCAAGGCTTGCCGGTGTTCTTCAAAATGTATCAATAGGGACAGTAATGAGATTTGCGCAGGAGTTTTCTTCAGCTGTTCTAAGACAGATAATCATGCAGCTTCATCTTTTTCAGGAATTACTCTGCCTCTTCGTCAGTTACCGGCTTTTTTAGTGTTTCCGGAGTAGTCTTCCTCAATTCCGTAGGGGCAAAACATCTCCTTGAACGGGTCAAACCTTGCGCTTAACAGACTTCCTCTTTAACTTCTTTTCCTTTGTAAATTGTCGTGACCCGATCATAATTCCATGGAATAGCTTTGCTATCAGCTATCAGAAACTGTATTGCTGGCTTGATGATGAAATGATCCACTCGAACACCTGCTACAGTTAAGACGGGTTTGGTTGCTGCCCCTGGTACAACTATTTTTACTCCCTCTGGCCTCATAGGCACTTTGTTCACACTTCCCTTTTCTGCTTCCGACCCCTCTTGTACGTCCTTCTTGCAGATGAGTGACTCATCAAGGTTTGGCCCCTTTTTCATTCCTACCCCACTAGACCCGATCATCATTACGGTCTGAGAGGGTTTCTCCTTTCCCTCTTCTACCCGTACCAACTCGATCATGTTGGTCTCATGATGAGTTGGGAGTGGATTTTGGTTGATGTTGGGCTCCGCTGGAGTCTGGACCTCAATTCGGCGAGTGTTAATGAGTTCTTGGATAGCTGTTTTCAACCTCCAACACTTTTCTGTGTCGTGCCCCGGACATCCTGATCAATATGCACAATTTATTGAATGATCCAGATTTTTTGGGAGAGGGTTTGGTAGCTTAGCCTCGACCGGATTCAGCAACCCTACTTGCTTCAATCGGTGGAACAAACTGGTGTAAGACTCTCCCAAGGGAGTGAAAGTCTTCGTCTTTGGTGATCTGTCGTTCTTGAAGGCTTGATTCGGATGAAAACCCGCACCCGTGGGTTTTCTATAGGCTCTTGGGGGTGGGTAATTATTCTGTGGATTTGGCGCACGTCATGGTGTCCGGACGGGAGGTGGGGCATATGATTGGGCGTGATGGACGGTAAAATGGGGATCATGTGCTGGATAGTAGTGTTACCGGTGGTTATATGGATTGTGGAAGTAATTTTGGTGGTGGGCCTGTGGCGGATTATACTGGGGTGCGGGGCCTCTGTTTCTGAACCATGCTCCGGAATCGACTGCCGTGACCTCTTTTTTCCTTTTTTTCCAAGCACTCCTCCGGTGCCACTTTGAATAGCTTGAGTGGTGGCTTTCAACGCTGAATAACTCATGATCTTGTTAGCTTTCAAGCCTTCCTCGATCATAACCCACATCTTTATCACCTCAGTGAATGACTTACCCACGGACGTCACCAGACGTCCGAAATAGGTTGGCTCCAGTGTCCGTAGGAAGTAATCCACCATCTCATTCTCTCTCATCGGCGGATCTACCCTTGCTGCATGTTCCCTCCAGCGGAAACCAAATTCTCTGAAACTTTCGGCGGGTTTCTTCTCTATCTTCAGCAGTGATAAGCGATCGGGGATTATTTCAAGATTATACTGGAACTGGCCGATGAATGCTTGAGCCAAGTCATCCCATGTGAACCATCTGCTGGGATCCTACCTAGTGTACCACTCTAATGCAGACCCCCCCAAGCTCTGACCGAAGTAAGCTATCAGAATCTCATCTCGCCCTCCGACTCCTTGCATTTTACTACAAAAACCTCGAAGATGGGCCACTGGGTCACCATGCCCCTCGTATAGGTCAAACTTGGGCATTTTGAACCCGGCTGGCAACTCGACATCTAGGAATGGACACAGATCTTTGTAAGCGACACCGACCTGGTTGCCCAAACCATGCATATTCCTGAAGGACTGCTCCAGGCTTTTAACTTTTCAAATAACTTCCTCATGCTCCAAACTTTGGAAGTGCTTTTCCGGTTCTGCCGGGTTATCCCAGTGAGGGGTGTGTGAATGCGATTCAGGAGCCTTAAAGGTAGGCTCAGGAGAATAACAATGATTGTCATGGATTTGAAAAAGCGACTTACTGGATGACTTTTGTAAAGTAGCAGGTGGAGGTGCCACAAAAACAGGGGTAACCGGGGAAGGGGGATTTTGTCTGGCTGGTGAAACCTGGGATGTATAGGGGTTTTTCCCTGGATAATATGGATAGATCGGTGCACTTGTCGAGGGATCAATGGGCGGACGCTCTGGTGCTGGTGTAAGAGTAGGAAGGTTTGGTGATGATTGTCCCTTAGCCCAGGCTAGGTGCATCTCTGTCATTTGTTGTCTCAACCGGTCCACCTCCTCTTTCATGATTTGTATCTCTGTTTTCTCCCCATCGACACTTTTGCCGGAACTAGACATGCTTGCTGGAATTGGACCTTTTTGATCAAGTATGGTAATGGTGATCGGCTAGTATACTCTGTCAAGTCAACTGCTAAACTTTTCTGGAAATTGCAACAAACTTGTTAGCTCACTGAATTTTACTAGTATGTTATCGCACGTTGGATACAATGCACCTAATCAATTAACCATTTCTACATGTATTCATCGCATGCGTCATTCCAACTTTTATATTTGAAAACCTCATTTGTTATTAACCTCATTTGGTGGTGGTCGAATCTTATGTGGATTGCCTACGTATCACGTCCCTGCGTGAATCAGACCGAGCGTAGTTCTGATAACAAGATTGTGGCGAAATTCGGGAATTCTTATATCCAAAACCCATAAAGTTACAAAACATGTCTTACAATAATCAACAAAATAAGAGAAATGCTTGACTCGAGAAAAATAAAATGCCAACCAGCTTGACTCAAAATTTCAAAAATACATCTTTTAATCAACAGTCTAATGATCTTAAATTCCTGGGGGCCCGCGAGGCATCGTTCAGCTTGCCGCGGGCCTTGGTGTGAGATCCCTGTGTAGTCCCCTCAAATCTCTCATGATCTGATGAACATAGTCCATAACTGAAGCAAAAAGGGCGGTGCGGGGCATTTGTTCACAAGCTAAGCACTTCATGGTGACATAATGCCCGATTTCTTCGATTTCGTCCTTGATCCTGTCCCTTTCTCTAAGTAGCTGTTCTATCCGCTGGTTCTTCGCTCCTAATATGTGAACATTGTTGGTGACTTGGTCTAAGAGTCTTTCCACTTGTTGTTGCAGTCGTGCCATCAAATTGTAACAACGGTCGAGGTCTTTTCTGGCATCCCGGGCTTGTTTGAAAACCCGCTCCCTTAGGGTAGCATTCGCTTCCCTTAGATTAGTGATGACCTCAGTATAATCTTTTTCCACTCGTTGTAGATGAAGTGCCTGTTGATGTGCCTCCCTTCTCCAGCTAGCGCGGATCCTCATCGTCTGGGCCTTCGACTCTTCCAATTCCTTTTTGGACATCTGCGACTTGATTTTTTAAACCCTTTGTCAAATTTTCGTCTGATCGACTCCTCAGCTGTCTGTTAGCATCTATTTTCATTTGCCGGATTTGAGATTTCAAGAATTCATTTTCTTGTGCCAACTTCTTTTTATCTCCTTCGCTGGCGGCAGCTTGCATATCCTTTTCAAATTGGAGATCTTGGGTCAGTTGCTCTATCTTGCTAATCTTTGTTCTATAAGCTTCTTTCTTGGCTAACTAGTCCCATTGTTCTTGTGATGCTTCAGCAAACTCCCTGAGGTGGGGCCTTTTTGTGGGCCTTTGGTGCTCCAGTTCTCTACTATACCATGCAGGGTATTCTGACGATACTTCGCCTCTGGCTCGATCTCGCACCCGAGTGTCTATCTTCAAGGTTTGACACTCACTCCAAATTTTCCGGACCAATGTTTCAGGGAACTGTCCTCCCGGCCCAATTTCAACCACATGTGGGCTGAGGTCTTCTTCTTTTGGTATTATTTGTCACCGTCCTAACTGTCTCAATACTTGACATGGCGCGTAGGGCTGGATGCTGTTGAGGCCCATTAGTAACAAATATGATTCCGTGGCTGACGCATATATGACTTCATCCACGGGTAGCCAACCAAATGTCCATTCTATCTTGTTGGCTGGAATCGAACGCAAGAGTCGTATCCCTCCACTAGTCCCCTCTGGCAAATCGTATCCCTCGACCCTTGTAGGGAATTCCTCTATACAGGTTTTCTCTGCTAAACCATACCTCACAAATTGCGGGCGACGACATAAGTGATCGATCATCCACATTTGGAGCAGTACATTGCAAGCTTCAAAGAAGACCCCTCCAACTTTGCAAATAGTGAGTGCACGAGAGATATCTGATATTATCATCGGAGCCAAAGTACTATTGTCTTATTTCATCAAAGTGCTGACGACCCCTGCCACATGTATGTTGATATTCCCGTACTTTCTAGGAAATACCAGTGAGCCCAGAAAAGCTATCATGAAGGCGATGCGTCTATATTCTTCCCATTTCAACCGGTTTTCTCCACTGCAGATTTTGCTCTTGTGTTTGTTGAACCCCCCATAATGACCATATTTATCATATAGAAATGCTAAAGTGCAGAACCCTTCTGATAAGTCTGGGTTGTGTACAGTTCTGCGGATTTTCACCGTATCCAAAAACCTATGTACTGTCACTACCCTTGGTGCAATGAGATATTGTTCCCTCATAGGGACCTTTGGTCTTCCGATATACCCGGCCAATTCTTCTAATGTTGGTGTGAGTTCAAAGTCTGAAAAGTGGAACACATTGTGTGCTGGATCCCAGAAAGAGATCAAGGCTCGTATGATGTCTCCTCTCGGGGAATATTTAGTAGCCCCACTAGATCTCCCAGGTACAGCTTAACTGTGTCTTGTCCTTGCTCGCCCAAGTCGCTCCACCACCTATGCAAACTTAAGGGGACCTTGTTTATGATAGCTTCAGTTATATTCTGACTCGTGCTCATTCTGCACATTTATTAAGGTAGTTTTTAGACGAAAAAAAAACTTGATTTGACCCAAACAAAAAACTATCCTTTTTAAAAAAACAGAACGGGCTGGCTTTTTATTTTTTCTTTCAAACATGCAAACTTTCAACACCCCACAGGAGTTGACCGGTCAAAATATTAAGACTGATGAAAAGGTGGTCGTGGAGGCAAAGTTAAACATCCTGGCATTCCGTCATTATTTCTTCTTTCACAAAAAAAACTTATTTTGAGAAGATGGGGAGGTTGGACCTGTTAAAGGTTGCCTACGTATCTCACATCCGGTGAGAATCAAACCAACGTAGTTCGATCAATTGACGAACTATTTTAAAAACAACACTCCTTTGTTCTTTCAAGGGTGAATTCGTAATAAGACCATCCTTTCTACAAAACCATTTTTTTAAAATGAATTTTTAATTATTTACACCTTCTTTCCTTTTTATTTTATTATATCCTTTGACGTTTAAAAGTTGGTTAGCATGCGGGCCCAAGAAAAATAAATTCAACATGCGAAATGCTCTACGAGGTCATATTATATATGGTCACCTGTCCTAGATGGACCCAACCCCTGTGTTGAGTCCCCTAAGTCAAGACATGATGCAAATAATCGTCCTAATTTAGGCTCAATATCCTGATTTTTTTGGTGATACTAGACTGTGTACTCGAGCGGACAACTCGGATCGAGGAGGGAGCTACGTACCGGGGACTCGCGGGATCGTCCGGATTTATAACTTATCCGGCCTCTTTTTCTTATTTTTGGTATTGACACTAACAGAAAGGGGAGTCTCAACGAGTAAGCACATCCCCGGAGGTAAGAAGAGAAGGGTTTTCGGCATAGTTTATATACACAGTTCACGTAATATCAAAGCGGTAAACATGTAGCATATTTAATCAAAACATATAATGAAATCAGATATAAGCAAAAATAGCAATTTTAACTGAGCTCGAATTCTTAGACCCCGAACCGAAGTTCTGGGTTGATTATGTCCCCAGCAGAGTCGCCAGAGCTGTCACACCTCCTTTTCCCGCAAGCCCGCGAGGAGCTTGGTAAAGGGAGTTTTTCCAATTAAAGGACAACCAAAACGGGATTCATTTATTGAGAGATTCAGAGTCGCCACTTGGGAGAATTATGGTGTCCCAAGTCACCGGTTTGAATCCCGAATTGAGGAAAGGTTTGACTCCAATTAATAGTCCGCAAACCAGAAATCCGGATAAGGAATTCTATTAACCAGGGAGAAGGTGTTAGGCATTCCCGAGTTCCGTGGTTCTAGCACGGTCGCTCATCTGTCATATTTGGCTTAACCATCTGATTTTTATAACATGCTTTTAACTTATGTACAAATTTTAACTTTCAACCGCTTTTAATACTATTATTCATTATATTAATAAAAGAATTGCAACATCATAAAAATGTGTTCCAAACCACGTCACAATCAATGTACCCGTGATTATCTACACATTTCAACTTTGTTGAGATTTGGATTTGGGTCACATAAATGTGCACCCGAGTTTAGCAAAGTAATATTATTAAACTAACATGCCTACAGCAATTACGCGTTATTAAATTCGCAGGATGGCCATGAAAATTAGTTAAAGGGCACATCCCGGATTCTAAATATTTGAATATATACGTTTATGAAGGCGCCATGATTTATATGTTATTTAACGGGGCTCGTCTTATTTATTTTAAAAGGTAATCCTATAATGACTACATTTTCTCCATTTAAGTTTGCCTAAAAAAAAGTAAAAAAAATCTTAATTAACTACATGCTAAAAATCATTCATTAGTTACCAGCTTAAGATCATTGTTAACGAGAAGAATATTACCAAAATTGAAACTATAAATAAAATACAGAATTGATGGGTGATATATATTTTTTTTTTAAAAAGGGAAAACTAATTATCTTATAGCTAACTTAAACCCGTATTGCTAGGAGAATAAACTATTGTAATTGATTATTCCCAAATGTTGGAAAGTAGAGCTTACCTTAATTGTTAATACTTATTCAAAAGTTGTTAAACTTCGACATGAACTCAACTTGCATGCTTTAAGCATGTTGGATTAGCAATCTTGACCTTATTATATTGATTCGTACTTCGAATATGTTAATCCTATTGATTCCAACTTACATAAGCTCGAAGCTAGATTTCATTAATCCTTCTCAATGTTGCTAAATATGACTTCAAATTGACAACTGGCATTAGTTATTTCTTAATAACAGGATATCAATTCAAGTAATCAGAACTAAACTAACATTTGAGATTAAACATAAACTTCAGTGATTACGAGCCAAGATGGGAGAATAATTCGCAATTCATCATGTTTATTATTATCACATGTAAATCATAGACTTTGAATTCTTTTACCGTTTTAACTACTCTTTTAACTCCGACAGTTAATCTATACAAGATCAAAATCGAACTAATTATGACCCATGAGTACTATTCAGTTTAATTAACTTGACAGTCTATTCAATTATACAAGCGTGCTAAACTACCATCACTCATAAAACTCAATTATTATTTGGAGTCAATTACAGCACAATCAAATCATAAAAATGTATAAGCTTTAAATATGGGATAACATCAACAGAGTGCAACTTCCATTTTTTCATCTCATATCTTTAGCAGGAACTGATATATCAACATAGTTCGAAATATGTACCTGGAGATTGAGTTATAACAAAAGGAAGAAGAGGTCAGCACTAGAAGATAACACAACCAAGCCACAACAGCTCAACAACAATACAGCAGCGATAACAACAGCGACCAACACAGCAGGTTCAACCCAGAAGTAATTCAATCACCAAAAAAACCAATAGAACAGTATCCCCTTTCAACAGTTTAAATCCAGACCCTCCAGGAGTACTCCAAATCAGACTATTTTGAAGGAAAATCAGGTGGATCAACAGAATGTTTCAAGACTAGTAAAACTTCAGAAATCGAACCAAAATAAAAATAGAATTCAATGGAACAGTAGTCTGTTCAGTGTTTTTCTCTCTTTATTTCCTCTTCAGCTCTCCCTCCCTTGTTCTCTCTCTGTGTATGTATGTGTTTTTTTTTCCTTTTCTTTTTTCAGTCCCCATCTTATGATTCTACCTCCTTCTTTTATAGACCAACACAGATTCTTTTATATTCAAAGTGTTTTAGCTTTCCCCATGTTATTCCCTTAGCCCATGTGAACCCCTTAATCTTTTTCATCATTCTTCCCTCACTCTTTTGCTGTTTTTCTTTTAAAAATACTCAAGGCAGTTTAAAACTGATGCTGGTAGCCCACTTTTATCATCATCCCATGTTATATTTTCTTTGCAACTCTTAGGGTCACTCACAATATTAGTAAAATGCATTAATTTAGGTATTCCTCAGTACCTACTGGACAGAACAATTAAACTAATCACTTTTAGAAAATTTGAACTCTAAATTACCCCTGGAATCCCTGTGTTATTTAATACACTGTGAAGTCTGATTTTAACAACAACAAACAATCACAACAACAAACAAACATCAAAAACAAATGCTTTCAAACACCCCTAATCCAAAGTCACAACAAACTCGAAATTTTTGATTCAATTACTGTCCTAATGTGCTAACAAGCAAATTATGAAACTAATCGTCAATGGGTGACTAATCGATTGCATCACGTACAATTGATAACAATCAATCGACAAAACAGTGACTTCAACAAGTCTCGGCAAAAACAAAAGAATTGTGAAACAAACTATTCGACGACATTCGTTGATTCGATCACAACATATAACACATATAATTAACAACAATTAATCATTGAATCAGTGATTCGAAATTCTCAGGCAAACAAATAAAAACACAGAATTAAGTACTCGACAGACCTTATCAAAACGATTATGCAACCTATAACTTAGTACATTCCAACAAACGAAATGAGAATGACCAAATAAAGGTCTTATGGGGTAGAAGAAACAGAAAATCTACAAAAGAGAAGCAGAAAAAATAATAAAATATAAAAAAAAAACTCACACAATTAACTAACAAATAACAAAATTAAATAAAGCTAGAAGAAAGAAAGAAGGAAAATACCATGATAGAATAGATCGAATTCGACCGAGCTCTGGACCATCTTGTATTTGAGAATTTTGAAGCCATATGGGCCTTAATCGAGGTGTTCTCGGCTGAGAGCACCTAGATTAAGGTCCATCGGACCTCAAACTCTTACCAATTTTGACTGAAAATCCTGTTTTTGATTTTTAGGGTTCATATAGTCATTTTTGGGGCTCGCCCGGTTAAGGCCAGATTCGAGCCTAACCAAAGTCGGTAGGGGTATGAGGGAGGTTGGGGGAGTGGCTGGTGTAATTTTGGGCTCGATTGGGAAAAATTCTGGTTTTGCTCGAATCTTCAAATGAAGATTCGAACCATTTGGCGATGATTTGAAGAAAAAGGGTTGTAGATTCGTATAGTGGGGGAGAAGGGGGTTCTGGGGTGTTAATTTGGGAGCCATTGGCCTACTGGAACCGCCGTGAGGCGATTTCCGGTAGGCGGAGTGCGGCGGAGTATGGCGGCGTTACAGGGGTCTCTAGGTTAGAGGGAGACGATGAAGGTGATCGTGGGTTTGGCTTGGGGGGGGGCTGGGTAGGATATTAGGCTTATATATTATGTGCTGGGATTTAATCCTGGCCGTTTGATCAAACGAGATCAACGGCGGGGATCATTTACTTAGTTACTAACGGCGTCGTTTGGTTAAGTGGGGGATTGGGTCCGTCCGGGCATGGGTCGGGTTATTCGAAACGGGTGACGGCGAAGTGATATCAACCGTTGGATCAAAGATGGCTTCACGGGCGAGATCTATTGATGCTGAAACGACATAGCTTCAACGCTAAGCTACGTCGTTTCGTTGGTCTTACAGACCCCTGAATTGGACCGGATAGAACAACTCCTTGGGCTGAAATGGCTCTGCAAAATTAGCCATTTTCCTTCTTTCTCTTCACCTAGCCACATTTAAGTAAAAATCACTCTAAAAAACTAAAATTACACGCTTGTTGATTAATATTTAAATAAAGTGACCTAATGACAAGGAGCAAGGATGTGAATTTTGAAAATTTCATTTTAAACACCTTATGGTCAATTAATTCTCACAAACACTCAATCAATTCCTACATGTCCGCAACACATATTTTTTGATCAATTTAATCAATAAACACATACACAAAGACAAGTGCTAACGTCAAACAAAGATCACACAAAATCCACGAAATCAAACTACAACACAAGACTATTTTATTTCACAATTTTCTGGGAGTAATTGTTGTGAGGGCAAAAATCACGTGCTCACACCAGAGCCGTACCGTGGAATTATGATAAAGTAACTGTGGTTTATAAAGGGAAAGAAATTAAGGGAGAAATTTGTGAAACTCATGGTTTAACTCGCTCTGGCGATGCTTTGCCCCAGATTAATCGAGAAAGACTAAAGTGGTGAAAGAAAATCCAGCTTATGTGAAGAAAGCAGTCACTGAGGAAGAAGCTGAGGAATTTCTAAAGAAGATGAAAGCTCAAGATTACTATATAGTTGAGCAATTGAGGAAGACGCCCGCGCAAATATTGTTATTATCCCTACTAATTCACACTGATGAACATAGAAAGGCGTTGAAGAAGATTCTAAATGAAGCCCACGTACCGGAGAAAATCTCGTTATGTCATCTGAAGAAAATCAGAAACAAGATCTTTGAGACAAATAAAATAACATTTTCGGACAGCGAGTTGCCACTACAAGGGACGGAGCATAATAAAGCACTATACCTCACGTTAAAATGTGAAGAATCTGTAGTAACTCATTTTTTGGTGGACAACGGATCAAGCGCCAATATCTGTCTGTTGTCAGCTCTAGGGAAGTTGAAAGTCAGTCATGAGAGAATTCACCGAAACAATGTATGTGTGAGGGGTTTCGATTGAGGCTGAAAGAACACCATAGGGAATATCAAACTAGAGCTTGCTATCGGACCAGTGGATTTTAGCATGGAGTTTCAAGTGCTGAATGTCGTTGTATCATACAACTTTTTGTTGGGACGTCCATGGATCTACGCTGCGAATGCAGTACCATTTTCTTTACATCAAATGGTAAAATTTGAGTGGGAGCAACAAGAAATAATAGTGCACGAGGAAGACGATGTTTGTAATACTATTACAACATTTGATGAAGTTGAATGAGATAAAGGTCTGTGGGTGTACCAAGTAATGGACACCGTGACTGTGAACAAAATATCTGAAGGAGAAAATATGCCATTACCCACAGTGGCTCCTACAGTGGTTATGGTCGCCAAAGAGATGATAAAGAATGGGTTTTCTCCAGGAAAGGGTTTAGGAGTTACCTTGCAGGGTATAACACAGCCAATTCACCTTCCAGGCAGTACTGATACTTTTGGCTTGGGTTTCAAACCAACTATGGCTGATATACAGATAGCCAAGAAGTTGAAAAAGAAAGGGGGGACCCTCCCCAAACCTATCCTAAAATTGTCCAACTCCTTTGTCAAACTTGGTACACAGAGACATCTGGCAACTGTCATGCCAAACCGTGCAGAGATAAAACCGAATAAAGAGCTTCTAGCTAGAATTGAAAGGTTTTTTGAAGGCGTGAATGTGATGGACACGGGCGAAGGAACAAACAAAATGGACGTTCAATTTGTTGGACCCCACACTATGCTAAATAACTGGGAAGCTACTCGCTTTCCGATCAGGAGAGAGTTGTGGTAATTAGCTTTTAATATTTCATTCCCAAAACTATCTTGTTTTAAAATTGTAATCCCATATCCCGTCAAGTCAAATGTACCCAACTCTTGTTACCTTTCAAAATTTCAATGAAATGCAATTTCTTTCTTCCTCCATTTTTTGCCTTATTTTTGTTTTCTTTTCTTTTTTTGTACAGTTAAATATTTGCTGATTCCAATGATATGTCATGCATGAAGGATTCCCGGTCCACTCTTGATAATCGAATAGTTATACAGGAAATTGAAAATGAACATGAAGTGGAATATGAAGATGAGGAAGTATTGGAGGAAATTAGTAAAGATTTGAGTCATTATGAAGAAAAGCCCAAACCGAACTTAAATGAGACGGAGTCTATTAATTTGGGAAGTGAGGAGAATGTCCGAGAAACAAAGATTAGTGTGCATTTAGAGACTTCACTCAGAGAATATTTGATCAAGTTGTTACATTAGTACAACGACATATTTGCTTGGTCTTATGATGACATGCCTGGGCTCAGTACTGACCTGGTGGTACATAAATTACCCATCTATCCAGAATGTCGGCCGGTAAAACAAAAGTAAAGGAAGTTTAAAATGGAGATCAGTGTGAAGATAAAAGAAGAAGTCAACAAGCAATTCGAGGCAAAGGTCATACGGGTCACTAAATATCCCACATGGTTAGCTAATGTTGTGCCTGTTCCAAAGAAAGATGGAAAAACCAGGGTGTGTGTTGATTATCAAGACCTCAATAAAGCTAGTCCAAAGGATGATTTTCCATTGCCAAATATCCATATATTTATCGACAATTGTGCTAAACATGTGATTGGTTCTTTTGTGGATTGTTATGCTGGTTATCATCGGATTCTAATGGACGAAGAAGATGCAGAAAAGACGGCCTTTATCATGCCTTGGGGAACATATTGCTACAGGGTGATGCCATTTGGGTTTAACAATGTCGGGGCTACATATATGAGGTCAATGACAACTATGTTTCATGACATGATACATCGAGAGATTGAAGTATATGTGGATGATGTTATTATCAAGTCCAAAAAGCAATGTGACCATGTCAAGGATTTAAGAAAGTTTTTCCAGAGGCTCCCAAGATATTATCTCAAGCTCAATCCAGCAAAGTGTGCTTTTGGAGTGCCATCAGGAAAGTTATTGGGGTTCATAGTAAGCCAGCGTGGTATTGAATTAATCCCGTCAAAGATAAAAGCGATCCAAAACTTGCCTCTACCGAAGAACAAGAAAGAAGTGATGAGTTTATTGGGCAGGTTGAATTATATTAGGAGATTTATTGCTTAGTTAACATCAACCTCTGAGCCCATTTTCAAATTACTGAAGAAAGATGTTGCGGTGAATTGGACTGATGAATGTCAAGAGGCATTTTACAAAACTAAGGAATATCTGGCTAATCCTCCTGTATTGGTTCCTCCAGAACCTGGAAGGCCTTTGATCCTTTATCTGACTGTATTGGATAATTCTTTTGGGTGTGTACTGGGGCAGCACGACGAAACATGGAAGAAAGAGCAAGCAATATATTATCTTGGTAAGAAGTTTACATTTTACTAGGTAAAATACACTCAGTTGGAGAGAACATGTTGTGCTTTAACATGGGTTGCACAGAAGTTAAAACATTACTTGTCGGCTTATACTACTTATCTGATATCTCGGTTGGACCCACTGAAGTATATATTCCAGAAGCCTATGCCCATAGGAAGACTCGCTAAATAGCAAATTCTACTTACTGAGTTTGATATCATTTATGTACCTCAGAGTGCAATGAAGGCATAAGCAGTCGCTGACCTTTTGGCAGAAAATCCGGTCGATAATGAGTATGAACCATTAAAGACATATTTTCCTGATGAGGAGACAATATCCCGTCACCGCTCAGCTTTGATTTTTCTGTACTTATAATATGGCCGATTATGAAGCATGTATATTGGGATTGAGAATGGAATTAGACATGGGTATTCAAGAGATTTTGGTCATGGGTTACTCGGATCTCTTGATACATCAGATTCAAGGAGAATGGGAGATAAGGGATTTGAAACTTATACCTTATCAACAGTGTCTGCATGAACTATCTCAGAGGTTTCAATCCATAGAGTTCAAGCATATCCCAAGAAATGCACAAGGAAGTAGCAGATGCCTTAGCCACATTATCGTCCATGTTGCACCATTCAGATAAAGCTTATATAGATCCACTATAGGTATACGTTCGAGATCAAAATGCTAAGATCAAAATATTAATGGCTCAGCGTGATTGCATTAGATATGTACGGAAATGCCACCAATGTCAAATACACAGAGATTTGATCCATTTCCCACCCTATAAGTTGCATACAATGTTAGCATCGTGGCCATTTGTTGCCTTGGGCATGGATGTCATCGGCCCAATAGAGCCCGCAACATCTAATGGGTACAGGTTCATCTTGGAAGCAATTGATTATTTCACTAAATGGGTGGAGGCGAAGACATTTAAAGCAGTGACAAAGAAGGTGGTAGTTTATTTCGTACACACAAATATTATTTGTTGCTTTGGAATTTCTAAGGTGATTATCACGGATAATGGAGCAAACCTGAACAGTCACCTCATGGCAGAGGCATGTCAAAAGTTCAAAATCCTGCACCGTAACTCTACACCTTATCGGCCTAAAGCAAATGGACCAGTAGAGGCTATGAATAAGAATATTAAGAAGATTCTTAAGAAGATGGTGGAAGAGTCAAGACAGTGGCATGAAAAACTACCATTTGCTCTGATGGGTTATCGTACAACTATACATACTTCAATTGGCGCAACACCTTACTCATTGGTGTACGGAACGAAGGCAGTCATACCTGCAGAAGTTGAAATACCTTCCCTCCGGATTATAGCTGTGGCTGAAATTGATGATGATAAATGGGTAAAAGCTCGGCTGGAGCAATTCAGCTTGATTGATGAGAAAATGCTAGCAGCAGTCTGTCATGGATAGTTATATCAGCGAAGGTTGGCCAGAGCATAAAACAAGAAAGTACGTCCATGGAAATTCGAAGTTGGACAGTTGGTGCTAAGACGTATTTTACCACACTTGGCCGAAGCAAAAAAAAAGTTTGCACCTAATTGGCAAGGGCCATTCATGGTATCTCGGGTATTGTCCAACGGCGCTTTATATTTAACTGATGTTGTAGGAAAATGTGTAGAGACTGCTATCAATTCAGATGCAGTCAAGAGATATTATGTATGATATTTTTTTTCATATGTACAATTGTATATGTCATAATTTTGAAATTGAATGATGAAGGCATTTTATTCTCTATCCAAACACTTTGCCCATTGCTACCCCTTTTTGAGCCTCATTGCATTATTCTTTCATATCCCTCTCCCGGAATCAATTATGGACAAGAAAATGAAAAGAAAAGAAAAAGAGGATGAAGAAAAATGAAAATGAAGAAAAATGAAAGAAAAATGATCATGAAAAGAAAAAAAGAAAAAAAAAGAAGAAAAATATACGAAAGAAAAATTGGGAAAATTCAAATGATGAACGATCTTATATTCCGAACTACGTTTTGACTTGATCCCGAAAGGGTACGTAGGCAGCCTCAATGAGGTTCAGTCATGATAAAAAATAAAGTCCAAGATCCGCCAAATATTGAAACTGGGGCAGAAGTTATGTTTTATGATTCTGAGAGTTAAAACTATTTTTGAACCCTCGTTTAAAATTTTGAGCCTTTATACCTTTCTTTCTAAACCCATCCAAAAGCTACATTACAGTCCAAAGAAAGACCTTCTGATTATTTTTAAGAAAATGATGATACAATAAGAATAAGGAGAAATATGTCATGGATAATACCCAGAAGTTTGGAAACAGAAAAATAAAGAAAAATAAAATAAGAGAGTCTTATTGGTGAAAACCCTAACGGTCACCATAAGGAAAATGTAAGGTTTGAGAAGAATAAATGAGAGAGTCTTATTGGTGAAAACCCTATTGGGCACCATAAGGTGAATCTGAGATGAAAGAGAATAAAATGAGAGAGTCTTATTGGTGAAAACCTTCACAGGCACCATAAGGCGAAAGTGAGGAATGTTCTGATAAAAGGGAAATAGCTAGATAAGAAAGGTTTGGGTTGAAGGAAAGATGAAATTAAGATAGCAACGATTCAATTGGACAGACTGGGTCAGATATTCAAATACATGGCATGGTCAAAGGAATCAGCCTTCATACCCAGATAAGTTCTGTCTCTACTTCAAAATACCCTCACCCCCTCAAATTCAAATCTTTGCATTTTATTGTTCAAAACCAGTTGCCGGTTGAAAGCTAACTACCAGCTTCTCATGTTGGATGGCGTAATAACAATGGGTCAAAGGAAAAGAGAAAATAAAAAATAGCGATCATAATGCCGAAAGGAAATAAAAGGAAAAGAAACAAAAAGAAAAAAACAAAAGGGAATTGCTAGAGAAAGTTGAGAAAATCTGATGATAAAATTGCAAAGCATAATGAAACAAAAAGAGGCAAACGATGGAAGCAAGGCGAGCAAGAATGCCAGTTGCTAACCATCATTTTATAACTAATAAAATTTTTCACTGATTTAGACAGGGACAAAAGATTAAAATTCTCACTAATCACTTCAAAGTGAATGTGACCAATGTGGGAGAAAACATAAAAAAGAAAACAACAATAAAAGGGGAGAATCCACAACTGAGGACTCACTCAGTAATCAGGAACCTACCCGAATAGCAAGGGAGGTATTGTCTTTTCAAAATTCACACCACAGTTATCAAACTGAGGGAATATTTTTCTGCATTTTAATTTTCATGCATCAGGCGCCCACCTGAATAACGCGGGAATATTTTTCTGCATTTTCATTTTCATGCATCAGTCGCCCACCTAGATAACGAGGGAATGTTTTTCTGCATTTTAATTTTCATGCATCAGACGCCTACCTGGATAACAAGGGAATATTTTTCTGCATTTTTATTTTCATGCATCAGGCGCCCACCTAGATAACGAGGGAATACATTTCAGCATTTTAATTTCTATTCAGGCACCCACCTAGATAATGAGGGAATATTCTTCAGTATTTTAATTTCTGTTGAGGCGTCCACCTGTATAATGAGCGAATACTTTCAGTATTTTAATTTCTGTTCAGGCGCCCACCTGTATAACAAGGGAATACTTTTTAGCAGTTTAATTTCTGTTCAGGCGCCCACCTGTATAACAAGGGAATACTTTTCAGCATTTTAATTTCTGTTCAGGCGCCCACCAGTATAACAAGGTAATACTTTCTGTATTTTTAAAAGTTTTTCTAACAGAGTAACACCATAATACATGGAAATCCCCATACTGGGACTGAGGAAAATGTTTTCTTTGTTTTGGTTTTTAAACATGTATTGACCTGGAAGCAAGAAGCGCATTTTGAACTCACACAAATGGATGGAAGCAGTATATTAGAAGCAGGAAATAAGCAAAAATTCACAAAAAAAAAAAGAAGGATGCAAATAAAGAGCAACATGTGATATGGAAAAACAAGATAATACAAGAAGACAAGACATAGATAGGATTTTCTTGTAATCCATAGATCATAGCTTAGAATAGCTTCTCTATTTCATTTTATCCCGGTGTAATAAGGAGTTAGTCGGTGATTATAGCAATAACAACAGCAACAGCAAGTCCCTGGTAGTTTTAAAGTACCAGACCATCCCGAACTACACTGACATGATTCCTATTTAGCCCAGGATATGTAGGCAACCTCTAAAGCAGGGTGTGGTAAAAAGTTTTTCAAAATGCTTCTTACGGATATGCAAGTGGGCAAAAATCTCTCATTACTGCTCACTTATCTTTGCACTGAAACTCTTCGTGTTCTCGAGCAAAGAGGGGCAGCTGTGAGCATGTGATTTTTGCCCTAAACAATTAAATTCCAATATAAATATATACAAAAATGATTTTTGTTGTGCATATGTGTGATTTAATCGAAATACTTGTGTTTTTGTTAAAAATAAAATTGAAATAAAATTACAAAAGGAATCAATTAGAAAATATCATAAAAATGTGAAAATTCAGAAAATCAAGAAAACTCAAAAATATCGGAAAAATAAAAGAAAAATGGCAAAAATACCAAAAAATTAAGGAAAATCGGGAAAAATAGGAAATAAAAGAAATATAACAGTTGAAAATAAATAAAAAAAGAGAAATGGAAAATACAAAAAGAAAATACAAGAAATAATTAAAATACAAGCTAAAAAATACAAAATACAATATAGTTTGGGCCACATACATAAGAATATACAAGCCCGAGCACACCATGCCCAAAGATAAGCCTGGTCTGCCCATACTCGTGACCAAACGACACCGTATAAGCCAAACAAATATCAACCGTTGATGAATTGATTCTAACGGACCAGATGAGGCGGTTATATTTAAAATTAAACGACGTCGTGAAAGGAATTGATCTGGGCCATTCAATATGGATGATCAAACGGATGATACTAGGTCTCATTAAAATCCAAACAACGTAGTATAGTGAAACAATCACAGCCGTCCAATCTTAATATCTAACGGACCTAAAGAAATCATTCATTTAACAAAACGATATCGTTTTGAGAGTAAAGGATCCTCGCCGTTGATCTTGTCTAATCCAAGGGCCAGGAATCCACAAGACGTGATGGATATAAATACTCCCATCTCCCGTTCAATGTCATTACACACACATACACAACCTAATAGAAACCCTAGCCGCCTTTCTAATCTTCTTCTTCCTCTGGTCTCCTATGGAGACTGGCCGGCAAACCTGCCTCAGCCACCATCTCCGGCTCACCCACCAACACTTCACCTCTCACCCACCAACTCCTCAAACCACCATGAAAACCCCACAAAAACTAAATGTCCCCTCTTCTTGAAACTCTGGTCACCGGAACCCCAGCCGGCGACCTCACCAAGTCCGAACCAGTGTATGAGATTAACACCCTGAGACCACTTTGAGGTGATTTTTCACCTTATATAGGTGGTTAGTTGTCACGACCCTAGTTCACCAATCGTGAACATTTTATGACGGCACCCAGTCTTCGCTACTAGGTAAGCCTAATACGATGCGGAATGTACAATTTTATGAAACAAGAGACAAAATAATAGTGGAATAATGTAAAAGAAATGTAATAAGTGCCGCTTGGAACATACGCTTCGCCAAAACACACTAAATTGCATACTACCAAGACCCGGAAACCCACGGGCAACACAGACTAAAAGAAGAGTACAATTGTGGCTCTATACATCAAGAATGTCTTAAGAACGAGAATAAGGGAAAGTAACTGCTATCACTAATGAGAATAGAAGGAGACCCTCCGGATCCGCGGACGTAGCAGATCATACCTCAAGTCTCCTAAAGTGTTGCTAGATCACCTGAATTGAGCCTGATCTGATATACCTGGATCTGCACAACAAAAGTGTGCAGAAGAGTAATATGAGTACACCACGGCGGTACTCAGTAAGTGCCAAGCCAAACCTCGATGGAGTAGTGACAAGGAAGGTCGGGGCCCTACTGATAGATTTAACATAATTATAATAACAATAATAAGCAGTTTAAAAAAGAATAGGTCTGAAATAACAACAGTAAAGTAATTAATGCAGCCGTCTGCGATTAAGCTGACAACAAGTAACCAACACAACCTAAACTCAAATCAGCAAGTCTAGGATCTATGGGAATTGAACCCACAGTCCCTCTCTATATCCAACAACTCAGGATCTCTGGAAACCCGCAGCCCTAAGATCTCCGGGAATTGAACCCGCGGTCCGTACCTCAATATCTCAGGATCTCCGGGAATCGAACCCGCAATTCATATCTCAATATCTCAATAAACTCCGGGTCTCCGGGAATCGAACTTGCAACCCTTGGATCTCCGGGAATCAAACATGCAGTCCACAAACACTGCAACTCCATGTCTCCGGGAATCGAACCTGCAGCCCTTGGATCTCCGGGAATTGAACCTGCAGTCCTCCAACACAAATAATAAAAAGGAAAGCACAGAGAAATATGATATGCATAACTATAATTACACCAAAGCCAGTATCAACAGGTATTAAGAAGTTCAAGTAATACAATTAGGCACTTAGACAGATAAATCCTATTTAACCATACTTTTCTAAGGAATATCAGGTAAATGTCACAATTTTATCAGCCAAGAACAGAAATATCACGATTTGAACAGTTCAAGTAAGGTGGGTTCCAACAATATGCGCATGTACACGCCCGTCACCTCACGTACAAGGCATTTAAATTAATACATAATATCCTAGGGGAGAAGGTTCCCCCACACGAGTTTAGACAAGCCACTTACCTCGATTCCGGTATGAAACCGCTAAGAGACAACTTTCTTGCCACGAGTATCGACCTCCAAAAGTGTAGAATCAGATCAAAATCAATAGAAATACATCAAAATAGGCCAATTGGGCATTACCCAGTTGAAACAATTCGAATTACACCAAAAACCACAAAGTTGTCAAAACCCGACTTTCGGTACGCTTTTCGTAAAATTACGAAAATTGCATTTTCGGGTTCCTTATCTCAGCACGAGTCTATGCATATAAAATTTGCCAAAATCGGACTACGTTTTCCCATTCAAATTGATGATTTACCATAACCCAAGCTTAGGGTTAAAACCCCTCATAAATTCTTCCATTTACTGTGAAATAATTGAAGATTCTAAGATAAAATAATGTATTTGTGCCATAAAACTTACCTTCGATGATTACCTG
This sequence comes from Nicotiana noctiflora, assembly GCA_032618575.1. Lineage (NCBI taxonomy): Eukaryota > Viridiplantae > Streptophyta > Magnoliopsida > Solanales > Solanaceae > Nicotiana > Nicotiana noctiflora. Next base: position 155,687 of record JASVEL010000853.1, on the reverse strand, counting down.
GTGAAACCCCTACAATTTCCCGTCAGTTTCTCTCTCTAAGACTCAACAATGGAGGTTTTTGTGTGAATGGCCACGACTGAAATGTTCTCGACTTAAATTCACTGCGAGGCATTTTTACTCTATGTGATCACATAGAACAAATTTTTAACCCTCGCCAAACTACCCTATGCGATCGCATAGTCCTCAATGCGATCGCACTGTTCATCAAAATAAGCCTATGCGATCGCATACCCTGCTCCACGATCGCATAGAACAAAATGTTGGGCCTGGGACCCCCTACTCTTTACACTATGCGATCGCATGGTCCCATACGCGATCGCAGAGCACAGCCATCCAAAGTTATGCGATCGCATAGCCTTGCCTGCGATCACATAGAACAAAAACTTGGCCTCCTCTAAAACCTTCTATGCGATCGCATCAGCCCATTGTGATCGCATAGAGCATTCGTCTGCAGCAGATACCATCAGTTAACAACACTTCTAAAATGCATGAATTAGTCCGATTGGACCCCCGAATTCATCCTGAGACCCCCGAGACCCCAAAGAAAACCACCAACCTACTCCAAAACTTGATATGAACTTGTTCCAATCATAAAAATGCACCCTTGAACACAAAAATTACCGAATCAAAGCGAATTCAAACCTAAGTTTCATCTAAAACTTTCAAAACCTACATGCTATAAAAAACCAGACCAAACGATGTCCAATTGGCCTGAATATTTGCAGACATATCCAGAATCAGCTAACGAAGCTACTACAACTGTCGGAGTTCCATTCCGGCGCCCGGATCAAAATCTCACCTTTTGATAGGATTTCCAAAAATTTAAACTTCGGCATTTCAAGCCTAATTGAGCTACAGACCTCCAAAATACAATCCGAACGCGCTCCCAACCCCGAAATCACCTAACGAAGCTAATGTAACCATCCGATTTCCATTTCGAGATTGTCTTATCATTGTTCCGAATACAGTCCATTTTTTAACTATAAGGCTCTCATTTAGGGACTAAGTGTCCCAAAACGCTCCAAATTCTAGAACCGAACCTCCCGGCAAACTACAATAGCAGAAATGGATTTAGGGGAATAGTTAAATTGGGGATCGGGGCGTAAATTTCAAAAATGACCGGCCGGGTCATTACATCTTTCCACACTTAAAAGAATCGTTCGTCCTCGAACGAGCATAGAAAACATACCTGGTGTGGTAAAGAAATAAGGGTACTGGTTGCGCATATCCTATTCGGTCTCCCAAGTCGCCTCCTCGGCCGGCTGACCCCGCCACTGGACCTTAGCTGAAACGATGTTCTTTGACCTTAGCTTCCTGATTTGCCTGTCCAGAATGGCCACTGGCTCCTCAACATAAGACATTTCCTCGTCTAGCTGAACAGAAGTGCAATCCAACATATGAGACGGGTCACCATGGTATCTCCGGAGCATAGAGACATGAAATACAGGATGGACTCCGGCTAGGCTGGGAGGTAAGGCCAACTGATAAGCAACCTCCCCAACACGCATCAAAATCTCAAAAGGACCAATGAATCTTGGACTTAGCTTCCCCTTCTTCCCAAACCTCAAAACGCCTTTCATAGGTGAAACCCGAAACAGAACCCGCTCGCCAACCATAAAAGACACATCGCGGACCATTTTGTCTGCTTAACTCTTCTGTCTTGACTGGGCTGCATGAAGTCTGTCCTGAATCACCTTGACCTTGTCCATTGCATCCTGGACCATCTCAATACCTAGCAGCCTAGCCTCGCCCAGCACGAACCAACCCACGGGAGACCTGTACCTCCTAACATATATGGCCTCATACGGTGCAAACTGAATACTGGACTGATAGCTGTTGCTATAAGAAAAATCCGTCAGTGGGAAAAAATGATCCCATGAACCTCCAAACTCAATCACGCACGCATGGAGACTATCCTCCAAAATCTAAATAGTGCACTCGGACTGGCCATCTGTTTGGGTTTGAAACATTGTGCTCAGCTCCACCCGAGTGCCTAACTCCTGCTGCACGGCTCTACAGAACCGTGAAGTAAACTGAGTTCCTCTATCTGAAATGATGGAAACTTGGATACCATGTGGCCAAACTATCTCCCTGATGTAGATCTCCGCCAGTCGCTCCGATGAGTAAGTAGTGCTTACCGGTATGAAATGGGCAAACTTGGTTAGCCGATCCATAATGACCCAAATGGAACCAAACCTCCTCACAGTCCGTGGAAGTCTTGATACAAAGTCCATGGTGATGCGCTCCCACTTGCACTGTGGAATCTCAATCTACTGCATTAACCCACACGGACGATGATGCTCATACTTCACCGGCTGGCTGTTGAGGCACCTAGAAACATAATAAACTATATCCCTCTTCATCCGCCTCCACCAGTAATGCTGTCTCAAGTCCTGATACATCTTCGCGTCACCCGGATGGATAGAATACCACGAGCTTTGGGCCTCTACTAGAATCAACTCTCGAAGATCATCTACATTGGGCACAAAAATACACCCCTGAAACGATGTTCTTTGACCTTAGCTTCCTGATTTGCCTGTCCAGAATGGCCACTGGCTCCTCAACATAAGACATATCCTCATCTAGCTGAACAGAAGTGAAATCCAACATATGAGACGGGTCACCATGGTATCTCTGGAGCATAGAGACATGAAATACAGGATGGACTCCAGCTAGGCTGGGAGGTAAGGCCAACTGTTAAGCAACCTCCCCAACACGCATCAAAATCTCAAAAGGACCAATGAATCTAGGACTCAGCTTCCCCTTCTTCCCAAACCTCATAACGCCCTTCATAGGTGAAACTCAAAGCAGAACCCGCTCGCCAACCGTAAAAGCCACATCGCCAACCTTTTTGTCCGCATAATTCTTCTGTCTTGACTGGGCTGCATGAAGTCTGTCCTGAATCACCTTGACCTTGTCCATTGCATCCTGGACCATCTCAATACCTAGCAGCCTAGCCTCGCCCAGCACGAACCAACCCACGGGAGACCTGTACCTCCTAACATATATGGCCTCATACGGTGCAAACTGAATACTGGACTGATAGCTGTTGCTATAAGAAAAATCCGTCAGTGGCAAAAAATGATCCCATGAACCTCCAAACTCAATCACGCACGCATGGAGCCTATCCTTCAAAATCTAAATAGTGCACTCGGACTGGCCATCTGTTTGGGTTTGAAACATTGTGCTCAGCTCCACCCGAGTGCCTAACTCCTGCTGCACGACTCTACAGAACCGTGAAGTAAACTGAGTTTCTCTATCTGAAATGATGGAAACTTGGATACCATGTGGCCAAACTATCTCCCTGATGTAGATCTCCGCCAGTCGCTCCGATGAGTAAGTAGTGCTTACCGGTATGAAATGGGCAAACTTGGTTAGCCGATCCATAATGACCCAAATGGAACCAAACCTCCTCACAGTCCGTGGAAGTCTTGATACAAAGTCCATGGTGATGCGCTCCCACTTGCACTGTGGAATCTCAATCTACTGCATTAACCCACCCGGACGATGATGCTCATACTTCACCGGCTGGCTGTTGAGGCACCTAGAAACATAATAAACTATATCCCTCTTCATCCGCCTCCACCAGTAATGCTGTCTCAAGTCCTGATACATCTTCGCGTCACCCGGATGGATAGAATACCACGAGCTTTGGGCCTCTACTAGAATCAACTCTCGAAGATCATCTACATTGGGCACAAAAATACGCCCCTGAAACGATGTTCTTTGACCTTAGCTTCCTGATTTGCCTGTCCAGAATGGCCACTGGCTCCTCAACATAAGACAGATCCTCATCTAGCTGAACAGAAGTGAAATCCAACATATGAGACGGGTCACCATGGTATCTCTAGAGCATAGAGACATGAAATACAGGATGGACTCCAGCTAGGCTGGGAGGTAAGGCCAACTGATAAGAAACCTCCCCAACACGCATCAAAATCTCAAAAGGACCAATGAATCTAGGACTCAGCTTCCCCTTCTTCCCAAACCTCATAACGCCCTTCATAGGTGAAACCCGAAGCAGAACCCGCTCGCCAACCATAAAAGCCACATCGCGGACCTTTTTGTCTGCATAACTCTTCTGTCTTGACTGGGCTGCATGAAGTCTGTCCTGAATCACCTTGACCTTGTCCATTGCATCCTGGACCATCTCAATACCTAGCAGCCTAGCCTCGCCCAGCACGAACCAACCCACGGGAGACCTGTACCTCCTAACATATATGGCCTCATACGGTGCAAACTGAATACTGGACTGATAGCTGTTGCTATAAGAAAAATCCGTCAGTGGCAAAAAATGATCCCATGAACCTCCAAACTCAATCACGCACGCATGGAGCCTATCCTCCAAAATCTAAATAGTGCACTCGGACTGGCCATCTGTTTGGGTTTGAAACATTGTGCTCAGCTCCACCCGAGTGCCTAACTCCTACTGCACGGCTCTACAGAACCATGAAGTGAACTGAGTTCCTCTATCTGAAATGATGGAAACTTGGATACCATGTGGCCAAACTATCTCCCTGATGTAGATCTCCGCCAGTCGCTCCGATGAGTAAGTAGTGCTTACCGGTATGAAATGGGCAAACTTGGTTAGCCGATCCATAATGACCCAAATGGAACCAAACCTCCTCACAGTCCGTGGAAGTCTTGATACAAAGTCCATGGTGATGCGCTCCCACTTGCACTGTGGAATCTCAATCTACTGCATTAACCCACCCGGACGATGATGCTCATACTTCACCGGCTGGCTGTTGAGGCACCTAGAAACATAATAAACTATATCCCTCTTCATCCGCCTCCACCAGTAATGCTGTCTCAAGTCCTGATACATCTTCGCGTCACCCGGATGGATAGAATACCATGAGCTTTGGGCCTCTACTAGAATCAACTCTCGAAGATCATCTACATTGGGCACAAAAATACGCCCCTGAAACGATGTTATTTGACCTTAGCTTCCTGATTTGCCTGTCCAGAATGGCCACTGGCTCCTCAACATAAGACATATCCTCATCTAGCTGAACAGAAATGAAATCCAACATATGAGACGGGTCACCATGGTATCTCTGGAGCATAGAGACATGAAATACAGGATGGACTCCAGCTAGGCTGGGAGGTAAGGCCAACTGTTAAGCAACCTCCCCAACACGCATCAAAATCTCAAAAGGACCAATGAATCTAGGACTCAGCTTCCCCTTCTTCCCAAACCTCATAACGCCCTTTATAGGTGAAACCCGAAGCAGAACCCGCTCGCCAACCATAAAAGCCACATCGCGGACCTTTTTGTCTGCATAACTCTTCTGTCTTGACTGGGCTGCATGAAGTCTGTCCTGAATCACCTTGACCTTGTCCATTGCATCCTGGACCATCTCAATACCTAGCAGCCTAGCCTCGCCCAGCTCGAACCAGCCCATGGGAGACCTGTACCTCCTAACATATATGGCCTCATATGGTGCCAACTGAATACTGGACTGATAGATGTTGTTATAAGAAAACTCCGTCAGTGGCAAAAAATGATCCCATGAACCTCCAAACTCAATCACGCACGCATGGAGCCTATCCTCCAAAATCTAAATAGTGCGCTCGGACTGGCCATCTATTTGGGGTTGAAACATTGTGCTCAGCTCCACCCGAGTGCCTAACTCCTACTGCACGGCTCTACAGAACCATGAAGTGAACTGAGTTCCTCTATCTGAAATGATGGAAACTTGGATACCATGTGGCCAAACTATCTCCCTGATGTAGATCTCCGCCAGTCGCTCCGATGAGTAAGTAGTGCTTACCGATATGAAATGGGCGAACTTGGTCAGTCGATCCACAATGACCCAAATGGAATCAAACCTCCTCATAGTCCGTGGAAGTCTTGATACAAAGTCCATGGAGATGCGCTCCAACTTGAGCTGTGGAATCTAAATCTACTGCATTAACCCACCCGGACGATGATGCTCATACTTCACCTGCTGGCTGTTGAGGCACCTAGAAACATAATAAACTATATCCCTCTTCATCCGCCTCCACCAGTAATATTGTCTCAAGTCCTGATACATCTTCGCGTCACCCCGATGGATAGAATACCACGAGCTTTGGGCTTCTACTAGAATCAACTCTCGAAGATCATCTACATTGGGCACAAAAATACGCCCCTGAAACGATGTTCTTTGACCTTAGCTTCCTGATTTGCCTGTCCAGAATGGCCACTGGCTCCTCAACATAAGACATATCCTCGTCTAGCTGAACAAAAGTGAAATCCAACATATGAGACGGGTCACCATGGTATCTCCGGAGCATAGAGACATGAAATACAGGATGGACTCCGGCTAGGCTGGGAGGTAAGGCCAACTGATAAGCAACCTCCCCAACATGCATTAAAATCTCAAAAGGACCAATGAATCTTGGACTCAGCTTCCCCTTCTGCCCAAACCTCATAACGCCCTTCATAGGTGAAACCTGAAGCAGAACCCGCTCGCCAACCACAAAAGCCACATCGCGAACCTTTTTGTCTGCATAACTCTTCTGTCTTGACTGGGCTGCATGAAGTCTGTCCTGAATCACCTTGACCTTGTCCATTGCATCCTGGACCATCTCAATACCTAGCAGCCTAGCCTCGCCCAGCTCGAACCAACCCACGGGAGACCTGTACCTCCTAACATATATGGCCTCATACGGTGCCAACTGAATACTGGACTAATAGCTGTTGTTATAAGAAAACTCTGTCAGTGGCAGAAAATGATCCCATGAACCTCCAAACTCAATCACGCACGCATGGAGCCTATCCTCCAAAATCTAAATAGTGTGCTCGGACTGGCCATCTGTTTGGGGTTGAAACATTGTGCTCAGCTCCACCCGAGTGCCTAACTCCTACTGCACGGCTCTACAGAACCGTGAAGTGAACTGAGTTCCTCTATCTAAAATGATGGAAACTTGGATACCATGTGGCCAAACTATCTCCCTGATGTAGATCTCCGCCAGTCGCTCCAATGAGTAAGTAGTACTTACCGGTATAAAATGGGCGAACTTGGTCAGCCGATCCACAAAGACCCAAATGGAATCAAACCTCCTCACAGTCCATGGAAATCTTGATACGAAGTCCATGGTGATGCGCTCCGACTTGCACTGTGGAATCTCAATCTACTGCATTAACCCACCCGGATGATGATGCTCATACTTCACCTGCTGGCTGTTGAGGCACCTAGAAACATAATAAACTATATCCCTCTTCATCCGCCTCCACCAGCAATGCTGTCTCAAGTCCTGATACATCTTCGCGTCACCCGGATGGATAGAATACCATGAGCTTTGGGCCTCTACTAGAATCAACTCTCGAAGATCATCCACATTGGGCACAAAAATACGCCCCTGAAACGATGTTCTTTGACCTTAGCTTCCTGATTTGCATGTCCACAATGGCCACTGGCTCCTCAACATAAGACATATCCTCGTCTAGCTGAACAGAAGTGAAATCCAACATATGAGACGGGTCACCATGGTATCTCCGAAGCATAGAGACATGAAATACAGGATGAACCCCGGCTAGGCTGGGAGGTAAGGCCAACTGATAAGCAACCTCCCCAACACGCATTAAAATCTCAAAAGGACAAATGAATCTTGGACTCAGCTTCCCCTTCTTCCCAAACCTCATAACGCCCTTCATAGGTAAAACCAAAGCAGAACCCGCTCGCCAACCATAAAAGCCACATCGCGGACCTTTTTGTCTGCATAACTCTTCTGTCTTGACTGGGCTGCATGAAGTCTGTCCTGAATCACCTTGACCTTGTCCATTGCATCCTGGACCATCTCAATACCTAGCAGCCTAGCCTCGCCCAGCTCGAACCAACCCACAGGAGACCTGTACCTCCTAACATATATGGCCTCATACGGTGCCAACTGAATACTGGACTGATAGCTGTTGTTATAAGAAAACTCCGTCAGTGGCAAAAAATGATCCCATGAACCTCCAAACTCAATCACGCACGCATGGATCCTATCCTCCAAACTCGATCACGCTCGGACTGGCCATCTGTTTGGGGTTGAAACATTGTGCTCAGCTCCACCCGAGTGCCTAACTCCTGCTATACGGCTCTACAGAACCATGAAGTGAACGGAGTTCCTCTATTTGAAATGATGGAAACTTGGATACCATATGGCCAAACTATCTCCGTGATGTAGATCTCCGCCAGTCTCTCCGATGAGTAAGTAGTGCTCACCGGTATGAAATGGGCGAACTTGGTCAGCCAATCCACAATGACCGAAATGGAATCAAACCTCCTCACAGTCCATGGAAGTCCTGATACAAAGTCCATAGTGATGCGCTCCCACTTGCACTATGGAATCTCAATCTACTGCATTAACCCACCCGGACGATGATGCTCATACTTCACCTGCTGGCTGTTGAGGCACCTAGAAACATAATAAACTATATCCCACTTCATCCGCATCCACCAGTAATGCTGTCTCAAGTCCTGGTACATCTTCGCGTCACACGGATGGATAGAATACCACGAGCTTTGGGCCTTTACTAGAATCAACTCTCGAAGATCATCGACATTGGGCACAAAAATACGCCCCTACATCCTCATAACTCTATCATCCCCAATGGTAACATCTCGAGCATCACCACACCGAACTCTATCCCGGAGGACAAGCAAATGAGGGTCGTCGAACTGACGCTCCTGATGCGATCAAATAGAGAAGACCGAGAAACCACGCATGCCAGAACCCGACTGGGCTCCGAAAGATCCAGTCTAACAAACTGTCTGGCTAAAGCCTGAACATCCATCGCCATAGGCCTCTTCAAAGCTGGAAGATATGCCAAACTTCCCAAACTCTCCGCCCGGCAACTCAAGGTATCAAGAACTACATTGGCCTTGCCCGGATGATAGAGAATAGTAATATCATAGTCCTTCAACAGCTCCAACCATCTCCTCTGACGCATGTTCAGGTCTTCGGCTTAAGCAAGTGCTACAAGCTCCGATGATCAATATAGATCTCACAAGGAACCCCATACAAGTAATGACTCCAAATCTTCAAGGCGTGAACAATGGCAGCTAGCTCAAGATCATGGACATGGTAGTTCTTTTCATGTACCTTCTGCTATCAGGACGCGTAGGCAATCACCCTACCGTTCTGCATCAATACTGCACCGAGTCCAACTCGTGAGGCATCACAATATACTATATAGGACCCCGAACCTGTAGGCAACATCAATATAGGTGCCGAAGTCAAAGCCGTCTTGAGATTCCGAAAGCTCGCCTCACATTCATTTGTCCACTGAAAAGGGGCACCCTTTTGGGTCAATCTGGTCATAGGTGCTGCGATCGAAGAGAACCCCTCTACGAAGCGACGGCAATAACCTGCCAACCAAGGAAACTGCAAATCTCAGTAGCTGAGGAGGGTCTGCGCCAACTTTGCACGACCTCCACCTTCCTCAGATCCACTCGAATACCATCGCTCGACACCATATGGCCTAGAAATGCCACTTAACTCAGCCAGAATTCACATTTAGAGAACTTGGCATATAACCGCTTCTCCCTCAGAGTCTAAAGCATTATCCTCAGATGCTGCTCGTGCTCTTCTCGACTCCCGGAATATACTAGAATATCATCAATAAAAACAATCACGAACGAGTCCAGATATGGCCTGAAAACACTATGAATCAAATGCATAAAAGTTGCTGGGGCATTAGTCAGCCCGAAAGACATGACGAGGAACTCGTAGTGACCACACCGTGTCCTGAAGGTAGTCTTCGGCATATCTGGCTCCCGAATCTTCAGCTGATGATAACCAGAGCGCAAACAAATCTTGGAGAACACCTGTACGCCTTGTAGCTAGTCAAATAAATCATCAATACGTGGCAAAGGATACTGGTTCTTCACTGTAACTTTGTTCAACTGACGATAGTCAATACACGTATGCATAGAACCATCCTTTTTCTTCACAAACAACACAGGAGCACCCCAAGGCGAAACACTAGGTCGAATGAAACCCTTACCGAATAACTCCTGTAACTAATCTTTCAACTCCTTCAACTCAAGAGGAGCCATACGGTATGGTGGAATAGAAATGGGCTGAGTGCCCGGCAATAAGTCAATACCAAAATCAATATCTCTATCGGGCGGCATGCCCAGAAGATCAGCTGGAAATACATCAGAGAAATCACGTACCACTAGAACGGAATCAATAAAAGGAGTGTCAATACTTACATCCCGCACATAAGCTAGATAAGCAGCACACCCCTTCTCAACCATACGCTGAGCTTTGAGAAAGGAAATAACACGGCTGGGGGTGTGATCTAGAGTACTACTCCACTCAATACGTGGAATGCCTGGCATAGCTAGCATCACAGACTTGGTGTGACAATCAAGAATAGCATAATGGGGTGACAACCAGTCCATGCCCAGAATAATATCAAAATCGACCATCCCGAGCAACAATAGATCTGCTCTAGTCTCAAAACCACAAGTGGTAACCAAACACGACCGATACACACGGTCCACAGCCAAAGAATCTCCCATCGGAGTACAAACATAAATGGGGGCACTCAAAGAATCCCTAGACACACCCAGATGTGAAGCAAAATAAGAAGACACATATGAAAAAGTGGAACCAGGATCGAATAGAACCGATGCCTCTCTGTGACTAACCAAAATAACACATGTGACAACATATCAAATGCAACAACTGCAGTGTGATCATGAATAGCATAAAATCTGGCCTGACCCCTCTCTCGAGGGTGACCACTGGCACCCTGATCGTCGCCTCTGGCTGTCTGGGTTGGTGGAGTGGCATCTAGGGCTGGAATGATGGCCTGCTAGCCCTGTGAACCACGCTGAGTCTGCAAAGTCTGTAGAGGCGCTCCTCTCCTACACCTGGGACACTCCCTAGCCAGATGGTGATTATCCCGCACTCAGAACAAGCTCTGGGAGAATGTGGTGGCTGTGACTAACCAACCTAGCCCCCACTAGTCTGACCCCTGGAGGTACCCCGCGCATGAGGCGCTTTGGAAACTGGGGGAGCATAATAAGGCTCCTGAGGTGCTGGAAGAGCTGGAGTACTACCGGCTACTAGCAATGCTGAATGAACTGGACGACCGAAATAACCCATAAGGACCGGCTGCTGAAGTACGGGTACCAGAGAAATGGTCCGACTCACGAGACCTTTTGGCCTCCCTCTCTCCCCACTCTCTAGGGAGCATACTCTCGCTCCTCCTAACAATGCTCACCGCCTGCTGATACGGTATATCTATCTCTAATTCCCTAGCCATGCTGGACCGGATCGGCAGAATAAGGCCCTCAATAAATGTCCGCACTCTCTACCGGATCGTGGCTACCAAGGTCGGTGCATGCTTGGCTAGACGAGTGAAACTAATAGCGTACTCCGATACTATCATGGAGCCCTGACGTAACTGATCAAACTCCTATCACCAAGAATCCCTAAGGCTCTGGGGAAAAAACTCCCTCAAAAACATATCAGAAAACTGCGTCCAGGTCGATGAAGCCGACTCATCTGGACTATCCAACTCATACGTGCGCCACCAATCATAAGCAGCCCCACGAAGCTGAAAAGCAGTGAAGGACACCCTACTGGTCTCCAATATCCCCATGGTACGAAGGATACGATGACACCCCTCCAGAAAACCCAATGCATCATCTGTAGCCAAACCACTGAACACTGGAGGATCATATTTTTTGAACCTCTCCAACCTACGCTACTCGTCCTAGGAGGCAGCTGGCCCACCCCCGGGTTGTACTGGGGTTGTAGGAGGCATAACAATAATCTCTAGAACCTGCTCCATGGGCACTCGCTGCTCAGGTGTAGCGGCTGTGGGAGTCTGTGCCCCTCCCCCGGCCTGATATGTAGCTGCAGTGAGAGGAAGTAACCCTGCCTGAGCTAGAGTAGTATACATTCTCATGAACTGGGCCATGGTCTCCTGGAGTGCTGGAGTAGTAGCAGCTGTTGTCGGTGTACCAGGTGCCTGCGCTCCAACCTGATCCACTAGCGGTACCTCAGTGGCAGCGCGTGCGAGTGCTGTGGCTGCACCTCGGGCGCTTCCTCATCCTCTACCATGGCCCCAGCCTCTGGCGGCGGCAGTAGGGGGCGCGTGTGCCTGATCCTCACGAGTAGCATGTGTCCTCACCATCTGTGAGAGAATAGAAACCAGAAGTTTAGATTTGGTGCCAAAAACGTAGCACGACAAGGAATCCAAAAGAAATGAAGAGTTTCCTAAACAGTTACCTAGCCTCTCGTAGATAAATACGGACGTCTGCATATCGATCAACGAGACTCTAAGTAACTGGTCTGTGTCCCAGGACTCCTATGAACCTAGAACTCTGATACCAACTCGTCACGACCCTAGTTCACCAATCGTGAACATGTCATGACGGCACCCACTCTTCGTGACTAGGTAAGCCTAACATGATGCGGAATGTACAATTTCATGAAACAAGAGATAAAATAATAGCGGAATAATGTAAAAGAAATGTAATAAGTTCCGTTTGGCATATAAACTTCACCAAAACACACTAAATAGCATACTACCAAGACCCGGAAACCCACGGGCAACACAGACTAAAAGAAGAGTACAATTGTGGCTCTATACATCAAGAATGTCTAAACAACGAGAATAAGGGAAAGTAACTGCTATCACTAATGAGAATAGAAGGAGACCCTCCGGATTCACGGACGTAGGAGATCGTACCTCAAGTCTCCTGAAATGCTGCTAAATCACCAAAAATGAGCCTGATCTGATGTACCTGGATATGCACAATAAAAGTGTGCAGAAGAGTAGTATGAGTACACCATAGCGGTACTCAGTAAGTGCCAAGCCTAACCTCAATGGAGTAGTGACGAGAAAGGTCAGGGCCCTACCGAGAGATAATAACATAATGATAATAACAATAATAAGAAGTTTAAATAAGAATGAGTCTAAAATAACAAGAATAAAGTAATTACTGCAACGGTCTACGATTAAGCTGACAACAAGTAACCAACACAACATAAACTCAAATCAGTAAGTCCAGGATCTAAGGGAATTGAACCCACAGTCACTCTCTATATCCAACAACTCAGGATCTCTGGGAATTGAACCCGCAGTCCCTACATCAGTATTTCTGGGTCTCCGGGAATCGAACCTGTAGCCCTACAATCTTTGGGAATTTAACCTGCAGTACGTACCTTAATATCTCAGGATCTCCAAGAATCAAACCCGCAGTCCGTATTTCAATATCTCAATAAACTCCGGGTCTCCGGGAATCGAACTTGCAACCCTTGGATCTCCGGGAATCAAACCCGCAGTCCACAAACACTACAACTCTGATTCTCCAGGAATTGAACCCGCAGCCCTTGGATCTCCGGAAATTGAATCCGCAGTCCTCCAACACAAACAATAAAAAGGAAAACACACAGAAATATGATATGCATAACTATAATTACACCAAAGCCAATATCAACAGGTATTAAGAAGTTCAAGTAAGACAATTAGGCACTTAGACAGATAAAGCCTATCTAACCATACTTTTCTAACGAATATCAGGTAAATGTCACAATTTAATCAGCTAAGAACATAAATATCACGATTTGAATAGTTCAAGTAAGGTGGGTTCCAACAATCTGTGCATGTACACGCTCGTTACCTCGCGTTCATGGCATTTAAATTAATACATTATATCCTAGGGGAGAAGGTTCCCCCACACGAGGTTAGACAAGGCACTTACCTCGATTTTTGTACGAAACCGCTAAGAGACAACTTTCTTGCCAGGAGTATCGACCTCCACAGGTGTAGAATCTGATCAAAATCAATAGACATACATCAAAATAGGCCAATTGGGCATTTCTCAGTCGAAACAATTCGAATTACACCAAAAACCACAAAGTTGTCAAAACCTGAATTTCGGTACGCTTCTCGAAAAATTATGAAAGTTACATTTTCGGGTTCCTTATCTCAACAAGAGTCTATGCATATAAAATTTATCAGAATCGTACTCTGTTTGCTCATTCAAATCGACAATTTACCATAACCCAGGCTTAGGGAAAAAACCCCTTATAAATTCTCCCATTTACAATGAAATATTTGAAGAATGTAAGATAAAATCATGTATTTGTGCCATAACTTACCTCCGATGATTACCCGGTGAAACCCCTGCAATTTCCCGTCAGTTTCTCTCTCTAATACTCAATAATAGAGGTTTTTGTGTGAATGGCCACGACTGAAATGTTCTGGACTTAAATTCACTGCCAGGCATTTTTACTCTATGCGATCGCATGAACACTGTTGCAATCGCATAGAACAAATTTTTAACCGTCGCCAAACTACCCTATGCGATCGCACTGTTCATCAAAATAAGCCTGTGCGATCGCATACCCAGCTCCGCGATCGCATAGAACAAAATGTTGGGCCTGGGACCCCCTACTCTTTACACTATGCAATCGCATGGTCCCATACGCGATCGCAGAGCACATCCATCCAAAGCTATGCGATCGCATAGCCTTGCCCGCGATCGAATAGAACAAAAATTTGGCCTCCTCCAAAACCTTCTATGCGATCGCATCAGCCCACTGTGATTGCATAGAGCATTCGTCTGCAGCACATACCACCAGTTAACAGCACTTCTAAAATGCATAAATTAGTCCGATTGGACCCCCAAATTCATCCTGAGACCCCCGGGACCCCAACAAAAACCACCAACCTACTTCAAAACATGATACGAACTTGTTCCAATCATAAAAGCACACCCTTAAACACGAAAATCACAAAATCAAAGCGAATTCAAGCCTATGTTTCATCCGAAACTTCTGAAACCTAAATGCTATCAAAACCCCGACCAAACAATGTCTGAATGACCTAAAAACTTAGCAAACAGATCCAAAATCACCTAACGAAGCTATTGCAATTGTCGGAATTCCATTCCGATGCCCGGATCAAAATCTCACCTATCGATCGGATTTCCAAAAATTTCAAACTTCGGCATTTCAAGCCTAATTGAGCTATAGACCTCCAAAATACATTCCGAACGCGCTCCCAACCCCGAAATCACCTAACGGAGCTAATGGAACCATCGGATTTTCGTTCCAAGTTCATCTTAACATTGTTCCAAATACGAGCTATTTTTCAACTATAAGGCTCCCATTTAGGGACTAAGTATTCCAAAACGCTCCAAATTCTAGAACCGAACCTCCTGGCAAACTACAATAGCAAAAATGGACTTAGGGCAATAGTGAAATTGGGGATCGAGGTGTAAATTTCAAAAATGACTGGCCGGATCATTACATTAGTCTCGAATATCCCCGGAACTTCTCGAATATAAGAAAAAGACTCGCCGGAACCATACTCCAGCGAGTACCCAAAAACAACCCTACCCGTCAAACTACTATACTAAGCTTCCAGACCACCCCATATACACCAAAACCCAAACCAAAAGCCCCATCTGAAAATTCCAACACTCAGAAGACCAAACATCTTCAGAGTCCTGGAAAATGAAAAGAAAGAAACAAGAAAAGAAAGAAATAAGAAAGAAGAAAAGAAAGAAAGAAAAAGAAAAGGAAAAAGCCTGAAAAAAGCTAAGTTCCCACCTCTATTTTTCTATTCTTGTTTGCTGATTCTGAAAAATGTTTTCTTGGCATGTTTATGATATTTTTTATGAACTTGTCTATTCTGTATGCTTAAAGAATAAGAATCTATCTTGTTTGTGTGAATCTTACGCATTCCTAAGTCTGTTAACGTGTTCTTATGGTTTTTGGTGTTAACCACGCACGCATCTTGTGTTAATAAGCCCGTTGTATGTGTTTGTTCATCATGATCTGTCTAAAATTGAGTTTTGGTTAGTTGGAATTCAACCATTAAACTTCTCCTCTGAGTTCTGATTGATTGAAAATTAATTTGCGATTAAGGCTATATGTGCAAAATAACATAAAACTCGCTATATTTGTAACTTGATTCGTGTGTGAGTTCATTCTGAATCTTGGGATGCTTTTTGTGATTTGGGTTCTTATGGTTATTTCTAAAAGTTAAGTCTTTTTAGTGGCTATACTGTTGATTAATTAACGGTGCTTCTATTTTGTGGCTACTTCTGAAAGATAAAGTCTGATTATTAAGTGGCTATCTCTATTTTTGAGTGGTTATACTGATTAATTAGCTATATTTCTATTAAGTGGCCATTTTTGAAATCAATCTCTGTTTATTGAGTGACTGTACTTCTACTAAAGGCTATGTTTTAAATAATGCGCATATTGTAATAAGTGATTGGGTCTGATAAATGTTGGCTAAATATGAAAGAGTTTGGGGTCTGAATTGGTTAAGTCTTAAAACATCTATAACCAGTTCTTACTTATTAAATAACTTTCAACCCTAGTTCTGCTAGACCTTAGGTAGGTCGGGTAATTTGGAATAAATACAAAGGGTATAAAAGGAATAGTAAATGGCATTCCTGATGATTTAATAGAGCCGATAAGGCTAAAAATGACTTTAGTGCCTAGTATTTCTGTAATTACTTACAAAATAAAGGGAAAACTGGGCAGAATTAAAAGGCATTTCTGTAACAAACCTTAGCAAGTGAGGATAATTAGGTAAAACACACCTAAAAGAACCCTATAGAATTGCCTAGAACCTTCTAGCAAGGGTTCAAAGGCATTTCGACACAAACTTAATAGGCTACACTGTAAATAATTGAAAATAATAAGAGGGGGGAAATGAAATTAACTTATTTGAATTCGCCCCCCCCCCCCAAATTCCCCCAAAAACACCTCTATAAATAGACTGTTAATGAGTCTGAAAAGGGGGTTTCAACCTGAGGTTAGATTTTGAAAGTTCAGAAATTAGGGATTCCACATATATAGCTCTTAGCTGATTAACTTGGGTGTTGATTTGGGAACTTCTGCGGGGTCAACTCTTCTTTAATTCCTCTTGATTCTGCTGAATTCCTTGATTCTACTTGGTTGATCTGCTGGAGTTCATATTTGGGGTTTTCTGTTAGATGTTCTACTGTGGTTGATCTGTCTCGTTGTTGTTCCTGTTTTGCTGCTATTAGTTGCTGATTATTCTTCTTCTCCAAATCCTTAGACTCATAGACTTGTTATGAATCAGGTACACTTCTGCTTCTGGAGATTGTAATCGAGATTATGATGAAGAAATGAAGTTTTGATTAATTTTGTTAATGTCAGTTTGTTTCTTGTATCATAGCGTAGTTAATTTGTAGATTTCCTTTGTAATTCATTAGGAATGGTTGTAATAACAAACAACTATATGGGTTCGAGATAGAGTAGAGTAGAGTAGTTCACATGGTAGTTAAACAAAAATTAGTAATTAGACTATCACCTAATTCAAATCTAAAACAGGCTAATACAAAAATTAATACACTAAAATAAATAGGTATAATTCTGAAATTGGACGCATGAACTAGAATATATCGACTTTTGTTAGTTACAACTTTAAATCATGATCAATTTAATCTAAAAAAAAAGAGTAAGTAGTCTAGTAGTTCAAATGTATTATCGCCTACCTTCAAAATGATTTATATACATATTTGCTTTTAGATGTTTGTGATTGTTATAATTCAAGCATGTTTAGTCAATATTACAATGTTGTTTTCCTTTTAGTTAAATAAGTGACAAAACAAACCTGCAAGCTAGTATTATAGTAATTACCTGAATGTCAGAACTTACCATATAGTATAACAACATTGATACAAATTGTGCTAGAATTTTAATTAGCTATTAAATTTTAAGATTAGCAGTGAACAAAATGTCATTTGGTATCGTCTAAAATTATTAAGTGGTAATGCTGAATAATAATTGTTCAATTGATGTTATAACATTTCGTTTTTGTTTATATAATCTGGGCCTAATTATGTATAAAGGCCCAGATATGGTTACCATGGTACTTGTGACTTCAAATAGTAAAAGTAGCATATATTAGGCTACAGATGCCCATTCGTGCTAGTGATGGACTGATAAAGTAGTCCAAAGTCCAGACGCAGTAGTAAATATATGGCCTGGACCCTGATATGATAGTCTAAAAAACAACACAAAAACAATATGCAAATTAGGAAGAAAAAATAAAATTGAAAAACATAGTATACGATTAAGTTTGGACTTTAAAAAAAAAAGGGATGAGCCTCGTCTGGAAGACAAAAAGATATACGGGGCCGCAAATGGATTTCAATATAAAGTGTTAGACTCGGAAGGACAGTTTACCAAATTTCACGGTCTTTCCTAAAAGATAATAAGACGTAGACGATATAGGCGCGATTAAAATTACATTCCGAATACGGGTGTACATTTTATGTGACCCAAATCTCAAATCTAGGCAAAGCTAAAAAACATTAAAGAAATAGGCGTACTGGTTGCGGTGTGACTCGAAATGTGTTTTCGCAACATCGCAAGTCTTTAAAAATAACAAAGTGGGACATTAAAAAAACATTTGTAAAAGCATATAAAGAAATCATATAAGACAAATACAATAGTTGAGCGACCATGCTAGAACCACGGAATCCGGGAGTGCCTAACACATTCTCCCGGGTTAACAGAATTCTTTATCCGGATTTCTATTTTCACGGACTATTAAAATAGATTCATAATTTCCTTAGATTCAGGATTAAACCGGTGACTTGGGACACCATTATCTTCCCAAGTGGTGACTTTGAAATTTAAATAAATCCCGTTTCGATTGTCCTTAAAATGGAAAAACTCCATCACTGTTGTTATTATTATATCCCTTCATGGGGTGTATTAGTAAATAACGGGGTATACTTATCTAAAAAGGTAGTATAAAGGGAGGTGTGACAGGCTTGAATTGGCGAAGCTTGAATTTTGGCGAATTCTGGAAGATAAGTGAGATTTTGATCTGAGGGTCGGAATGGAATTCCTATAGTTTTTATAGCTTCGTTAGGTGATTTTGGATGCGTATGCAAATTTTCAGGTCATTCGGACATTGTTTGGTCAGGTTTTTTATCGAAAGTGTAATTCGGAAGATTTGGATGAACTTAGGCCTTGATTTTGTGAAATTTGATGATTTTGATGTTAAATATAGTGATTTAATGATTCAAGCACGTTTGAATAAGGTAATAGATTATATCTGTGCTTTTGGTTGAGGTCTCGGGTGCATCGAGGTGATTTCGAATGGCTATCGGGAGTTTTGGAGTTTCATAATTGCAGCAGAGAAATTGCAGAGCATATTTGCTCTATGTGATCGCAGAGAGTCATGCGATCTCATAAAAGGAATTTTGAGGGGTGATTGATTTTTATATGCGATTGTAATGTGTGTCGTGCAATCGTACAATGTAATTTTGGCCCGGGAATTTTTGTATAATTTTGTTCTATGCGATCGCGTGGGAGCGTGTGCAATCGCATATTGTATTATGGTAAGTCTGTACATTCGCGTAGTATATGATGCATTCGCATAAGGTAAATTCTAGGAGTTTTTTTTATGCTACGCGATCGCAATGGGGTGTATGTGATCGCATAGAGTTAAGCATCTAGGCAAAAGGGTTTTAATAATATTTCATTCGCGAGCCTATGTTACATTCCTCCACTGTTGAGCGATTTTGGAGCTTGGGAGAGCTAATTGAAGAGGGATTTAAGGAGAATCGATTGGAGGTAATATTTTTGAACTTAAAACACAAATATATTATGAAATCGGTTTAGAAATTCAAAGGATTAAGCCTAAAATTGAAGAACTAGGGCTTGAGTTTTTTATATTTCAAATTGGGATTTGATAGGTCATTTGAACTCGAATTTGGGATTTCTTGGTATCTACGGACTCATGGCGAGACGTGGAATCCGGTAATGTAAGTTTCATAATTTTTTGAGAAGCGTGCTCGGGAATCAGGTTTTGCTAGTTTTGAGGTTCTTGCTATAATTCCATTATTTTCGATTGGGTATTATCCCATTTGCATACTGTGATGTATTTGCTCTGTTTTTGGATCTCGACATGCGTGGAGGCCTATTTGTGGGGCAAAGGCATCACGGTCTTGACATGTCGCCGGTTCGAGGTGAGTAATACTTGTGAATGATATCCTTAAAGTTTGAAACCCCGGATTTGCATATCATAGTGTTGTATTGTAGTGATTTGCATGCCAGATATGAGCGTGGGATAGAGCACCATTGCGGATTGTGACTTGGTCTGTCCCGATTGTTGAGTTTACTGCAAAATTAACTGAAACTTGCTTGATGCTATCTTGAATTGGGCTGATTTCCATGTTTTAGGCTTAGTGCCGGTTATTTGAACCCAATAGGGGTTATTATTACCGTTTTTGTGACACTTAGCATATTAAATGATTTCAGTCCTGAGTTAAACACCATTTTCGAAATGCATAGTCATATTTCTAAATCTTAAAGGCTCAAATTGCATTTTTCTGGTATTTTAATTTGAAAAGCTATTACTTGACATTGCCCGCGTGGCTCATTTGCATGTTTTGGACTGAGGATAGATCGGGTTGCATGCCGCAGCGATGTTACGATGATACTGTGCTTGGGCTGTAGGAGCCCCTCAGGTGTCTGAACCCCTATAGTGAGCGTGAGGTACCCAAATGGGTTGGGCTGCGCGCAACAACGGTCATGTACATTGCATTGAATTCATGCATGCGTTTCTGTTGTACTACGTGGCATGACATTTAGCACTCACATATCATTGACATACATGATATTACTTGCCTTGTTGACCAGATACCCTACTGTTATATGTTAAAGAGTGTTGTGCCCAAAGGGTGACTTATGTGCCGACTTGCACTATCTGATATAGCATTCATAAGCTTGACCGTTGGAAAAAGGATATTCGTAAAAGAGAATTTTAACCGAGCTTGAGATTTTATAATTGATTTTCATAGTATTATAGTTTTATTCAAAGGGTTGTACTATATTTTATAGCATTTTGGAGTGCTCATACGTGTTTTCTTATCGCTCAGATATTATTCGCTCTTATTAACACTGAGTTGGAAGTACTCACTTTACTCCCTGCACCTCACGTGCAGTTGCAGGTATTATTCACCCGATAATAGATTAATAGTAGATTAAAGGTATTACTATCGTAGCTAAGCAAGGTGACCGCTGGCGTTCGCGGCACCGAGTTTCTTCTTCTTGATTTCCAAATTTTACTCTATGTATTGTAGACATTGAAATTGTAATAAAAATCCTCCTAGATGCCCATGACTTGTGACACCCTGGTCGGGCTGAATTAGGCTATAATGTTGTTAATTAATGTTCTTTAAGTTGCATTTTCCATCTATTTATGTTTCGTAAGTGTTAAAGAAATGAATTGGGTTAGTTGGTTGGCCTTGCCTTCACGAGAGGCGCCATCATGACCGGGTATAGAGATTGGGTCATGAGAAGTTGGTATTAGAGCCTAGGTTACTAGGTATCATGAGTCATGAGCAGGGTTAGTAGAGTCTCGTGGATTGGTACAGAGACATCTGTATTTATCCTCGAGAGGCTGCAGAACCTTTAGGAAAACATCCCATTCTTGGATTTCTTATCGTGCATATTGATCCAGTTAGAGTAACTCTCGAAATTCCTTCCACACGTCTGTATGCGCACGTGAGCACTCAGTAGTATGTGCCTTGATGGATGTGATTCCCCTGATCGAGAGGCGAGAGGTAATTATTATTAGTATATTGGGCCAGTCTGGGAGGTCATGAGGCCGGATCTTTGCCTATGGCTTGAGCACCAAGGTGCTGATTGTGCAAGAAAGTGTTTTGAACTTATATATTCAGTGTTGTCCTTATTAGCCGGAATAGCGGCTGGATATCCCTGTGATGAGTATGTTAGTACTGCGAGGTGTATCTATGTGGTTTTGGTAATGACATAAAAGTCTGCTGGATAATAGATGAACTGTTAAATGTTCGATTCCTATTGTGATTCGATGTGTAGCCCGAGTCATGGGCACATGAAGAATATTTTCGTATCTCCTAGTTAGAAAGTTAAGTGCAATACTTGTGGCGGTATGAGTTCAGACTCAGGAAGACTAAATTGACTGGGTAACATATATGTCGGTGGAAGTAGTGCTGAAATACCAAACTGAGGCGAAGTAGGTGGGTTATCTCTTGCGAAGTGTTCGTGAGTCGTATGATCCTTATTTGTACATTAGAAGATCTCATATGTAATTGAAAGGCATGTGTTGAAATTTGAGAATTTGGGTCGCTTAGAGAGTGGACTCAACTAAGGTGGAAATGAATGCATGGTTTGCAGAGGATATCAGTACCAGATGATCGGTGTTTTCATATACTAGTGGATGATTTGAGTCTAATCTCACTATAATAGTGTGGAATCATTAGAGTAAAAGTATTATGGGGGTATTGAATGTGTTCTGACAGGTGTCTTCGATCCAAGTTGGGGCGGATGCAATGTGGCTATAATGAGATGACCCAAAGGGTCATCACTTATTTTCTCATCTGCCGTGTGCTTCCGATGTCTTGAAAACCTCATTTATACTTGCATCAATTTACGTGCACAGTCCGGGCGCATAGTCGAAAAGCTTTTATGTTAAAATATGTGAATTTTGTGATAAAGTTTGAAGAATTTTGATATTAAAATGATTAAAGTTGACTTTGGTCAACATTTTTGGTAAACTGATCCGGACACGAGATTTGACGGTCTTGGAAGGTCTGTAGAAAATTATGTGACTCAAGCATGTGCCCGGAGTCGAACTTTGAGGTCTAGAGCCTGAGGAAAGAATGTTTTGTGAAATTATTTTCTGAATTTGTGAAGGAAAATGAAAATGAAAATTTATTAAAAGACTGTGGTATCGGGCTCGTATTTTGTTTCTGATGCTCGGTACATGTCTTATATGTTGTTTAAGTGATTGCAGTAAAGTTTGGCGAAATTTGGACCGCATTTAACGAGTTATGAGCTAGAAACTGTAAAATTGATGGTTCATGGAAATTAGAAGAGAATCGTGGGTCTTGAGACCAAATTTGATGAATTATGATGTGTTTGAGCGATTTAATCGCACGGATGAGTCCATAGGATGTTTTTGGAGTTATGTGTATGTTTGGTTTGGAGCCTCGAGGGCTCGGGTTTGTTTTGAGCAGGTCCTGTAAGGCCTTAGGCTTAAAATATCATATGTGGCAGTGTAGCAGGTCCCACGTGGCCGGGGTGAATTTTTGTGCGGTCCACGTGGACTAGTTTCGAGAGTCGTTAGTTTAAGCGCAACTAGCACGATCACGCACCAAATCAGTGCATTCTGCACTGGAAGCCACGCGGCCGCGGTGTATTTCTATGCGGTCCACGTGGCCAGGTTCAATGAGGCCTATGGCTTGAGTTCGACCAGCACGGCCGCGCACCAAAATAGTGCGGTCCGCGCTGGCTAGGTTCAGAGATCCAATTTTCTTTCTTTTTTCGGCGCGGTCGCATAGCATCTTTTTGTGGTCCGCACCAGCCTTCAGTAAAGTATATAAATCTGAGATTTCAACTATTTTACACTTTTTCAAAACCCAAATCATAAGAGGTGATTTTCCAAACAATTCTTTTCTTCAAAACGATAAGTGATATCTAAATTATTTTCCTTACTCCTTAACACCTTTAAACATAATTTCAAACTTCAAAACAAGAATTTTAATGGGGAAATATGGGAATTTAGGGTAGAACTAGGGTTCCTAAATTTAGGGATTTTGGATCAAAATTTCGGGTCCGATTCCAAAACAAATCACATATCGGAGTTCATGGGGGAATGGGTAATCATGTTTTAATTCGAACCTCGAGTTTTGACCACGTGGACCCGGTGGTATTTTGGGAATTTTTGAGTAAAACTTGGGAAAACCATTTTATGCATTCACATTGATTCATATAGAGATTATTAAAGCAATTGAACAATTTGTGATTAGATTCGAGCGAATTGGAGGTGGAATCACGAGGTAAAGCAATATTTGAGGATTAAGTTGATTTCAAGGCTTTGAGGTAAGTGTTTGGTCTGACCCTAGCTTGAGGGAATAGGAGTTGTGTCTTGTTGCTAATTGGAATGTGATCGAGTGCGATGTATAGGCATGGTGATTAGTATCTATACATGGGTGTCTAGCATGACCGTTAATCCTTATAATGTGACAATCATGACTTGGCCGTGAACTCCGTGTTTATTGGAGGATTTCTTAATGTTGTGAATAACCTTTGAAAGATAAAACTGTTATTTGATTCTTGGGAGTATTGGCTTGGATTGTGATACGAATATTGAAGGTATATGAGATGACTTGATTATTTGGACCGTTGGCACAAAATAGAAAAGCGAACTATGAAATAAGGAAAGTAAGAAAGCATTATTAATTATTCCCTTGCTGGGACATTTGGTTGAATTGTTGAATTTATCTGCCTTGCTGGGATGTGTGTCAAATATCTGCTTATGGTCATGTCCCTTAATTGTGATTGTTGTTTGGGAAATTACTCTGTTAAATAATATTGAGTAGCGGGTTGCACGCCGCATGAAATGATAATGAGGATCAGGTTGCACGCCACAACAACGGTAAATGATGAATAATATGGGTCGGGTTGCACGCTGCAATAGTGGTATTATGGAGCGGGTTGCACGCCACAACAAAGATAAATTGAAAAGCAGGTTGCACGCCACAACAGTTGTTGATATCATGTGTTTATATCTAAATATTGATTTCTGGTTTCATTGTGGACTTTAAGCTGTTTGGATTGTTACTCTGGTTTATTGTTAATTGTATTTCCCCATAGCATGTTCCCCATCCCGTGTTGTTAATTACTCCGTATTCAATTTACGCTGTATAGTTATAACTGCATAGGTTTATGTGGTGTCCAGTCTAGCCTCGTCACTACTTCATTGGGGTTAGGCTAGACACTTACCAGCACATGGGGTCGGTTGTGCTGATACTACATTTCTATGCATTTTTGCACAGGTCCAGGTTTTGAGCAACAACAGTAGCAGTAGTTCGGGAGCAGGATTTTATAATCACGAGACTGAGGTAGCCTCATAGGCGTTTGCAGGCCCGACATCTCCTCCTATGCTTTCATTTTCACTGTTGCCTCATTGTTTCGAGATAGACAGCTGTTATATTTCTTTCAGACCTTTGTATTTAGTTTATTCTTAGTGGTTTGTGAGTTTGTGACACCAAATCTTGGGTAGATGACATTGTTGAGCATTCCGTATTTATTCAGACTTATAAATTAGACTTCCGCAGTAATTGTTGTTATTATTACTGATTTTATAAATTGGCAACAGAATGGCTTGCCTAGCTACCACGAGTAGGCACCATCACGATCCCGATAGTAGGAAATCTGGGTCGTGAGAAGTTGGTATCACAGCACTAGGTTACATAGGTCTCACAACTCATGGACAAACATGGTTGAGTCTGAGGTGTAGGTACGGAGAGATCTGTTCTTGTTTCCCAGAGTATATTGAGTTAGGAAAACACTATCATTTGTTCTTTCTTGTCGTGCGATTTAGTTCCCCAAATGCTTATTGAATTTCTACTTTGTTCTTTTACGGATGGACATAACACGCGATTCCTCATCAGCCGATCAGTAGTCCGAGCCCCAGGTACCTCCCGCTAAGGGCAAAGGACATGACCAGACTAGGGGTCGAGAGAGGGGCAGGGCCCAGCCACTAGCAGCAACACTAGTGGCGGACCTTTAGGCTGGCCTTGACGAGGAGGTTTCAGCCCCAGCCCAGATAGTTCTAGTAGGCCCAGCTTAGGTCCCAGAGGGGTTTATTGCTACCCCTGTTCTTCAGGACACCTTGGTGTGGTTGGTTGTATTATGGAGAGTGTCACCCGACTAGGATTGCTGTCTGCAGTACCAACCACTCCCCAGGTTTAAAGAGTAGCCCAGACTCCTGCTGCACGTACTCCTGAGCAGGTAGCTGCCCAGACTCAGTTTCAGACGGCTACAGTAGCTCTGCTGGGGGTAGTTGCACAAACCAGTGATGGATCGACTATGTCCGCAGATGCTTTATGGATGTTGGACAGATTCACCAAGCTCTTCACTTCTATATTCAACGGAGCTTCTTCTGAGGACCCCTAGGATTTATTATACAGTTGCCATGAGGTTATTCGGATCATGGGTATAGGGGAGTCCAACGGAGTTAATTTTGCGGCTTTTTGTTTATCCGAATCTGCCAAGACTTGGTGCAGGGATTATTGTGCAGCCAGACTAGAAAGGTCGCCGCCTTTGACTTGGGATCAGTTCTCAGAGTTATTTTTAGAGAAGTTCTCTCCTGTTACTCAGAGGGATGCTTATCGGAGGCAGTTTGAGCGCCTCCAGTAGGGGTCTATAACGGTCACAGAGTATGAGACCCGATTTATCGATCTGGCTCGACATGCCCTCGTCATAATCCCCACGGAGATGGAGAGAGTGAGGAGATTTATTTATGGATTGATCCAACCTATTCGTGTTAAGATGGCCAGAGAGGTGTGTTGTAATATTCCTTTTCAGGAGGCGGCCAATGTGGCCCGCAAGATCGAGATAGTCTTACCACATGGGAGTGGTTATAGGGCAGACAAGAAGCCCCATCACTTAGGTTAATTCGAATGTGCCTCATCGGGGTGCAGGGATTCTTATGATAAGGGACAGACATCCAAGACTTTTCAGTCAGCCCGCCAAGCTTCACAGGGTGGTTCAGATGATCGTGTCTTTCGTGAGCAGTATTCGGATCAGTAGCCCATTAGTGCACAGCCTCCTAAGAGTGTTTGTGGAGGTCATTCAGGTCGTCAGGGCTAGTCTCGTCGTACCGAGGTATGTTATGAGTGAAGGAAATACGGTCACATCAGGAGAGCTAGCCCAAGATTGAGGGGTATAGAGTCACAGCAGTATGGTCCTCTCCATATGATTCAGGCACCAGTTGACCCATAGCCTACCCTGCCAGCTAGGGGCGGGGGTAGAGATTATAGAGGTGGAGGCCGTCCCGCCAGAGGTAGAGGTCATCCGATGGAGGATCTTCCCAGAGATATGGTTCGGGGAGGTGGTGCTAAGCCCCGATTTTATTCTTTGCCAGCCATGCTAGAGGCGGATGCATCAGATGCTGTGATTACAGGTACCATTCTGGTTTGCAATAGAGATGCTTTAGTACTATTTGACCCTGGGTCTACATATTCATATGTGTCTTCCTATTTTGCACCATGCCTGGCTATGTATAGTTATGCCTTGGACATTCCAGTTTATGTGTCTGCACCGGTGGGTGACTCCATAGTAGTCGACCGGGTGCATCGTTCCTACATGGTTATGTTTGGGGGTCTTGAGACCCGTGTTGATATTTTAGTGTTAGATATTGTGGATTTTGATTTTATATTAGGGATTTATTTGTTGTCCCCATATCATGCTATCCTAGATTGTCACACCAAGACCGTGACCTTAGCTTTTCCATAATTACCCCAACTAGAGTGGAAAGGGACCCCAGGTGATGCCACCCGTAATGTTATTTCATAAGTTAAGGCTTGACGCATGGTCGAGAAGGCATGTTTAGCTTATTTTGCATATGTTCGCGACTCCAGCATAGAGGTTCCTTCTATTGACTTTGTTCTTATTGTACGGGAGCTTCCCGAGGTTTTGCCTTCAGACCTGTCGGGTATGCCACCCGACAGGATATTAATTTCTGTATTGATCTGGCTCTGGGCATGCAACCTATTTCTATTCTGCTGCCATATCGCGTGGCCCCACCAGAGTTAAAGGAGCTAAAGGATCAGTTGCAGAACTTGCTCGAGAAAGGCTTCATCAGGCCAAGTGTTTCTCCTTGGGGTGTGCAAATTCTATTTGTGAAGGAAAAAGATGGATCGATGAGGATGTGCATTGATTACCTACAATTAAACAAGGTGGCGATAAATAATAAGTATCCACTGTCGAGGATTGATGATTTGTTTGACCAGGTCCAAGGAGCGATAGTGTTCTCAAAGATAGATTTGAGATCTGGCTACCATCATGTCACGCCCCAAATCGAGGGCATGACCGGCGCCTGACCGGGTTGCCCCAGTCAAGGGGACCTGGGTGCCTTTCATTCCCACGCGTTACCCCCTGTGTTGATTGTTTCTCATTAACCAAATATCTTACTAACCATGAATGATTTCACATTAAACAAATAAAACCATACGAGTGATTCATTAACAAGTTTGCGGTTTTTACAACGCCCGACATAACATAATGTATACATAATACTGGAGTCCCACAGTTTACATGTCTACAGAGCCTCTAGGATACCAAAAAGGGGAATACAATACTTGCCGGTAACAAGGCTCCGGCTATACCTTACAAAACCAAAATGAAATCTAAATAAAAGTGGCATGAACCACACAGGGCCCCAAGGAAGAAAGGGGCTCACCAAAACGGGCAGTGGAAGGAGAAGGATACTACTGCCGATGAGCTGAAGTGCCTGCTACTGATCCACCTACAATCATAACACGAATGTAGCGCCCCGGCAAAAGGGACGTCAGTACACTTGAATTGTACTGGTATGTATGGACAAACTTTGTCCCAAGTAAACTCAAGCCATTGAATTACATCAACAATTAATTAAGCCAGCCTAACCATGTTTCCACATTTTCCTCATTTCAAATAATTCTCAACACAAAGCACTTTCTACAATCAACCAATTTAACAATAACCAATCAATTACGTAAAGCACAAGTAGTCAAACAAAGGGGCAATCAGTGCCCCACAGGTTGCAAACTCTCCTGCTCTGTCTCCTTTCACAATTTCACATTATTGATTTTTGTATCAATTTTCAATAGCGATTTCGATCGCTTTCCATCCTTATTGCCCTTGACCACCCTTATTACCTCGGCCACCCTTATCACCCCAACCCACACCTTATTTCCCCACGTTGCGGCGCGCAACACGACCCCGCCTTACAGCTGAAAACACAACAATTTCAAACAGCAGATAAGGTACTACACACAATTTCAACAAGTTCAAATAACCAACTTACACATTGGTTCATGTTCTCAATTTCTTCTCAAGCCAATATCAAAACCAAGTTACAAGTATTCCAAAATCGAAAATGCCCATGTAATCATGTTCAACAATTTACCACAATTAAGGTGTTTCAAATTCCTTCCACAATAAGCCAAATATGCCATCACAATGGTTGTTCCCAATTCTTTACCAATCTCGATTACCTTTTTGTCTTTCAATTCATATTTCATACCACACCACACGTAGTTCAACATCAATCAAATGCTCAACAAGGAAATCAAAGAATTACGTAAAATTTCTCAATTTGACACATGCCAAAACAATTCGCACACATTTGGGCGATTTTACAAGAATCAAAATTAGCCATACATACCTGGTGATGAGTTTTCTTCCGTTAACTTCCTACTTTATGCTTACCCACGCTATCTTACTCTTGCCAACCTTGTTCTTGAAGACTCTTACTTCTACTCACTTCTTTTTACTAAAAATCAAGTTCAATAATCATGCATGAGTGTAAAAATTCTATTTTTAAAAGCTATTATATGCAAATCTCTCTTTACCCAATTAAAACTGAAAATCAAAGAAAATAGTTAGGGTTTTTACCTTGAAAAGATTGGGGATGTTGAATCCTTGCCCTAAGATCCCTTGGAATTAAGATGGTTGGAACAATCTTTGAAGATGAAAGATTTCTCTCTCTAAAAACCTTCTCTTCTCTCTCTAATTTTGGTAAGATGATATGATAAAATGAAGAAGAAGTGTGTTATATTAAAGAAGAGATCGGGTCAAAATGTTACAAAAATTTGGGCCGGGGTCAATTATGCGGTGCACTATGCGACCGCAGAATCAACATGCGGTCCGCATAGTGACCGCAGAATTGCCCCAAATTTTACATAGGTTCTGTTAAAGAATGCGGCCAGAATGCGGTCCGCATGTTGATTCTGCGGTCGCAAAAGTGCACCGCAGATTTGACATGCGATCGCATATCGACCGCACTTTTGACACGATTTTTGGGAAACTCTCTCGAACGATTTGCGGCAAGAATGCGGTCCGCATGTCAGGTTTGCGATCGCATTCTTGACCGCATATTGGACACTTTTCGGAAAAATTAATTCTCTACATTTTTGAAACTTAAATCACTACCAAGGGTCCGAACACATTATTCGGACCATGAAGAATTCTACGCATTCCTAACACATTATTCGGACCATGACACCACAGCTACTAGGTTTTATGCACAAAATTTTTACGGGGCCTTACATCCTCCCCCCCTTAAGATCATTCGTCCTCGAATGAGGATTTTGAAACAAATGAGTTGGTTTTGAAAGACATGATATGCAACCATCAAAATTTTGACTAACTCTTATATTTTAGAAAAATTTCGCCGGAGTTTCCTTTGTATTATGGACATATCCACCTGTCAGAGGGCCCCCGAAACACATTACCAAACAACAATACACGAATACAATATTTCTCACAACTGGTATACACTTTCTTACCTCAACGAATGCACATATTCTATCACATTGTTACAATTGCACAAAAACTAGTCACTTCAATGAATTCTTACCTTATTAAACCAATTTAACACCATGTACACTCAACAAACCATTACCAATCTACACTTACTATTAGTTGTTTATTTAACACGCGAATATTTATAAGGATTTCATTTATCAAGAAAGGTTCAAGTGACACAAGGCAACAACACATTTAACTCATTACAAAATGAAGGAGACTTTACTAATACTAAGAGGGAAACAACTTAGACAAGATGACAGGTTACTAGGAGTAGGAGGGTCACTTAATTTCTTCTAGGCTTGATCGAACAAATGGGGGTACTTTTCCTTCATCTCTTTTTCCGCTTCCCATGTGGCCTCCTCAACTTGTTGACTTCGCCACAATACTTTAACAGAGGCAACTTCCTTATTTCTCAACTTACGGACTTGCCTATCAAGAATGGCAACTCGAACTTCTTCATATGACAAATCTTCATTAACCTCTATAGCTTCGACTGGCATGATGGTGGATGGATCTCCAATCACTTTCTTCAACATGGACACATGGAATACCGGGTGCACTGATGACATCTCAAGAGGCAACTCTAGCCTATAAGCAACTTGACCAATCCTTTGAACGATCCGATATGGCCCGACATACCTAGGACTCAATTTCCCTTTCTTTCCAAATCGCATGACTCCCTTCATAGGAGATACCCTCAAGAACACCCAATCATCGACTTGAAACTCCAAATCCCTTCGGCGAACGTCCGCATAGGATTTTTGACGACTCTGTGCTGTTTTCATTCTTTCCTGAATAACCTTAACCTTTTCCATAGCTTCGTACACCATATCTGGCCCTAGCAATTCCGCTTCACCTACCTCAAACCACCCGATTGGCGACCTACATCTTCTCCCGTACAATGCCTCAAATGGGGCCATCCGAATGCTAGCATGATAGCTATTATTGTAAGCAAATTCTATCAGTGGCAAGTGTTCATCCCAATTACCTTTAAAATCTAAGACACAAGCCCGTAACATATCTTCAAGCGTCCGAATGGTCCGCTCGGCCTTGCCGTCGGTCTGCGGATGGAAAGCTGTGCTGAGATTCACCTGAGTCCCCAAACCTTGCTGAAACTTCTTCCAAAAGTTAGCGGTGAACTGAGCCCCGCGATCTGAGATGATAGAAAGTGGAGTGCCATGAAGCCTTACTATCTCTTTGATGTACAATCTTGCATATTGCTCCGCAGTATCGGTGGACTTGACAGGCAGGAAGTGAGCTGATTTGGTGAGTCGATCTACTATCACCCATACTGAATCGAACTTACGCTGAGTGCGAGGTAACCCCACCACGAAATCCATATTGATCATCTCCCATTTCCACCTTGGTATTTCTATAAGCTGAGTTAATCCACCGGGCCGTTGATGCTCGGCCTTCACTTGTTGACAGTTCGGACATTTAGCTACAAAGCCTGCCACATCCCTTTTCATACCGTTCCACCAATAAATCTCCTTGAGATCGTGATACATTTTTGTTGAACCAGGGTGCACAGAGCACCTGGAAGTATGAGCCTCTGCCATCACTCTTTCCCGAAGCTCGTCCACATCCGGAACACATAGCCTATCTTGACACCGCAATACACCATCTTCGCCGCTGAGTACAAATGCTGAGGTCTTGTCATTCATGACTGCTTCCTTCACCCGAACCAATGCTGGATCCATGAACTGTTTGTCCTTGATTTCCGCGACCAATGATGATTTTGCTCCATTATGCACCAAAATATCCCCCTCGTCTGCTGCCAAAATACGAACCCCCAAGCTGGCTAATTGGTAGACCTCTCGAGCCAGGGGTCTCCGATCCACACCCAAATGAGCCAAACTACCCATGGATTTCCGACTAAGAGCGTCAGCTACCACATTTGCCTTCCCTGGATGGTACAATATGTCCATATCATAGTCCTTGAGTAGTTCTAACCACCGCCGCTGTCTCAGATTCAGCTCTTTCTGCTTGAACAAATACTGGAGGCTCTTGTGGTCCGAAAACACATCTACATGAACCCCATAAAGATAGTGTCGCCATATTTTCAAGGCAAACACAACAGCTGCAAGTTCCAAATCATGCGTCGGATAATTCTTCTCATGGTTCTTGAGTTGTCTGGAAGCATAAGCTATAACCTTTCCGTGCTGCATCAATACACATCCCAAACCGACTCCGGAGGCATCACAATAGACTACAAATCCCTCTGTGCCTTCTGGCAAGGCCAATACTGGTGCCGAGGTCAATCTTGACTTCAGTTCTTGGAAACTTTTCTCACATGCTTCGGACCACTGGAACTTAACCGCTTTCTGCGTCAATTTAGTCAATGGGGAGGCGAGGGTTGAGAATCCCTCTACAAACCTCCGATAGTACCCCGCCAGACCCAAAAAGCTGCGAATCTCTGTCGGGGTCGTGGGTCTAGGCCAATCTTTCACTGCCGCAATCTTCTGAGGATCCACCATAATTCCCTCACCGGAAATAACATGCCCTAGAAAAGCTACGGACTCCAACCAAAACTCACATTTTGAGAACTTGGCATACAATTGATGCTGAAGAAGGGTCTGCAATGCTGCTCTGAGGTGAACGGCATGATCTTCCCTGCTCCGAGAGTAGATGAGGATGTCGTCAATGAATACAATCACAAAGGAATCTAGGAATGGCTTGAAAACACGATTCATAAGGTCCATGAAAGCTGCTGGGGCATTGGTTAGCCCAAAAGACATGACCAAAAACTCAAAGTGACCATAACGAAGGCGGTCATAGGAATATCCTGCTCCCTGATTTTCAACTGGTGGTACCCAGACCGTAAATCAATCTTTGAGAAGAACTTCGCTCCCCGCAATTGGTCAAATAGATCATCCACTCGAGGCAAAGGATATTTATTCTTGATGGTGACTTTGTTGAGCTGCCGATAATCAATACACATTCGAAGTGACCCATCTTTCTTTCTGACAAAGAGAACCGGAGCACCCCATGGTGATACACTCGGTCGTATGAACCTTTTTTCTAATAAATCCCTCAGCTGCTCCTTTAACTCCCTTAACTCTGCTGGCGCCATTCTGTATGGTGGAATGGATATTGGCTGAGTATCTGGCAATACATCAATTCCGAAATCAATCTCCCTATCCGGCGGGATGCCCGGAAGCTCATCTGGAAACACTTCAGGAAATTCATTCACAATTGGCACGGACTCGAGGGTAGGCACCTCCGAGGTGGTGTCCGTTACCCGAACCAGGTGATAGATACACCCTTTCTTAATCATCTTCGAAGCCTTAAGGTAGGAAATAAACCTACCCCTTGGCACTACACCATTTCCTCTCCATTTAATAACTGGCTCGTTAGGGAACTCGAGCCTCATAACTCTCGTTCGACAGTTAAGTTTGGCAAAGCACGAATAGAGCCAATCCATCCCCATAATTACATCAAAATCTACCATCCCAAGCTCAATAAGATCGGCCGTGGTATCACGACCACCCACCGTAACAACACAATTCCTATAGACTCGTGAGGCTGTAATAGAATCACCGATTGGAGTCGACACAGAGAACGGCTCATGAAGCTGTTCGGGTTCTATCCCAAAACTTGAAGCAATGAATGGAGTAACATAAGACAAGGAGGACCCCGGATCAATAAGGGCATAGCAATCAATAGTCTGAACAGACAGGATACCTGTAACAACATCTGGAGAAGCCTCGGCATTTCGGCGGCCACTCAATGCATAGAATCGGCTAGGTCCACCCCTACCCTGAGCTCCACCCCTAGCTGCACCACGCCCTGCTGCTGCTGGAGTACGCGCTGATGATGTAGCAGCTGAAGAACCGGATGACTGAGCAGATCCCTTGTGCAACTGCTTTTAACACGACAGTCTCGTTGAATGTGACCTCTCACCCCGCACTCGAAGCACACTAGAAGGTCAAGGTAGCATGTCTCGGTATGAAATCTCCCACACTTGGGGCATGTAGGTCTCCCCTGCTGCTGGGATCTCACCCAGGACGACCAGACTGACGAGACCTCCTGCTGTCCGAACCGGGTCTCGAGTAACTGCCCTGCTGATGATTGTGGTGCACTCGCGGAGGATGAGCATATAACTGGGATGGCCCTAAGGACCACCTCCCTAGAAGTGATCTCCATGAACGACACATTGACCGGGCCCTGTTGCTACTTTCTCTTTCTGCACGAATCTTCAATTTCCTGGCCTCTGTGGCCTGAGCAAACCCCACAATCCTCCCATAGTTCATGTCTGAGTGCAAAGCTGCTGTGGCGGCCTCATTCACCACCAAAGGGCTAAGGCCCTGAACAAACCGTCGAACCCGGGCATCCATGGTCGACACTAAATGAGGAGCATACTTGGACAATCTTACGAACTCCATATGATACTCTTAAACACTCATACTGCCCTGTTTGAGAACCTCGAACTCAGTGGCATGGGCTGCCATGGCCTCAGCAGGTAAGAAGTGGTCCATAAATGCATCCACGAACTCATCCCATCTGGCCGGAGGGCTCCCTTCCTCACGGGAATCCTCCCACATTTCGAACCATGAACGTGCCGCTCCCTTCAGCCTGTAA
Source organism: Nicotiana noctiflora (assembly GCA_032618575.1). NCBI lineage: Eukaryota > Viridiplantae > Streptophyta > Magnoliopsida > Solanales > Solanaceae > Nicotiana > Nicotiana noctiflora. The sequence continues at coordinate 120,758 of JASVEL010000853.1, read as the reverse complement.
GAGGCCAACTCTACCCCCTCTATATCTGTAGCCTTCATCACTCTGAGGGTCTTGTATATCTCATCAAGGAATTCCTGTGGGTCAGCCTCTGGATCGGAACCTGAAAATTCTGGAGGGGCCAATCGCAAGAACTCGTGGACTCTGGAGCCAAAGGAATCTCCCTGTCCGCTGGAGGATGCAGGGGCATCATGGGATCTCTGGGCCTGGGCGGCCACTAACCGTGTTAACATATGAATGGCTCCCCTAAGATCTTCATTAGAGATACCAGAGCCCGAAGCGGGAACTGTATCCGAGTCAGGAACACCGGCAGGAGGAATGGTGGCATCCTCTGCCGCGGCTGGAATAGGGACACTTGGGTTTTGAACAGATGGGCCAGGCAAATTCGGGACCGGTGGGTCATTCTCTCCCACGGCATCGGGTACATGATTAACAGCTGCACTTGGGCCGGCATTGTCCCTAAGGCCGAGTCTAGCCTTCTTCTTAGGTGCCATATTCTGAAAATTTGGGAACAAGGCGCGAATTAGACACAGATATTTCCACATTGCACTTTACCGCACGATATAGATTAACAAAGAAGTAGGTAAATTCCTAAATGCCCGTGTAGCCCCCAACTTATCCGATGTGGTCGACAACACACCGATAAGAAGGGCACTACTAGACACGGCTCCGAGACATCCTAGGACACTTTAAAACCTTAGGCTCTGATACCAAGTTTGTCATGCCCCAAATCGAGGACATGACCGGCGCCTGACCGGGTTACCCCAGTCAAGCGGACCTGGGTGCCTTTCATTCCCACGCGTTACCCCTGTGTTGATTGTTTCTCATTAACCAAATATCTTACTAACCATGAATGATTTCACATTAAACAAATAAAACCATACGAGTGATTCATTAACAAGTTTGCGGTTTTTACAACGCCCGACATAACATAATGTATACATAATACTGGAGTCCCACAATTTACATGTCTACAGAGCCTCTAGGATACCAAAAAGGGGAATACAATACTTGCCGGTAACAAGGCTCCGGCTATACCTTACAAAACCAAAATGAAATCTAAATAAAAGTGGCATGAACCACACAGGGCCCCGAGGAAGAAAGGGGCTCACCAAAACGGGCAGTGGAAGGAGAATGATACTACTGCCGATGAGCTGAAGTGCCTGCTACTGATCCACCTACAATCATAACACGAATGTAGCGCCCCCGCAAAAGGGACGTCAGTACACTTGAATTGTACTGGTATGTATGGACAAACTTTGTCCCAAGTAAACTCAAGCCATTGAATTACATCAACAATTAATTAAGCCAGCTAACCATGTTTCCACATTTTCCTCATTTCAAATAATTCTCAACACAAAGCACTTTCTACAATCAACCAATTTAACAATAACCAATCAATTACGTAAAGCACAAGTAGTCAAACAAAGGGGCAATCAGTGCCCCACAGGTTGCAAACTCTCCTGCTGTCTCCTTTCACAATTTCACATTATTGATTTTTGTATCAATTTTCAATAGCGATTTCGATCGCTTTCCATCCTTATTGCCCCCGACCACCCTTATTACCTCGGCCACCCTTATCACCCCAACCCACACCTTATTTCCTCACGTTGCGGCGCGCAACACGACCCCGCCTTACACTTGAAAACACAACAATTTCAAACAGCAGATAAGGTACTACACACAATTTCAACAAGTTCAAATAAGCAACTTACACATTGGTTCATGTTCTCAATTTCTTCTCAAGCCAATATCAAAACCAAGTTACAAGTATTCCAAAATCGAAAATTCCCACGTAATCATGTTCAACAATTTACCACAATTAAGGTGTTTCAAATTCCTTCCACAATAAGCCAAATATGCCATCACAATGGTTGTTCCCAATTCTTTACCAATCTCGATTACCTTTTTATCTTTCAATTCATATTTCATACCACACCACACGTAGTTCAACATCAATCAAATGCTCAACAAGGAAATCAAAGAATTACATAAAATTTCTCAATTTGACACATGCCAAAACAATTCGCACACATTTGGGCGATTTTACAAGAATCAAAATTAGCCATACATACCTGGTGATGAGTTTTCTTCCATTAACTTCCTACTTTATGCTTACCCACGCTATCTTACTCTTGCCAACCTTGTTCTTGAAGACTCTTACTTCTACTCACTTCTTTTTACTAAAAATCAAGTTCAATAATCATGCATGAGTGTAAAAATTCTATTTTTAAAAGCTATTATATGCAAATCTCTCTTTACCCAATTAAAACTGAAAATCAAAGAAAATAGTTAGGGTTTTTACCTTGAAAAGATTGGGGATGTTGAATCCTTGCCCTAAGATCCCTTGGAATTAAGATGGTTGGAACAATCTTTGAAGATGAAAGATTTCTCTCTCTAAAAACCCTCTCTTCTCTCTCTAATTTTGGTAAGATGATATGATAAAATGAAGAAGAAGTGTGTTATATTAAAGAAGAGATCGGGTCAAAATGTTACAAAAATCGGGGCCGGGGTCAATTATGCGGTGCACTATGCGACCGCAGAATCAACATGCGGTCCGCATAGTGACCGCAGAATTGCCCCAAATTTTACACAGGTTCTGTTAAGGAATGCGGTCACTATGCGGACCGCATGTTGATTCTGCGGTCGCAAAGTGCACCGCAGATTTGACATGCGATCGCATATCGACCGCACTTTTGACACGATTTTTGGGAAACTCTCTGGAACGTTTTGCGGCAAGAATGCGGTCCGCATGTCAGGTTTGCGATCGCATTCTTGACCGCATATTGGACACTTTTTGGAAAAATTAATTCTCTACATTTTTGAAACTTAAATCACTACCAAGGGTCCGAACCGCGGCGAGCAAGCTCGCCACGAATAATTCTACGCATTCCTAACATATTATTCGGACCATGACACCACAGCTACTAGGTTTTATGCACAAAATTTTTACGGGGCCTTACACATCAACTGAATATTAGGGCGTCTGATGTCCCTAAGACAACATTCCGCACTCTGTATGGTTACTACGAGTTTTTAATCATATCATTTGGGTTGACCAATTCACCAACAACATTTATGGAGGTTATGAACTGAGTGTTCAAGCCTTATCTAGACTTGTTCATGATAGTCTTTATGGATGATATTCTGGTGTACTCCCGCAGCTGGAAAAAGTACGAGCAACACCTCATAGTGGTTCTTTAGAATCTGAAGGATAGTCGTCTAGATGCGAAGTTTTCAAAGTGCGCATTCTGGTTGAGTTCAGTCACATTTTTGGGTCATATTGTATCAGCAAAGGGTATTCAGGTGGACATGAAGAAGATTGAGGCAGTAAAGAATTAGCCTCCACCAGCTTCAGTGACCGAGATTCGGAGTTTCGTGGGGTTAGCAGGTTACTACCATCGATTTATAGAGGGGTTTTCGTCTATTGTATCCCCGATGACCAGGTTGACCCAGAAAGGTGCCCAGTTTTGGGGGTCAGATGAGTGCGAGGCGAGCTTTCAGTAGCTCAAGACAGTTATGACTACGACAGCAGTATTGGTTTTTCCAACGGGTTCAAGGAATTACACAATCTATTGTGATGCTTCCCATTCTAGGCTTGGAGCGGTATTGATGCAGGATGGCAAAATTATTGCCTATGCTTCAAGATTGTTTAAAATCTATGAGAATTATTGGCAGCCGTTGTTCATGCTTTGAAAATTTGGAGGCATTATCTATATGGTGTGGCCTGTGAGATATACATGGATCACAAAAGAATTCAGTACTTGTTCAAGTAGAAGGAGTTGAATATGCGGCGGAAGAGATGGCTAGAGTTGTTGAAAGATTATGAAGTTACTATCTTGTACCACCCGGTAAGGCTAATGTGGTGGCCGATGCGTTGAGTAGAAAGTCTGCCAGCATGGGTAGTCTTGCTTATATTCCGGTCAACCAGAGACCGCTTGCTTTAGATGTACATGCCTTGACCAACCGATTTGTGAGATTAGATATTTCTGAGCCTAGCAGAGTGTTGGCTTGCACGGTCACTCGTTCTTCTCTATTGGAGCATATCCGGGAATGGCAGTTTGATGACCCCCATTTGTGTGTCCTAAGAGATATAGTGCAGCTTTGAGGTTCCACGAAGGTAAACTTAGGTGATGGCGGGGTGTTGAGATTGCAGAGGCAAATTTGTCTGCCCAATGTTGATGGGATTCAAGAGTTGATCTTAGTGGAGGCCCATAGTTCTTGGTATTCCATTCACCCTGGTGCCGCGAAGATGCATCAGGACTTGCGACAACATTATTAGTGGCGTAGGATGAAATGGACATTGTTGCATATGTCTCTCAATGTTTGAACTGTCAGCAGGTCAAGTATGAGCATCAGAGACCCGGTGGCTTGTTTCAAAGGATTGAGCTCCCGGAGTGGAAGTGGGACATGATTACCATGGATTTCATTACTATACTTCCATAGACTCAGAAGTAGTTTGATGCTATTTGGGTCATAGTTGATAGGCTGGCCAAGTCAGTGCATTTCATTCTTGTAACAGTCTCCTATTCATCCGAGAGATTAGCTGCGATTTATATCCGTGAGATTATTTGCCTTCATACGGTGCCGGTATCTATAATCTCGGATCGAGGTATGAAGTTTACCTCACAATTAAGGAGTGCGATTCAGCAAGAGTTAGGTACCTAGGTTCAGTTGTGCACAGCATTCCATCCTCAAACGGACGGTCAGTCCGAACAGACTATTCAGAAATTGGAGGATATACTCCGAGCTTGTGTCATTTACTTTGGAGGCTTGTGGGACCAATTTTTGCCTTTAGCAGAGTTCACCTACAACAACAGCTACCAGTATAGCATTCAGATGGCTCCATATAAGGCGTTGCATGGTAGGCGATGTTGGTCTCCAGTTGGATGGTGTGAGTCGGGAGAGGCTCGATTATTGGGTATAAACTTAGTTTAGGAGGCCTTAGATAAGGTCATTATTGTTCAGGAGAGGCTGCGTTCAACTCAGTCTAGGCAGAAGAGTTATATAGACCGTAAGGTCCGAGATGCTCATTTTATGGTTGGTGAGTGAGCATTGCTCCGGGTGTCGCCTATGAAGGGCGTGATGAGGTTAGGAAAGAAGGGCAAGCTTAGCCCTAGGTACATTGGTCTGTTTTTCATTCTTGATCGAGTGGGAGAGGTCGATTACATACTTGCATTGCCACCTAGCTTATCTGTCGTGCATCCAGTTTTCTATGTGTCTATGCTTCAGAGGTATTATGGCGATCCTACACATGTGTTAGACTTTAGCACTGTCCCATTGGACAAGGATTTATCTTACGAGGAGGAGCCAGTAGCTATTCTAGACGGGTAGGTTCATCAACTAAGATCTAGGAGTTTTACCTCTATTCGTATTCAGTGGAGAGGTCATCCCCCTGAGGCCTCGACCTAGGAGTCCGAGTTGGATATACGTAGCCATTATCCACATCTGTTCCTCGACTCAGATACTTCTTTCTCTTGTCCATTCGAGGACAAACGGTTGTTTTAGAGGTGGAGGATGTGAAGACCCAAAGGGTCATCACCAGCTTCCTCATCTGCCCCGTGCTTTTGAGGTCTTGAAAACATCATTTATACTTACCTCGATTTACGTGCGCAGTCTGGGCGCATTGCCGAAAAGCTTTTATGTTGAAATAATGAATTGTGTGAAAAAGTTTGAAGAATTTTGATATTAATATGATTAAAGTTGACTTTGGTAAACTTTTTCGTAAACAGATCCGGACCCGAGATTGGACGATCTCAGAAAGTCCGTAGAAAAATATGGGAGTCGGGCATGTGCTCGGAGTCAAATTTTTTGGTCTAGAGCCCGAGGAAAGAATTTTTCTATGAAATTATTTTCTGAATTTATTAAGGAAAATAAAAATGAAAATTTATTAAAAGACTGTGGTATCGGGCTCGTATTTTATTTTTGATGCCCGGTACATGTCTTATATATGGTTTAGCGATTGCTGTAAAGTTTAGCAAAATTCTGGATGTCATTTGACGTGTTTTGAGCTAGAAACTGTAAAACTAATGGTTCATGGAAATTAGAAGGGAATCGTGGGTCTTCAGATCTAATTTGATGAATTATGATGTGTTTGAGCAATTTGATCGCACGAATGAGTCTGTATGATGTTTTTGGAGTTACCTGTATGTTTGATTCGGAACCTCGAGGGCTCGGGTGAGTTTTGAGTGGGTCCCGAGAGGCCTTAGGCTTAAAATATCAGATGTGGTAGTGTAACAGGTCCCACACAACCGCAGTGCATTTTTATGTTGTCCGCGTCGACTGGTTCAGAGAGTCATTGGTTTAAGTGCAACCAGTGCGACCGCACACCAAATCATTGGGGTCCGCGCTGGAAGACACATGGCCGTGGTGCATTTCTATGCGATCCGCATGGACAAGTTCAGTGAGGCCCATGGCTTGAGTTCGACTAGCGCGGCCGCGCACCAAAATAGTGTGGTCCGTGCTGGGTAGGTTCCGAAAGCCAATTTTCTTCCCTTTTTTGGCACGGCCGCGCGGCATTTTTGTGTGGTCCGCTCCAGCCTTCAGTAATGTATATAATCCGAGATTTTTAGCTATTTTACACTTTTTCAAAACCGAAAACATAAGAGGCACTTTTCTAAACAATTTTTCTTCTTCAAAATAATTGGTAAGTGATTTCTAAATTATTTTCCTTACTCCTTAATACCTTTAAACATAATTTCAAACTTCAAAATAAGGATTTTAATGGGGAAATTTGAGAATTTAGGGTAGAACTAGTGTTCCTAAATTTGGGGGTTTTGGACCTCAATTTGGGGTCCGATTTCAAAAAAATCACATATCTCAGCTTATGGGCGAATGGGTAATCAGGTTTTAATTCGAACCTCGGGTTTTGACCACGTGGACCCGGTGGCATTTTGGGAATTATTAGTAAAACTTAGAAAACCTATTTTTATGCATTCACATTGATTCATATAGAGTTTATTAAAGTAATTGAACAATTTGTGATTAAATTCGAGCAAATTTGAGGTGGAATCACGAGGTAAAGTTATAGTTGAGGATTCAGTGGATTTCAATGCTTAGAGGTAAGTGTTTGGTCTGACCCTAGCTTGAGGGAATAGGAGTTGAGTCTTGTTCCTAATTGCAATGTGATCGAGTACGATGTATATGCATGGTGACGAGTCTCTATATATTGGTGTCTAGCATGACCGTGAGTCCTTATAATGTGACTATCATGACTTAGCTGTGAACTCCGTGTTTATTAGAGAATTTCTTAATGTTGTGAATAACATGTGAAAGATAAAACGATTATTGGATTCTTGGGAGCATTGGCTCGAATTGTGATACGAATATTGAAGGTATATGAGATGACTTGATTATTTTGAGCGTTGGCTGAAAATAGAAAAGCGAACTATTAAAAAAGGAAAGTAAGAAAGCATTATTAATTATTCCATTGCCTGGACGTTTGGTTGAATTGTTGAATTTATCTCCCTTGCTGGGATGTGTGTCGAATATATGCTTATGTTCATGTCACTTAATTGTGATTGTTGTTTGGAAAATTACTCTATTAAATGATATTGAGGAGCGGATTGCACGCTGCAATAAATGATACTGAGGATCGGGTTGCGCACCGCAACAATGATAAATGATGAATAATGTGGGTCGGGTTGCACGCCCCAAGAGTGGTATTGTCGAGCGGGTTGCACGCCGCAACAAATGTAAATTGAGGAGCAGGCTGTACGCTGCAACATTTGCTGATATCATGTGTTTATATTCGAATGTTGATTTCTGGTTTCATTGTACACTTTAAGCTGTTTGGATGTTACTCTGGATTATTGTTAATTTTATTTCCTCATAGCATGTTCCCCCTCCCGTGTTGTTAATTACTTGGTATTTGATTTCTACTGTGTAGTTATAACTGCACAGGTTTATGTGGTGTCCAGTCTAATCCCGTCACTACTTCGTCAGGGTTAGGCTAGACACTTACTAGCATATGAGGTCGGTTGTGCTGATACTATACTTCTGTGCATTTTTGCACAGGTCCAGGTTTTGAGCAGCAGCAGTTGTAGTAGTTTGGGAGTAGGATTTTATAATCACGAGACTGAGGTAGCCTTGCAGGCGTCCGCAGGCCCAGCATCTTTTCTTATGAATTCATTTTCACTATTTTCTCATTGTTTCGAGACAGACAATTGTTATATTTCTTTTAGACCTTTGTATTTAGTTTATTCTTAGTGGTTCGTGAGTATGTGACACCAACTCTTGGGTAGAGACATTGTTGAGTATTCCGTATTTATTCAGACTTATAAATTAGACTTCAGCAGTTGTTGTTGTTATTATTATTGATGCTATAATTTGACTACATAATGGTTTTTCTAGTGAAAATGGTAAGTAAGTTTGCTTGCCTAGCTACCACGAGTAGGTTCCATCAAGATCCCAATGGTGGGAAATCCGATTTGTGACATAGAGATAGTGTTTTTCACTGGAAATGATCAAGACTTGTGGTATTTTATGTTAATAATGGGATTCTATGTATCAATATCTGGAAAGTAATGGTAACAACTTCAGATTCGCAAGAAGTTCTTCAAAGTAAAGCATTCTGGAATATGGTTTTTTGGGAAACGTTTGAGAGGGTATTTAGTGGCCTATGGATCTTAGACAGTGTGGTATTATGTGTGAGTCTCAGTTGGTAAACCTGGATTGAGGTATTGTCGTGCTACAACTAGGGAGAATATGAAATTTAAGATGAATCAAGAAGGAATTTGGATAAATGGAATAGCTTGATAATAAACCAAATCGGTATGGTAAGGATATGATTAATTCTTTGTATGTGTTCGAGGTAATGAGCCTTACATGTATTGTGTAGCAAAGCTTTTCAGTGCTGGCAATTTGCTTAGCTTGGTTTGGGTAGAAGGATTCAGTCCTGAGCCTTACAGGTATTGTGTAGCAAAGCTTGTGCAATGGAATTGGGAGAGAGTTCTTGTTGATTCTTTACCGGGATTTGGAGAAGTATATATATTGTCTACGGGCATGTGAATCATGGAACATGTAGTGATTTCTCCTCTAGATGGGATTGATGGAGAGTTATTGACTAGAGGAATACATAGATGTTTGCTATTAGGAAAAAGGGAGATGGAGTTCTCATGTATCCTAGTGTGTTATGGTAAACGCGATATGTTATGGAGAATTGAGATTTGTGTGCTCAATGTTTTGGTTCAATTAATAATGGGAAGTCATTAAATTCTTGAGTAGCACGGACAGCTGCAGGTGAGTAAAGAATAGATCTTTTGATGATTAAGGAGATGGTATTGCTATTCTAGTGGTTTGGCGTGGGTATATGTTCAGTAAAAAGGGCAAGGTGATGTATATTGATGATACTTCAATAGTATTGCAACATTTCTTGTTGGATCGACTGTGAATATTTGAGTTTGTTGATCGCGCAGGGAAATTTTTGAATATCTTTCGTGGTAGCAATGGGTACTTGATGTGTGATATGTATTCATATAGCGAAATGTGGGCTCAGGTATAGTGATTCATGTGTTATATGGAGTTAGAGACTAAGAGTTCTCGTGATCCGACTATGCAGCAGTTGTAGATCGTGTGTATCGACACCGTTTAGGAGTTATTGAAAATTGGAGGTCCCAGTGCATCTTTCTTTGCTTGGTATGTTAAATTTGGATTATGGTATTAGATAGCAAACCAGTTGTATTAGTGTCGAGTTGTCTAGACTATTGTGTTATAGGATATATCGGAAAATACCACAGGTTGTGTTGCATGGTGCATTGGATTATGTTCTAGTAGAATTGTTGGCATTCCAAAAATCAGCGTACCGTTAGAAAGGATTGCTTTTCTTAATTGGGCCTTCATGGTGGAGGTTAGTGCAGAGGTTACTACCACTGAGTCAGTTCCGGTATTGAGGGACCTTCTCGGATGCATTTCTTATGGCCGAGCATGTCGCCGGGTGAGATTGTGGGTTTCGGTATTTATTTAGTGCACGGCAGCGTATCATACGGCTATGGCAAGAGTTATAGTAGTGGGAGGAGCAGCTTCAGGCTTCTTTGTATTGAGTTCATTGGTAGGCCAATGTGGCTATGTATTCAGCTTGAGTTAGCTTGGTTAGTCCCGAGTCATATTGTTGAAGGATATGTTGATTCAATTGTTCTTAAATTGGTTGGTGATTTGGGGAGATATATGAGTTGCTTTCTGTGCTGTGAGGCAATATGATTGGTTCGATATAGGAACATGTGGCGTGGTTCTATTGAGGATTCATAGAGGATGTTGAGCGGGAAGAGTGATCGAGTGTTTCTTGGTATATGTAGTATTAGTTATGACATTTCGAGGAAAATTCATATGTTCTATTATATGATGTGAGATGGGGTCTCAGTCTTGTGTTGTAATGGTATTGATGAGCTTGAGGTACAACTCTTTCGTTTGAGTCATTTATCATGATTTGAGTATGTTCAGACCGCTTATCATTGGTGTGTGTATTATGCAAGTTGTCGCTTAGGCCTGTATTGATGTGTCATATCACTAGAGTGGTGTGTTGGAGTCGAATTTATCATTGGAGTCATTAATGAGTATGAACATATTTGATTTCAGCTTGTTAGAAAGGTAATATTGAGGTTTGGCTCAGAAATCTGTTGTAGTATCAGTCAAAAAGGTAATGGATTCATGAATGGTTGATCTGAGAGATGGGTTCGGTTTATCGCATGTTTCAGTTGATGTTGCCAGCATAAGAAAGTGTTATAAAAAGGTTTTTAAATGTATTTGGTTATTGTGGGCAATTGCTGTGAATAGAGGCCATCGTTTCGAGTGTTTGGGTTGTGTAGTATATCATATGGTCTCACCTGGAGTTGCAAGTATGGGTTATTACAGTTGGTTTGGGTTTATTCTCAATATAGACGTGAGGTTCTGATCTGGTATATGATTTTTGGAAGTGCAATGGCCTTATGGCTTAGATAGACTGTGAAATTCGAGCTATATTGTATTATCGGACCTATGTAAGATAGAGTGACGTGGGATCACCCCGAGTATATGCTTGGTAAGGTCATTCAGCTATTGGGTTACTTATAGTACATCTTTAGGCACGCTCGAGGATGTGCGTTTGTTTAAATTGGGGAGGATGTGACGATCGACCTGTTGTCTCATAGGTTACTTCTCCGTTTTCCACATTTATTGCTCCCTCAAGTTTTGTTATCGGCATGTGGTGTGTTAGAGTTCATTCGGATTGATTTTGATAATAAATGAGTCAATCAGTCTCTTTTAAGAAGGGTTAAGTTGGAAAAGTCAATCGGGTGTCGACTATTGAGTTAGAGGGCTCGGATGTAATTTCCGGTGATTCGGTTCGCTTCGGGAGGTGATTTGTGACTTAGGAGTGTGATCGGAATATATTTTGGAAGCTTGATGTAGAATTAGGATTGAATTGGCGAAGTTTGAATTTTTGCGAATTCCGATTGATAGATGAGATTTTGTTCCGAGTGTTGGAATAGAATTTTGAGAGTTGATGTATCTTTCTTAGGTGATTTTGGATATGTCTGCAAATTTTCAGGTCAATCGGACATTGTTTGGTTGGATTTTTGATCAAAAGTGTAATTCGGAAGATTTGGATGAACTTACGCCTTGATTTTGTGAAATTTGATGATTTTGATGTTAACTATAGTGATTTGATGATTCGACCAAGTTTGAATAAGGTAATAAATTATATTTGTGCTTTTGGTTAAGGTCTTGGAGGCCTCGGGGCGATTTCGGATGGCTATCGGGAGGTTTGGAGTTTCATAATTGCAGCAGAAAAATTGCAAAGCATATTTGCTTTATGCGATCGCAGAGAGTGTCATGCGATCTCATAGAAGGAATTTTGAGGAGTGATTGACTATTTTATGCGATTGAAATGTGTGTCATGCGATCGCACCATGTAATTTTGGCTCGGTAATTTTTGTAGAAATTTGTTCGATGCGATCGCGTGGGAGCGTGTGCGATCGCATAGTGTATTATTTTAAGTGTGTGCGTTCGCGTAGTATATGATTCGTTCGCATAAGGTAAATTCTGGAAGTTTAATTTTTTTGTGCTATGCGATCGCAATGGGGTGTATGCGATCGCATAGAGTTAAGCATCTAGGCAGAAGTGTTTTAATAATATTTCGTCCGCGAGCCTATGTTGTTTTCCCCCATTGTTGAGCGATTATGGAGCTTGAGAGAGCTAATTGAAGAGGAATTCAAGGAGAATAAATCGGAGGTAAGAGTTTTGAACTTAAAACATGAATATATTGGGAAATCGATCTACAAATTCAAGGGATTAAGCTAAAAATTGAAGAACTGGGACTTGAGTTTTTGATATTTCGAACATGAATTTGATAGGTCATTTGAGCTCGAATTTGGGAGTTCTTTGTATGTACGAACTAGTGGCGAGACATGGAATCCGGTAATGTATGTTTTGTAGTATCTCGAGAAGCAGGCCCAGGGCTTAGGTTTTGCTACTTTCGAGGTTCTTGCTATAATTTGATTGATTTTGATTGGGTATTGTCCCATTTGCATATTGTGATGTATTCGCTCTGTTTTTCGCAAGACTCAACACGCGTGGAGGCCGATTTGATGGGAAAAAGTGTCGCATGTTTGAGATTTTTCCGGTTCGAGGTGAGTAATACTTGTGAATGATATCCTGGGGGTTTGAAACCCCAAATTTGCACATTATAGTGTTGTATTGTGGTGACTTGCATGCCAGGTATGAGCGTGGGGTAGAGCACCATTGGGGATTGTGACTTGGTCTGTCCTGGTTGTGGATTTTACTATGAAATTGATTGAAACTTGCTTGATGCTATCTTGAATTGGGCTAATTTCCATGTTTTGGGCTTAGTCCTTATTTGAACCATGTAGGGGTTATTATCACGATTTTTATGACACTTATCATATTAAATGATTTCACTCTAGAGTTAAACAATGTTTTTGAAACTTTTGCAGTCATATTGCTAAAGTTTAAAGTCTCAAATTGCATTTTTCTGATATTTTGATTTAAAAAGCCATTACTTAACATTGCCCGAGTGGCTCATTTGCATTTTCTGGAGTAAGGATGGATCGGGCTGCAAGCTGCAGCGATGTTATGATGATATTGCGCTTGGGCTGTTGGATCCCTTCTAGAGTCTAAACCCCTATAGTGAACGCGGTACCTAAATAGATCGGGCTGTGTGCCACAGTGGCCATGTGTATTTCATTACATTCATGCATTTGTTCCTGTTTGTACTACTTGGCATGACATTTAGCACTCACATATCATTAGCATACATGTTATTACTTACCTTGTTTTCCAGATACCCTGGTGTTATATGTTAAGGAGTATTGTGCCCAAAGGACTGACTTTTGTGCTGACTTGCACTATCTGATATAGCATTCATATGCTTGACTATTGAAAAATGATATTTTGTAAAAGAGATTTTAACTGAGCTTGAGATATTCTAAAGGATTTTCACCGTGTTACGGTTTTTCTCAAAGGGTTGTACTGTCTTTTATAGCATTTTGGAGTTCTCATACGTGTTTTCTTATCACTCAGATATTATTTGCTCGTATTACCACTGAGTTGGAAGTACTCACATTACTCCATGCACCTCGCGTACAGTTGTAGGTATTGTTCACCTGGTAGCGGGTTAATAGCGGATTGAAGGTATTGTTATCATAGCTAAGCAAGGTGACCGCCAGCGTTCGTGGCACCGAGTATCTTCTTCTTGATTTCCAGATTTTACTCTATGTATTATAGACTTTGAAATTTTAATAAAGATCCTCCTAGATGCTTGTTACTTGTGACACCCCGGTCGGGCTGATTTAGATTATAATTTTGTTATTTAATGTTCTTTAAATTGCATTATCCATCTATTTAAGTTTAGTAAGTGTTAAAGAAATGAATTGGTTTAGTTGGTTGGCCTTGTCTTCATGAGAGGCACTATCAAGATCGGGTATGGAGATTGGGTCATGACAAGTTGGTATCAGAGCCTAGGTTAGTTGGTCTCATGAGTCATGAGCAGGGTTAGTAGAGTCTTGCAGATCGGTATGGAGATATCTGTATTTATCCTCGAGAAGCTGCAGATCCTTTAGGAAAACTTCCCATTCTTGGAATTCTTATCGTGCGTGCTTGATCCAGTTTGACTTAACTCTCGAAATTCCTTCCACACACATGTATGCGCATGTGATCAATTAGTAGCATGTGCCTTGATAGCTTGTGATTCCGTTTATCGAGGGGCGAGAGGTAATCATTGTGAGTATGTTGGGCCAGTCTGGAGGACTTGAGGATGGATCTTTGCCTATGGCTTGAGCACCGAGGTGCTGATTGTGCGAGGAAGTGTTTTGCACTTATATGTTCAGTGTTGTCCTTATTAGCCGGAATGGCGGCCGGATATCCCTGTGATGAGTACATTAGTACCGCGAGGTATATCTATGTGATTTTGGTAATGACAAAGAAGTCTGTTGGATAATAGATGAACTATTAAGTGTTTGATTCCTATTGTGATTCGATGTGTAACCCGAGTCATGGGTGCGTGAAGAATATTTTCGAAACTCCTTGTTGGAAAGTGAAGTGCAATACTTGTGGTGGTATGAGTTCATTATCATGAAGACTAAATTGACTAGGTAACGTATATGTTGGTGGAAGGTGTGCTGAAATGCCGAACTGAGGTGAAACAGGTGGGTTATCTCCTACGGAATGTTCATTACTGGTATGATTCTTATGTGTATGTTAGAAAATTTCATGTGTACTTGAAAGGCATTTGTTGAAATTTTAGAATTTGGGTCGCTCAGAGAGTGGAGTCAACTCAGGTGGAAATGAATGCGAGGTTTGCAGAGGATATCAGTACCCGATGATTGGTGTTTTCATATACTAGTAGATGATTTGAGTCTAATCTCACTATAATAGTGCGAAATCATTAGAGTAAACGTATTATGGGGTATTGAATGTGTTCTAATAGGTGACTTCGAGCCAAGTTGGGGAGGATGCTACTGATTAGCTAGTTGGACGGTTATGTGCTATATTGGTTTTGTTACGAGGTATACTGGTGGATCAGTTCTGGTTGCAGAAATTGAGCCGAGGATGGCATGTGTGAAGGAAAATATTGATAAAGGTTATGCGATGCTTTGTAAATGTGAGAAAATACTTGGATGTCTTGAGCTATTATTGATAAAGAATGCTCAGTGTATGGAGAGGGAAGATGGTTGTTTGTATTGGAATTGGATCATATCCTACAGTGTCAGAGTGCTAATAAGGCATAAGTGGTTCTTTCTGTTAAGTCAGGCAAGTTATAGTTGTATAAGAGTGAATGACTCTCAAGAATGGTTTTATTGTGTTCAAGATTTTGCATGTAATAGTCAAGTGTCTTAAGGTTGTGT
Organism: Nicotiana noctiflora; assembly: GCA_032618575.1. NCBI lineage: Eukaryota > Viridiplantae > Streptophyta > Magnoliopsida > Solanales > Solanaceae > Nicotiana > Nicotiana noctiflora. The sequence continues at coordinate 105,426 of JASVEL010000853.1, read as the reverse complement.
ATGTGGCTAAAGATGGTGTTTTTCATTAGAAAGGATCAAGACTTGTGGTATTTGTGTTAATTATGGGATTCTACGTATCAACATCTGGAAAGTAATGGTAACGAATTCAGATTTGCATGAAGTTCTTCAAAGTAAAGCATTCTAGAATGTGGTATTTCTGGGAGACGTTTGAGAGGGTATTCAATGGCCTATAGGTCTTAGATAATGTGGTCTTATGTGTGATACCCGTGTGGTAAACCTGGGTTGAGGTATTGTAGTGATACAGCAAGGGAGAATATCAAATTAAACAGGAATCGGGAAGGAAATTGGATAAATGGAATTGCTTGATAATAAACTGAATCGGTATGGTAAGGATATGATTAATTCTTTGTATGTGTTCGAGGTAATGAGCCTTACGGGTATTGTGCAGCAAAGCTCTTGAGTGCTGGCATTTTTCTTAGCTTGGTTTGGGTAGAACGATTCAGTCCTGGCAGTTTAGCTTGTGCAATAGAATTGGGAGAGAGTTCTTGTTGAGTCTTTACCGTGATTTGGATATATATATATATATATATATATATATATATATATATATATATATATATATATATATATATATATATATATATATATATATATATATATATATATATATATATATATATATTGTCTATGGGCAAGCGAAGCATGGAAAGTGTAGGGATTTCTCCTATAGATGGGATTGATGGAGAGTTTTTAACAAGAGGAATACATAGATGTTTGCGGTTAGGAAAAATGAGGTGGAGTTCTCATGTATCCTAGTGTGTTATGGTATACGTTGTATGTTATGGAGAATTGAGATTTGCGTGTTTAAGGTTTTGGTTCAGTTCATAATAGGAAGTCATTAAATTCTTGAGCCGCATGGGCAGATGCAGGTGAGTAAAGAATCGATCTTCAGATGATTAAGGAGATGGTATTGCTATTCTAGTGGTTTGACTGGGGTGTATGTTCAGTAAAAAGGGCAAGGTGATGTAAACTGATGATACTTCAGTAGTATTGTGACATTTCCTTTTTGGATTGACTGTGGATATTTGAGTTTGTTGATGGCACAGGGAAATTTTTGAATATCTTTCGTGGTAGGAATGGGTACTTGATGTGTGATACGTATTCATATTGCGGAATGTTGGAGTAACGAATAGTGATTCATGTGTTATATGGAGTTAGAGACTAGGAGTTCTTGTGATCTGACTGTGCAGTGGTTGTAGATCATGTGTATCGACACCGTTTAGCGATTATTGGAAATTGGAGGTCTGAGTGGATCTTACTTTGCTTGGTATGTTAAATTTGGGTTATGATATTAGATTGCAGACTGATTGTCTCAGTGTCGGGTTGTCTAGACTATTATGTCATAGTCTATGTCAGAAAAAGCCACAGGTTATGTGGCAAGGTGCATCGGATTATGTTCTACTAGAGTGGTTAGTATTTAAAAGGTTAGCGTATGATTAGAAAGGATTGTTTTTCTTAATTTAGCCTTCGTGGCAGAGGATAGCACATAGGTTTCTACCATTGAGTTAGTTCCGGTATTGAGGGACTTCTCGGATGCATTTCTTATGGCCATGCGTGCGACCGGGTGAGATTGTGGATTTCGGTATTTATTTGGTCCTAGGCACCGTATCATACGGCTATGGAAGGAGTTTAGTAGTGGGAGGAGCAGCCTTAGGCTTCTTTGTATAGAGTTCGTTGGCAGGCCAATGTGGCTATGTATTCAGCTTGAGTTAGTTTGGTTAGTCCCGAGTCATATTTTTGAAGGATATGTTGATTCAATTGTTCTTGAATTGGTTTCTGATTTTGGGAGATCTATGAGTTGCTTTGTATGCTATGAGGCGTTATGATTGGTCTGATATGGGCACATGTGGCGTGGTTCCATTGAGGATTCATAAAGGAAGTCGAGCGGGAAGAGTGATCGATTGTTTCTCGGTATATGGAGTATTAGTTTGACCTTTTGGGGCAGATTCATATGTTTTATTCTATGATGTGAGACGAGGTCTCAGCCTTGTGTTGTAATGGTATTGATGAGCTTGAGGTACAACTAATTCGTTTGAGTCACTTGTCATGATTTGAATATGTTCAGACTGCTTCTCATTGGTGCGTGTATTATGTAAGTTGTGGCTTAGGCCTGTATTGAGGTGTCATATCACCAAAGTGGTGTGTTGGAGTCGAAGTTATCATTAGACTCATTAATGAGTACGAACATATTTGATTTAAACTTATTAGAAAGGTAATATCAAGGTCTGGCTAAGAAATCTATTATAGTATCAGTCAAAAAGGAAATGGATTCATGAATGGTTGATCTCAGAGATGGGTTCGTTTTATTGCATGTTTCTGTTGCCGTTGGCAGTATATGAAAGTGTTGGAATAAGTCTTTAGCTAATAAAAAGGTTTTTCTATTGGTATTTGGTTATTATGGGCAATTGCTGTGAATAGAGGCCATCATTTCGAGTTTTTAGGTTGTGCAGAATATCATGTGGTCTCACCTGGAGTTGCAAGTATGGGTTATTATAGTTGGTTCGGGTTCATTCTGAATATAGGTGTGAGGTTCTGATCTGGTGTATGATTTCGGGAAGTGCAATGGGTTTATGGTTTAGATGGACTGTCAAATTCTAGTTATATTGTATTACCGGACCTATGTGAGAAAGGGTGACGTGCGATCACCCCGAGTATATGCTTGGTAAGGTCATTCAGCTATTGGGTTGCTTCTAGTACATCTTTGGGTACGCTCGAGGATGAGCGTTTGTTTAAGTTGGGCAGAACATGACGACCAGGCCTGTTGTCTCATAGGTTACTGCTCCATTTTCCCCGTTTATTGCTTCCTCAAGTTTCGTTATCGGCATGTGGTGTTTTAGAGTGGATTCAGATTGATTTTGAAAATAAATGAGTCACTTAGTCTATTTTAAGATGGCTTAAGTTGGAAAAGTCAATCGTGTGTTGATTATTGAGTTAGAGCACTCGGATGTAATTTCTGGTGATTCGGTTAGCTTCGGGAGGTGATTTGTGACTTATGAGTGTGATCGAAATTGATTTTGGAGGCTCGGTGTAGAATTAGGCTTGAATTGGCGAAGTTTAAATTTTGGCGAATTCCGGTTGATAGGTGAGATTTTCATCTGAGGATCGGAATAGAATTTCGAGAGTTGATGTAGCTTCGTTAGGTGATTTTGGATATGCTTGCAAATTTTCAGGTCATTCAGACATCGTTTGGTTGGGATTTTGATCGAAAGTGTAATTCAGCAGATTTTGATGAACTTAGGCATTGATTTGGTGAAATTTGATGATTTTGATGTTAACTATAGTGATTTGATGATTCGAGCAAGTTTGAATAAGGTAATAGATTATATTTGTGCTTTTGGTAGAGATTTAGGGGGCCTTGGGGTGATTTCAAATGGCTATCGAGAGGTTTGGAGTTTCGTAAATGCAGCAGAAAAATTGTAGAGTATATTTGCTCTATGCGATCATAGTGAGTTTCATACGATCGCATAGAAGGAATTTTGAGGGGTGATTGGTTGTTATATGGGATCGCAATGTGTGTCATGCGATCGCACAGTGTAATTTTGGCCTGGAAATTTTCATAGAAATTAGTTCTATGTGATCTCTTAGGAGCGTGTGCGATCGTATAGTGTATTTTGGTAAGTCTATGTGTTCGCGAATTATATGATGCGGTCGCATAAGGTAAATTCTGGGAATTCAATTTTTTTGTGCTATGCGATCGTAATTGGGTGTATGCAATCACATAGAGTTAAGCATCTGGGTAGAAAGGTTTTAATAATATTTCATCCACGAGCGTATGTTATTTTACTCCACTGTTGAGCGACTTTGGAGCTCGGGAGAGCTAATTGAAGAGCGATTCAAAGAGAATCAATTGGAGGTAAGATTGTTGAACTTGAAACACGAATATATTGTGAAATCGGTCTAGAAATTCAATGGGTTAAGCCTAAAATTGAAGAAATAGGGCTTGAATTTTTGATATTTCAAATTGGGATTTGATAGCTTATTTGATCTTTGATTTTGGGAGTTCTTGGTATGTACAGACTCGTGGCGAGAGGAGGAATATGGTAATGCAAGTTTCATAATTTTTTGAGAAACATGTCTGGGGCTCGGGTTTTGCTAGTTTCGAGGTTCTTGCTATAATTCGATTGTTTTTATTGGGTATTGTCCCATTTGCGTATTGTGATGTATTCACTCTGTTTTTGGCTAGACTCGACGCGCATAGAGGCCGATTTTAGGGGAAAAGGCAACGCAGGCTTGAGATTTCGCCGGTTCGAGGTGAATAATACTTGTGAATGATATCCAGAGGGTTTAGAACACCGGATTTGCACATCATGGTTCTATATTGTGGTGACTTTCACGCCACGTATGAGCGTGGGGAAGAGAACCGTTGGGGATTGTGACTTGGTCCATCCCGATTATGGATTTTGCTACGAAATTATGAGAAACTTGCTTGATATTGTCTTGAATTGGGATGATTGCCATGTTTTGGGCATAGTGCCGGTTATTTGAACCTTGTAGGGGTTATTATCATGGTTTCTATGAACCCTGTAGGGTTATTAAATGATTTCAGTCCTGAGTTAAACATTATTTTTGAAATGCCCAGTTGTCATGACCCCAAACCGGGTCGTGATTGCACCCAGCACATTGCTCGGCTAGCCCGACCAATCACACACATTACCGAGCTACCAGCTCACATCTTTGTTTCAAATCGATAATAACAAGAGGGTTTACGAAGTTTAACATAAGTTATGAAAATATCCCAGTAACAGTGCAATATCCTCCCACAGATCTGGGGGTCACAAGTCAAGAGCCTCTACTTAATGATATAGCAATAATATTGTATACATAGTATTTTTGAAAACGAGGAATGTCTAAAATCATAAGAAAATAAGGGAGAGTCAGGTCCTGCGGACGCCAGGCAGCTACCTCGACACTTCGAAATAAACTCTGAGAGCAGCTGGAAAATCAGCCATGCTGAGAGGTACCTGGATCTGCACACAAGGTATAAGGAGTAGAGTGAGTACTTCCAAATCTGTGGTAATAGGCATGTATAATGATATTAAAGGTAAGAAAATCCAAAATACCACATAGCAAAGCTATACAGTATCTCATTTTCCTTTTTAACAGTATAAGTCTCAGGGAAAGCAATAACATATAAAGTAGTTAATAATAAATGAGTAAATTCTATGCAGATGCATGAACACGACGCTATAGCGCGTAGCCCGTTCCATTTGGGTACCCGCATTCACTGTGGGGGTTCAGACCCCGGAGGGGCTCCTACAGCCCAAGTGCAATATTAGTGACATATGCTGCGGCGCGCAGCCCGATCCACTATTAGTCCAGCTACATGCAATGCAAGCTTCACATGCACAAATAATTACTATTTTTAAATCTCTTTAGCAGAAATCATAAAAATAAGTGTTCAGAAATCTCAAAATGTGCAAGTCATTTTTAGACAGTATTTAGCTCAAGATTGATATCATGAAAACATGCTATAATCATAGAAACAGTGATAACGATCCTCACGGGATCCAAATAACTGACACACGGCCCAAATATATACACAATCAATCAAGTATGAGGTTTAACCAGCTCATTTATAGCCAACAACACAGTACATCGACACTCGGTCGGCCTAAGCAATAGTTCCCGATCACAATCGACCCCGCACTCACCGTAGAGTACGTGTCTCGCCTCAATACAGTGTCACATAGTGATATACCGGGGTTTCAAACCCTCGGGTCATCATCCACATCTATTACTCACCGCGAACCGGCTTAGAAACTAGTCCGAAATGCCTTTCCCTCTATAATCGACCTCCGCAGGTGCAAAATCTAATCAAAACCAATAGGAATACATCAAAATAAGCTAATAGAACATAACCCACTCGAAATAACTCAAAAAACACCCAAGAACACGAAGTTGCCAAAACCCAAGCCCGGGTCCGCTTCTTGAAAAATTACGTAATTTACATTTTTAGAATCCTCATCTCACCACGAGTCCATGCATATTAAATTTATCAAAATCGAAGTCCAATTGACCCCTCAAATCATCCTTTTACCATTTCTTAGGCTTCAAGCAAAAACATCCATTTTTACACTTTGATTCCTCCAATTTTCAGTGATTAATTCATGCTTTTACACTATAATTACATAAAACAAGTCCAAATATCCTTACCTGATGATCCTCCCACGAAGCCTCTTCAAAATCACCTAAAATCGCCTTATCTTGCACTCAAAATATGGTTTAACACTTACGAAATTTGAATACCGTGATCTCATTAAACTCTTCGGACATTTTCGCTTCTACGCCTCCCTAACCGTTTCTGTGGTACCGCTTCCGCGTCCAAATAACCACTTCTATAGTTTAACTTAAAATACCTTTTGACCGCATCTACAGTCCTACACCGCTTCTACGGTAACCACTTTTGCGGTATATATACCGCTTCTACGGTCCCAGCCATAATTCTCCGGACCGCTTCTGCGGTCACCATCCACTTTTGTGGAGACCGCTTTTGTGGAGCTATGTCCGCTTTTGCGGAAAACCCCCAAGACACCAAGGGACGCTTCTGTGATCACATAGCCGCATCTGCGGGACCGCTTAAGCGGCTCTCTCACCGCAGATGCGGAAACAACATAAGATTTCATGACAGACTTGATGCAACACTTCAAAATGCCCGATTAACCATCCGAAACCATCCCGAGGCCCCGAGGAACCCAACCAAAAATACCAACCCACTCTAAAACACCATACGAACGTGTTCCAATCATAAAAACACGTCATTAAACACAAAAATCATCAAATCAAGGTGGATTCAAGCCTAAGTTTCAACAATAACATCTGAAACCTATATTCAATCAAAAACCCGACCAAACGATGTCCGACTGACCTGAAAATTTACAAACATATCCAAAATCACCTAAAAAAACTACTGTAACTGTCACAATTCTATTATAACTCACGAATCAAAATCTCACCTATCAATCGGATTCCGCCAAAATTCCAACTTCGCCAATTCAAGCTTATTTCTACACCGGACCTCCGAATTAAATTACGATAGCTCCCCTAAGTCATAAATTACCTCGCGAAGCTAGTCGAACCACCGAAATCCACATCTCAGCCTTTTAACCATATAGTCAACTTCCGGTTGACCTTTCTGAAACAAACTCCCTTCTAAGAGGCTATATGCTTCATTTTCAACTAGAATCAATCCGAAGTTACCCAATAGACTCTAATATAGATATTGAAACATGAAGTAACACAATAAGGGAGGAATATAGCAGTAACTCATGTGACGAGGGGCCGGATCGTCACAACAGTCATATTGCGAAAGTTTGAAGGCTCAAATTGCATTTTTCTGATATTTTGATTTAAAAAGCTATTACTTAACATTGCTCGAGTGGCTCATTTGCGTCTTCTGGACTAAGGATGGATGCGATGTTACGATGATATTGTACTTGGGCTGTAGGAGCCCCTCCAGAGTCTATACCCCCACAGTGAGCACGGTACCCAAATAAATCGGGCTGCGCGCCGAGCGATCATGTGCATTTTATTGCATTCATGCATTCGTTCGTGTTTATACTATGTGGCATGACATTTAGCACTCACATATCATTAGCATACATGCTATTATTTGCCTTGTTGAACAGATACCCAGGTGTTATATGTTAAAGAGTGTTGTCCCCAAGGGGTTGACTTATGTGCCGACTTGCACTATCTGATATAGCATTCATATGCTTGACTGTTGGAAAAAGGATATTTGTAAAAGAGATTTTTAACTGAGCTTGAGATTTTCTAAAGGATTTTCACAGTGTTACGGTTTTTCTCAAAGGATTGTATTGTCTTTTATAGCATTTTAGAGTGCTTATACGTGCTTTCTTATCGCTCAGATATTATTCGCTCTTATTACCACTGAGTTGGAAGCACTCACTTTACTTGTAGGTATGTTCACCCGGTAGCGGGTTAATAGCGGATTGAAGGTATTGCTATCGTAGTTAAGCAAGGTGACCGCCGATGTTCGCGGCACCGAGTTTCTTCTTCTTGATTTCCAGATTTTACTCTATGTATTATAGACTTTGAAATTGTAATAAAGATCCTCCTAGATGCTCGTGACATATAACATCCCGGTCGGGCTGAGTTAGGCTATAATGTTGTTAATTAATGTTTTTTACGTTGCATTTTCCATCTATTTATGTTTAGTAAGTGTTAAAGAAATAAATTGGGTTAGTTGGCTGGTCTTGTCTTAATGAGAGGTGCCATCACGATCGGGTATGAAGATTGGGTCGTAACACGGGTATTTGGGTTAGTTTCAAATTTTTAAAGTGCTAAAGTGTATGTGCTAGGCGGCAACTGTATACATTATTCATGTTATTTAGTTTTTAATTAAAAATTTCGTAAATGTTATTACTTACGAAAGGTGTTAGGCTTACCTGGTTGTGAAGACTAGGTGTTGTCATGACGTGTTCACAATTAGTGAACTAGGGTCGTGACCCTTAATAGGACCATAGATAGTAATATCAAATAAATAAAGGTTTTTAAAATATTTGTAATGCAATTTTTAATTATTTGTATGAATAAAATAGTGAGATAAATTAATTTAAAAATGTAAAAGAACTTATTAAAAAATACCAATCGATGCGAATGCGCAATTTTAAAAGTATATATGCATTTCAAAATATTATAGGGAAAAATTTGGTATCAACAGGGACATTAATATCTCTCCAGCCCACTGACTTAATACACAATGAAACATCATAAATGTAGTTAAGTTGTAAACAAATTATATGCTAAAAATAATAAAATAAAGGTAGCAACACAAAACAAAATTAGTAGAATAAAGTAATAAAATTTTTGAACCAAAAAAAGATCTCCATAGTGTTTTCGATTTTAAGTAGTAATACCCTGGACAAAATAACAAGGTTAAACAGTTGTAGCATAAATATGCTACATATATGCTTCAACCGATTTGTTCTAAGTTGAAATTTCTCTACAACTTTACTACAAACCGACTACACCTACACATTTTAACCACAATTTTTCTATAAAATATGGAAACTAATTCTTCTTCTTCAGGACTAGTGTTCTCTCATTTGCAGATAGTGCACCTTTTCTTCTTGCTAATCTGCAAGTCACCTCACTCTCTATTACGACCCAAATCCATTACAGATTGTGATATTGCTGGACATCGCAGTCAGGCTAGCCAATTAGATTACCCATATATTTTCTCTTTTAATACTCTTGAAATTGTAAGGTTTTTTCCTTTTATTAAAACAAATACGGTCATTTCTCGAATTTAAACGTAAATAGTTCCAATTAATACAAAGATTTACTGAAACCATCCCAGAAACCCAGTGTCACAAGTGCACGAGTAATTACAGATAAGGATATAATTACAGCACAATACCTGTCCGGAATACAATGGACAGAAAGGAAATACAATTACTAGGAAGGGACTTAAAAAGCTACGGGTCGCCTCGCATACTGCAAATCACCTAGTCCCTGATTCGACCGTGCTGTTGCGCCGAGTAGGCCGCTAATATATCATGAACATGTGCAACAAAAATGAACAGAAGTGTTGTATGAGTACATAATCAATGTGTACTCAGTGAGTGTCCCGCCTAATACCGAAGGGGTGAAGTTGAGATAGTCAACTTTGACACACTCTAATGGTCCAACGATTATTTGTTCTCAATATACATATCAAATAGTGAATTTATTTTCTAACATGATTTCTATTCAGGTAGAGAAAAAAATAAACACTTAAGTCTTTGATAGGGGATTTTCCAAGGATTCTTTTCATCATTATCAAGATAATCTAGACCCAGAGGGAGGTAATGACTTAAACAAGTCCAGGTAGCAATACAAGCATGCACAAATCATACCGAGGTAACGGCCTGATCCAACATAAATAAATGTGCACTTGGCGAGGGTCGACGGTGCGTCTATAGATGCATCTATTAATCTGTCGAGGCGTTCGACCTGTTCCAAAATAAACACACACACATACAGATAAACAATCAGGAAGTCAACGTGGAGCAAATATCCAGGAAAAAGTACATTCTCTTTTATTATTTTGAGAAAATGAAGCTTAAGTCTTTTAAAAAGTCCAATTATCAATTTAATGTGATTTAAGCAATCTAAGCCATCAAGGATTTCACAATTAATTCACATATAATATGCTTTTGGGTCATAAACTACCCGGACAATAGCATATAGTAGCTACGCATGGACTCTCGTCACCTCGTGCCAACGTAGCCCCACAACTAGGAGCACATAATCAATTTGACTAACCCATAGGGTGATTTTCCCCTTACATAATTAGAATGGAGACTCACCTCACTCTGAAGACTCGAAATCGACATTCTACATCCTTCTGAAGGACTGAACCAACACACAATGCACCCAAACTAGCCAATTTAACGATAAACTTATTAGAATATACTCAAATACTTATTACTAATTCAGATTATAAAATTTCCCAGATCTATTTGTATAATGACCAAAATGCCCTCGGGCACACGTGCCCGAAACCCAAAATTTCTCGAAAGTTTACTCATGACCTTAGGAACTCAAATATATGATTTTCTCCTAATTACATACCCAAAATCATGGATAAAATTCAAGATTATAATTTCCTAGGTTTTCAATCAAAACCTCAATATTTATTCTAATTGCCATGATTAATCCTATGCATAAACATGTATTTAACATAAAACCAGTAGAAATTACTTATCCCACGCTTGATGATGAAAATGACACTCCAAAGTTGCTCAAAAAATTGCTCTCATGGAAGAAAAATGGAATGAAATGAACTCAACCCACACTTTAAAATAACCCACTGCTTGCAGTCATTTTCGCTTCTACGAAACTTTGACCGCCTATATGGTTGCACTTTTGCGGTCATAAGGCCACTTCTGCGTCTTCCCCAGCTAAGCCCCTATTCCGCTCCTGCAATCACATCACCGGAGATACGGTTCCACTTCTATAGAGCCTTGACCGCATCTGCGGTCCTTCCCCAGGGCTCTTAAATCCGCTTCTGCGATGCCCCTTCCGCAGATGTGGTTCCGCTTATGCGGAAATTAGACCGCATCTGCAGTCCTCAAGCTTTGGACCAAAATCCGCTTTTGCGGCTCCCCACTCGCTTCTGCGGTGCCGCTTCTTCATTCAACCAACCGCATAAGCGAAAATACTAACAACCGGGTCCTTCTACCTTTTTCAAACTTTTATTTTTTATCCGCTAACCACCCGGAATCCACTTGAGGCCCCCAGGACCCCAACAAAATATACCAACCAATCCAAAATACATTTTGGACTTGCTCGAGGCTTCAAATCACATCAAATAACTCTAAAATCACGAATTACACCCCAAATTCAAGTCTATGTACTTTAAAATTTCAAACTTCTATTCCCGATGTTTAAACCTATCAAAGCACGTCCGATTGACCTCAAATATTGCACACAAGTTATATTCGACATTACGGACATGCTCCGACTTCTGGAATTTAATTTTGACCCAGATATCAAAAATTCAACTCCCCGGTCAAACTCTTAAAAACCTTCAAATTTCTATCTTTAGCCAAATGGCTTCAAAATGACTTACGAGCCTTCAAATTCACTTATGATCGCGCCCCAAACTCTAGAATCACTATACAGAGCTACTCCCAGTCTAGGTATTCCAAATGTACATCGATAACGCTGAAATGCACTTCAAGTAAAACATACAAAATTTCTTCTAAATTCCTAACTTCCACATTAGGTGCCAAAACGCTCTTGGGTTATCCAAAACCCGATCTGGGCATACGCCCAAGTCCGAAATCATCATACGAACTTGCTGGGACTTTCAAATCCCGATTCTGAGATCATTTACTATAAATTCCAATCCTTGTTCATTCTTTCAACTTTAAGCTTCCGAAATGAGAATTCTCTTCCCAAATCAACTCCGAATTTTACGAAATCAAATTCTAACCACACATACAAGTCATAATACCTGAAATAAAGTTGTTCATGGCCTCCGACTGCTGAATGGAGTGCTAGTACTCAAAAAGACCAGTCGGGTCGTTTCACTCTCACTGATTGCACCAATATCTTGCTTTTTCCTAGAACAATCCCAAAGTAGAGCTCCATAGCGTCTACGATGTTGATCAATATCAGAAAGGTCTTCCTTTGAAATCGATAGCTCTCCAATACTGACTTATTCAGCAAATGTCGCAACGTATACACCACAGTCAGTGCAAATAGAAATTAGGGGAAAATATTTACCATTCGGTTGTTGAATAAGATACGTTAAATAAATATAAGAAAAAATAGCTTTTCCATACAATGATCCCTCTTTTTGGTGGGGTATCTCATCGACCAACTGTGAGCACGTGATTTTTGCCCTATATATGAATTATTCCAAAAGAATTCAATCAAAATAATTTCTTTCCTTAGTTTAAAACTTGGAGGATTTTGTGATATTTTTGGGTAATTGTTTGCATGTTTGTTTGTGCAATTTAATTCATAAAAATAGAAAATTATATGTTGCATGTGCATTAAGGAGTTATTTTTGCATTTTCAGAATGGTTTTGTAATTAAGCTTTATAAAAAGAAAATCACAAGTAGTCATTTTACGCCTTTTAAAATTCCAAATTGGATTTTAATAGTTTTTCTTTAATTTCTTAATTATGGTAAATAATTTGCAAAATATAATCTATATTATATTAAAAACACGAAGGCCTTTAGCTAAATATCGTTCGCCTTTTTTACCCTTTAAAAATAAATTTCATATTGGGTTGAATAGTCATTTCATAATTTCCTAATATTAAGAACTTTCAAAACTAATATTTTCTTACTAAATTCTTACTTATTTAAACTAGGTAAAATAATCATAATACATTCCAATTAAGCTACTTTTTCTTATTTCAAATTAATGAAAGTTCCATAATATAGTCGAAGTTACTTTTTCATGTTTGAAATTAAATATTTACAATTAAATCTAAATAAAATCCTATTTAGGTTAGAAACATACATCTATAAAAGAACAATGAATGTAAAATTATGTTAGCCACAACTCCCATAACTTTATTGCTTATCAATTTATCATCTATATTGCTTTGTCTAGCTTTAATACTTGATATTAGACTTTGTAATTCTATTAATTTTAATATACATTCTTTAGTTTATTGTAATTCGTGTAATTTTTTAAGTTCTATACTATTTGTTGTTATACATTGTATATTTGGTTTCAGCGAATATCGTTTTTAATTTTTGCATCATGTTTTTAATTTCTGATAATTCATGGTATTTTATCTATATTTTTTATTTCGTGGTTTAGAGAATATTAACTTGAAAAATTGGGAATGCCTATAAAGAAATTATTTATTATGTGTGAACATGTATTCACCAGCAAACTCTATTTTCTAACATGGTAGGAGCTGTATTGGGAAAAAGTTTTTTATGACGTGGCAAGACACGTGGGATGGTCAAAAGGTTGATAGATAATAATTAAATAAAAGATGCGAGAAGACACGGGACGTAATTCAACACGTGGAATGTAATTCTAAAAATAAAAGATACAAAGAGCAAGTAGATACGAGTTCCGTATTCATTCAAGATATTCAAGGGCAACTGATCAAAAAACATTTAAAACATGAATCTGAATATAGGAAGAAGACCAAATTCAATCATTAAATACTTGATACATTGAAGAATTGATATTTAATAGGAATGATTGTGTAACGACTAATTCAATGTTATTTATTACTCATAATTATATCATTAAAGCCTAGGTTTCAGTCTTATACATAGGGAAAGCTATAAAAAGCGGAAGTTATACCATTTGTATACACGATCAACTATTAAAAGCATACTGAAATACAATTTTTCTTTACTGTTCATTCTAATTATTGAAAGCCTATAACATTCTTCGGTCTCTTGATTATCTGTAACCTGATTTTTCTCTTATTTTCTAGTTTTAATCGAAATCCCATATTTTGGTTAAAGAAATTGGTTCTGTTATCGGGAATCTGATATTCTGTTCTTTCTAAGCTTACACACCTTACTTGTGCTTAACATCATGTCAAACACCACCACTAACAACAACAATGTTGTTGGATACCAGATCCCTCATGTTCAAAGGGATTTGCATAATGTTAACGTAATTCCTTCCAATCCAACTTCTTCACACCAATCTCGTAAAGATACTCTTGCATCAAATACACCATTGCCAAAAGGGGCATTGAATGTCGTCAATGGAGGAGTGGATATTAACAAAGTAACGTACACGGCTTCAAATAAAATTTCTAAAGTGGTTATTACACACGAGAAGCGAGTATGCCAAACCTTAGAGGATGAAAGTATGAGTTTTGATGATGCAGATACAGAAAGAATGATTACTCGTCACAATGATGCACTTGTTATATCCTTACTCGTACACGATACTAATGTAAAGCGAGTTTTAATTGATCTAGGAAGTTCTGTCAACATCATTTTGCTAAGAGTATTGCAAGAAATACAAGCTGAAGATAGAATTATACCCAAAGCACATACGTTATCAGGCTTCGATAATACAAATGTGGTAATGATATGCGAAGTAACTCTAACAACATATGCTGCAGGTGTCTTTAAAGAAACTAAATTTCAGGTAGTTAATATGGAAATGGCCTATAACTTAATCATGGGGAGACCATAGATTCATGATATGGATGTTGTCCCATCAAGTTTCCATCGCATTGGGGAATATGTCAAATTCAAGGAGATCAACAAACAGCCAGGAGTATCAACGTTGTGACAAGTACGAGTACCATAGGAACAGATGGAGGCAATAACAACCAAATTTCAACTAAAAAAATGGATTTCGACTCGAGACCTCATACCGTTAAGGAAATCGAGGAAAATGAAAACATTAAGACAACAATATCAGGAGCTCGAAGCAGTAATACTATTCAAGCAATGGCCTGAAAGGAAAGTTTACGTTGTGATGACCCTGCCCGTCGTCACGAGAGTTACCACCCTGTTACCCCTTCATTTATGTGTTTCATGTTTCTATATCTGTATTAAGTCTATCAGGTGAATTGGGATTTATTCTGATTGAAAATGAGGCATATAGCCTTTTTGAGTGCAGCTTATTTATAAAAAGTCAATCTGGAGTTAAATATGTGGTTAGAGGGCTCGGAATCGAATTCTAATGATTTGGTTAGTTCCAGGAGGTTATTTGTGACTTAGGGAGCGATCAGAATTTCATTTGGAGTTCCGGTGTTGAAATAGGCTTGAATTGGCTAAGTTTGAATTTTGGCGAAAATTGATCGATAGGTGAGATTTTGATCCGGGGGTCGGAATAGAATTTTGATAGTTTTAGTAGCTTTGTTAGGTGATTTTGGATATGTCTGCAAATTTTCAGGTCACTCGGACATCGTTTGGTCGGGTTTTTGATAGAATGTAAGTTTCAGAAGATTTGGTTGAATCCTAGCCTTGAACCGGCCTTAATTTGATGATTCGTGTGTTTGAGGGTGTGTTTTTATGATTGGACCAAGTTTGTATAATGATTTAGAGTGGATTGGTATTTTTGGTTGAGGTCCCGGGGGGCTCGGGATATTTTTGGAGGGTCTAACGGATGAATTTTTGGAATTTTTGATTGTTGGTAAGTGTTGCAGCAGGAGTTTCGCTTCTTCGGATGGGGAACCGCAGAAGCAGCTCTACAGAAGCGAGTTAATCTCGCAGAAGCGAGTTTGATTTTTGATGGGCAATTCCATAGAAGCGGCTAGGATGTCGCAGGGGCGGGCTCGCAGAAGCGAGCCCTTGATCACAGAAGCGAACGCTAGGATTTTGGAACCTTCGCAGAAGCGTCAGGTTTTTCGTTTAAGCGGTTTCGGAGGCGTGTGATCTGAGATGCAGAAGTGATGTGGCCGGTTAAGGGTATTATCGTAGAAGCGACAAAAATGATGCGGAAGCGACTCGCATGTGCCAGTCTAGGACCGCTGAAGCGGAAAAGGAGTCAGTGTTATAGAAAATGAAGGTCTCGAGTTTCAGAATGTTATAACACATTGAGACTTAGAACCAAGAGGCGATTTAGACGATTTTGAGAAGGAAATCGATGGGATTGTTCAGTTAAGCATTCATGGACTCAATTTATATTATTATCTTGTTAAATTATAGAGTTAATACCTATAAATGGAGGATTGGAGGTGTATTAATGGAGGTTTTTACTCTAAGCCTGAGTTATTGAAAATCATTGATTTTCATGGGCAAACGGAGTCTGATTTTGATAAACTTTATATGTATGGACTTGTGTTGAGATAAGGACTCTGGAAATATAACTTTTGTAATTTTTTGAGAAGCGATCCCGAGGGACGGGTTTTGGCAACTTCGTGCTTTCTTGGTGTAAATCGAGTTGTTTTGATTAGGTTATTTTCCTTTAGCCTATTTTGATGTGTTTCTATTCGTTTTGATAAGATTTTGCACCCGTGGAGGTCGATTCTCGTGGCAAGGGCATTACGGACTAGTCTTCAAGTCTAGTCGAGATGAGTAATGGGTGTGGGTGATGACCAGCGGGTTCGATACCCCGGTATATTACTATGTGACACTATATTGAGGTGTGACACGTACTCTACTATACGTGCGGGGTCGATTGTGATTGGGGACTATGGCTTAGTCCAACCTGGTAATACTATATTGTGTTGTTGGCTATTATTGAGCTGGTAAACCTACTACTTGGATGGTTATGGATATCTTTGGGCTGTGAGCCAGTTATTGGGATCCTGCAAGGATCGTTACTATTATTTATATGATATTGGCATGTTAATGTGATACTAGTCCCGAGCTATTACTATCTAAAATGGTTTTCCAAACTCTGGAATTTCTAAAACACTATTTTCTACTGAATATGATAAAAAGAGATTTCAAATGTTATTTTTGTGCCTGTGAGGCTTGCATTGCATGTAGCTGGACTAGTAGTGGATCGGGCTGCGCGCCACAACATATCATGATATTGTGTTTGGGCTGTAGAAGCCCCTCCGGAGTCATAACCCCCACAGTGAGCACGGGTACCCAAATGGATCGGGCTAAGCATCGTAGCGGCATATTCATGCATCGCATTGCATTTAGCTATATTTGTTGTACTGTTAGCTGATATTGCTAGTTATGCTACTACTCATGTTGATAATTGGTACAAGATATTGTTGTATAGCCTTGCTTAGTGTTTTATTAGGTACCCAAATGGATCGGGCTAAGCGCTGTCTTACCCTTGCTCATTACCACAGAGTTGGAAGTACTCACACTACTCCCTATAACTTGTGTGCAGATCCAGGTACATCACAGCAGAGTTGCAGCCGCTCGGAGTGCTTCATTTGGACTGTCAAGGTAGCTGCTAGCGTCCGCAGGACCTGACTCTCCAGTCTATCTTTTATTTTCTTTAGACTATTCTGCACTTGTAGTCACAGTTGTATACACTATCACTGCTGTATATTCTTGTAGAGGCTCATGACTTATGACTCCTAATTTGCTGGGAGGTTTTATACTAGTTTTGGGATATCTTTTCCCGATGTACTAGATATTATATCATTCCCTTATTATTGTTTATGCTTAACGGGGTAAAGTGAGAGCTGATAGGTCCGTGTTATGAATGATTGGTCGGGCTGGCCTAGCAATGTGCTGGGCGCCATCACGGTCGAGTTTTGGGGTCGTGACAAGTTGGTCTCAGAGCCTAGGTTACTAGGACTCATGAGTCTTGAGTCGGTTAGTAGTGTCTCGTGGATCGGTACGGAGACGTCTGTATTTATCCTCGGGAGGCTACAGACAATTAGGAAACACTTCACATTTCTTGAACTCTATCATGTCGTTTTGTTGTTCCGACAACTGAACTTCTGTATTCTATTCTCTCGCAGATGGCGAGGACTCATGCTACAGGACAAGGTGGACGACCACCATTGCCACTAGCTAGAGGCCGTGGTCGAGGCCGTGCTCGTTGTCGTGGTAGAGTGGTAGGGGTAGTGCCGGTAGACCCACATGTTGTCCCTATTCAGGATCAGCCCCCAGCGGTTGATGGTCCAGTAGCACCAGCTCAGGCACCGACGATGTCTATTGTCATTCCTGGCCTTTAGGAGACTTTGGCCCGGATATTATCAGTCCGTTCCGGATTGGCTCAGGTAGTATCAGCTACCGCTATAGTAGCGATATCCCAGACCGAGGGTGGTCATCAAACTCCCGCAGTACGTACACCAAAGCAGGTCGTACAGGGACTTCAGATGCCGGAGGCAGTCCCAGCTCAGGCAGTTACACCGGCTTTTCCAGTTGCTCCAGCTACGCCAGCCCCAGAGTATGTGGTACCGGTGATGCCTGACGACGAGCAGCGTCGCTTGGAGATATTTGGTAGACTCAATCCACCTTCATTCAGTGGCACTGAGGGCGAGGATGCCCAGGGCTTCTTAGATAAGTGTCAGAGGATGTTATGTACAATTGGGATTCTTGAGTCCAGCGGTGTTTCATTTACTACATTCCAGTTTTCTGGTCCAACATTCGATTGGTGGGAGGAGTTTGAGAGGCATAGGCCTGCAGGGGCAGCACCTCTTACCTGGCAGCAGTTTTCCAATCTCTTTTTTGAGAAGTATGTGCCTCAGTACCGTCGAGAGGAGCTACGTCGCCAGTTTGAGTGGTTAGTGTAGGGCGATATATCAGTGACCCAGTATGAGCTGAGGTATACTCAGTTGGCTAGGCATGCTACTTGGATGATCCCGACAGATCAGGAGAAGATCAGGAGGTTCATTGATGGCCTCAACTATTCTATTCATATCCTAATGACCAGAGAGATTATTGTCATCATCGTTTAAGAAGGTTGTTGATATGGCACACTCTATTGAGGTGGATCATCGTCGTGAGCGAGAGGAGAGAGAGGCCAAGAGGCCTCGAGGTTCTGGCAGCTTTAGTGGTTCTCCATCAAGGGGCCAGTTTCATCAAGGCAGAGGTCGCTTATCTAGACCTTCTCAGTGAGGCCATCCAGAGCACATTAGAGATTCTTCTCGTCGTGGGCATCAAGGTTTCCAGTAGGGCCAGCATTCACTTAGTGACCTCCAGCTCAGAGTACAACACCTACTTCTTCGGCCCAGGGTTCATCTGCGGCGAGGGGTTCCCTTCAGTCCCCTTCTCCAGAAGTTGTTTTGAGTGTGGTGAGTTTTGCCACATTAGAAGGTAGTGCCCTCGACTTCGCAAGGATAGGTCTCAGCAGAAGGATCAACCCTCCTCTTCAGCACTATCTCAGGCTAGTAGAGGTGGAGGTCTGTCTTCTAGAGGTCGCCCCAGAGGTGAGGAGTGATTGAGTGGTGGTCAGGCATATTTCTATGCACTTCCTGATAGGCGTGATGGTGTTGCCTCATATCCAGTGATTACAGGTATCATTTCAGTTTGTCATAGAGACGCTTCTATTTTTTTATCCCGGGTCCACATATTCGTACGTGTCTTCTTATTTTGCACATCATTTGGGTGCGACCCGTGGTAGTCTTGATTTGCATGTTCATGTATCCACTCCAGTGGGTGATACGACTATTGTGGATCATCTCTATAGATCCTGTGTTGTTTCTATTGGGGGTCTGGAGACCAAGGTGGATCTGCTATTGTTAGATATGGTGTATTTCGATGTGATTTTGGGCATGGATTGGTTGTCCCCGTGCCATGCTATATTGGACTGTCATGCCAAGACAGTTACATTGGATATTCCTGGTATTCCTCATATTGAGTGGCGGGGTTCGACTGATTACGTCCCTAGCCGTGTTATTTCATTTTTAAAGGCTAAAAGAATGGTTGAAAAAGGGTGTTTTTCATTTCTAGTGTTTGTGAGGGATGTGGGAGCTGAGACTCCTAGTATTGATTATTTGCCCGTTGTGAGGGACTTTTCAGATGTATTCCCATCAGACCTATCAGGTATGCCACCAGACAGGGACATCGATTTTAGTATTGACTTGTTGCCGAGCACTCAGCCCATTTCTATTCCTCCTTACCGGACGACACCAGCTGAGCTGAAAGAATTAAAAGAACAGCTTCAGGAGCTTTTGGATAAGGGGTTCATTTGCCCCAGCGCGTCACAGTGGGGTGCACCAGTGTTATTCGTTAAGAAGAAAGATGGTTCTATACGGATGCGCATTGATTTTAGACAGCTGAACAAGGTAACAGTGAAGAACAATAATCCTCTACCGCGCATTGATGATTTATTTGATCAGCTACATGGAGCAAGGGTGTTCTCGAAGATTGATCTTCATTCAGGCTATCATCAGCTGAAGATTAGGGACTCTGATATTATGAAGACTGCATTCAGGACTAGATATGGGCACTATGAGTTCCTTGTGATGTCTTGGGCTGACCAACGCCCCAGCAGCGTTCACACATCTGATGAACAGTGTGTTCAGGCCATATTTGGATTCAGTCATGATCATGTTCATTGATGATATTCTAGTATACTCCCATATCCAAGAAGAGCATGCTCAACCTTTGAGCATTGTGTTGCACAGGTTGAGGGAGGAGAAATTGTATGCTAAGTTCTCCAAGTGCGAGTTTTGGCTCGAGTCAGTAGCTTTTCTATGTCATGTGGTGTCTCGTGATGGTATTCGGGTTGACCCGAAAAAAATAGAGGCGGTGCAGAGTTGGCCTAAACTATCCTCAGCTGTGGAGATCGGGAGTTTCCTTGGTTTGGCGGGGTATTATCGCCGGTTTGTTCAGAGATTTTCGTCCAATTGCATCTTCTTTGACCAGGTTGATGCAGAAGGGTGCATCATTTGTGTGGTCGGATGAGTGCGAGGAGAGCTTTCAGAAGCTCAAGACAACTTTGACCACATCTCCAATATTAGTCTTGCCATCAGCTTCAGGTTCATATTTTGTATATTGTAATGCCTCGAGAGTGGGGTTAGGTTGTGTATTGATGCAGGAGGGTAGAGTGAGTGCTTATGCTTCTCGCCAGTTGAAGCCTCATGAGAAGAACTACCATGTTCATGATTTGGAGTTATCTGCCATAGTTCATTATTTGAAGGTTTGGAGGCACTATTTGTGCGGCGTGTCCTATGAGGTATATACCGATCATCGTAATCTCCAGCATTTGTTCAGATAGAGGGATCATAATTTGAGGCAGCGGAGATGGCTTGGGTTGCTCAAGAATTATGGCATTACTATTCTATATCATATGGGAAAGGCCAATGTGGTGGTCGATGCTTTGAGCAGAAAGGCGGTTAGTATGGGTAGCTTGGCATATATTCCAGTTGGGGAGAGACCATTTGCTTATGATGTTCAGGCATTGGCCAACCGGTTAGTGAGGTTAGATATTTCAGAGCCCAGCAGGGTGTTGGCTTTCGTTGTTTCTCTGTCTTCTTTATATGATCTTATTCGTGAGCGCCAATATGATTATCCACACTTGCTTGTCCTTAAGGACAGAGTTCAGCATAATGATGCCCGATGATGGATAGATTGACAACTTTCTTAAGGGAATTAGTTGTAAGGCCCCGTAAAATTTTTGTGCATAAAACCTAGTAGCTATGGTGTCGTGGTTCGAATGATGTGTTAGGAATGCGTAGAATTCTTCGCGGCGAGCTTGCTCGCCGCGGTTCGGACCCTTGGTAGTGATTTAAGTTTCAAAAATGTAGAGAATTAATTTTTCCAAAAAATGTCAATTCTGCGGTCAAGAATGCGACCGCAGATCTGCTATGCGGACCACATTCTTGCCGCAGACCTTAACAGAAGTCTCCCAAAAATCATGTTGAAAATGCGATCGATATGCGATCGCATAATGAATCTGCGGTGCATTTTGCGACCGCAGATCAAGAATGCGGACCGCATATTGGTCGCATTCTGTAACAGACCTTGAGTAATTTTTGAGGCCATTCCGCGGTCACTATGCGGACCGCATGTTGATTCTGCGGTCGCAAAGTGCACCGCAGATTCGCCCCGGCCCAGATTTTGTAACATTTTGACCCAACCTCTTTTTTTTAATATAACACATTTCCCCTTCATTTTTATCATATCATCTTACCAAAATTAGAGAGAGAAGAGAGGGGTTTTAGAGAGATAAGTCTTTCATCCTCAAGGATTGTTCCAAACATCTAGTCCAAGGATTCTAGGGCAAGGATTCAATTTTCCCAATCTTTTCAAGGTAAAAAACCCTAGCTATTTTCTCAATTTTTCAGTTTTAAATTGGGTAAAGAGAGGTTTGCATATAATAGCTTTTGAAAATAGAATTTTACACTCATGCATGATTATTGAACTTGATTTTTAGTAAAAAGAAGTGAGTAGAAGTAAGAGTCTTCAAGAACAAAGTTGGCAAGAGTAAGATAGCTTGGGTAAGCGTAAAGTAGGAAGTTAACGGAAGAGAACTCGATACCAGGTATGTATGGCTAATTTTGATTCTTGTAAAATCGCCCAAATGTGTGCGAATTGTTTTGGCATGTGTTAATTTGAGAAATTGTATGAAATTCTTTGATTTCATTGCTTGGCGTTCGATTTATGTTGAACTACGTATGGTGTAGTATGAAATATGAATTGAAGGATAAAAAGGTAACCGAGATTGGTAAAGAATTGGGAACAACCATTGTGATGGCATATTTGGCTTATTGTGGAAGGAATTTGAAACACTTGAATGGTGGTAAATTGTTGAACATGATTATGTGGGCATTCTCGATTTTGGAACACTTGTAACTAGGTTTTGATATTGGCTTGAGAAGTAATTGAGAACATGAACCAATGTGTAAGTTGCTTATTTGAACTTGTTGTAATTGTGTGTAGTACCTTATCTGCTGCTTGTGATTGTTGTGTTTGAAAACTGTACGGTGGGATCGGGTTGCGCGCCGCAACATGAAGAAATAAGGTGTGGGTTGGGGTGATAAGGGTGGCCGAGGTAATAAGGATGGTCATGGGTAATAAGGATGGAAAGCGATCGAAATCGCTATTGAAAATTGATACAAAATCTTTAATATGAAATTGTGAAAGGAGACAACAGGAGAGTTTGCAACCTGGGGGGCACTGATTGCCCCTATGTTTGACTACTTGCAATATATGTGGTTGATTGGTTGTTGTTCTATTTGGTGACCTTAAACATGCTTGTGTTGAGGTTTATCTGAAATGAGTAAAAGGTTGGAAACATGGTTAGTTAGCTTAATTGATTTCTTGATGTAATCTGTTGGCCGTCTTAACATTGTGATTCTTGTTTAACGGCTTGAGTTTACTTGGGACAAAGTTTGTCCATACATACCAGTACAATTCAAGTGTACTGACGTCCCTTTTGCCGGGGACACTACATTCGTGTTATGATTGTAGGTGGATCTGTAGCAGGCACTTCAGCACATCGGCAGTAGTATCCTTCATCCTCCACTGCCCGTTTTGGTGAGCCCCTTTCTTCCTCGGGGCCCTGTGTGGTTCACTCCACTTTCGTTTAGATTTCATTTTGGTTTGTAAGGTATAGCCGGAGCCTTGTTACCGGCAAGTATTGTATTCCCTTTTTGTATCCCAGAGGCTTTGTAGACATGTAAACTATGGGACTCCAGTATTATGTATACATTATGTTATGTCGGGCGTTGTAAAAACTGCAAACTTGTTAATGAATCACTCGTATGGTTTTATTTGTTTTAATGTGAAATCATTCTTGGTTAGTAAGATATTTGGTTAATGAGAAACAATCAACACAGGGGTAACGCGTGGGAATAAAAGGCACCCAGGTCCGCTTGACTGGGGCAACCCGGTCAGGCGCCGGTCATGTTCCCGATTTGGGGCGTGACATGTGCCCAATGTTGATGGCCTTCATGAGTTGATATTAGAGGAGGCCCATAGCATGCGGTATTCTATCCACCCAGGTGCCGCGAAGATGTACCACGACGTGAAACAACATTATTGGTGGAGGAAGATGAAGATGGACATTGTGAGTCATGTAGCATGGTGCCTCAACTGTCAGCAGGTCAAGTACGAGCATCAGAGGCCCAGTGGCGTGTTTCAGCGTATTGAGATTCCCGAGTGGAAGTGGGAAAGGATCACTATTGACTTTATTAGTGGACTCCCTTGGACAGCTAGGAAGTTTGATTCAGTTAGGGTAATTGTGGATAGGCTGACCAAGTCAGTTCACTTCATTCCTATGTGTATTACATACTCCTCGGAGCGTTAGTTGAGATATTCATTCGAGAGATTGTGAGATTGCATGGAGTACCGGTTTCTATCATATCAGACAGAGGTACTAAGTTTACTTTGTAGTTCTGGAGGACATTTCAGCGTGAGTTGGGGTCCCAAGTTGAGTTGAGTACTGCATTTTATCCTCAGACGGACGGGCAGTCCGAGCACACTATTCAGATCTTGGAGGATATGTTGCGAGCTTGTGTTATTGACTTTGGTGGTTCACGGGCTGATTATTTGCCTCTCGCAGAGTTTGCCTATAACAACATCTACCAATCTAGTATTCAGATGGTGTTGTATAAGGCCTTGTATGGGAGACGGTGTAGATCTCCTCTTGGTTGGTTTGAGCCCGGTGAGGCTAGGTTGATGGGGACAGAGTTAGTCTAGGATGCTTTGGACAGGGTAAAGGTGATTTGGGAGAGACTTCGCACACCTCAATTGCGCCAGAAGAGTTTTGCAGACCGGAAGGTTTGGGATGTGTCTTACTCTGTGGTGAGAAGGTCTTACTTAAGGTTTCGCCTACGAAAGGCGTCAGGAGATTTGGGAAGAAAGGAAAGCTCAGTCCGAGATTCGTTGGACCTTTTGAGATCCTCATGAGGATTGGAGAGGTAGCCTCTATGCTTGCTTTGCCACTTAGTTTATCGGGAGTTCATCCAGTGTTTCACGTATCCATGCTCTTGAAATATGTTGGCGACCCATCGCATGTGTTGGATTTCAGCACTATTCAGCTTGATAATAACTTGACCTATGATGTGGAGCCTATAGCTATTATGGGTCATCAAGTGAGGAGATTTAGATCCAAGGACATTGCGTCAATGAAGGTTCAGTTGAGAGGTCGGCCCATGGAGGAGGGCACTTGGGATATCAAGCAGGAGATGCGTAGCAGATATCCTCACTTATTTGAGTCCCCAGGTATGTTTCTTGACCCGCTCGAGGATGAGTGTTTTCTTAAGTGGGGGAGAATGTGATGACTCGGACCATCATCACGAGAGTTACCACCCTGTTACCCTTTCATTTATGTGTTTTATGTTTCTATATCTAAATTAGAGTCTATCGGGTGAATTGGGATTTATTCTGGTTGAAAATGAGGCATATAGCCTTTTTGAGTAAAGCTTGTTTATGAAAAGTCAACCTAGAGTTGTCTATGTTGTTAGAGGGCTCGGAATCGAATTCTAATGATTTGGTTAGTTCCTGGAGGTGATTTGTGACTTAGGGGAGCGATCGGAATTGAATTTGGAGGTCCGATGTAAAAATAGGCTTGAATTGGCTAAGTTGGAATTGTGGCAAAATCCGATCGATAGGTGAGATTTTGATCCGGGAGTCAGAATTCAATTCCGACTATTGCAGTAGCTTCGTTAGGTGATTTTGGATATGTCTGCAAATTTTCAGGTCATTCAGACATCGTTTGGTCATGTTTTTGATATAATGTATGTTCCAGAAGTTTTGGTTGAATCTTAGGCTTGAACCGGCCTTAATTTGATGAGTCATGGTTTTGAGGGTGTGTTTTTATGATTGGAACAAGTTTGTATAATGATTTAGAGTGGATTGGAATTTTTGGTTGAGGTCCTGGGGCCTCGGGATGTTTTCGGAGGGTCTAACGGTGATTTTTTGGAATTTGACTGCTGGTATGAGTTGCAGCAGGAGTTCCGCTTCTGCGGATGGGGAACCGCAGAAGCGGCTCCACAAAAGCAAGTTTAATCTCACAGAAGAGAGTTTGAGTATGGATGGAGAATTCCGCAAAAACGGCTAGGATGTCGCAGGGACGGGCTCGCAGAAGCGAGCCCATGATCGCAGAAGCGGACGCCAGGAATTTGGAACCTTCGCTGAAGCGTTAGGTTTTCCACTTAAGCGGTCTCGCAGGCGCGAGACCTAAGAAGCAAAATCAATATGGCCGGTTAAGTGTATTTTCACATAAGCGACAAAAATGACGCAGAAGCGGACTCGCATGTGCGAGTCTAGGACCGCAGAAGCTGAAAAGGCGCCAGTGTTATAGAAAATGAAGGTTTCGAATTTCAGAATGTTATAACACATTGAGGCTTAGAACCAAGAGGTAATTTAGGAAATGTTGAGGAGGAAATCGAGGGGATTCTTCAGGTAAGCATTCATGGACTCAATTTATGTTATTATCTTGTTAAATTATGGAGTTGATATCTGTAAATGGAGGATTCGAGGTATATTAATGGAGGTTTTTGCTCTAAGCCTGGATTATTGAAAATCATTGATTTGAATGGGCAAACAGAGTCCGATTTCGATAAACTATATATGTATGGACTCGTGTTGAGATAAGGATTCTAGAAATGTAACTTTTGTAATTTTTCGAGAAGCGGGCCCGATGGTAGGGTTTTGGCAACATCATGATTTTTGGTGTAATTCGAGTTGTTTCGATAGGGTAATGTTCCTTTAGCCTATTTTGATATGTTATTATTGGTTTTGATCAAATTTTGCACCTGTGGAGGCCGATTCTTGTGGCAAGGGCATTGCGGACTAGTCTTTGAGCCGAGTCGAGGTGAGTAATGGGTGTGGGTGATGACCAGCATGTTCGAAACCCCGGTATATCACTATGTGATGCTTTAGTGAGGCGAGACACGTACTCTCCTGTGAGTGCGGGGTCGATTATGATTGAGGAATATGGCTTAGTCCGACCTGGTAATACTATACTGTGTTATTGGATATTATTGAGCCGGTAAACCTCCTGCTTTGATGGTTATGGATATCTTTGGGCTGTGAGCCAGTTATTGGGATCATGCGAGGACCGTTACTATTATTTCTATGATATTTGCATGTTATTCTGATACCATTCCTGTGCTATTACTGTCTAAAATGGTTTTCCAAACTCAAGAATTTCTGAAACACTGTTTTTTACTGAAAATGATAAAAAGAGATTTCAAATGTTATTTCTGTTCCTGTGAGACTTGCATTGCATGTAGCTGGACTGGTAGTGGATCGGGCTACGCACCATAGTATATCATGATATTGTGCATGGGCTGTAGGAACCCCTCCGAAGTCTGAACCCCCACAGAAAGCACGGGTACCCAAATGTATCGGGCTACGTGCCGTAACTGCCATATTTATGCATTGCATTGCATTTAGCTATATTTTTGTACTGTTAGCTGATATTGCTGGTTATTATACTGCTCATGTTGATAATTGGTACAGGATATTGTTGTATAGCCTTGCTTAGTGTTTTATTGGGTTTTGTTACCTTCGCTGTCTTACCCTTGCTTATTACCACTGAGTTGGAAATACTCACACTACTCCATGCACCTTGTGTGCATATCCAGGTACATCACAGCAGAGCTGACTTTCCAGCCGCTCGGAGTGCTTCATTTGGACTGTCAAGGTAGCTGCTAGCGTCCACAGGACCTGACTCTCCAGTCTATCTTTCTTTTTCTTTAGACTATTCTGCACTTGTAGTCATAGTTGTATATACTATCACTGCTATATATTCATATAGAGGCTTATAACTTATGACTCCTGATTCGATGGGAGATTTTATACTAGTTTTGGGATATCTTTTCCCGATGTGCTAGATGTTATATCATTCCCTTAATATTGTTTATACTTAACGGGGTAAAGTGAGAGATGATACCTCTGTGCTATGAATGATTGGTCGGGCTGGCATCGCAATGTGCTGGGCGCCATCACAGTCGGGTTTTGGGGTTGTGACAACTTAGGAGTTAATCTAAGGCCTGACATGCGAGGTATGTTAATTGAATTTTTAAAAACTAATGGGGACTGTTTTGCTTGGTCCCATGCTGATATGACAGGTATACCACCGGAGGTGATGACTCATAAACTCAACATGATCCATCTTTTGCTCTAATCAAGCAGAAGAAAAGAAAGCAAGGAACTTTCATGAATCAAGTAATTCAAGATGAAGTTCATAAATTATTACAAATTGGGTCAATCCGCGAGGTAAAGTATCCTGATTTGTTAGCCAATACGGTGGTCGTACCTAAGAAAAATGGTAAGTGGCAAGTTTGCGTAGATTATACTAATCTAAATAAAGCTTGCCCGAAAGATTCATTCCCTTTACCCAATATAGATGAAATGATAGATGCAGCTTCAGGTCATGAACTTCTAAGTTTTTTAGATGCATATGCGAGGTACAACCAAATTAAAATGCACCCCGATGATGAAGAAAAGACTTCTTTCATCACAGATCGTGGGACTTACTATTATAAGTACTGCCATTTGGTCTAAAAAATGCAGGTGCAACCTATCGAAGGTTAGTAACTAAAATGTTTCAGGAACATTTAGAGAAAACTATGGAGGTATATATAGATGATTTGCTTGTCAAAACCCAGCATTCCACTTATCACATTTCTCATTTATCTGTCACGTTTGAAATTTTGCGTAAATAGAATATGAAACTTAACCCAGAAAAATGCGCATTTGGTATAGCCTCAGGTAAATTTTTGGGTTTTCTTGTTTCTAACCATGGTATTGAGGTATATCTTTCTCAAATTAAAGAAATCGAAGAAATACCTGATATCCTTACAAATAAAAAGGAAGTTCAACATTGATTGGAAGAATCACAGCCCTAGGGAGATTTATTTCTAAGTCTTCTGAAAAATGCTTTAAATTTTTTTTTGGCACTTGAGAAATAGGAATATTTCGAGTGGAATGAAGATTTCCAATGAGCTCTTAAGGATTTGAAATCTATTTGTCAAACTACCCTCTATTGGCGAATGCAAAGGAAGGCGAGAAGTTACTTATTTATTTGGCAGTGTTAGAATTAGCGGTAAGTGTTGTTCTAGTTCGTGAAGACCAAGGTAAACAATCTCCAATTTATTATGTAAGTAAGACTTTATTAGATGCGTAGACATGGTATCCGCAGTTGGAAAAGTTAGCGTTAGCTCTAATTATGGCATCTAGGAAATTAAGGCCTTACTTCCATTGTCATCCTATTGTTGTAGTTACAACTTTTCCATTACGAAATATTTTGCATAAGCATGAACTGTCAGGTAGATTAGCAAAATGGGCTATAGAATTAAGAGAATATGAAATAATTTATCAACCTAGAACTTCTATCAAATCCCAAGTACTAGCAGATTTCATAGTTGATTTTAGTCAAGGGATACATTTAGAGGCAGAAAAAGAATTACAAGTTTTTAATGGTGTGAACCCGGGATTTGGACATTGTTTGCTGATGGTTCATCTAATGTAAAAGGGGCAGGCTTAGGAATATTTCTAATACCACCAATGAGAGATACAATTAGACAGGTTATAAATGTCACCCTATTACTAATAATAAAGAAGAATATGAAGCTGTGATTACTGGATTGGAATAGGTACTCGAACTCGTCATCAGGCAAATCATAATCAAAAGTGATTATCAGCTGGTAGTAAATTAAATAATGGGGACTTATGTAGCCAGAGAAACCAGAATGCAGGAATATATCGAGAAGGCACGAGAATTAGTAAGACAATTCGAAACTTGGAAGGTAACACAGATTCCAAGAGATGAAAATGCAGAAGCTGATGCTTTGTCAAACCTCGCATCCGTGGCAGATATAGCAAACAATGAAAATGATTCGATTATACATTTATTACATTCCATTCTCAAACCTGATACGAACGAGGTAAATTTTAATCATTTAAAATAGGATTAGAGGAATGAAATTATTGCTTTTTTTGCAGTATGTAACCGTACCTAATGATAAAACAAAGGCTCATGCATTAAGTAAGAAAGCTGCCCGTTATTGTTTACATCAAGGAAATCTTTATCAAAAAATGTTCGGAGGTCCTCTAGCAAGGTGTCTCGGTCCTTCACAAACGGAGTATGTAATGAGGAAAATACATGAAGGACATTGTGGAAATCATGCGGGAGGTAGATCCTTAGTAAAAACACCGATACAAGCCGGATATTATTGGCCTAAAATGGAGGAGGAAGAAAATGACTTCGTATCTAAATGTGATAAATGTTAGAGGTACGGAAACAATATGCATAGACCAGCTGAGTTACTACACCCAGTCATAGCTCCATGGCCCTTCATGAAATGAGGGATGGATAGCGTGGGTCCATTACCTCAGGCAAAAGGACAGGTAAAGTTTCTACTTGTGCTAATTGATTATTTCACTAAATGGGTAGAAGCAGGGGCATTTAAACAGGTACGAGAAAAATAAGTTAAAGACTTTCTTTGGAGGAATATAATATGCCGCTTTGGGGTACCAAAGGAAATTGTGTGAGATAATGGTCCACAGTTCATAGGAGCACAAATTACATAATTCTTTCAAAGCTAGCAAATCAAAAGAATAACATCGACACCATATCATCCGGTGGGTAATGGACAAGCGGAATCTACAAACAAGATAATCATCAATAATTTAAAGAAAAGGTTGCAAGATTCAAAAGGCAACAGGCCTGAAGTTCTACCAGCTGTGTTGTGGGCTTATCGGACAACTACGAAAACAAGTACAAGCAAAACACTATTTTCAATGGTCTATGGTGCATAAGCTCTGATTACAGTAGAAATAAGAGAACCAAGTATAAGATAAGATCAAGCAACGGAGGATTCTAACAATAAAGAGTTACGGGTTAATAGTGATTTGATTGAAGGAAGGAGAGCAGCAGCATTGATAAGAATGGCTGCTCAAAAATAAGTGATAGAGCGATACTATAACCGGAAAGCACGTCTCGTGTTCTTTAAAAATGGGGACTTTGTGCTCAAAAGGGTGTTTCAATCTACGAAGGTTGCTAATTCAGGAAAGCTAAGTCCAGCATGGGAAGGACCATATAGAATTCGTAACTTTGCGGGAAAAGGTGCGTACGAGCTAGAGACTATGGACGGCAAAATTCTACCTTCACATTGGAATGCTGTACATTTTAAAAGATATTACTTCTAAGGGGGTAGACACAGTCAGGTATCTTCATGTCGAATTCTTTTTCTTTTAAATTATTAAGGTTTTACTAACAATTTTAGATGCTAGGCAAATTCCCTAATCCGTGCCAAATGATAAGCCACAACCTGCATGGCAAAATAGAATATTCTTAAATTCTAAGCCTAGGGTAATATCAATCTGATGGAAATACTTACGGGTAGGTAGTCTTCATCTAAAATTGTACCTCCGAGTCCCGCATATTTTCTGTTTCAGGAAAAGGACCAGCATATGAGTACTAACCAAGTGTTCAAGGCTTCATTCTTCAACACTCAAACACGTGGAGGACTATACAGTATACATAGCTTCGTGCAGAAAAACAAATGCTGGTTCGTAGACAAAAAGATATACGGGTATTCAAGCAAAAGTTGACTAAATTCAGCTACAAATTGCCACATATCAAGATTTAGTTGTGAATAGCTACGTACACAACATTCTTCAATTTTGCTTTACATAAAACGTTTTTCAAATGTTGTAAACACTTTCCAAACCCTTTCTAAGTATATAAAGATAGGGCTATGGTTATATGCTAAAACAGGTTACAATAAGAAAAAACCTTGTATATTTTATATTAAGAAATCTGTTGCACAAAAAATAGTTGCGAGGAAGTCATAGACGTACTACAATGCATGTATCATTCAAAATTTGCTCAAGTTCATGAATAAAAACTTGTCAAATTTATACGAAAAACATGTGTTTCCTATTTCTTTCATCGTATTATAACACCATTATGAAGTTGAGACGTCTTATTCATTAAGTGTCAATATATAAAAATGGCCCTCTTTTTATAATCCTCATGTTGATAGTCCATGAGTAGAATCATAAAGCATTTTCAAAGGATAAAAATGCAAAACTATTCTATAAGTCCTAAACACGAAAATAGGCAAGAATAGAACACAAAGAGGTATTAATTAACCTCTAAAACAAAAAAGACTAAAGGAAAAGGGAAATTTAGTCATTCAAATATAATCGTCTTTAAACAAATACCCCATTATGAAAACCGGGGACTTCATCACAAAAATGTTTTAACAAGGATTATACCACCAAATAAAAAAAAACAACAAACTAAAACTTTTTCTTAACTGGTCACTGGGGGAGTTGGAACATCAGAGGTTACAACATGAGCAGTAGCCATGGGAGCCTCAAGTTCCATAGGCCGCGATGAAAGTGATTCACCCTCAGACACTTGAACCACTACTCCGGTCGCTCCAGTAGCAGCTTCACAATCCACCGGATCTACTGCTTCAAGAGTTCCACACATTGGAGAAGAAATGTCAATTGGTTGTTCATGAGTGTCAACAGGTTGGTTACTCTTCTCAATCGCAACTAAGATTTTGGCTATTTCAGATTGTAAGTTAAAAGACTATTGAGTAGCCTCTAATAATGTAGCACGACACGATCTAAGAAAATCCCAATTGACCTCATAATTGAAATTCTCTGCAAGATAATTATATTCCTTCTCCAAGGTTTCATAATCCTTTACCCATGTAGCAAGAGAGTTTTTCATTGACTCTTGCTCAGTTAGTTGGGAATTGAGGGAAGTCTTGAGCGTACTGTTTGAACTCTCGAAAGCATGACCTTTGTCTGAAGAAATTTTCAAGTCAACTCGGGCTTGATTCAAGTTCTGCTTCAACTCTATGGCATATTCCTCTTTTCTCTTAATAAGTGCTTTAAGCCCCTTGATTTCTTCATTAGCCATTGACAATGATTCAGTTATAGTATCTTTATCTTTTTTGACCTGACTTAAGGTGGCCTAAGAGATCCCTAAGTCAGCGGATAAAGTGCGATTTGTCATTCCAAATAGGCTTTGTCATCTCGAAGTTCATCCATGCTCATTAAGGCACCTTCATATTGCTCCTTCCAATTTTGAGCTTCAAGTTGGGCTTCTTCAATGGCTTTTGCGGATTCCCAAGCCTTTCTTTCCAAAGAAGTAATCCTCCCCATTAGCTCATTACCAATCAAATTAGCCTACAAATATAAGACATAAAAATAAACACCTACGGTGAAAGGAAAGCTAATATTCAATTTTAAAGAAATTACTTTTAAGGTTGAATGAACTATGTCATTCATCAAAGTTAAGCAGCTATGGCTTTCCATCTTTCTCTTCTCTATATCTCCGATTAAGGGCTCAAGCCAGACATCAGCACGACCAGTCTTTCTCAAAATACTATGAGTGGCAGGTACTTCAAGTGTGACTTTTCTAATAGTCATACCTCTGCTACAAGGGCCAGTTATCGAAGGGGCAGTGGAAGGAGGAGTAGTAGAAGAGGAAAAAAAGGCAGAAGGTACGAGAGCCAAAATGGGAACAGACACGGGAATTAGAATTGATACGGGAATGGAAGCATTCACCATAAGTGAAGGAGCAAAAGAAGTCAACGTGGGATAAAAAAAACTTACGATTGGAGATGATGTAAAAGATATAGGAGAAATGGGAATTGAGGAAGATAAGAGAACTTCATTTAGAACAAGACCTGGCTCTGCACCTACGATATTGTCAACAGAAAGACAGTGAGCAGACTCACTAAAGTCTATTGGTGCAGCCTCTCTATCAATCAGAACAGGCTCGGCAGGGGAGGCACGGGCAGAAGCATCCTCAATCTCATTCCCCTCATTAACGCATCTCTTTGCTCTTGGCCTGGGTAACAGCAAGATACCTTCTTCTGCTTCAGTATTAGCATCAACTGCCAATATTTTTCTCTTTGCTGCTATTAAAGCCTTGTGAGCACGTGATTTTTACCCTAAGCAAACAAATTCCAATATTAAAAATAAATAAGATTTTTGATATGCAATTATGTGCTTAATTCAAATAAAGTGTGTGATTGTGATTGAAACAATGTGAAATTAAAACTAAAAAATAGAGTTAATTCGAAAATGTCACAAAAAATAAAGAAAATTAACAAAAAATACAAATATACCAGAAAATTAAATAAAAATAGCAAAAATTTCATAAAAATACCAGAAAAATTAGAACAAATAGGAAAATAAAAGAGAAGCAATAATTGAAAAGAATACAAAAAGAGAAAAATAAAATACAAAAAGAAAATTACAAAGATATAGTTAAATACACAAGAAAATACATAAGGAATACAATAAATTGGGCCAAAATTCTATCCCAAAGTGTAACAGCCCAAAGAACTATATTATCCGGTCCAAATGATAAATGAAACGACGGCGTATTGAGAGATTAAATCTTGGCCGTCCAAATAACCGATCTTACGGATGATATTGAATCTCTTTAAATAAAAGAAATGGCATCATTTAATAGATTAAATCCTGGCCGTCCAAATCAAATGATCTAACGGAGGCCAGGAATTCTTTCATTAAAACCAAACGACAGCGTCTAGGACCATTGATCCTGGTCGTTGATCATAAATAATCAAAAGGCAAGGATTGCCCAAGCCTTGGGGAGTATAAAAACTCCGTCTCTCACATTCAGAGACCAAACGATACACTCACCTAACCCTAGCCGCCTTCTCCCTCATCGTCTTCTTCGTCTCCTTCACCTTCCTCATGGAGACTGGCCAGAATCCATGGCCGTCCCCGGTTACCTTCACCCCCAAACTTCCTTCTTTCTTTCTTTCTCACCTAAGACCACCCTCAAAACCTTTAGAAAAACCATAAAATCTCAACATTATTGAAAGTTCGGTCACCGGAGTCTTTGACGGTGACCTTCAACCTTTGATTCCATCTCCCAAAATAACACCGTAGAACCACTACGAGGGGATCTTCCACCCTACGTAGTTGGTTTCTTTCGAATCACATTGTAAACGCTCGAATATTCAAAAGAAGTTCCCCGGAACCCTACCTCCAGCGAACACCCAAACATGAACCCACCCCCAAATACACCCCTTAAACACCTATAACACCCTTTTACCACCAAAACCCAAAAATAAACCTGTTTAAGAAAAATCTGAAAAAATAAGACGTCAAGTCTCTGAAGTCTTGAAGACTGAAAAAGAAAAAGAAAAAGAAAAAGAAAAGAAAAATAAAGGAAAGAAAGAAACAAAGAAACGGAAGAAGAACAGGAGACATATCCTGCTAAGCTAAGTACTTTTGCTCTTGTATTCTGTGTTTCGATCTTTTGCATGTTCTTTGTGTAGTTGTTTTCTTTGTTTTCTGAAGTTCATCTTTAGTATTTTTTCTGTTTTAAGTTTCCTATATTTTGATCTTCTACATATCTTCTATCCTAGCATGCCTCTGATTGTTTCATCTTCTGAGATTTCTATCATTTGCATATTCTTGTTTGATAATTTTCTAAAGGTTTATATCATTAGCCTATCTCATCTATCTTGTTTATTATGTGTAATGGACATGTTGAGATTCTTAGGGTTTTCCATAAGTCAACATATGAATTTGATGTAAATATGCTTCTTTATGTCTGATTTGTGAACTATTCCTAAGTCTGAAATTATGAGTTAGTTACTTGGCATTCAACCAATATCTAATTTCCCTATGAGTTTTGGTTAATTGATAAGTGATTTTTGATTGAGGCTATGTGTGCAAAATGACATAAGTTGGCTATATTTGTAATGAATTCATATGTTAGACTATGATTAATCCTACTGTGCTTTGTGGTATTGGTTATAGCTATAATAGACAAGTGTGATTAGTGGTCTGGCTATTATTGAAAGTGACCTAATCTGGCTATTATTGAAAGTGACCTGACCTAGCTATAAGTGAAATGATTTAAGACTGTGCGATTAATTTGACCACTCCTGAAACATTGGAGTGGTTAATTCTGCAAACCTAAGTCTAAAACAGGCTAGTCCTGTAATCTAATTCCAACTAGTTAAGTAATAATAAAAAGGGTTACCTCTTAAAGAGGTTAAAACTGAAAGAATTAAGGTTAAATCTAGCCAAGTCTTAATTGATTTAGAATATAGTGGCCAGTTCTTAAATAATAGCTAAATCTAGAATACACAGACCATTAACAGGTCGGGTAAATAACAAGTAATAACATGGGTATAAAAGGAATAAGAAATGGCATAGTTGTAGATTTAATAGAGCTTACAGGGATAAAATAGACTTTTAGGCTTAGTATTTCTGCAATAAGGCATAAAATAAAGGGTAAAACAGACTTAAAAAAAGGCATAACTGTTAAAATCCTTAGCAAGTGAGGGCACTATAGTAATAGACCCTTAAAAGAAGCAAAACGAATTCCCTAGAACCTTCCAACAAGGACTGGAAGGCTTTTCAAATCTGAAATAAGATACCAAACTGTAATTAATAAGAGAATTAAGGGAAGGGAACTTATAATAAGATTTTTGAATTTCACCCTCAAAATTACACCCAAAACAACTATAAATAGGCTTCATTTAAGCTTGAAAATGGGTTGGATTCGAGAAATTCAGAGAAAAACTTTCTGAAATTAAGAGTGATACACCACTAATAGAGAGTGGAATTATGAGTATAGTCGAGTGCAATTTTGAAATTTAATTAGGATCTTTTGCTATTCTACACTATTGGATTCTATTGCGTTTTCTTCAATTCTATTCTTTGGATTGATTATTTGCTGGATTTGAGGATTATACTAGACTGTGTTTGTTGTTCTGCTGTGATTTGCTCTCTATTGATTCTGCTGCTGTGATCGCTGACTATCCTTCATCTTCATTTGGATCCTACACTTATAAGTTTTTACTTTGCTGAATCAGGCACACATTTCTACCCAGATATGTAACTGTCAACTATTTGAAGAAATGAAAATGTATTGAGTTGCTCAGCTGGAATCTGCTTTTGTATTTTTAAAATTTTATGTTAATTATTTGTTAGATTCTCTGTAATTTGATAGGAATAAATGTAATAGCTAAGTATATATATCAGATATGAACAATGTAATAGATAAAGTAGTGTAGAATACTGTCATGACCCAAACCCCGGTCGTGATGGCGCCCAACACAATGCTAGGCAAGCCCGACCATATTACCTCATAAACCAGCCAATTATTAATTCCAATTAATCCAGTTAAACTTAAACAGCAAGTGTTCATGACAATATGATAAACGCAATAGTAGCAACATACAAAATACGGTCCCTACCGAATCGTGGTGTCATGAGACTAAGCCTCTACAGAATAAACATCCTAGTACAAACAAGCCTACCAGATGAAAACAACAGGATGATAAAGAAGGAGAAAACAGGTTCTGCGGATGCCGGTAGCTACCTCGTAGTCTCCGCAAAAGTAGATAAGGATCAGCAGCTACAACAACTCAACTGCTCTCGGGCACCTGTGAATCTGCACAAAAAGTGCAGGGGAGTGGGATGTGTATATTTCAACTCAGTGAGTAACAATGATAAACAATAACTGAAAGTAAGAACTCCTATATTGTCACTAAACAGTTCTAAGGAAAACCCCCACAAGTAAGTCATCACTACAGTGAGTACTCTGATCTCCAGTCCACAACCAACTCAACAAGGTCCCATACCGACCTAATCCTCACTCGTACCGCTATGGTGTACAACCAACTCTATGTATGTAAATCTGTACATATGTCCATAATGTATAAGTATTTAAGTATGTATAAGGATATGAATAAGTATAATACTGCGACGTGCAGCCCGCTCCAATACATATACCGCTGCGGCGTGCAACCCGCTCCATTTAACATCGACGACGCTCACTAGGGAGTGTGTACAGACTTCGGAGGGGCTCCCTAGGCCCAAGCGCTATGATACTGCGGCGTGCAGTCCGATCCACACATATATTACTGCAACGTGCAGACCGATCTAATATATATATATATATACATACATATATAGCTATACTACTGCGGCGTGCAGCCCGATCCCATAATATACACTAGCACTCACTGAGAATGTGTGCAGACTCAGACTCCGAAGGGGCTCTTACAGCCCAAGCGCAATAATATTGCGGCGTGCGTCCGATCCAACATATATATCGTTGCGCGTGCGCCCCGATCCAATATATATACTGTTGCAGCATGCAACCCGATCCAATATATGTACTGTTGTGGCGCTCACGAACTCGAATATATATATATATATATATATATATATATATATATATATATATATATATATATATATATATATATATATATATAACACCTCATAACGGGTCCTCGACCCTGTCCTAATTAGTATAGGATTGGCCTTTCAGGCCCACTCAGCTAAATCAGGGAATTTCCACCCTAAGTGATCAGTCTCTCACAGTACACACCTAGTACTGGCTTTTAATATGCTATTGAGATAGTTTTCTGGCTGAGTGTAAGTTTCAACACGATATAAGGGTCACCTAGCTCTACAGGTCCCCTAATGATCTACAAATCGGCCCAAGGCCCCAAACATGGCTATTAGCCCAATTACACAGTTATAATCTTTTTATCAGTTGTAATACACAGTCTACTATAAGTCGGGAAGGACTGAGTCCAAGTCCCCAATCACAACGCCGCCACGCCCGTCACAAGACGCGTGTCCCATCTCAACATAGCACTGTGAAGTGCTAGTACGGGGTTTCAAACCCTCAGTGCATTATTTACTATCACCACTCACCTCGATCCGACAAAAACTCATGCCCGCGACGCCTTTGCTCCTTGAACTGGCCTCCACGCGTGTCCAATTTATCCAATATCATAAGTAATACATCATAATATGCTAATGGGACATAACCCAATCGAAAGAACTCGAAAAATACTCAAAATCACGAAATTCGCAAAACCCCAGCCCGGGGCTCACGTCACGAAAAATTCTAAAATTCATATTTTCGGAATCCTCGTCTCGCCACGAGTCCGTACATACCAAGAACTCCCAATTCGGACCAAAAATGGTACTTCAAATCCTTAATTTAAGGTTTGTGCTCCAAGCCCTATTTTCTTGATTTTTAGCTATAAATTCATGAATTCCATGGATAATTCTTGTATAAAAATATGTATTTAACTCATAAAACTTATCTCCAACGATTCCCCGTCGAAATCCCTTCAATTCCCGTCCAAAAGCTCTCAAGAATGGCCAAAAATGGTGGACAAATGGGTTGTTTTCGCGACTGAAATGTTTTTAGCATTCTGTCCGGTACTGTAGCTAACACTATGCGATCGCATCGGAGCATTGCGATCGCATAGAACAAAATTCTTTGCAATTTTTCTGCTGCATTTTTCTACTCAAAAATTCCCGTTAGCCATCCAAAATCACCCCGAGGCCCCCGGGACCTCAACCAAAAATACCAATACATCCTATAACATTATTCAAACTTGTTCCAATCATAAAAACACGACCTTAACCCAAAAATCATCAAATCATGACGGATTCAAGCCTAAGTTTCAACTATAATTTCTGAAACCAACATTCAATAAAAACCCGACCAAACGACCTACGAATGACCTGAAATTTTGCAGGCACGTCCAAAATCACCTAACGGAGCTACTGCAACTGTCGGAATTCCATTCCGACTCCCGGATCAAAATCTCACCTATCGATCGGATATCGCCAAAATTCAACTTTAGCCAATTCAAGCCTAAAACTACAACGGGCCTCCAAATTCACTTCTAATTGCTCTCCTAGCTCATAAATGACATCCCGTAGCTGACCGATTCATCAGAATTTGATTCCAAGCTCTCTAACTCTCAAGTCAATGTCCAGTTGACTTTTCCCATCTATTCCTTCTTCTAAGAGACTTTTTGTCTCATTTCCAACTAAACTCAATCCGAATTGATTCAAACTCGCCAAACATGCATATTGAAACATTAACAAGCATATAACGGGGATAACGGGGTGATAACTCACATGATGACGGGCCGGGTCATCACATTCTCCCCAACTTAAGCAAACGCTCGTCCTCGAGCGGACCAAGAGTTGTACTAGATTCCACACAACAGCTGAATGACCTCACCAAGCATATACTCGGGGTGATACCACTTCACCCTATCTTTCATAAGTCCGATAACATAGTATAGCTGAATTTCCACAGTTTATCCGAACCATAAACCACATTGCACTTTCCGAAATCATATACCAAATCTGAATCCCACATCTATACTCAGGAGTACACACGATCCAACTGTAATAGCCAAACTCGCCACTCCGGGTGAGATCACATGATATAACAAACAACCCAATAACTCGAGAGGATAGTCCCTAATCACAACAACTGGCCACAATAACCAAATACTAGCAAAAAGAACCTTTGTCATTATATAGAGTCTTATTCCAACACCTTCATATCCTGCCCACGGCAACCGCACACGCGATATATCGAACCCATCTCTCAGGTCAACCATTCATGAATCCATCACACTTTTAATTTATACTACAATAGAATTCGAAGCCAAATCTCGATATTACCCTTCTAACCAACTGAAATCATACATGCTCGCACTTATTAATGACTCAAATGATCATTTTGGTTATAACACACCACACTGGTGACATGACGCCTCAGCACCGGCCTAAGCTGCGACAAGCACAACACAAGCTCCAATAGGAAACGTCTAAACATACTCAAATCATGACAACTGACTGCAACAACAGAGGTGTAATTCAATTCCTCTGTACCATCATATCATAAAATTGAGATCCCGTCTCACATCATAGGAATAGATTACATGACTCCTTCTCGAAAGGTTATAACATCACATGGCCTTGCCACGACTCATGATTCTACCCAAACACTATTACTCACGAAGAACCTCAAGTCACCATGCTTAGAACAGTCATCTACGAATAGATCTAGGTCTGAACCCAAGCAATCAATCACACCTGTAGTGATACAATTGATATACGCTATCAAATCCTGAAAGGACATAACCGATGTGCTATTCCCCGAGCGATACCCAATACGGACTATTCCTTGGAAGCTAGGAAGTATTGTATACAAGGTAACTTATAAGAAGCTATATTTTCCCAATCACACTGTTGCGGCGCGCAACCCGTTCCAACAACATACCCGTGGCGGCGTGCCCCCCGATCCAGATACCCTACCTATGGCGGCGTGCCACCCGATCCTGATGCCATACAAGTGGCGGCGTGCCACCCCGATCCAAATACTATACCTGTGGCGGCGTGCCACCCGATCCAAGAATACATCTAGCAAAGGGAATGCACATCAAGTCAAGTCGCTCATCGCAACAACATATACATAGCCTCAAGCTCGACCACATGAAATGCACCCGACAGAGTTCCTCAATACTGGAACTGAATCAATGGTATGTTAAATGGAGCGGGCTGCACGCCGCAGCCCAACTGACAAAGTAGTACCTATCAGCCGTCCGCTGGCCCTAGGGTACATTTACCCTACCGGAGCATGATCTGATGCACTCTGCCACGCAGTTTGTGACATTTTTCTGACATAGTCCATATCACATTAGACAACATGACTTATGACAACCAGTCTGCAATCATATATCATTATTCCAATTCATTATATCAAGTAACAAAATAGCCACTAGGGCTTCCAATTTCCAATAATCGCTAAACGGTGCCGATACACACGATATACCACCACTGCGTAGGCGGATTACGAGAACTTCTAGTCTCCAAAACATATGTAACACATGAATCACTATGCATGATTCCAAATTCC
The DNA here is from genome assembly GCA_032618575.1 of Nicotiana noctiflora. Lineage (NCBI taxonomy): Eukaryota > Viridiplantae > Streptophyta > Magnoliopsida > Solanales > Solanaceae > Nicotiana > Nicotiana noctiflora. Next base: position 63,914 of record JASVEL010000853.1, on the reverse strand, counting down.
ACCGTACAAATACATAATCACACATATCAAGCCTCAATTCATAAGCCATTCAGGAATTTCCCTATGCCATCAACAACTCAATCATCACTGTCAATCCAACAAGAGGATACCACAATACCACCGGACATTATCAGTTTACATTACCTTGCCCTTTTTGACCATATACTCTACCAAATCACTAGAATAGCAGTACCATTTTCCTTATCACCAGAAAGATTGATTCTCAGATTATCTGCAGCTACCCACGCTGCTTGGGAATTCTAATGACTCCCCATATAATATGAACCGATCTCAAGACGTTGAACATGCCATTATCATCTTTTCATAACACATCGCATATACCATACTATACCAAGAAACATGGAAAATTTCTATCCCTCTCCTACGCTGCAAACATCGACGCACTCAACTAGTCAAGGAGCATCATGGTCCCATATAGAAGAAAAATCATTACACATTGCATGCTTCGCATACCGAAAGGAATATACTCATTTTCAAACCATGATAAAACACATCACAATTGTTTCTTCCCATTCACTGCATAAGCTTAACTACCAGGACTGAGTCCTTTTACCCATATCGAACTATGCAACTACCAGCACATCAAAAGTTTTGTTGCACCATAACTGCAAGACTCATTACATCGAGCACACACCAGGAGTTACTCATGAGCTCTTCATACTGTTCTAGTTTATTATCATCTTTATTTTAATATTCTCCTTCACTGGGGGATCACAATACCTCAACTCAGGTTACCATACGAGACTCATACACAAGACCACACGGTCTAAGACTCACAGGCCGCTGAATATTCCCTCAGATGTTTCCCAGAGGTACCACAATCTACAACACTTTACCTTGAAGAACTTCCTGCAGTTTTGAATTTGTTATCATTACACTCCAATATAGATAAATAGAATCTCGTCATCCACATAACATAACAAAAGTCTCGATTTCTTCTAACGAAACCACGGATTTTAGCCACGTACACAATCTTAAGACACCTTACCGTTACAAGTAAAATCTTGAACGCCGTAAAACAATTCTCGGGCGTCATTCATCATTATTCCGTTATAATTCAACTGCCTTATCGAACAGAACCACTCGTGCCTTGATAGAACTCTAACATCGTAGAACACAATTACATACAGATACAATTAGCTATCTTTCTTTCTATACGCTGAACATTCTTTACCAACAACACTTCAAAACACCCTAGTATTTCTTCAGATCTACGAAACACCATAACCCTTACCAAAATTTCCAACGTACTTAGAGACAGGATCAACATAGCACACAACCGTGCAATCAGCCAGTCAATAACAACCTTCCCAACTTAGCTCGAAGCCATATACGTCAAGGCACTTTTAGCCCCTCATAGCATTCTCACTCAATTGATGCCACAGTGTTCTAGTTAGATTAAAATCATGACATTTACAAGCTTCGGCGGAGATTCGAATCATCACACATCTTAACTCTTTTGCAACTCTTGCATTTGTACACACACCATTTAAGCATATTCTCCAGGCGACAGAATTATTTTCTAAGCCCCAAATTTTCCAGAAATTTTGACAGAGTTTCCTCTGTAATTTGGCCTATTCACCTGCCAGTGAATCACCAAAATCATCCTAACAATAAATCCGCAACTCGACAAGACATCACAATGCATATCAACAACATAAATCTCAATAATACACAATTATATTATCAGTATTAGTACATGAACATGCGCTGCACCTGCTCAAATCATAACACATATACCTTTCACCATGATACGCCTAGCACAACCAATTTGGTCTTCCTGCATCTGAACTCATACTACCACACGTAATGCACTTTACCTTTCCACTAAGGAACATGAACATACTCACCACGCTCATAGCTAGGGATACATAACAGATCACTATAAGGATTGAACACCTTGCAGCTCACCCATTATCAAACTGCCATTTTCACAATTAAGATCAATACTGATCGCATGAATTTCATAATACCGGCTCGCGAAATTAGCACCTCGGTGCTCAAGCCATAGACAAGTATCCGGCCTCAAGTCCTCTAGACTGGCCCAACATGAACTCACAGAGATTATATCTCCTCCCTCGATTAGGGAATCATAAGCCATCAAGGCAAATTTATCACTAAGCACTCTAGTGCACTTACAAACGTGTAGAAGGAATTTCAAGAATTACATCTCAAGCTGAATCAAGTATGCACAATAAGAATTTCTAGAATTGAAAGTTTCCTCAAAGGTTTGCAGCCTCCCGAGGATAAGTACATGCATCCCCGTACCGATCCACGAGACTCTACTAACCGGCTCATGACTCGTAAGACCTGCTAACCTAGGCTCTGATACCAACTTGTCACGACCCAAACCTCAGTCGTGATGGCACCCAACACAATGCTAGGCAAGCCCGACCATATTACCTCTTAAACCAGCGAATTATTAATTCCAATTAATCCAGTTAAACTTAAACAGCAAGTATTCATGACAATATGATAAACACAATAGTAGCAATATACAAAATACGCTCCCAACCAAATCATGGTGTCACGAGACTGAGCCTCTACAGAATAAACATCCTAGTACAAACAAGTCTACCAGATGAAAACAACAGGATCATAAAGAAGGAGAAAACAGGTTCTGCGGACACCGGCAGCTACCTCGTAGTCTCCGCAAAAGTAGATAAGGATCGGCAGCTACAACAACCCAACTGCTCTCGGGCACCTGTGGATCTGCACAAAAGTGCAGGGGAGTGGGGTGAGTATATTTCAACTCAGTGAGTAATAATGATAAACAATAACTGAAAGTAAGAACTCCTATACTGTCACTAAACAGTTCTAAGGCAAACCCCCACAAGTAAATCATCACTACAGTGAGTACTCCGATCTCCAGTCCACAACCAACTCAACAAGGTCCCACACCGACCTAATACTCACTCGTACCGCTACGGTGTATATCCAACTCTATGTATGTAAATGTATACATATGTCCATTATGTATAAGTATTTAAGTATATATAAGGATATGAATAAGTATAATGCTGCTGCATGCAGCCCGCTCCAATACATATACCGCTGCGGCGTGCAGCCCACTCCATTTAACGTCGACGGCGCTCACTGGGGTGTGTACAAACTTCGGAGGGGCTCCCTAGGCCCAAGCGCTATGATACTGTAGCGTGCAGTTCGATCCACACATATATTACTGCGGCGTGTAGTCCGATCCAATATATATATATACATATATAGCTACACTACTGCGGCATGCAGCCCGATCCCATAATATACACCAGCGCTCACTCAGAATGCGTGCAGACGCAGACTCCGAAGGAGCTCCTACAACCCATGCGCAATAATACTGCGATGTGCAGTCCGATCTAACATATATGCTACTGCGGCGTGCAGCCCGATCCAATATATATACTGTGCGGCGGTGTGCAGCAGCGTGCAGCCCGATCCAATAAAGGCATATATATATAATACCTCAAAACGGGTCCTCGACCCTGTCCCAATTAGTATAGGATTGGCCTTTCAGGCCCACTCTGCTAATTCAGGGAATTTCCACCCTAAGTAATCTATCTCTCACAGTACACATCTAGTACTGGCTCTTAATAGGCTATTCGGCTAGTTTTACGGCTGAGTGTAAGTTTCCAACACGATATAAGGGTCACCTAGCTCTACAGGTCCCCTAATGATCTACAGATCGGCCCAAGGCCCCAAACATGGCTATTAGCCCAATTACACAGTTATAATCTCTTTATCAGTTGTAATACACAGTCTACTATAAGTCGGGAAGGATTGATTCCAAGTCCCCAATCACAATGCCGCCACGCCCGTCACAAGATGTGTGTCCCATCTCAACATAGCACTGTGAAGTGCTAGTACAAGGTTTCAAACCCTCAGTACATTATTTACTATCACCACTCACCTCGATCCGGCAAAAACTCATGCCCGCGACACCTTTGCTCCTTGAACTGGCCTCCACGCATGTCCAATCTATCCAAAATCATAAGTAATACATCATAATATGCTAATGGGACATAACCCAATCGAAAGAACTCGAAAAATACTCAAAATCACGAAATTCGCAAAACCTGATCCCGGGGCCCACATCACGAAAAATTCTGAAATTCACATTTTTGGAATCCTCGTCTCGCCACGAGTCCGTACATACCAAGAACTCCCAATTCGGACGATAAATGGTCCTTCAAATCCTAAATTTAAGGTTTGTGCTCCAAGCCCTATTTTCTTAATTTTTAGCTATAAATTCATGAATTCCATGGATAATTCTTGTATAAAAACATGTATTTAACTCATAAAACTTACCTCCAACGATTCCTCGTCGAAATCCCTTCAATTCCCGTCCAAAAGCTCTCAAGAATAGCCATAAATGGTGAAAAAATGGGTTGTTTTCGCGACTGAAATTGTTTTAACATTCTGTCCGGGTACTGTAGCTAACACTATGCGATCGCATCAGAGCATTGCGATCGCATAGAACAAAATTCTCTGCAATTTTTCTGCTGCATTTTTAAACTCAAAAATTCCCTTTAGCCATCCAAAATCACCCCGAGGCCCCCGGGACCTCAACCAAAAATACCAATACATCCTATAACATTATTCAAACTTGTTCCAATCATAAAAACACGGCCTTAACCCAAAAATCATCAAATCATGACGAATTCAAGCCTAAGTTTCAACTATAATTTCCGAAACCAACATTCAATCGAAAACCCGACCAAACGACCTCCGAATGACCTGAAATTTTGCAAGAACATCCAAAATCACCTAATGGAGCTACTGCAACTGTCGGAATTCCATTCTGACTCCCAGATCAAAATCTCACCTATCGATCGGATATCGCCAATATTCAACTTTAGCCAATTCAAGCCTAAAACTACACCGGGCTTCCAAATTCACTTCCGATCGCTCTCCTAGCTATAAATGACATCCCGGAGCTGACCGAATCATCAGAATTTGATTCCGAGCTCTCTAACTCTCAAGTCAACGTCCAGTTGAGTTTTTCCAACTATTCCTTCTTCTAAGAGACTTTTTGTCTCATTTCCAACTAAACTCAATCCGAATTTATTCAAACTCGCCAAACATGCATATTGAATATAACGACCCGACCGGTCGTTTTGAGCTCCGACGCGTCATTCAGCAGATTGAGGCCATAAATAGCTCCATCTCAGGTATATTGACTTGTGTGTATGGTCAGAATTAAAATTCAAGAAGTTTGGAGTCAAATCCAAATGGAAATTCTCATTTTTTAAAAGCTTAAAGTTGAAGAAATGAACTAGGATTGGAATTTTGCGTAAATGACCTCGAAACATCTTTCTTTGCCGTTTTAGTCCTCAACCTTTTTGAAATCTTAACCCTATTCTCCCTGTCAATACCGTTTCTTGAATTCTTTCCCTCTCTTAAAAAAAAGATTCCAATTTTTCCAGTTACTTTAGATCCCTAATTCCTTCACTCAGATTAACACCCACCATATTTTTATGTATTTATTTATTTTTGCATTTGGCTGTTGTAATTGAACCAAGCATTCATTTGTGAAGTTTTTGCAAATTAACGTTTATGGTCTTCTTCTTTTGAGTTTCTAAGATGGAGAGAGGAAAATAAATAAGGAAGTTGAATGTAGATGCAAGAAATTGAAGAGTAAATTTTGAAGACCTAGAACTTGCTGTTGTTTCCGATGTGAAGTAGTTGTGGGACACAAAACTGATTGTTCATGCTATGAAAACTGAAGTTTGATATTGGTGTTCTACTGCTCTGAGGTTTGAGGAAATTTTGTTGAGGGGCTTACTACTAAGTCCACCCTTAAAAAGGGCTCCAGTTCCTTTACATTCACCCCAAGTTCCTTCACTCAAATGCAACTTCCCATAAATGGGCATTTGGTGCGTTGGCGGAGCTTCTTGACAATATTGTTGATGAGATACAAAATGGAGCCACCTTTGTTATTGTAGATAAAACCTTGAATCCAAGGAATGGAAGTTCAACTTTATTGGTTCAAGATGATGGCGGTGGAATGGACCCAGAAACGTCGTTGTATGAGTTTTGGATATTCGGATAAGAAGTCTACTTCAGCTATTGGACAGTATGGAAATGGTTTTAAGGCTAGTTCAATGAGACTTGGGGCAGATGTTATTGTCTTTAGCCACTACACAAAGAACATATTTTATGCACGAGGCGGCAAATTAAAAAGGAAAAGGCATCGCGGACGAGTCTTCGGCCGGCTAGAGGTGAGTAGTTAGTGTATATGGTAGCCTGAGGGTTCAAAACCCCGGCTTAGCACATTGTGACGCTAGTAGGGCGTGGCTCGCACCCCGTGGCAGGTGCGGGATTGATTGTGACTGGGGATTGAGACTTAGTCCATCCCGAATGTGAATAATATGCTATATGCGGTTGAAACACACATTGTGTTAGATATATTTTGTGGGTTGTAAGCCATGTTTAGGGTCTTGTGCCGACCTGTGGTATCCCTATGGGATAGTTATATATGTGATAGCTATACTTGCTTAATCACTGTTCTCAGTCCTGGAATTTGAAATCACAATGTTGAAATGCTAAGTCCCCGATTTTTGCAAATTAAATAAAAGTTAAAGTATTTTTCATAAATTATGATCTGGAAACTGGAATTAAGAAAAATGAACTGTTTTGTGACTTATCTGATTATTGTGGTCTGAGGATGGATTGGGCTGACTCATATGCATGTTGTGGACTGAAGATGGATCGGGCTTCACGCCGCAGCAGTTGATATGAGGATCGGGCTGCACGCCGCAGCATTATTGCGCTCGGGCTATAGGAGCCCCTTCGGAGTCTGTACACACCCCCAATGAGCGTCGTCGATGTTAAATGGATCGGGCTACACGCCGTAGCGGTTATGTGCATTGCATTGCATCTTTATTTGTTAAATTATTCTTTGGTAGCTATATTGTACTGTTGATGCTAGTTAGTAGGAGATTCGGACTGTAGTTTATCTTCATATTATGGTATTCTGTGGATTTCCTACTTTCAGCTGCTTTTATATATTTATTACTCACTAAGTACTTAGTACTCACCCCAACTCCCTGCACCTTTGTGTGCAGATTCAAGTACATAGGAGGGATAGACGAGCACTCCAGCTTTTATCAGTATTTATCCGAGTTGCTGAGGTAGCTTGCTGGCGTTCGCAGAACCTGGCTTCTCCTCTTATTCTATTTTTCCTTTGTATATACATTATTCATACTTGAGCATTTGGTTTAGATATTGTTATCCGACCATGTTTGGAGGCTCTAGACTCGTGACCCTAGATCTTTGGGTGGTTATTCAGTTTAGCTTTATGGTTGAAATAATATCTAGGTAATTGATTTGAGCTTCATGCTCGGGAGAGTGTAAATGGTCGGGCTTGCCTAGCAGGTGTGTTAGGCGCCATCACGACCGGGATTTGGGTCGTGACAAGTTGGTATCAGAGCCTAGGTTACTAGGTCCATGAGTCTTGAGCCGGTTGGTAGAGTCTTGTGGATCGGTACGGGGACGCCTGTACTTATCCTCGGGAGGCTGCAAACCTTTAGGAAATACTTCACATTTCTTGGAATTCTTATCGTGCGTACTTGATTCAGCTTGAGATATAATCTTTGAAATTCCTTCCGCACGCCTGTGTATGCATCGAGCGCTCGGAAATATGATTGCCTTGACTAGGACGAGATATAATCTTCGTGAGTTCATGTTGGGCCAGTCGAGAGGACTTGAGGCCAAATCTTTGTCTATGACATGAGCACCAAGGTGCGGATTTTGTGAGCTAGTATTATGAAACTTATATGACCGGTATTGTCCCTAACTGTGGAAATGGCAGCTTAATAATGTACGAGCTGTCAAGTGTTAGATCCTTATTGTAATCTGTTGTGTAGCCCCGAGCTATGGGCGTGGTGAATATTTATCATATCACTTAGTTGGAAGGTAAAGTGTCTTACGTGTAGTATAACGAGTTTAGACTCAGGAAGACTAAATTAATTTTGCTATGTATATCTTGGTGGAAGGTGTTGTACTGAAATACTAGATGCAAAGTAGGTGGGTGGATTCGGATGTGTAATTGAAGGGTATTTGATATGTGTTATGATGCGAGCAGAGGTGTAGCGCAGGTTCATGTATAAATTGTGATAATATGATTCATATAGTATAAAGATTTAATGTTGTTCAAATACATTGTGATGTCTTGTTGAGTTGTGGATGTATTGTTAGAATGGTTTGGTGATTATCTGGCAGGTGGATAGGCCAATTTACAAAGGAAACTCTGCCGAAATTTTGAAAAATTTGGGACTCTGAAAAGATATCTGTCACCTAATGAGAGTAGGCTTAACTGTGGTATGTGTATAAATGCAGGAATTGAAGAAAGGTTAAGGTCTCTGATGCTTCGAGTCTCTGTCAAGGCTTGTAAATGACTTGAGTTTAACCTCACTATAATATTGTGGCATCATTTGAGTAAGAATGAAATAGATGGCTAAAAGTGTTTTGAATTATGGCTCCGAGCCAAGTTGGGGTGGTTGTTATTGATTAACTGATTGCACTGTTGTGTGCTATGTTGGTTATGTCTATAAGTATGTTGGGAAATGCTGATAAAGGTTATGGTGCTTCGTAGATATGAAGAAATAATAGGATGGTTTGAACTGCTGCTGGTAAGAATGTTCGGTGTATTGGAAGGAAGGATAGCTAAATGCATTTGTATGTAATCATGTTCTGTGGTGCCAGAGTTCTAACAAAGCACGAGTGGTCATGTCCAATAAAACAGTTGAATTATAATTTAATAAGGGTGAATGACGCCCGAGAATGGTTTTGCGGTGTTCAAGATTTTTGCTTGTAACAGTCAGGTGTATTAAGATTGTGTATGTGGCTAAAGACGGTGGTTTCATTAGAAGGGGTCAAGACTTTTGTAATGATATATGAATGATGGGATTCTATGTATCCGTATTGGAAGGTAATGATACGAATTCAAAAATCGTGGGAAGTTCGTCAAAATAAAATATGGTAAAATGTGGTACTCTTGGAAATATTTGTGAGAGTATTCAGCGGCCCGTGAGCCTTAGACCGTGTGGTCTTGTGTATGAATTTGGTGTGGTGACATGAGTTGAGGTATTGTGATCCTTCAGTAAAGGAGAATACTAAGTTAAAGAGGGTTCAGAAAGGAAATTGAGTAAATGGAGCAACTTGTTAATAAACAGGAACAGTATAAAAAGGGCACGAGTAACTCCTGGTGTGTGTTCGAGGTAATGAGCCTTGCAGTTATGGTGCAACAAAGCTCTTGAGGAGCTGGCGATTGCGTAGCTCGATGTGGGTAAAAGGACTCAGTCCTGGCAGTTAAACTTATGCAATAAATTGGAAGAAGGAGTTTGTGATGTGTTCTACCATGATTTGAAAATGAGTGTATTTCCTATTAGTATGCGAAGCTGGGAATGTGTAATGAGTTTTCCTCTATATGGAATCATGGAAGTCCTCGACTAGTTGAGTGCATCGATGTTTGCAACGCAGAAAAGGGATAGAAGTTCCCATGTTATATTAGAGTGGTATGGTATATGCTATGTGTTATGGGAAGCTGATAATGGCATGTTTATGGTTTTGAGACCAATTCATAATATATGGGAAGTCATTAAAAATTATTGAGCAGCGCGGGCAACTGCAGGTGATTTAAGAATCCGATCTTTCTGGTGATTAAGGAAAAATGGTACTGCTATTCTAGTGATTTGGCAGGGTATATGGTCAAAAAGGACAAGGTAATGTAAACCGATAATATCTAGTGGTATTGTGGTATTCTCTTGTTGGATCAACTATGATGATTGAGTTGTTGATGGCATAGGGAAATTTCTGAATGTCTTCCGTGGTATGATTGGATGCTTGGTGTGTGTTATGTATTCGCACAGTGGAGCGTGGGATCAGGCATAGTGATTCAGCTGCTATATAGGTGATGGAGACTAGAAGTTCTCATAATCCGCCTATGCAGTGGTTGTATATCGTGTGTATCGGCACCGTTTAACGATCATTGGAATTTGGAAGCCCTAGTGGCTCTCTCTTAACTTGAGATGATGAATTTGGGTTATGATACTTGATTGCAGACTGGTTGTCATAAGTCAAGTCGTCTAGACTAATGTGATATGGACTGTGTCGGGAATGGCACAAATTGCATAGCAGAGTGCATCGGAGTATGTTCCAGCAGGGTAGTTGTACCCAGGACCAGCGTACGACTGGTAGGTATTGCTTCGTCAGTTGGCCCTTCATGGCGGATATTAGTGTAGAGGTTTCTACTATTGATTCAGTTCCGGTATTGAGGAACTTTGTCAGATGCATTTCTTGTGGCCGAGCTTGAGGCTATATATGTTTATTGTAATGAGCAATTTGACTAGGTGTGCATTTCTTTTTGCGAGATTTATGCGTGGATCGGGTGGCATGTCGCCACAGGTTATTTGGATCGGGTGGCACGCCGCCACAGGCATTGTATCTAGATCAGATAGCACGCCGCCACGGGTATGTTATTGGAACGGGTTGCGCGCCGCAACAGTGTGATGTGGAAAATATAGTTTCCTATAAGTTACTTTGTATACAATACTTCCTATATTCTAAGGAATAGTCCGTATTGGGTACCGCTTCGGGAATAGCACATCGGCTGTATCCATTCAGGATTTGATAGCATATATTAAATGTATCACCGTGGGTGTGATTGATTGCTTGACTTTAGACCTAAATATGTGCGTGGTTGACCGTTTTGAGCATGGTGACTTGAGCTGCTCCATGAGTAATAGTGCTTGGATAGAATCGTGAGTCGTGGCAAGGCCACTTGATGTTATGACATTTGAGGAGGGTTCATGTACTCTAATTCTATGATGTGACACTAGATCTCAGTTATGTGTTGTGATGGAATTGAGGAATTTGAATTACAGCTCTTTTGGGTGAGTCAGTTGTCATGATTCGAGTGTGTTCAGATCATTTCTTATTGGAGCCTGTGTTTTGCTTGTCGTGGCTTAGGACGATGAGGAGGTGTCATATTACCACTGTGGTGTGTTATAATCGAAATGATCATTGGAGTTATTAATGAGTGCGAACATATGTGATTTCAGCTAGATAGAAAAATAATATCGAGGTTTGGCTCCAAAATCCGTTGTAATATCAGTCAAAAGAGAAATGGCTTCATAAATGGTTGATTTGAGGAATTGTTACGGTTTAGCTCGTGTTTTATTTATTGTTGGCAGTATATTAAAGTGTTGGAATAAGACTTCAACTAATAAGAGATTTCCGTCGGTATTTGGGTATTGTAGGCAACTGCAGTAAATGAAGAATTGTGGTCACATGAGTAAAGTGATGCGAAGTGTAAATTCAACAAAGTTATGCATTAATGTTTGGGTACAACGTGTAGAGATTGATATGGTGGTCGAATGATGGAAACAGACTTGGCAGGAAATTCAGGATGTTGGAATTTGGCCTAATGGCTTATTCGCTTGAATAAAGAATTATATCTACAAAATTATATAGCTAATGTGCTCAACTAAGTAATGGTAGCACGGGAAGGCACATGATGTGTTAAACAAGTTATTTGAGACTACATCATTATAGTTCTCAGCACGTTCGAGGATGAACATATGTTTAAGTGGGGGAGATTGTAATGACCCGATCGGTTGTTTTGAGCTCCGACGCGTCATTCAGCAGATTGAGGCCATGAACAGCTCCATCTCAGGTATATTGACTTGTGTGTATGGTGAGAATTAAAATTCAGGAAGTTTGGAGTCAAATCTAAATGGAAATTCTCATTTTTTAAAAGCTTAAAGTTGAAGAAATGAACTAGGATTGGAATTTTGAGTAAATGTCCTCGAAACATCTTTCTTTGCCGTTTTAGTCCTCAACCTTTTTGAAATCTTAACCCTAGATTCCCTGTCAATACCGTTTCTTGAATTCTTTCCCTCTCTTAAAAAAAAGATTCCAATTTTTCCTGTTACTTTAGATCCCTAATTCCTTCAGTCAGATTAACACCCACCATATCTTTTATGTATTTATTTATTTTTGCATTTGGCTGTTGTAATTGAACCAAGCAGTCATTTGTGAAGTTTTTGCAAAATTAACGTTTACGGTCTTTTTTTATTTGAGTTTCTAAGATGGAGAGAGGAAAATAAATAAGGAATTTGAATGTAGATGCAAGAAATTGAAGAGTAAATTTTGAAGACCTAGAACTTGCTGTTGTTTCCGATGTGAAGCCGTTGTGGGACACAAAACTGATTGTCCATGCTATGAAAACTGAAGTTTGATATTGGTGTTCTACTGCTCTGAGGTTTGAGGAAATTTTGTTGAGGGGCTTACTACTAAGTCCACCCTTAAAAAGGGCTCCAGTTTCCTTTACATTCACCCCAAGTTCCTTCACTCAAATGCAACTTCCCATAAATGGGCATTTGGTGCGTTGGTAGAGCTTCTTGACAATGCTGTTGATGAGATACAAAATGGAGCCGCCTTTGTTATTATAGATAAAACCTTGAATCCAAGGATTGGAAGTTCAACTTTATAGGTTCAAGATGATGGCGGTGGAATGGACCCAGAAGCCATACGTCGTTGTATGAGTTTTGGATTTTCGGATAAGAAGTCTACTTCAGCTATTGGACAATATGGAAATTGTTTTAAGACCAGTTCAATGAGACTTGGGGCAGATGTTATTGTCTTTAGCCGCTGCACAAAGAACAGATTTTACGCACGAGGCGGCAAATTCAAAAGGAAAAGGCATCGCGGACGAGTCTTCAGCCGGCTAGAGGTGAGTAGTTAGTGTATATGGTAACCTGAGGGTTCGAAACCCCGCTTAGCATATTGTGACGCTAGTAGGGCGTGGCTCGCACCCCGTGGCAGGTGCGGGATTGATTGTGACTGGGGATTGAGACTTAGTCCATCCCGAATGTGAATAATATGCTATATGCGATTGAAACGCACATTGTGTTAGATATATTTTGTGGGTTGTAAGCCATGTTTGGGGCCTTGTGCCGACCTGTAGTATCCCGAGGGGATAGTTATATATGTGATAGCAATACTTGCTTAATCACTGATCTCGGTCCTGGAATTTGAAATCAGAGTATTGAAATGGTAAGTCACCGGTTTTTGCAAATTAAATAAAAGTTAAAGTATTTTTCATAAATTATGAACTGGAAACTGGAATTAAGAAAAATGAACTGTTTTGTGACTTATCTGATTATTGTGGTCTGAGGATGGATCGGGCTGCACGCCGCAGCGGTTATTATGATATGAGGATCGGGCTGCACGCCGCAGCAGCGGTTGATATGAGGATCGGGCTGCACGCCGCAGCGGTATTGCGCTTGGGCTGTAGGAGCCCCTCCGAAGTCTGCACACACCCCCAGTGAGCGCCGTCGACGTTAAATGGATCGGGCTACACGCCGTAGAGGTTATATGCATTGCATTGCATCTTTATTTGTTAAATTATTCTTTGGTAGCTATATTGTACTGTTGATGCTAGTTAGTAGGAGATTCAGACTGTAGTTTAGCTTCATATTGTGGTATTCTGTGGATTTCCTACTTTCATCTGCTTTTATATATTTATTACTCACTGAGTACTTAGTACTCACCCCTACTCCCTCAACCTTTGTGTGCAGATTCAGGTACACATGAGGGATAGACGAGCACTCTAGCTTTTATCAGTATTTATCCTTGTTGGTGGGGTGAGTGGTATCAGTGGTATTAGCGGGTAGCTGTAGCTGTAGCTCACAAGAGTCCCACATCGAAACCGAGAAGGAGTCTTTGGCTAGTTAAGTAAGGGTGTTGGACCACCATGTGCATAGGCCTTTTCCCCAGTGGACCAGCTGGGGAAGAACAAAACCGTGCGGGCTAGGCCCAAAGCGGACAATATATGCACAGTGGTGGGCCGGGTCATTACAATTGGTATCAGAGCCGACTCTCTGGAGTACGATGGGTGGGTACTCATAACGAGGACGTTGTGTCCTTGTTGGTGGGGTGAGTGGTATCAGTGGTATCAGCGGGTAGCTGTAGTTGTAGCTCACAGGAGTCCCACATCGGAATTGAGAGGGAGTCCCGGGCTAGTTAAGTAAGGGTGTTGGACCACCATGTGCATAGGCCTTTTCCCCAGTGGACCAGCTGGGAAAGAACAAAACCGTGCGGGCTAGGCCCAAAGCGGACAATATATACACAATGGTGGGCCGGGTCATTACATTGAAATATTAACAAGCATATAACGAGGATAACGGGGTGATAACTCACATGATGATGGGACGGGTCATCACAAATACCTGCAGTCATAATCACCTTAAAATTAGTTTAAATAAAATAGTCAATTCACCCGTTTAAGAATAGTCTCGTAATCTGCATAATAACCATATTAGTCTTCATGAATTAGAGGGTAATAATTAACTTAGTTTTAGTCCGTTTCTTAACTTCAATTAGTTCAATAACAACTTGAAATGGTGCAAGCTAGAATCAGTAACTAATTTACAGAGTTAAGTATCATGTCACTATTCGAAATAGTTGACACAAGTAGCTTATTGTTTAAATTCTATTAGTAATCGATAATTATGATCAGAATAGTATGAGTTCTAATTAGTGGTTAATAATAGTTCAATTCGCATAGTTAAGTAAAATGTTGTTGTTATAGTATACAAAATAGTAGTCTGTTGTTCAAGGTTGATTAGTGATAGATAACTAGGATTTAGAATTAATATGTTAAGCCTGTACTTCTGTTTCTTATGAAATAAATATCATTTCGTTAATTTCACCTACTATTGTTGAGCACTTGTATATCTGTTATGAAATCCCGATTTTGCTGTCTACTTTTCTTGTTTGGCCTGGGCTTGAAGAACAGTACATGCCGGGATCCAGTTGGATTCATCTTTGGGCCTTTGAATAATGATTCTAACATATTCCAGGTTTCTAGAACCCGAATGACAAATTGGACTATTAAATTCAAGTCCATAAGCGTCCGGGCCTGGAAATGAAAATAATGGGCCTGGACATGACTCTGAAAATGCAGAACAACTAAAATAATTAGGGAAAAAATAGAAAATATAGCTCTTATTAGGATTAGACTATTAAAAATAACTGGACGAGCCTCGTATAAGAACAAAATACGCGGGCCCACATATGAATGGTAATAAGTGATAGACTCGAGAAGATCTTTTAGCAAATTCCACGATCTTTCCTATAGTATAATAAGCCGTTAGACGTTATAGGCACGACTTTTAAATATACATTCCTTAATATGAGTGTACATCTAATGTGACTCAAATCTTAAATATCGACGAAGCTGAAACGTGTCAAAGTCACAGGCGTACTGGTTGCGGTGTGACACGAAATGCGTTTTCGCGACGTCGCAAGTCATAAAAATATTAAAAACGAAATATGCACATGATGTAAAAAGCATATAACGAAATTAAATAAAGTCAAAAATAACAGTTGAGCGACTGTGCTAAAACCACGGAATTCGGGAGTGCCTAACACGTTCTCCCGGGTTAACAAAATTCCTTATCCAGATTATTTGTTACGCAGACTGTTTAAACAGAGTCAACTTCCTCGGATTCGGGATTAACCGGTGACTTGGGACACTATTATCTTCCCAAGTGGCGACTCTGAAACTTTAAATAAAATATCGTTCCGATTGTCCTTAAATTGGAAAAACTCCTTCCTCATTGTTATTATTATATCCCTTCCCGGGTGTATTGGTAATTAACGAGGTATATCTTATTCTCCTTTTCGGGAAATAGAAAGGTAGTAAAAAGGGAGGTGTGACAAGCCTTAGTCTTGTCTAAATCAAGAGAAGCATTGGCAGTAGTACGCATAGCTAAAGCTACGTCAGGTAACATCCCTCTTATGCCGAACCCTGATATAAAAAAAAAGGGGAAAATAAATTCAATTTTATTAAAAATTGGATTTATTGTGTGTATGGAAGAATAAAAACATGCATACTATATGTCTTCACTTTCCAATCGTGAAGAGAGGAAATAGATTTCCAAGTCCTTTCCTCTGTGGGAGCCACTTTCAAATCTAAATCTACCCAACGACGGAAGTTAAGAATAGGCTCCACATCTCCCATGATTGCTGCAAAAAATCAAAATGAGATCAGATCAAAGAGAAAATCAAAATCTCTAAAAATAGACATGTAAAAATAACTATAAGCTTACGTGCAAAGTTCCACTTCTCAGGGAAGGGAATGTTTGTCTCGCCCAGCAAATCCACTGTGCGAACAGCAATGTAACGTAGATACCATCCACGGTCATTAACATCATCAATTTTTACTAAAACCTTTTGACTCCTCATAGTTAAGGTAAAGAAACCATGACGCATCAAGTTGGGATGGTATAAAAGAATAATATGGGCAAAGGTGAAGTCGATTTTGGCCTTTGCAGATAAAAATCTTAAGCAGGCCACCGCCCTCCATACTAATGGACCAACTTGACTTAAGCAGATGTTGACAAAACAGCAGAAATTAAGGACAATTGGATCTATGGCAGGCTTTAACCCCCAAGTAAAAGGATAGGTATAAACAAAGGAATATCCATTTCTAAAAGAAGAAATCCTCTGATTTATAGTAGGAATTGATAGGCGAAGATTTACCTTTCAATAACAATCTTTCCTAATAGTTGAGATTGAGAGTTCAGTTATGAGAGAAGGATAAGCATCAAGTTTCTCTAGTTTTTCAACTTGTTTTTGAATGGTTGTTCTATCACCCACAAAGGATAAATCATTTGGTACAATATCTTCAACTAAGGGTTCTTGAAAATGGTCGAAAATCTCTTTACCTTTAGAAGAAGATGTTTTAGATGAAGAACATTTGACATTCGTGTTCGAAAAAGGAGGAGCATTGATAGTTGACTCTCCACGTATGTATCTTAAATTCCAAAGTCTTCTCCCTTTATCTCTAATGTGGCTAATTGGAGTAGGAGCATTGGAAAATTGGTCAAGAATTGGAACTTTTCTAGGGTTAGGGTTTGAAGATGCCATTGTTGGATAAAACTTTTTATAGTGGAAAAGTAAAAGGAAGCAAGAAGTCACTTAATGAAGAAGAAAACTGAGGAAGAAAGAATCGAAAGGGTATAAGGAAGCAGTTGGTGAATTAAGAGGTAATGATGAAAACAGTGTATTAAAAAGAACTGTCACTTCTTGAAAAGAAAGATTGAAAAATCCTAGAAAGAAGCAAGTAGAGTTGCAGAGTTAAATCAGAAGATGACACGTGTAAGGAGCATTAAAAGAACAAGACAAGTGAAGCGTCATCATTTATTACGACAAAAATACCACTTCCACTTCCCAATTTTTAAATGGACAAATAAAAGGAAAGTGGTGGGACTATCTGTATTGGAAAAAAGTTTTTATGACGTGGCAAGACACGTAAGATTGTCAAAGGGTTGACAGATAATAATTAAATAAAAGATGCGAGGAGACACGGGACGTAATTCAACTACGGGTCCCGTACCTGTTTAGAACGAAGTGGAATGTAATTCTAAAAACAAAAGATACAAAAAGCAAGTAGATACGAGTTCCGTATCAATTCAAGAAATTCAAGGGCAACGGATCAAAAAGCATTTAAAACATGGATCTGAAGACAAGAAGAAGTCCAAATTCAGTCATTAAATACCTGATACGTTGAAGAATTGGTATTTAAAAGGAGTGATTGTGTAACGATCTATTCGATATTATTTATTACTCATAATTATGTCATTAAAGCCTAGGTTTTATTCTTCTACCTAGGGTAGGCTATAAAAGGCGAAAGTTATACCATTTATATACACGATCAACTATTGAAAGCATATTGAAATACAATTTTTCTTTACTGTTCATCCTAATTATTGAAAGCTTATTACATTCTTCGGTCTCTTGATTATCAGTAACCCGATTTTTCTCTTATTTTCTAGTTTTAATCAAAATTCCATAATTTGGTTAAATAGGAGCTATGATGGTTGTGTATCTTAAATTTTCTTCGTTAAAGAGCAAAAGTTTGCATTAAAACATTTTCTAAGTATTAAACGCAGAATTAAGAAATAATATTTTTCCTACTCGTGAATTGTTATGGTTTAGTAATTTTATAAGAAAAAAACTTTCGTTGGTGTTGCTTTAATTTTAGGAATTATGCACTGCTCCGCTTAGGTTTCGAAATTTTTTACTATTGTATCAGGTATGTCATGCAATACCATAATAACGCTTCATAAATTACGATCTGTTTATGCTTGAATTAGCACTATTGTATTAGTTCCATAGTAATTTTAATGTGTCGCATTCATGGATTGTTTAATCATTAGGAAAAAAATAAAAAAATCAACAATAATTCTTCTCACATCAAAAAGTTTCTTCTCTAAGTACATAAAGTGTAAATATTAAAAAGAACGTCACAAGTTTAAATCTTTTGAAAGACCATTAAACAAAATGTTAAAAGAGTTTTAACTTATACAGAGTATTATATCAAATAGCAAATTTTTAAATATAATTAGGTCACTTTTACCAGAATACAAAATTTTACTTTTATGGAGTGTTACCTATAGTCTATAGATCTTTTAGATAACCTAATAATATAAAACTTTGTAAAACTATCGGCGCATTCAAGTTAACTCATGTTAAAAATAAATTATGTGCAATTTAGTTCCAATATTGTTGCCCGTGATATTTTGATTTTTAGAAATTTATGATTATTTTTCTTATACATATCCAGGATAATATTTTGAGATATCGATATTGCTTTGCAATGGCAGACCAACCTTATTATTTGCATAATTTGTTTGAAACTTTCCTACATGGTTATTTAAGAAAATACATAATATTCATAAAATAAGGTAGAAGTACCACACTCGGTTTGGTATGTATTTATATTGCTTATTTCAGATATATTTGTTATCCGAACTTGATATTTTTGACTACTCTTATAAAGAAGTTTATCGTCTTTTATTCCCCAAATTCTTTTGATTGTTCTGTACTTTTAATAGCTATAAGTTATTAATTTATTTCTATACAAATGTGTATTTTTTACAAATCTAATAACAGTTGATTGCACGTAATTAAGTAGCCTCATAATACCTGAATTTCAACATCTTAATAGATTTGTTGTGTTATGGTTTATAAAGTTTTGAATTTAAAATTCCAATCACTTAAAGGACTTTGTAGGTTTGTGATTAACTTTTTTTTTCTTTTTTCTTTGAATTTTATATGAATACATTTAAATTGTAGTGAATCGCTATCCTTCATAAAAATCAAGGACTTTACCAATTTATCATTAAATTCATACTGTTAACAACATAACAACACACTTTACTTCTTAACAAGTTTATAATTTACAACGCCCGTCATATATTTATATAAAACCATAACCCCACAGTTTACTGTCTACGGAGCCTATACAAAGGATGATACAATACTTGCTGGTAACAAGGCTCCAGCTATACCTTACAAAATCAATATAAAAAATCCAAAATATAAGTGGCATGAGCCACGCAGGGCCGCGAGAGGAAAGGGGCTCACCAAAACGGCCAGTGGAAGGTGAAAGAGTGCTACTGTCGATGAGCTGAAGTACCTGCTACAGATCCAACTAAAATCATAACACGAATGTAGTGTCCCCGGCAAAAGGGACGTCAGTACACTGGAATTGTACCGGTATGTAGGGACAAGCTTTGTCCCAAGTAAACTAGAGCCATAAACAATTAAGTCGCAATAAAGAACAACCATCAGATAGACCAAGAAATAACCAAGCGAGCCAATCACGTTCCCACATTTACATTGTTTCAAGAAATCCTCAGCCCAAGTACAATTAGAGAACAACAAGGAGGCAACAACCAAACATACACGAAAACACAATCAAGTCAAACAAAGGGGCGATCAGTGCCCCACGGGTTGCAAACTCTCCTGCTGTCTCCTTTTACAATTTCACATCAATGATTTCACAATTGTATTCATGTCAATTTCAATGGAGATTTCGATCGCTTTCCACCCTTACTACCTCGGACACCCTTATTACATCGGCCACCCTTATCACCCTAACCCACACCTTATTTCTTCGTGTTGCGGCATGCAACTCGATCCCACCGTACAGTGTCAAATTACAATAATGACAACCAACAAACAATAACACTGCACAAGGAATTACAAACAAGGGCAATAAGCAACTTACAAATTGGTTCATGTTTTCCAAATACTTTTCAAGCCGATACTACAACAAAGTTACAATATTTCCATATCCAAGAGTACCAATACTATCATATCAATAGTTCATCAACAATTCGAGTTGTTTCATTAGTTTTTCACACGAAGCCAAGTATGTCATCACTATAATTGTTCTCCAGTTCTTTACCAATTATGACTTCCTTTTTCATCTTTTGATTCACATCCCATACCACACAACACATAGTTCAAATCAATTGAATACCCAACAAATAAATCAAAGAGATACACAACAATTCTCAAAATTTTCACATACAAAATGAATTGTACACATAAGGGCGATTTCACAAGGATCAAAGTTAGCCATACATACCTGGAGTCGATTTTGCTTCATTCGATCTCTTACTTTAAGTTCACCCAAGGTATCCTATGTTGCCAACTTCCGTTTTTGTAAACTCTTACTCATACCCACTTTTTTTTACTAAATTTAAAGTTAAACGAACAAGCATGAGTGTTAAATTCTGTTTTCAAAAGCTAATGCATGAAAATCTTTCTTTTCCTTTGAAAACTGAAAATTAAGGAAAATGGCTAGGGATTTTACCTTTAGAGATTAGGGAAGATGACACTTGCCCTAGGATCTTCCGGACCAAGCGATTAGAACGATCTTTGAAGATGGTTAGGTTTCTCTCTCTAGAATCTCTCTTTCCTCTCTCTTGTTTTGCTAAGAAAATATGAGAAATTGAAGGTTTGAGGTGTTTTATCAAAAAGGGAATCGGGTTAAACTTTTATAAAAATCTGGGCCGAGTGAAATCTGCGGTCACATCTGTGATCGCAGAATCAACATGCGGTCCACATAATGGACCGCAGAATTGCTCCCAAATATTCACCTGTTCTGTTACGGTATGCGACCAGAATGCGGTCCGCATTCGTGTTCTGCTATTGTAGAACGCACCATAGAATTGACACTCCAAAATTCCTAAGGATTTATGTGATATATTTGCGATCCACATTTCCGTTATGCGATCGCACTTTTAACACAAATTTTGGATAACATTCTGTTACACTCTGCAGTAGGAATGCAGTCCGCATAGCAGATTTGCGACCGTATTCTTGACCGCAGAATTGACATTTTCTGGAAAATTCTATTCTTTCAATTTTTAAAGCTTAAATCACTACCAAGAGTCCGAAACTTCTACGCATTCTTAACACATTATTCGGACCATGACACCACGGACTACTAGGTTTCAAGCACAAAAATTTTACGGGGCCTTACTTCCCCCCCCCCCCTAAAATCATTCGTCCTCGAGTGAGGATTTTAAAAATCAGTTGGTTTTGAAAGACATGATATTCAAATTATCAAAATTTTCAATAACTCCCATATTTTAGAAGAACTTCTCCAGACTTTCCTTTGTATTATGGACATATCCACCTGTCAGAGAGCCCCCGAAACACATTTCCGAGCAATAACACATATTTACAACATTTTCTATAGCTTGTACACACTTTCTTACCTCAAAGATTGCACATATTCTATCACATTGTTACATTTGCACATAAACTAGCCACTTCAATGAGTCCCTACCTTATTTAACCACCTCAACACACCATATACACATAAACAGACAATTATCATTTTACACGTACCATTAGTTGTTTATCTAACACATGAGTCTTTATAAGGCTTTGATTTATCAAGGAAGGTTCAAGTGACCTAAGGTAACAACAACACATATAACTCTTTGCAAAATTAAAGAAACTTTACTAACATTAAGAGGGAAGCAATTTGGACAAAATGATTGTCATCTCAAAAGATAGAAGGGTCATCTAATTTCGTCTAAGCTTGATCAAACAAATGGGGGAACTTTTCCTTCATCTCTTTTTCTGTTTCTGATTCATGTCCAAGCAACGGTCACAGTCAATATAACCAGGTCTAATAAGTCCATGATCGATCTCGCAGGGAATTAACCTACCAATCACAACTTTCACAACCCGAGAATACTTTCGAATCAAGTTCCCAAACTTTTAATATATTTTTGTATGAATTTCGAGTAACTATTTTGCAAGAATTAAAAGGCTTAAAAGAGAGAATTGAATATTGGGTAAAATAATATGGAGAAGTACTAAGGTATTGATTTCCCCTATTGATGGAATCCTTTATCATTATGCTCATACAAATTGTTAATATATTCTATCAATCATGAACGCTATTTGTATTGTAACCCTCTCCCGAGAAATTATAATAATTTACTAGTGCACTCTCCCGAGCTACCCTAGCTAGCTTTAATTTGAATAGTTCACTTTAGATTGCACCCAAGACTTCGTTATTCCTAATCCCGTCTTTACGCCTAAAGTTATAGATTCCTCCAATAACCTAGGTGTGGTGTTGTTCAACAATATACCTAAATATGCACTATTTTCCAAGTTATGCACACTAAATAGGCACAGCTAATTGGGACGCCTACCAATTAACTACAACAAGAACGAAGTTGAACAAATAGAAATCTAGCTAACAATTTGTAATCACATAAACGATAAGTTCATCTCTCAATAGGTTCCATCAAAACCTTAGAAAAGAATTTAGCTACTCATGCTCAAAGAAACAAAAATAATAATTGAATTAATAAATAAATACTTGATATAAAATAAAGGAATGAGTTGAGAGGATTCTCTCTTACTAATAATCTTGCAAAAGTAGTGAAAAATAGACAACATGTCTCTATTGGGCGAACTTGGAGTTTATATAGAGGTTTTACGGCTAAAAAACTAAGTTTGAGTACAATTAGGATTGCTGCTGTGGAGCCTTCCGCGGTTCGTCAGCGGTCGCGGACGGACCGCGAACAGTAAACTTCAGAGAGCCTCTTTTTTCGCGGTTCATCCACGGTCGCGAGTGAACCGCGGATGAACAGTCCGTCTGATTTTTCTCTGACTCTTCAAGCTCTCTTCACTTTAACTCTTCTCTTGGCCTTTTCATCAACATGAGACTCCAAAATAGCTCCTTTTAGCATCCAATGTATCATATGTACCTATAACACACAAATAAACACTAATCAAAGCTTTTTGTTCTCATAAACAACATTAATTCAACAACAAAGTGTGATTATTTATGGCATAATTATAGTCAAATTCACCTATTATCAATACCCCACACTTAAACCTTTGCTCGTCCTCGAGCAACCTTAATCACACTTTAGGCCAATTTTAAAAATGTCTCCCCCGAAATATGTCACAAAAGCCATCTTTCCTGATTAACCTAAGATATGCACAATCTTTACCTAACCGTAAATTCTCTTGCCAGCACATTATTACATACCCTACTTGTTACCAAAAACTTGCAAATTTACCTTCTTCCTCTTGAGTTACATGCCCTCACAAAATTTATTGAGAGAAGTTCCCGCACATAACAATTCAGAACATGGAACTTATAAATATCGAAAAAATACTCTCACTCTCAACAAAGAACATTCATATGCATACCGACACACCATAGGCTTACCCCTAGTGTAATACTCCACTAATCGAGTCATTCAATCATAGATCAAGAGGTCTTTAAGGGTTGTAATGTTAGCTACGGGACGAGTATGATACTTTTGGTTATAGTGGCTAACCTCCCTAAGCACTTTTCTTTTCTTTTTCAAATTTCCCTTTAGTTTTCTTCCTTATGTCTCCCATAAGCATTCCTTCACCTTTATTTACTTTGAATCCCCACTTTTCTTTTGTTGGTGTAACTGACCTTACTAATTTTCATTGATATAGCTCTTTTTCTCAGAATATCTCTTTGCTTTGCAACATATGTACATTATTTTGGCCAGTTCACTATTTTCTACCATTCATTCTTGATTTTCCATTTTTCAATTTCCCTTCACCCCACACTTAGACTTTTTCATATTCAATTCAATACAAGTGCTTCTAGGAGGTAAAGTAGAACAATATAATAATTTGATGAACATTCAAAGGTTATCAAAGAATAGGCTTTAGGCTCAAAGGGGTTAACTAAGATATTATGTACATGTGAATTCATGTCTATTGCTTTATGGGGTTACACAAAGAAATGCCTCTATCTTTTCTACAACCAAACAACTTCTATTTCGCTTTGCAAACACACATGGCAAGTTCTAGGCATCATGTAAGGCATACAATATAAGTAAAACCTCACACACACATAGCATGCAACTCATTTGGAATCCGGTTTATCTACAAAGTCCTATCGATGTTTAAGCAAGCATTATTGTGCAAGTTTAAGGCATATTGAGATTCTACAGTCAAGCTTAGAAAATACATTCTCAAGTTCAATTTAGCTTTGCTAATGTGCATACTTGGGGTTACATGTTACCGTTTTTCCTCTAATCCTAATAAAAGAAAAATCTACCTAACCCGGTTCAAACAAAAACCCTTGGAAAAGAACCGTGGTCAAAAGAAAAACCAAGGGGGAGATGATACACTACCTAGAAAAAGAAAATAAAAGAAAGAAAAATTCCTACCTGGACTGCTTCCCTCAAGAGTACTTTTCCTAAGTAGTTCGTCATCACGAAGAGTCCTCTACTCATATTTTTGTATTTTTTTGAACTTTTCTGATTTTGTTTTGTGTTTTTATTATTTTATATTAACCACTCCAACTAATATATACATCATATACAAGATAAGTCACCCACCCCACACTTAAAAACATGTCATGTCCCCATGACATCAAGAAATATAAGTCACAAGAGGGCGAGAAAACTTACCTGAGACTCGCTCGAAGTCGAAGACGGTGGATGGATCGACGTGACATGCTCGTCTAAGTGCTCTGAGCCATGCCATAAACCTGCTGTCTGACCGAGCTTGCCTCTGAGACATAGCATCTAAACGCGTGTGCAAGCCATCAACGGAGGTGCACAGATCAGCAACCTCCTCTTCCATGGACCTAAGCATAGGTCGTGAGGACTCGGACCTAGACATACTCGCTCCACGGTGAGCATGCCTGGAAGGTCCGGATGAATCAGTGGAGTGCCTGGCCCGGGCAACCGGTATAGGGTCATCCTCCTCATCCAAGTCAATTAAGGTAGTGTCTAGTCCAACCCGGATTTGAGCAGCTCTAAACGAAGCTTTTGGTAGTAGCTCACCATCAGTGGCAGTTACTGAAGTCTGATAGAGGAGACACAGTGTAGTGACAAGAGATGGGTAGTAAAAACCCTTGGCAGTGAGGGAGCCCCTCAACACCATCTCATCACTAATTAAGCGAGCGATGTCAACATCCCGCTGTGTTACAAAACACCAAGTTAGAAGTGCCCTATTAAAATTGATATCCGTGGTCTTGCTAGAGGGCAAGAGCCGGTTACATATTATAGAAAACCAGCATTTACTGGTGTGTGTAAAGCAGTTAGAATGCAATGTTTTATTTCTAATCCACACAGGGGTGCCGTCTACACATAAGGCCTCAATTACCATGTCACATGTGACACCTGGCCTATCATGGTAATTGTCGACATCACTAGTGTGAATTGGCAGTCTAAGTGCCTGTCTAATAGTAGGAACATGGGCATTGACATTCTTACCTCTGACGAATACCCTCCTGGCCATCGCGTAAGGAGCATTGGCATAGAATTCCCGAACAAGCATCTTGTTTACATTAGGAGGTGAGTCAAATAGGAACTCAATTTCGCGTCTGCGAATTTTGTCATATATTTCTGGCTTCTCAGAGCGGATAGCTATCCGGTCAACTTCAACTTCCTGGAGCCATTTCTTAGCTGCATTATCGACTTACAAGCATTATCATAACACCTTCTCAAAAATAATATCAACTCCCAAACATACATAATAAGGATGACAGATAACATCTTGCATGAGATAACTATCCATTGACTTTACCTTTTTATAACTTCCACTGTACAATTTACACTCCACCGGATATTGCAATTCATGATAACAAAAATAACCCACAATTCCATAACTTGGCATCATACCATCAAGGATGTCAGTTCATAGTAAACAAACAATCATGTATTCATAATAGTCCTTACCAGCCATTAATGTAATCGTAAAGGTGTTCATCAACAAGAATATAATTTCATTTCAATCAACAGTCCATATGAAGCCAAGCCATCATGAGTCTTGCTAGTAGTGCATCATATAGGATATTACCATGATTATATGGTTCAATCAAGCCAATTCATACCCACATTTTGTTTTTCATCACTATCTTCTTAGACATAAGCATATGGAAACACAAAGTACATGAGGAACAGTTATGGGGAATATCATACACCTATTGCAACCTAATGTGTAATACAATCATGTTACTTTTATTATCAACTCACATAACATTTTTAGGGGTACACTCACACTAAACCCTTGATGACCCTTAATAATTACCCTAAGATGTGATACCATAAACTGGCTATAACTTTATCTATCCAATATATATGTGATCACATTATGAAGCTTTATCTTTAACTTGTCTGAACTTAAAATTCCCAACGGATCTAATACAATGAGGAACAACAGAGTTCAAGATCAGGCTGGAGTTCTTCAAGAATCCATTAATGCACTGGGTAGAGTACTATATGAGGTCGTATACTAAGAGACACAAAATGTTACTACTAACAATACTGACATGGTTAATCATTGTGACTACCTCAATTAATACATAAATGAGGAATAGGAATAAGTAGTACATGGGAAATAGGAATCATTAAGGAGGAATACTCAAGCACGTGAACTACTCATTTCCTAAAGTGTAGGAAAAATCCGCCGACCCCGAATAGGAATATTCTAGCACCTTGAATGTGATATGGGATTCAAAATACACGAAGTTGAATTACACTCTTAACATTACTTGACACACAGAATCTATGCCACAAGCCTATAAGGATGAAAATAATTGGACGATTATGAGATTACCATATTCTAGACAACTTAACACTTCTTGGTAATTGATCATATATGAGGGAACTAAAAATTACGACCATTTGTCATTCAAATCAACATGTTCATGATATGTACAAAAATCCAAAGTCATCAAATTTCTACCTTTCACGAGTGAAACTCAATAGCTATGAAATCTTGATGTTGGGACAAAATCATGAATTGGTTAGATGGTTCTAATAGTTAACACGACACTCCAGGGAGAAGGCAAATAACACTCATATATAGCCAAGAATGTGAGATACCAAGGGTAGTAAACTCTCCACACATGACAATGACATAGTCCATGATTCTAGAAGTTGAGGGTGTGAAGAAAACCAAACACAATGAGACAGTGCACAATAATCGCTGAAGGTTTGCAAATGTTCATGAAGAGATCTCCATAGGTTTTGACTCGAAAAAGGAAATGTCATAGTGATACATAGAATGGCATGTTCTCTTATGGTTGTCGTACAAGTGTAAGGAACTAGCACAATAAATTCACTAAATAAGGAATAAATTTAACACATTGTGGAGACATAAAGAGAAAATAATCATTGGTTATAAGCTGGACACACTTCTACTATATTAACTCCCCACTGCAATACACGACCATGCCACGAGCATCCACAATACTAGGACAAAGTGAGCTACTTACTGCGAGATGTACCAACTGGGCACGAAAACAATGGCGACACAAGATATCTATGATGGTGATGTAAGGATCTCATTTTTTTTAGAGAGACCTTATGCAAACGGTGACCATTTCAATTGATATTCACTCATATAATAGGCACTGAGATGTGCATATATGTTACTAGACAGTGAAAAGGTTTCATAATGTTACTCGTAAGAGGGTAGATTGGTTGATTAAGCCATATAAGACACACACAACTAAGTAAAAGAGTGACTCGAGAAGGATCACAAATCTTGGATACTTTGCATGGAACTTGACACCACATGTACAAACTTTACGATAGTGCATGTATAGGCACAACTGAGCAGATGTTGTCAATTTAAATGAGATGTTTCTGTAAGAAATTCATCGGGAATAGTCCTTTGTTGAGAATTTAGGAAAAGCAAGTAGGAAATATCAATAGTGTTATAACTCAGTTCAGGAACATAATTATAGAGGTCCATTCCATAGGAGGTTGTACATACTAGAACTGTGATCGGGAGAATTTGTAAATAATACGTCTCATTAAAAGAGCATGTGCATGAACTATTTTGTAATTTGTATTCTTTTTAAGAATATATCTATGCAAGGACAAGGAAATCATAAGGGTTTAACAAAAAGTTTAAACAATCACCACATTACCTAATAAAATGGATCACATAGTTTTCATATAATTTCCATACCTCTAGGATGCATTTCATAGCCCTTCCATAGATTCCACATATCATATTGTACACCTATGCATTTCATAGCCCGTCCATAGGGTTCATATATCAATTAATCGGCACATAGGGCCACACTCTATTTCCCAAATTCATTTGATTACTTCAAACATCTCTACACATAAAGGATTTCACATAGTTTGGCATAAGATATGCAACTCAATCTCAATTTAAGGTCTTAGCATTTCAATACATGATTCACATTCCTTGCACCCCTTTTAAGCTATCAACAATTGCACCTTTATCATATTGGAATGCATCTTTTACAATTATAGGGTCACAACACCAATTCATATAAAGTACCAATCACAACAAGAATCCAGAGTTCAATCTTACCATATTTGCACAGCCACTTTCTTCCCTTCCAAATATCTTTGTATATTACCAACAACTAGACACAATCAATCAAATTCTTTTGGTACACATAAGAACAATTTGGAAGAATCAACCATAACAAGTTTCCTCACAAAATTTGACATCAAAATATCAATTTAAACTTGAGTGGACATCTAGGCATTTTAGCACATAGTTCACATTCTTTACATATCCTCATCTACCAAGAATAATATATTAAACAAATGAAGAAGTGCCTCCCACATATATTTTCAAAATAATAATTCTCTTAACATAACAAAACGGGTATTGCATCAATTATATTTTGAACTTACAACATTTATGCGAGCACCATGGAAGCTTAATTTCTAAGAGACGGGGTTTTAGCCGTACATACTTATTGTATACTACATGGTCTGGTTGTACAGTGACATTAGTAAGAACGAGGGTACTCTCCTTAACAACGAGTTCTACCAATCACTCCATGACTCAACACATTCTCCTAACAAGTCCTTGGGTAATCCACTTGGACTCAATGGTGAGATAAATCTCACCTTACATGCTTCAAATTCACAAATTATGGTATCAAAATTACCCATTATTGAGGTTAATACTTAGAGAGGAAATTAGCTCCATATCTTGAGTCATATCGCACGATCTGGAATATCAAAGAAATGGGTAAATTCCTAAATGCCCGTGCAGCCCCCAACTTATATGATGTGGTCGACAACACACCGATAAGAAGGGCACTACTAGACACGGCTCCGAGACATCCTAGGACACTTTAAAACCTTAGGCTCTGATACCAAGTTTGTCACGCCCCAAATCGAGGGACATGACCGGCGCCTGACTGGGTAGCCCCAGTCAAGCGGACCTGGGTGCCTTTCATTCCCACGTGTTACCCCTGTGTTGATTATTTCTCATTAACCAAATACCTTACCAATTATAACCGATTTCACAATATACAAACATAACCATGCGAGTGATTCATTAACAAGTTTACAGGTTTTTACAACGCCCAACATAATATATACATGAGCCTCGAATCCCACAGTTTACAGGTCTACGGAACCTCCAGGATACAAAGGATGATACAATACTTGCCGGTAACAAGGCTCCGGCTATGCCTTACACAAAATCATAATAAAGTCTAAACAAGAGTGGCATCAGCCACGTAGGGCCCCGAAAGGAAAGGGGCTCACCAAAACGGGCGGTGGAAGATGAAGGATGCTACTGCCGATGAGCTGAAGTACCTGCTACTGATTCACCTACAATCATAATACGAATGTAGCGTCCCCGGCAAAAGGGACGTCAGTACACTTGAATTGTACTGGTATGCATGGACAAACTTTGTCCCAAGTAAACTCAAGCCATTAAATTACATCAAAACTAATCAAGCCAGCCAACCATGTTTTCCACATTTTACTCATTTCATATAAGCCTCAACACAAACACGTTCAAGGTAAACAAATAGAACAACAACCAATTGACAACATAAATTGAAAGTAGTCAAACATAGGGGCAATCAGTGCCTCCCCAGGTTGCAAACTCTCCTGCTGTCTCCTTTCACAATTTCACATCATTGATTTTTGTATCAATTTTCAATAGCGATTTCGATCGCTTTCCATCCTTATTGCCCCCGACCACCCTTATTACCTCGGCCACCCTTATCACCCCAACCCACACCTTATTTCCTCACGTTGCGGCGCGCAACACGACCCCGCCTTACGGTTTAAAACACAACAATTTCAAACAGCAGATAAGGTACTACACACAATTTCAACAAGTTCAAATAAGCAACTTGCACATTGTTCCATGTTCTCAATTACTTATCAAGCCAATATCACAACCAAGTTACAATATTTCCGTAATCAAAAATATTCACACAAGTATGTTCAACAATTTTCCACAATTCAAGTGCTTCGTCTCTTTCCACAATAAACCAATTCTCAAGTGTTTCGTTTCTTTTCCACAAGGTGCCATAAAGGCCATCATAACCATTATTCACAATTCTTCACCAATTCCAATTCCCTTGTTATCTTTCAATTCATATTTCATACCACACCACATGTAGTTTAACATCAATTAGATACCCAACAACAAAATCAACAAATTACACACAATCTCTCAAATTAACACATGCCAAACGAATTGCACACATAAGGGCGATTTCACAAGAATCAAAGTTAGCCATACATACCTCGATTGAGCTTTCCTTAAGTTACTACAACACTCCAATAACTGTAGCAATTCCAATCTACTATGAAACATAACAAATTTAAAAACATATTAGAAAGATATTCATGAAACTAGCTCATTTGAGCAATTTATCAAACACTAGTTGAGCATCTTGATTTCGAATCCCCTTTTTAAGACTTCCTTCATTCCCTAACCCAATCTTTAGTTATTTAAGTTAAACAATCTTCCCATAAACCTAAGTTGTACATGCATGTATACACAATACTAATAAACCCAAGAATCATACCTCAATAACTCATCTTATACACCAAACTCGAAATTAAACCCTAGGGTATAGAATCTTACCTCTTAGATGAAGAACTTGCTATTGGGTTCTTGATTCTTGAAGATTGATGCAAGATTTGGATGATTTGGATGTTGGGTTCCTCCTTCTCTCTCTAAAATAATCTCACCTCTCTCTAAAACCAGTAAGAAATGACCCCAAAATGAACCCCAAAGCCTATATATTGAAATGGGGTCGGGTTATAAAAATTAGAAGAATAACCCTGCGATGTCAATTCTGCTATCGCAGAATGCACCGCAGAATGGACATGTGGGCCGCAAAATGCACCGCAAAATCGGCAGCCAAAAATGAGCTACACTTGGTTCAAGATGCGGTCAAGATGCGGACCGCAGAACGAACATGCGGACCGCAGAGTAGAAATGCGGACCGCAGATTTGACCTGACACACGATCGCATTTTCCAGCCTTTGGTAATTTGATCATAACTTTGTGTAGGAATGTCCAAATGACGAACGGTTTGAAGCGTTGGAAACTAGACTCAAAGGGATTTCATTTGATATGCTATTCACCACATAAAACCTTATAAAGAATTATATATGATCGTTTAAAGTGGAGCCTTGTGTGAATCCATTTGGAAATTTGGCCTATTTCGAAAAGTTTCCTATTTGGCTTACACTTGGGCTTTCATTTGGACCTCATATCACTTACCATAAGACTCATACTCATATTTAGCAAGTATAATTGATGTCCATAATGTTCATAGCACATAAAATATAATAATTAGCCTACGTGGGACCACAGAATCCTATATTACTTAGCGAAATTTTCTGGGGCCTTACATCACTTTTCCGCGGTTCATCCGCGGTCGCGGATGGACAGCAAATAGTGATCCTCTGAAAACAATTTCTCCGCTGGTCAGCAATTACTTTTTTATTTATTTTAATATATACTAACTATAATGAGAATACATACAACATGTTCGTGGTTTGACTCCCATGTAGCGCCTTATTTAACGTCACGGCACGACTCATCTTAGCGCATTTTAAGGCTCACTAGACCTTTGAGGTTCATCCAACCGTAATTCTACCTTGTCCTCGGTGTCATCCAAGACTACATAAGGTTTCAACTGCTGTCTGTTTACCTTGAATGTGCGTGATCCATCCATGGTTTGAATTTCCACAGCTCCTGACTCAAATGCCTCAATTACCCGGAAGGTTCCTAACCACCTTGATATCAATTTACCTGGGAACAACCTTAATCTTGAATTGTATAATAGTACTTTGTCCCCGTTTTTGAAGTTCCGCTCAATGATATTTTGATCATGAATCCGCTTCATTCACTCTTTATATAGTCTAGTGCTTTCAAATGCCAGATACCGAAATTCTTCTAATTCATGCAACCCAGTCAGCCAAGTTGAGATTCAATTGTTTCAGTGCCCACCATGCTTTGTGCTCTAATTCAACCGGTAGATGAGAAGCTTTCCCAAATACCAATTTTTATGGTGACATGCCAATTGGTGTCTTGAATGATGTTCTATAAGCCCATAGTGCGTCATCAAGCTTCCTGGACCAGTCGGTCCTTGTGGCGTTAATTGTTTTAGTCAATACACTCTTTATCTCCCTATTGCAGACCTCAACTTGGCTGCTGGTTGGCGGGTGATACGGAGTAGCCACACGGTGTTTCACATCATACTTGGCCAATAATTTCTCAAATGCCCGGTTGCAAAAGGGTGTGCCCCCGTCACTGATGATAGCCCTTGGAGTCCCGAAACGGGTGAAAATGTTCTTCTTCAAAAACCCCACCACCACCTTAGCATCAGTGGTGGGTAATGCTGTAGCTTCCACCCATTTGTACATGTAGTCAACTGTAACAAGTATGTACTTATTGTCGTATGAGCTAATAAAGGGCCCCATGAAGTCTATTCCCCAGACATCGAACACTTCAACTTGTTGGATTGGGTTCATTGGCATTTCATGACACCGGGAGATGTTCCCAGTGCGTTGACATTCGTTGCAACCTTTCACCCACAAGTGTGCATCTTTAAACACCGTTGGCCAATAGAAACCAGCCTCAAGTATTTTGGCAGTTGTATGTATTCCTCCAAAGTGACCGCCATATGCTGAAGCGTGACATGCCTGCAAAACAGAAGATTGTTCTATCTCGGGGACGCATCTCCGGATCATGTTATCTAGACATATCCTAAACAAATAGGGTTCATCCCAATAATAAAGCTGACTTTCACGAAAAAATCTTTTCCTCTGGACCGATGAGAGGTCGTGAGGAACAATACCACTGGCTAGGTAATTAGCATAGTCATCATACCATGGTGTTTCAAGGAGAGTGGTGGTGAGCAGTTGCTCACCTGGAAAGGTTTCCAGGATTTCCCCACTCTCTTTGACAATTTCAGCTTCTTCAAGTCGTGACAAATGATCAACGACTTGATTTGTAGTACCTTTCCTATCCCTAATCTCGAGGTCAAACTCTTGGAGAAGCAGCACCCAACGAATCAGGCGCGGCTTAGAGTCCTTTTTATCAATTAGATATCTCAAAGCTGCATGGTCTGTGTATACAATTACCTTGGATCCTATGAGATAGGACCGGAATTTGTCAAATGCGAACACGACTACCAGCATCTCCTTTTTCATCACTGTGTAGTTTAGCTATGCTCCACTCAAGGTTCTACTTGCATAGTATATTGGATGCATCAGCTTGTCTTTCCTTTGGCCCAGCACTGCCCCCACTGCATAGTCACTTGCATCACACATTAGCTCAAAGGGTTGCTCCCAGTCGGGGGCAATGATGATGGGTGCTGTGACCAGCCTCTTCTTAAGTTCCTCAAACGCAATCCTGCATTCATCTGAGAAAATAAAAGGGTGATCTTTTTCAAGTAACTTACAGAGAGGGTTTGATATTTTGGAGAAGTTCTTTATGAACCTCCGATAAAAACCGGCGTGCCCAAGAAAGCTTCTTATGGCCTTGAGGGAAGTTGGGGAGGCAGCTTTGCAATGACATCAACTTTAGCACGGTCTACCTCAATGCCATTTCTTGAAACCCGGTGCCCTAATACTATACCTTCTTGTACCATAAAATGGCACTTCTCCAAGTTTAGCACTAAGTTTGTTTCCATGCACCGTTTCAGCACTCTTGTCAGATTGGCAAGGCATTCATCGAATGAATTCCCTACCACCGAGAAATCATCCATGAACACCTCCATAATGTCTTCCACCATATCGGTGAAAATATCCATCATTCACCGTTGGAATGTGGCAGGTGCATTGCATAGTCCGAATGGCATCCTCCTGAAGGCAAAAATGCCATATGGGCATGTGAATGAGGTATTTTCTCTATCTTCGGGGGCTATGGAGATTTGATTGTACCCCGAGTATCCATCCAGAAGGCAAAATTGGGACCTCCCTGCCAACCTGTCAAGCATCTGATCAATGAAGGGAAGTGGGAAGTGATCTTTGCGGGTGGCTAGATTCAACTTCCGGTAGTCCATGCATATTCTCCATCCGGCGACGGTTCTAGTTGAGATCAATTCATTATTCTCGTTTTTCACTACCGCCATGCCTCCTTTCTTTGGCACACATTGGACCGGGCTAACCCAGCTGCGTCTGAGATTGGGAAGATGATTCCCGCGTCTAGCCACTTTATTACCTCTTTATTCACTACTTCCTTCATGTTAGGGTTCAGCCTTCTTTGATGTTCCCTGGAAGGTTTGTGTCCCTCTTCCAGGAGAATTTTATGCATGCAATATGCGGGGATGATCCCTTTTATGTCTGCCATGGTCCACCCAATGACAGTCTTACATTTCTTGAGTACCTGTATAAGCTTTTGGGCCTGCACATCTAATAAAATAGATGAGATAATAACTGGCAATGTGGATTTAGGACCAAGAAATTCATACCTGAGATGTGATGGTAGTGGTTTAAGCTCAAGCTTTGGTGGCTCTTCTATGGATGGCTTTGCCGGCGGGGTCTCTCTTTTCTCTAAGTGTAGAGGCTCGAGCTCAAGCTCTCTCTGCCAAAATCCTTTGCCTTCCAGAGATAGTACCCATTCAGCTAAACTTTCACCATTTACCTCTTCCATGTTCATCGGGCATGCTTGAAGTGGATTTTCAATGGTCAACTCGCATCATCTGTCTCCACTATCACATCAACCGCATCAATAAGAGAGCAGTTCGCGAACTCACTAGGGCACCTCATGGATTTTTGCACATTGAAGATGATATCCTCATCATTCAACCTCATCTTGAGTTCCCCAGTTTCACAATCAATTATAGCTCTCCTGGTGGCTAGGAATGGTCTTCCTAGGATTATGGGAATTTCTTCGTCGACCTTGCAATCAAGAATAACAAAATCGGTGGAAAACACGAACTTCCCAACCTGGATAAGCACATCATCTATAATACCAAATGGATGCTTAACCGTCCTGTCAGCAAGCTGTAATAACATAGAGGTAGGCCTGGCTCTCCCAATGCCTAACTTCTTCTAAATGACTAAGGGCATGAGATTAATGCTTGCCCCCAAATCACACAAAGCCTTAGTAAAGGCATAATTCCCTATAGTGCATGGGATGGTGAAGCTACCTTGATCAGATAACTTCTCAGCAATGGGTCTGGAGACCACTGCACTACAAGTCTGGGTAAGTGTTACGGTGGCCAAGTCTTGGAAATCAAATTTCCGCGACATTAAATCCTTCATCATCTTAGCATAACCATGCATTTCTTTTAAAACTTCAATTAAGGGAATGTTTACATGTATTTTCTTGAGCATTTCAATGAACTTTTTGTAGTTCTCTTCTTTCTGGTGTTTGGCCAACCTTTGGGGAATGGTGGTGGAGGCCTCTTCTTCCCAATGACTTGGGACTTTTCTTTCTCTATCACTTTCTCTTCAATCTGTTGCTCTACCTGTTCAGCTACTTTCTCCGTTCCTTGCTTGGCCTCTTTATTTTCAACAACTGGCTGGACTGTAACTTCTGTCAACCCTGTGGACTCATCTAGTTCAATGGGCAATGGAGTGGGTGTCTCATCCTATCTGTCGATTTTCTCACTTTCATTCTCAATATCAAGATCTCTACCGCTTCTCAGAGTCACTGCCATCATCTGCTTTGGGACTTGGTCTTTTGGGTTTGTTTGTGTATCTGCAGGCAATGTCCCTTAAAGACGATTGTTAAGTGACATAGCAATCTGGCCCATCTGCACTTCCATATTTTTTATCGCTGCATCATGTGCATCTATTCTTTCATTGGTTTTGGCATTTGACCCAATTACCTGCTGCATCATAGCTTTCAATTCTGCAAACCCATCGTCATGTCTACCCCCAATGTTGTGGTGGAGGTTGATGATATCCCTGCTGCTGATTGCTGAAATTCTGAGGTCTAGGATATGGAGCCATGTGTGGTGGCCTCATACCTGCTGCATTATACTTTAGTTGTGGAGGCCTGTACTGCTGTGGAGCCTGCTGCCCCCAACTCGGATTACCCTATCTCTGCCCTCCATAATTTGCTACTTAGTTCATATCTTCATGCTGATGATGATGTTCTTGGTCTGCAGCCCATGGATTACCTATGGGTTGGCTAATGCAAGATGTGCATAAACCACCATTGGTAGTATCTACAATGTGAACCTGTTGCTTAACCCCTGATTCTTCCACCTTCTTTGTCAGGGATGCTCATTTGTGTCAAATAAAGTTGCCATGTTCTCCTCTAGAGTGTTGGATGGATTAAGAGGTACAGAGTGTACCACTGGTGTGATAGGAGCATTCCTTGTCGTCCACCTAGAATTTTGAGCCATCTTGTCTAGCAAATTTTGGCCCTCTCTCCAAGACTTGCTTAGAAAAGCCCCACATGCTGAAGCATCTACAATATTCTTCATACTATAAGAAAGCCCCATGTAGAACCTTTGACCCAACATCTGCTCCGGAATCCCATGGTGAGGACACATAACAAGCATACCCTTGAATCTGCCCCAAGTTTCATGTAATGTCTCCATTGGTTTCTGCTTGAAGCTCACAATCTCATCAATTTGTTGAGCTGTCTTGTTAGGTGGATGAAACTTGTTGTGGAATTGCTTGACTAACTCATCCCAAGTTGCAATGGAGTTTATGGGGAGTGCGTTTAGCCATATCAGTGCTGCTCATGTAACTGAGAACGGAAAGAGTAATAATCTGATGGCTTCCGGAGTTACATTCGGTTGCCTCTGTGTCTTTCATATCGAGAGAAAGTTCTTCAGGTGCTGTTGTGGATCTTCAACCTCAGACCCAGAGAATAATCTCTTGTTTTGCAACAAGTGTAGCATGTTGTTAGTGATCTGGAAAGACTCAGCTTGAATTGTTGGCACAACGATGGCAGTTGCCAAATTATCCGATGTGGGCTATGCCGAGTCAAACAGTGCACCTTCCTGTGCCTTCTGTGCCTCTCGCATATTTAACCCGGCTTGCTGGTTTTGTTCGTTTACGTCACCCATGTTGAAGTCTAGATTGATCGGTTGTTGAGATTGCTGAATTTGTTTGATAGCCTTGTTATGTGCTCGGAAAGTTTGCTCGGGGTCTAAGAGTCCTTCAATTAGTTCTCCGGTCCTTGCAGATTTTCTAGGCATGCACCTGAGTACCCAAATTAACAACCGTCAAAATATTCAATGTAAAGGGTAGAAAGAACCTTACTACACAAGAATCTTGAAGTTCTGTCAATAGCAATTGAGAATTCCGTTAATTCCCCGGCAACGGCGCCAAAATTGATTCACGTCCAAGCAACGGTCGCAGTTAATATAACCTGGTCTAATAAGTCCAAGATCGATCCCACATGGAATTAACCTACCAATCACAACTTTCACAACCCAATAATACTTCTGAATCAAGTTCCCAAACATTGAATATATTTTTATGTGAATTTCGAGTAACTATTTTGCAAGAATTAAAAGGCTTAAAAGAGAGAATTGAATATTGGGTAAAATAATATGGAGAAGTACTAATGTATTGATTTCCCCTATTGATGGAATCCCTTATCGTTATGCTCATAAAAATTGTTAATATATTCTATCAATCATGAACGATATTTGTATCGTAACCCTCTCCCGAGCAATTACAATAATTTACTAGTGCACTCTCCCGAGCTACCCTAGCTACCCTAGCTAGCTTTAATTTGAATAGTTCACTTTAGATTGCACCTAAGACTTCGTTATTCCTAACCCCGTCTTTACGCCTAAAGTTATAGGTTCCTCCAATAACCTAGGTGTGTTATTGTTCAAAAATATACCAAAATATGCACTCTTTTCCAAGTTATGCACACTAAATAGGCACAGCTAATTGGGACGTCTACCGATTAACTACAACAAGATTGAAGTTGAACAAATAGAAATCTAGCTAACAATTTGTAATCACATAAACGATAAGTTCATCACTCAATTGGTTACATCAAAACCTTAGAAAAGAATTTAGCTACTCATGCTCAAAGAAACAAAAATAATAATTGAATTCATAAATAAATACTTGATATAAAATAAAGGAATGAGTTGAGAGGATTCTCTCTTACTAATAATCTTGCAAAAGTAGTGAAAAATAGACAACATGCCTCTATTGGGCGAACTAGGAGTTTATATAGAGGTTTTAGGGCTAAAAAACTAAGTTTGAGTACAATTAGGATTGCTGCTGCGGAGCCTTCCATGGTTCGTCCGCGGTCGCGGACGGACCGCGAACAGTAAACTTCAGAGAGCCTTTTATTTCGCGGTTCATCCGCGGTCGCGAGTGAACCGCTGATGAACAGTCCGTCTGACTTTTCTCTGATTCTTCAAGCTCTCTTCACTTTAACTCTTCTCTTGGCCTTTTCATCAACATGAGACTCCAAAATAGCTCCTTTTAGCATCCAATATATCATATGTACCTATAACACACAAATAAACACTAATCAAAGCATTTTGTTCTCATAAACAGCATTAATTCAACAACAAAGTGTGATTATTTAGGGCATAATTATAGTCACATTCACCTATTATCAGTTTCCCATGTGGCCTCCTCAGCTTGTTGACTTCGCCACAACACTTTGACGGAGGCAACTTTCTTATTGCTCAACTTATGAACTTGCCTATCAAGGATGGAAATCGGAACTTCTTCATATGACAAATCTTCTTTAACCTCGATAGCCTCTACTGGCACAATGGTAGATGGATTTCTAATAACTTTCTTCAACATGGACACATGGAACATCGGGTGCACTGATGACATTTCAGGAGGCAACTCCAGCCTATAAGCAACTTGCCCAATCCTTTGAACGATCTGATATGGCCCGACATACCTAGGACTCAACTTCCCTTTCTTCCCGAATCGCATGACCCGTTTCATAGGAGATACCCTTAAGAACACCCAATCGTTGACTTGAAACTCAAAATCTCTTCGGCGAATGTCTGCATAGGATTTTTGGTGACTCTATGCAGTTTTCATTCTCTCCTGAATAACCTTAACTTTTTCCATAGCTTGGTACACAAGATCTGGCCCTAGCAATTCTGCTTCACCCACTTCAAACCACCCAATTGGTGACGTACACCTTCTTCCGTACAATGCCTCAAACGGGGCCATCTGAATGCTAGCATGAAAGTTGTTGTTATAAGAAAATTCTATAAGTGGTAAGTGTTCATCCCAATTAACTTTGAAATCCAAGACACAAGCCCGCGGCATATCTTCAAGCATTTGAATAATCCGATTTGCCTGACCGTCGGTCTGCGGATGGAAAGCTATGTTGAGATTTAACTGAGTTCCCAAACCTTGCTGAATTTCTTCCAAAAATTAGCTGTGAACTGAGCCCGGCGATTTGAGATAATAGAAAGTGGAGTGCCATAAAGCCTTACTATCTCCTTGATGTACAACTTAGCATATTGCTCCGCAGTATCAGAGGACTTGACTGGCATGAAGTGAGCTGATTTGGTGAGTCCATCCACTATCACCATATTGAGTCGAACTTATGCTGAATGCGAGGTAACCCTACCACAAAATCTACGTTGATCATCTCCGATTTCCACCTTGGTATTTATATAAGCTAAGTTAATCCACCAAGCCGTTGATGCTCGGCCTTCACTTGCTGACAGTTCGAGCATTTAGATACGAAGCTCGCCACATCCCTTTTCATACCGTTCCACCAATAAATCTCCTTGAGATCATGATACATTTTCGTAGAACCTGGGTGCACGGAATACCTGGAAATATGAGCCTCTGCCATCACTCTTTCCTGAAGCTCGTCCACGTCCGGGACACATAGCCTACCTTGACACTTCAATACACCATCCTTGCCGCTGAGCAAAAATGCCGAAGTCTTGTTATTCACAACTACCTCCTTCATCCGAGCCAATGCTGGATCCATAAACTGCTCTTCCTTGATTTCTACCACCAATGATGAGTCTGCTCCATTATGCACCATAATATTCCCCTCATTTGACGTCGAGATGCGAACCCCCAAACTGGTGAATTGGTAAATCTCCCAAGCCAGGGGTCTCTAATCCACCCCCAAATGAGCCAAACTACCCATGGATTTTTGACTAAGAGCGTCGGCCACCACATTTGCCTTCCCTGGATGGTACCATATGTTCATATCATAGTCCTTTAGTAATTCTAACCACCGCCGCTACCTCAGATTCAGTTCCTCCTGTTTGAACAAATACTGGAGGCTCTTGTGGTCTGAAAACACATCTACATGAACCGCATAAAGATAGTGCCACCATATTTTCAAGGCAAATACAACTGCTGCAAGCTCCAAATCATGCGTCGGATAATTCTTCTTGTCATTATTGAGTTGCCTAGAAGCATAAGCTATGACCTTCCCGTGCTGCATCAATACACACCCCAAACCGACCCTGGAGGTATCACAATAAACCACAAACCCCTATGTGCCTTCTGGCAAGGCCAATACTGGTACCGAGGTCAACCTTGACTTCAATTCCTGAAAACTTTTCTCACAAGCATTGGACCACTGGAACTTAAATGCCTTCTGCGTCAATTTAGTCAATGGGGAGGCGAGGGTTGAGAATCCCTCCACAAACCTCCGATAGTACCCTGCCAAACCCAAGAAGCTACGAATCTTTGTTGGGGTCGTGGGTCTAGGCCAATCCTTCACTGCTGCAGTCTTCTGAGGATCCACCTGAATCCCTTCACTGGAAATAACATGTCTTAGAAAGGCTATGGACTCCAACCAAAATTCACATTTTGAAAACTTGGAGTACAATTGGTGTTGATGAACGGTCTGCAATGCTGCTCTGAGGTGAATGGCATGATCCTCCCTGCTCCGTGAGTAAATGAGGATGTCGTCAATGACTACAATCACAAAGGAATCTAGGAATGGCTTGAAAACCCGATTCATAAGATCCATGAAAGTTGCTGGGGAATAGGTTAGCCCTAAAGACAAGACCGAAAACTCAAAGTGACCATAGCGAGTTCTGAAGGTGGTCTTAGGAATATCCTGTTATCTGATCTTCAACTGGTGGTACCCGAACCGTAGATCAATGTTAGAGAAAAACTTTTCTCCTTGCAATTGGTCAAACAAATCATCTACCCTAGGCAAAGGATACTTATTCTTGATGGTGACTTTGTTAAGTTGTCAATAATCAATGCACATCCGAAGTGACCCATCCTTCTTTCTGACCAAAAGAACCGAAGCACCCCACGGCGACACACTTGGTCATATGAACCCCTTCTCTAATAAATCCCTCAGCTCCTACTTTAACTCCCTTAACTCTGCTGGCGCCATTTTGTATGGTGTAATGGATATTGGTTTAGTTTCTGGCAATACGTCAATCCTGAAATCAATCTCCCTATCTGGCGGGATCCCTGGAAGCTCATCCGGAAACACTTCAGGAAATTCATTCACAACTGGCACGGACTGAAGGGCAGACACATCTGAGGTGGTGTCCATTACCCAGACCAAATGATAGATAAACCCATTCTTAATCATCTTTGAAGCCTTAAGGTAGGAAATAAACCTACCGCTTGGCACCATACCATTTTCTCTCCATTCAATAACTGGCTCGTTAGGGAACTCGAGGCTCATGACTCTCATCCGACAGTCAAGCTTGGCAAAGCACGAATAAAGGCAGTCCATCCACATAATTAAATCAAAATCTACCATCCCAAGCTCAATAAGATCGGTTGTGGTAACATGACCAATCACTGTAACAATACAATCCCTATAAACTCGTGAGACTGTAATAGAATCACCAACCGGAGTCGAAACAGAGAACGGCTTGTGAAGTTATTCGGTTTCTATCCCAAAACTTGAAGCAATGAACAGGGTGAAAAAGAGGACCCCAGATCAATAAGAGCATAACAATCAACAGCCTGAACCAACAAGATACCTGTAACAACATCTGGAGAAGCCTCAACACTCTGGCGGCCACTCAAAGCATAGAACCGGTGAGGTCCACCCCTACCATGAGCTCCACCCCTAGCTGCACCATGCCCCGTTGGAGCTGGAGGACGCGCTAATGATGTAGCAACCGAAGATCCAGATGACTGAGCAGATTCCTTGTCCATACCCTGACTGGGTGCACGGCAGTCCCGCTGGATATGACCTCTCACCCCGCACAAGAAGCATATCGGAATATCCAAATAGCACGTATGTGTATAGAATCTCCCACATTTGGAGCATGTAGGTCTCCCCTGGTGTTGGGAATGACTGCCCTACTGATAACTGTGCACAGATGGCGGTGCACTCGCTGAGGACTGAGCATATGACTGCGATGGCCCCGATGACCCTCTCCCTGGAACTGGTCTTCCTGAATGACCCATTGACCGAGCCCTCTTGATGCTCTCCCTTTTCGCAAGGATCTTCAACTTCCTAGCCTCTGCGGCCTGAGCAAACCCCACAATCTTCCCATAATTCATATCTGAGTGTAAAGTTGGTGTGACAACCTCATTCACCACTAAAGGGATAAGGCCCTAAAAATATCATCAAACTCGAGCATCCATTGTCGATACTAACTGAGGAGCATACTTGGACAATCTCACGAACTCCATGTGGTACTCCCAAACACTCATACTGCCCTTTTTTAGAACCTCGAACTTAGTGGCATGGGATACCATTGTCTCGACATGCAAGAAATGGTCCACGAAGGCAACTACAAACTCATCCCATCTAACTGGAGGTCTCCCCTCTTCACGAGAATCCTCCCACATCTCAAACCACGAACGCGCCGCTCCCTTCAACTTGTATGAAGCTAACTCTACCCCCTCTATATCTGTAGCCTTCATCACTCTGAGGGTCTTATATATTTCATCAAGAAAATCCTGCGGATCGGCCTTTGGGTCTTTGCTTGAGAATTTTGGAGGGGCCAATCGCAAAAACTGGTGGACTCTAGAACCGGAGGAATCTCCCTGTCCGTTGGAGGACGCAGGGGCACCGTGAGATCTCTGGGCCTGGGCAGCCACTAGCTGGGTCAACATATGAATGGCCCCTCTAAGATCCTCATTAGAAACACCTGAACCAGAAGCTGGAA
This sequence comes from Nicotiana noctiflora, assembly GCA_032618575.1. Classification (NCBI taxonomy): domain Eukaryota; kingdom Viridiplantae; phylum Streptophyta; class Magnoliopsida; order Solanales; family Solanaceae; genus Nicotiana; species Nicotiana noctiflora. The sequence goes on along the minus strand of JASVEL010000853.1, from coordinate 20,260 downwards.
CTGTATCAGAATCAGGAACATTGGCAGGAGGGATGGTGGCACCCTCTGCCGCAACTGAAACAGGAACACTTGGGTCTGGAATAGATGGACCGGGCAGATTTAGGACCGGTGGGTCATTTTCACCCGCGGTATCAGGTACATGATTCGCAGCCACACTTGGGGTGGAATTATCCCCAAGGCCGAGTCTAGCTTTCTTCTTAGGCGCCATATTCTGAAAATTTTTGAACAAGGCATGAATTAGACATAAATACTTCCACTTTTCACTTTACCGCATGATATAGAATAACAAAGAAATGGATAAATTCCTAAATGTCCGTGCAGCCCCCTACTTATAAATGTGGTCGACAACACATCAATAGGAATGGAGCTACTAGACACGGCTCCGAGACATCCTAGGATACTTACAAACCTTAGGCTCTGATACCAAGTTTGTTACGCCCCAAATCGAGGGACGTGACCGGTGCCTGACCGGGTAGGCCCAGTCTAGCGAACCTGGGTGCCTTTCTAACCCACGCGTTGCCCCTATATTGTTAAGTACTTATAAATCAAGGACTTTACCAATTTATTATTCAAATAATACTTTTAACAACATAACAACACATTTTACTTCTTAACAAGTTTACAATTTACAACGCCCGTCATATATTTACATAAAACCATAACCCCATAGTTTATTGTCTACGGAGCCTCTAGGATACAAAGGATGATACAATACTTGCCGGTTACAAGGCTCGCTCCGGCTATTCTTTACAAAATCAAAATATCAATCCAAAATAGAAGTGGCCTGAGCTACGTTGGGCCCCGAGAGGAAAGGGGCTCACCAAAACGGTCAGTGGAAGGTGAAAGAGTGCTACTACCTATGAGCTGAAGTACCCGCCACGGATCCACCTACAATCATAAAACGAATGTAGCATCCTTGGCAAAAGGGATGTCAGTACACTGGAATTGTATTGGTATGTATATACAAGCTTTGTCCCAAGTAAACTCAAGCCATAAACAATTAAATCGCAATAATAGAACAACCAACAGGTACATCAAGAAATAACCAAGCGAGCCAATCACGTTCAGATCAACAAGGAAGGCAACAACCAAACATATACGGAAGCACAATCAAGTCAAACAAAGGGGCAATCAGTGCCCTACAGGTTGCAAACTCTCCTGTTGTCTCCTTTCACAATTTCACATCAATGATTTCACAATTGTATTCATGTCAATTTCACTGGCGATTTCGATCACTTTCCACAATTATTACCTCGGCCACCCTTATCACCCCAACCCACACCTTATTTCTTCATGTTGCGGCGCGCAACCCGATCCCATCGTACAGTATCAAATCACAACAATCACAAACAACAAACAATAACATTGCACAAGGAATCACAAACAAGGGCAATAAGCAACTTACAAATTGGTTCATGTTTTCCAGATACTTTTCAAGCCGATACCACAACAATGTAACAATAGTTCCATATCTGAGAGTACCAATACCATCATATCAACAATTCATCAACAATTAGTTTTCCACACGAAGCCAAGTATACCATCACTACAATTGTTCTCAAGTGCTTTACCAATTATGACTTCCTTTTTCATCTTTCGATTCATATCCCATACTACACAACACATAGTTCAAATCAATTGAATACCCAACAACTAAATCAAAGAGTTACACAACAATTCTCAAAATTTTCACATACCAAATGAATTGTACACATAAGGGCGATTTCACAAGGATCAAAGTTAGCCATACATACCTGGAGTCGAATTTACTTCGTTCAATCTCTTACTTTAAGTTCACCCAAGGTATCCTATGTTGCCAACTTCCATTTTTGCAAACTCTTACTCCTACCCACTTTTTTTACTAAATTTAAAGTTCAAAGAACATGCATGAGTGTTAAAATCTATTTTCAAAAGCTAATGCATGAAAATATTTCTTTTCCTTTGACAACTGAAAATTAAAGAAAATGGCTTGGGATTTTACCTTTAGAGATTGGGGAAAATGAAACTTGCCTAGGATATTCCGGACCAAGCGATTAGAACGATCTTTGAAGATGGTTATGTTTCTCTCTCTAGAATCTCTCTTTCCTCTCTCTTGTTTTGCTAAGAAAATATGAGAAAATGAAGGTTTGAGGTGTTTTATCAAAAAGGGAATCGGGTTAAAATTTTATAAAAATCTGGACCGAGTCAAATCTGCGGTCGCATTTGCAATCGCAGAATCAATATGCAGTCCGCATAATGGACAACAAAATTGCCCCCAAAAATGCACCTGTTCGGTTACGATATGCGACCAGAATGCGGTCCGCATTCGTGTTCTATGCTCGCAGAACGCACCGAAGAATTGACACTCAAAATTTCTAAGAAATTATGCGATAGATTTGCGGTCCACATTTCCATTATGTGATCGCATATTGGACCGCACTTTTAAAAATAAATTTGGAAAACATTCTGTTACACTCTGCGGTAGGAATGCGGTCTACATAGCAGATCGGCGACTGCATCCTTGACCGCAGAATCGACATTTTCTGGAAAATTTTAATCTTTCAATTTTTAAAGCTTAAATCACTACCAAGGGTCCGAACCGCGGCGAGCTTGCTCGCCACGAAGAATTCTACGCATTCCTAACACATTATTTGGACCATGACACCACGAACTACTAGGTTTCAAGCACAAAAATTTTACGGGGCCTTGCACTCGGAGTCCCTCATTGGCTCATGTAGTTCAATTTTCACATCACTGTACAATTCCAATATTGAAAAATGCTTGGAATGTGACTTCACGTCTTCACTTTGAAATTTTTTTATTTTGACATCCTCTTCTTCCCCCGAACTAGAGTCAATTTCAACCAATATTTCGTTTACACCGGATGACTCTAATTATTTCTTTTTCTTGGCATCATTAATACTCATGGAGTCGGTTGGCGGATGTTTAATTCTTGAATCCTCATAGTAAAACTCACTTTCTTCCTTGGAATTTCACTCTTGTTGCCTTTCTTCCGCACACTTAAGTTGTTGGTCATAGTGAGCCTCAACCAATACTTGCATTTGATCCTCCAACATGTGGATATGCTCACCATTGTAAGGCAAACTTTGTTTCAAGTCCTCGAGTTCAAAGTTATGCTTCTCCTCATTTTCGAGAATGGTCTCCAACATGAGCATCATTCTCTCATTTCGAGCATTCGAGAGTTCTTTTTGGTTTTGATCAAGTGCCAAGGAAGGATTTTCACTTTAAATCTCCAAGAAAGGTCTTGGTTTTCTTTCACTTCCGAGGCCTTTTGAACCCTTAAGGCTTCAATCATTTCATCCATTTGTGACTGTAACCTTTCAAGTGCTAAATTATTTTGGAGACTAGTCTCAAAAAGATCCTCCAAAGCATTTTTCTCCTTATTGCCTTTGTCAAGTAAACACTCCAACACAAGCTTGAACTCTCCATTTTGCCCATGCTCAATTTCTTCCATCTCCATAGCCCTACAATTCTCATCACAAAAAGTCGACTCATCATAGTAGAGGCTTGGGGAAGGGAAGGACAAATATGCACAATAATCCCAATAACCATTTTGGCCACCACACTTATCACAAATACTCCAACCATGGGTTTGGGATTGTGCCCACAATCCATCCTCGGGGGAATTTAAATAATTTGGCCGCGAGCACGGTCTTCCACAATAAGGATAAGGGTCATCAAAATATGAACAACTACCATCCAACCAATTTTCATTGTACGATGCCATTTTTCTAAATTAAGAAAATAAACAAGAAAAATAGACCAAGGTAAGAAAAATTAATTTACACAAATATTCACAAGTTTGGACCAAAGCATTTTCGCTTACTTCTCAAACAACCTAAATTACGCCAAATTGTTCCCCGGCAATGCGCCAATTTTGATGACGTCCAAATCCACTACTAAAAAGCAATAGACATGGTTGCATGCAATATTATTTACCCAACTATGAGTTGGGATAGAATCCCCTGTAGAATAACGTGTAGGCGATAAGGCATGTAAAAAAATTATCGCAAGTTGCACAATGCCAAACACTAAGAATTTTTGTTTAAAAAGTATTTATACCCAAATGCGGAAATGTAAACTAACCTAGAAAGAAAGTAAAATTATCAATGGCTACAAGTATGGTTGCATCATAAATTACACTCAAGTAACGATCCAATGTATTTCATGATTTCACAAATATGAGCGATTTTATGTTAATTAGCCACGGATAATAATTCTTAATTAGCTTCTTCCGAAGACTAATAAGACTTCCAAATTGAATTGTCCCTAAAACAATTAGAAAATTAAGCACACCCGAAATGGCTACAAGTACTCCAATCCTATTCCTAGGTAGCTCTATAAAGTTCTTGTTAATTAATCTTTCCAACCCCAAATTATCTTTCCCAAAATTAATTTGGAGTGAATGGGCGAGTCCTAGGGCTAGTGATAATAGGTGAATTTGACTATATTTATGCCCTAAATAATCACGCTTTATTGTTGTTTTGATATTGTTTGTGATGACAAAATACTTTTATTAGTGTTCTTAGTGTGTTATGGGTACACATGAGCTAATGAAGACTAAAAGAGCAAGTTGTTGAGTCAAAAGATGGTGAAAAAGGCCAAAGTGTGGTACAAGTCAAGAACTTATGTTGAATATAGCCGGGAAGGTGTGATTCCGAGCTATATGGATGTTATGGAATGAATTTAAGTGATTTGGAGCTTTGAAGTCTAAGTAAAAGCTCAAGGAATTAAGCCGGGATAGAGTTCGGGGGTCAAATTTGATAAGTGTTGTACAAGCAAAGAATGGATGAGGCATATTGTGCACTGTCTAGTAAATTGGACATAACTTTTTGCTCAGAACTCCATTTTGTCTCCATAATATATGGTTGAAAAGATAACTCAAAGGGATACAAATTTCATGTTTTGCGTTTTTCCAAATTCCCAACGGAACAGTGTTAAATACCGCGGTTTCTCCGCGACCGCGGATGAACCACGAAAAAACAGGCTCTCTAAGTTTACTGTTCGCGGTCCGTCCACGGCCGCGAACGAACCGCGGAAGTCGCCGCAGCAGCAGTCCTAATTGTACTCAAACTTAGTTTTTTAGCCCTAAAACCTCTATATAAACCCCTAGTTCGCCCAATAGAGGCATGTTGTCTTTAATTCATTACTTTTGCAAGATTTTTAGTAAGAGAGATTCCTCTCAAACTCCTTCTTTTATTTTATATCAATTATTTCTTTATGATTTCAATTATCATTCTTGTTTCTTCAAGCATGAGTAGCTAAATTCTATTCTAAGGTTTAGATGGAACCTATTGAGTGATGAACTTATTGTTTATGTGATTACAAATTGTGACTTAGATTTCTATTTTTTCAACTTCATTCTTGTTGTAGTTAATTGGTAGAGCTCCCAATTAGCGGTGCCTATTTAGTGTGCATAACTTGGAAAAGAGTGCATATTTAGGTATATTGTTGAATAACACCACACCTAGGTTATTATAGGAATCTATAACTTTAGGCATAAAGACGGGGTTAGGAATAACGAAGTCTTGGGTGCAATCTTAAGTGAACTATTCAAATTAAAGCTAGCTAGGGTAGCTCGGGAGAGTGCACTAGTAAATTGTTATAATTGTTCGGGAGAGGGTTACGATACAGATAGCGTTCATGATTGATAGAATATATTAACAATTTGTATGAGCATAACGATAAGGGATTCCATCAATAGGGGAAATCAATACCTTAAACCTTCTCCATATTATTTTTACTCAATATTCAATTCTTTCTTTTAAGCATTCTTAATTCTTGCAAAAAGTAGTAGTTCGAAATTCATACACAAATATACTCTAAATTTTGGGAACTTGATTCGGAAGTACTCTTGGGTTGTGAAAGTTGTGATTGATAGGTTAATTCTCTGTAGGATCGATCTTGGACTTATTAGACCAAGTTATATTGACTACGACCGTTGCTTGGACGTGAATCAATTTTGGCGCCGTTGCCGGGGAATTAACGGAATTATCAATTGCCATTGACAGAACTTCAAGATTCTTGTGTATTCAGGTTCTTTCTACACTTTACATTGAATATTTTGACGGTTGTTGATTTGGGTACTCAGGTGCATGCCTAGAAAATCTGCAAGGACTGGAGAACTAATTGAAGGACTCTCAGACCCCGAGCAAACTTTCCGGGCACGTAACAAAGCCATCAAACAAATTCAACAATCTCAACAACCAATCAAACTAGACTTCGACTGGGTGATGTAAACGAACAAAACCAGCAAGACGGGCTAAATATGCAAGAGGCGCAGGAGGCACAGGAAGGTGCACTGTATGACTGGGCACAACCCACAGCGGCTAATTTGGCAACTGCCATTGTTGTGCCGGCAATTCAAGCTGAGTCTTTCCAGATTACCAACAACATGCTACGCTTGTTGCAAAACAAGGGATTATTCTCTGGGTCTCAGGTTGAAGATCCACAGCAGTACCTAAAGAACTTTCTATCAATATGCAAGACACAAAGGCAACCGAATGTAACTCCGGAAGCTATCAGGTTATTACTCATTTCTTTCTCAGTTACAGGAGCAGCACAGATATGGCTAAACTCACTCCCAATAAACTCCATTGCAACTTGGGATGAGTTAGTCAAACAATTCCACAACAAGTTTCATCCACCTAACAAGACAACTCAACAAATTGATGAGATTGTGAGCTTCAAGCAGAAACCCTGGAAACATTACATGAAACTTGGGGCAGATTCAAGGGTATGCTTGTTATGTGTCCTCACAATGGGATTCCTGAGCAGATGTTGGGCCAAAGGTTCTACATAGGGCTTTCAGACAGCATGAAGAACATTGTAGACGCTTCAGCTGGTGGGGCTTTTCTGAGCAAGACTTGGAGAGAGGGCCAAAATTTGCTAGACAAGATGGCTCAAAATTCCGGGTGGACGTCCAGGAATGCTCCTATCACACTAGTGGTACACTCTGTACCTCTGGATCCATCCAACACTCCGGAGGAGAACATGGCAACTCTATTGACACAAATGAGCATCCTAACAAAGAAGGTGGAAGAATCAGGGGTCAAGTAACAGGTTCACATTGTAGACACTACCAATGGTGGTTTATGCACATCTTGCATTAGCCAACCCATAGGTAATCCATGGGCTGAAGACCAAGAGCATCATCATCAGCATGAGGATATGAACTATTTGGCTAACTATTAGCGACAAGGTAATCAAAACTGGGGCCAATAGGCTCCAATGCAGTACAGACCTCCCCAGCCACAATTTAATGCAGCGGGTATGAGGCCACCACACAACATGGCCCCATATCCTAGACCTCAGAATTTCGGCAATCAGCAGCAGGGATATCATCCACCTCCACCACCACATGGGGGTAGACATGACGATGGGTTCGCAGAGTTGAAAGCTATGATGCAGCAGGTAATTGGGTCAAATGCCAAAACAAATGAGAGTATAGATGCATATGATGCCGCCATCAAGAATATTGAAGTACAGGTGGGTCAGATTGCTATGTCTCTCAACAATCGTCCTCAAGGGACATTGCCTGCAGATACACAAACAAACCCAAAGGACCAAGTCCCAAAGCAGATGATGGCAGTAACCCTGAAAAGCGGCAGAGATCTTGATGCTGATAATGAAAGTGAGAAAATCGACAAACAGACTGAGACACCTACTCCATTGCCCATTGAACTAGATGAGTCCACAAGGTTGACAGAAGTCACAGTCCAGCCAGTTGCTAAAAATAAAGAAGCAAAATAGGAAAAAGAGAAAGTAGCTGAACAGGTAGAGCAGCAGACTAATGAGAAAGTAATAGAAAAAGAAAAATCCCAAGTCACTGGGAAGAAGAGGCCTCCACCACCATTCCCCAACGGTTGGCCAAACACCAGAAAGAGGAGCAATACAAAAAGTTCTTCGAAATGCTCAAGCAAATCCAGGTAAACATTCCATTAATTGAAGCCTTAAAAGAAATGCCTGGTTATGCTAAAATGATGAAGGATTTGATGTCGCGGAAATTTGATTTCCAAGACTTGGCCATAGTTACACTTACCCAGACTTGTAGTGTAGTGGTCTTTTCCAAGACTTGGCCATAGTTACACTTACCCAGACTTATAGGGAATTATGCCTTTACTAAGGCCTTATGTGATTTGGGGGTAAGCATTAATCGCATGCCCTTAGTTATCTATAAGAGGCTAGGCATTGGGAGAGCCAGACCCACCTCTATGCTCTTACAGCTTGCTGACAGGACGGTTAAGCGTACGTTTGGTATTATAGATAATGTGCTAATCCAGGTTGGGAAGTTCGTGTTTCCCGCGGATTTTGTTATTCTTGATTGCAAGGTCGACGAAGAAATTCCCATAATCCTAGGAAGACCATTCCTAGCCACCGGGAGAGCCATAATTGATTGTGAAATTGGGGAACTCAAGATGCGGTTGAATGATGAGAAGATCATCTTCAATGTGCAAAAATCCATGAGGCGCCCTAGTGAGTTCGCAAATTGCTCTCTCATTGATGCGATTGATGTGATAGTGGAGACCGACGATGCAGAGTTGACTATTGAAGATCCACGTCAAGCATGCCTGATGAACATGGAAGAGGTAAATGGTGAAAGTTTAGCTGAATGGGTACTATCTTTGGAAGGCAAGGGGTTATGGGAGAGAGAGCTTGAATTCGAGCCTCTACATTTAGAGAAAAGAGAGACCCCTCCCGCAAAACCATCCATAGAAGAGCCACCAAAGCTGGAACTTAAACCACTACCATCTCATCTCAGGTATGAATTTGTAGGTCCTAACTCCACTTTACCTGTTATTACTTCATCTGGTTTGCTAGATGTGCAGGCTCAAAAGCTATTACAGGTACTCAAGAAATGCAAAGCTGCCAATGGTTGGACCATGGCAGACATAAAGGGGATCAGCCTTGCATACTGCATGCACAAGATAATCCGGGAAGAGGGGCACAAACCTTCCAAGAAACGCAAAAGAAGGCTGAACCCGAATATGAAGGATAGGGTGAAAAATAAAGTGATAAAGTAGCTAGACACGGGGTAGATCCCATGTAAGTTTTCTCACCCTTCTGTGCTATACATGTATTATTATGCCATGAGTACATGGCATGATTTTAAGTGTGGGGTGGGAGACTTATCTTGTATTGTATATTGTATATAGTAGATGTAGCTTGTAAATTATATTAGCTGGTTTGGCCCGATGATGGATACTTTGCGACGGGTTTCTTAAGGGTCTAAGTCGGAATAAAAACACAAAAAAATCAGAAAATTTAAAAAAATACAAAAATATGAGTAGAGGACTCTTCCTTATGACGGACTATTTAGGACAAGTACTCTTGAGGGAAGTAGTCCACGTAGGAATTTTTCTTTCTTTTACTTTCTTTTTCTAGGTAGTGTATCATCTCCTCCTTGGTTTTTCTTTTGACCACGATTCTTTTCCAAGGGTTTTTATTGAACCGGGTTAGGTAGATTTTTCGTTTTTTAGGATTAGAGGGCAAAGGGTAACATGTAACCCCAAGTATGCACATTAGCAAAGCTTAATTGAACTTGAGAATGTATTATCTAAGCTTGACTATAGAACCTAAATATGCCTCAAATTTGCACAATAATGCTTGCTTGAACATTGATAGGACGTTGTAGATGAACCGAATTCCAAATGAGTTGCATGCTATGTGAGTGTGAGATTTTACTTACATTATATGTTTTACATGATACCTAGAACTTGTCCTGTGTGTTTGCAAAGCGAAATAGAAGTTGTTTGGTTGTAGAGAGGATAGAGGCATTTCGTTGTGTAACCCCATAAATCAATAGACATGAATTCACCTGTACATAATATCCTAGTTAACCCCTTTGAGCTTAAAGCCTATTCTTTGATAACCCTTGAATGTTCATGAAAAATCAAAATCTTATATTGTTCTACTTTACCTCCTAGAAGCACTTGTATTGTAATGAATATGCAAAAGTCTAAGTGTGGGGTGAAGGGAAATTGAAAAAGGGAAAATCAAGAATGAAAGGTAGAAAATAGTGAACTGGCCAAAATAATGTAAATGTGTTGCAAAGCAATGAGAAAAAAAAAGATATTCTGAGAAAAAGAGCTATATCAATGTATATATCAAAATTAGAAAGGTCAGTTACACCAACAAAAGACAAGTGGGGATTCAGAGTAAATAAAGGTGAAGGAATGTTTAGGGGAGACATAAGGAAGAAAACGAAAAGGGAAGTTGTAAAAAGGAAAAGAAAAGTGCTTAGGGAGGTTAGTCACTATAACCAAAAGTATCCTACCCGTCCCGTAGCCAACATTACAACCCTTAAAAACCTCTTGATCTATGATTGAATAACTCGAATAGTGGAGTATTACACTAGGGGCAAGCCTATGGTGTGTCTGTATGCATATGAATGTTCTTTGTTGAGGGTGAGTGAATTTTTTCGATATTTATAAGTTCCACGTTCTGAATTGTTTATGTATGGGAACTTCTCTCAATAAACTATGTGAGGGTGTGTAACTCAAGAGGAAGAAGGTAAAATTGCAAGTTTTTGGTAATAATTAGAGTAAGTAATAATGTGCTGGCATGAGAGTTTACGGTTAGGTAAGGATTGTGCATATCTTAGGTTAATCATGAAAAATAGCTTTTGTGACATAATTTGGGGGAGACATAAATAAAATTGTCCTAAAGTGTGATTAAGGTTGCTCGAGGACGAGCAAAGGTTTAAGTGTGGGGTATTGATAATAGGTGAATTTAACTATATTTATGCCCTAAATAATCACGCTTTACTGTTGTTTTGATATTGTTTATGATGACAAAATACTTTTATTAGTATTGTTAGTGTGTTATAGGTACACATGAGCTAATGAAGACTAAAAGAGCAAGTTTTTGAGTCAAAAGATGGTGAAAAAGGCCAAAGTGTGGTACAAGTCAAGAACTTATGTTGAAAATAGCCGGGAAGGTGTGATTCCGAGCTATATGGATGTTATGGAATGAATATAAGTGATTTGGAGCTTTGAAGTCTAAGTAAAAGCTCAAGGAATTAAGCCGGGATCGAGTTCGAGGGTCAAATTTGATAAGTGTAGTACAAGCGAAGAATGGATGAGGCATATTGTGCATTGTCTAGTAAATTGGACATAACATTTTTCGTATAACTCAATTTTGGCTCCATAATATATGGTTGGAAAGCTAACGCAAAGGGCTTCAAATTTCGTGTTTTGCGGTTTCCCAAATTCCCAACTGAAGAGTGTGAAAAACCACAGTTTCTCCGCAACTGCGGATGAACCGCGAAAAAATAGGCTCTCTGAAGTTTACTGTTCGCGGTCCGTCCGCGGCCGCGAACAAACCGCGGAAGTCACCGCAACAGCAGTCCTAATTGTACTCAAACTTAGTTTTTTAGCCCTAAAACCTCTATATAAACCCCTAGTTCGCCCAATAGAGGTATGTTGTCTTTAATTCATTACTTTTGCAAGATTTTTAGTAAGAGAGATTCCTCTCAAACTCCTTCTTTTATTTTATATCAATTATTTCTTTATGATTTCAATTATTATTCTTGTTTCTTCAAGCATGAGTAGCTAAATTCTATTCTAAGGTTTTGATGGAATATATTGAGTGATGAACTTATTGTTTATGTGATTACAAATTGTGACTTAGATTTCTATTTGTTCAACTTCATTCTTGTTGTAGTTAATTGGTAGAGCTCCCAATTAGCGGTGCCTATTTAGTGTGAATAACTTGGAAAAGAGTGCATATTTAGGTATATTGTTGAACAACACCACACCTAGGTTATTAGAGGAATCTATAACCTTAGGCGTAAAGACGGGGTTAGGAATAACGAAGTCTTGGGTGCAATCTTAAGTGAACTATTCAAATTAAAGCTAGCTATGGTAGCTCGGGAGAGTGCACTAGTAAATTATTGTAATTGCTCGGGAGAGGGTTACGATACAGATAGCGTTCATGATTGATCGAATATATTAACAATTTGTATGAGCATAACGATAAGGGATTCCATAAATAGGGGAATTCAATACCTTAGTCCTTCTCCATATTATTTTTACTCAATATTCAATTCTTTCTTTTAAGCATTCTTAATTCTTGCAAAAAGTAGTAGTTCAAAATTCATACACAAATATACTCTAAATTTTGGGAACTTGATTCGGAAGTACTCTTGGGTTGTGAAAGTTGTGATTGATAGGTTAATTCTCTGTAGGATCGATCTTGGACTTATTAGACCAAGTTATATTGACTACGACCATTGCTTGAACGTGAATCAGCTAGCTAATCGCTTTGGAAACATTAAAGAACAAGAATAATTAAAGTAACGATAACTCACTTCATAAAAGAATAAAAGTCATTTAATACATAAGCACAATAATGTATTTAATCCACACTTTAAATATGAATACTTCCATAAATAAGGTTCAAGTGTTGGAAATAAATACTACACACGTAAATATTCAATACAAAGCAAGGCAATGAAGAAATAAACATAAATAGGTAAAAAAAGCTTAAACCCAAGATGCAATCTTTAAAACCAAGTGTATGTGCGAACCCTAGCTTCCAAAAATATTCTCTCTAGTCTATAAGGACGGAAAATAAGCTGAAAGATATGCCAAAGATCTGTTTGGATGAGTATAAAAATAATTTGGAATGAGAAATTATGAAATATCCATTCTGCCCCAAGTCTGATGCTCGATTTTCGCTTCTGTGGAACAATTCACGCATATGGGGTGCCGCAGAAGTGGACACCCTAATCACAGAGGTGAAAGTCTTGATCAACACAATTTCCATATAAGCGACACAGTAATCACAGGAGCGCTTCCGTAGAAGCGTATTTCCAACCGCAGAAGCGGTTTCTTTCATTTTGCACGTTTCTGCAAAAACGAATCATCCTTCTGATAATAGGTGAATTTGACTATAATTATGCCCTAAAAATCACACTTTATTGTTGAATTGATATTATTTATGATGACAAAATGCTTTTATTAGTGTTTTTTGATGTGTTATAGGTACACATGAGCCATTGAAGGCTAAAAGAGCAAGTTTTGGAGTCAAAAGATGGTGAAAAAGGCCAAAGTGTGGTACAAGTCAAGAAATTATGCTGAAAATAGTCGGTATGGCATGAATTTAAGTGAGGCCGAAATTCTGAAGGCTAAACTTGTCAAGATGCAATTTTTGTAACCTAAACCCTCTATATAAGCATAGATTTCGCCCAAGAGAGGCAAGCATTGTATTATTCACTACTTTTGCAAGATAATTAGTAAGAGAGAACTCTCTAAACTTATTTCTTTCTTTTATATTGATTCTTTAATTATGAATTCAATTATTATTCTTGTTTCTTTGATTATGAGTAGCTAATTCCTTATCTAAGGTTTTGATGGAACCTATTGAGTGATGAACTTCTAGTTTATGTGAATAGAAATTGTTAGCTAGATTTCTATTTGTTCAACTTTGTTCTTGTTGTAGTTAATTGGTAGGATCCCCAATTAGCTGTTCCTATTTAGTGTGCATAACTTGGAAAATAGTGCATATTTGGGTATATTGTTAAACAACATCATACCTAGATTATTGGAGGAATCTATAACTTTAGGCGTAAAGGTGGGATTAGGAATAACGAAACCTTGGGTGCAATCTAAAGTGAATTATTCAAATTAAAGCTTGCTAGGGTAGCTCGGGAGAGTGCACTAGTAAATTATTGTAGTTGCTCGGGGGAGAATTACGGTAAAAATAGCGTTCATGATTGATAGAATGTTATTGACAATTTGTATGAGCATAAACATAAGGGATTCCATCAATAGGGGAAATCAATACCTTAGCCTTTTTCTATATTCTTTGCCCAACATTCAATTCTTTCTTTTAAATGTTTAATACTTGCAATAGTTAGTTGTTAGAAAACATCCACAAAAATATACTCCAAGTTTGGAAAGCTACTTCAGAAGTATTATTGGGTTTTGGATGTTGCAGTTGATAGGTTAATTCCCTGTGGGATCGATTCTGGACTTAATTGATCGGATTATATTGACTAAAACCGTTGCTTGGATGTGAATCAATTTTGGCGCCGTTTCCGGGGAATTAACAGAATTATCAATTGCCATTGACAGAACTACAAGATTCTTGTGTAGTGAGGTTCTTTCTACACTTTACATTGAAAATTTTGACGGTTGTTGAATTGGGTACTCAGGTGCATGCCTAGAAAATCTGCAAGGACTGAAGAACTAATTGAAGGACTCTCAGACCCCGAGTAAACTTTCCGGGCACATAATAGGGCTATCAAATAGATTCACCATTCAGCAACCAATCAAACTAGATTTTGATATGGGAGACATGAACGACCCAAAGCAGCAAGCTAGGTTGAACGCACAGGAGGCGCAGGAAGGTGCATTATTTGACTGGGCACAACCAACAGCGGATAATTTGGCAACTTCCATTATTGTGCCAGCGATTCAAGCTGAGTCTTTCTAGATTACTAACAACATGCTACACTTGTTGCAAAACAAGGGATTATTCTCTGGGACTCGGGTTGAAGATCCACAACAGCACCCGAAGAACTTTCTCTCAATATGCAAGACACAGAGGCAACCGAATGTGACACCGGAAGCCATCAGACTATTGCTATATCTGTACTCAGATATAGGGGCCGCACAGGTATGGCTAAAATCACTCCCCATAAACTCCATAGAAACATAGGATGAGTTAGTCAAGCAATTCCACAACAACTTTCATCCACCTAACAAAGCAGCTCAACAAATTGATGAGATTGTAAGTTTCAAGTAGAAACCAATGGAGACATTACATGAAACTTGGGGCAGATTCAAAGGTATGCTTGTTATGTATCCTTACCATGGGGTTCCTGAGCAGATGTTGGGTCAAAGGTTCTATATGGGGCTTTCAGATAGTATGAAGAACATTGCAGATGCTTCAGCAGGTGGGGCTTTTCTGAGCAAGACTTGGAAGGAAGGTCAGAATTTGCTTGACAAGATGGCTCAAAAATCTGGGTGGACGAACAAGAATTCTCCTATCACTCCATTGGTACACTATGTACCTCTGAATCCATCCAACACTATGGAGGAGAACATGGCAACTTTACTGACACAAATGATCATCTTGACGAAGAAGGTGGAAGATTATGGGGTCAAGCAGCAGGTTCACATTGTAGACACTACCAATGGTCTTTTATGCACATCTTGCATTAGCTAACCCATAGGTAATCCATGGGCTGCAGACCAAGAACATCATCACCAGCATGAAGACACGAACTTTGTGGCAAATTATGGAGGGTAGCGACCCAGAGTTGGGGTCAGCAGGCTCCACAACAGTACAAACCTCGTCAACCACAATATAATGCAGCAGGTTTGAGGCCACCAAACAACATGGCTCCATATCCTATACCTCAGAATTTCAACAATCAGCAGCAGGGGTATCATCCATCTCCACCACAGTATGGGGGTAGACATGACGATGGGTTTGCAGAGTTGAAAGCAATGATGCAGCAGGTAATTGGGTCATATACCAAAACCAATGAGAGGATAGATGCACATGACGCAGCTATCAAGAATATTGAAGTACAGATGGGCCAGATTGTTATGTCACTAAACAATCATCCGCAATGGACATTGCCTGCAGATACACAAACAAACCCAAAGGATCAAATCCCAAAGAAGCTGTTGGCAGTTAATCTGAGAAGTGGAAGAGATCTTGATGCTGAGCAGGAAAGAGAGAGAAGCAATTTGCAGGCTGAGACACTCACTCTAGTGCCCATTGAACTGGATGAGTCCACCGGGTTGAAGAAGTTATTGTCCAGCTAGTAGCTGAAAATAAAGATGTGCAGCAGGGAACGGAGAAAATAGCTGAATAGGTAAAGCAGCAGGTTGAGGAGAAAGTGATAGAGAGAAAAGTCCCAAGTGATTAGGAAGAAGAGGCCTCCAGCACCATTCCCCCAAAGGTTGGCCAAGCACCAGAAAGAAGAGCAATACAAAAGGTTCTTTGATATGCTCAATAAAATCCAGGTAAACATTCCTTTAATTGAAGCTTTGAAAGAAATGCGTGGGTATGCTAAGATGATGAAGGACTTGATGTCGCAGAAATTTGATTTCCAAGACTTGGCCACCGTCACTCTTACTCAGACTTGTAGTGCAGTGGTTTCTAGACCTATTGCTGAGAAGTTATCTGACCCGGGTAGCTTCACCATTCCATGCACTATAGGAAACTTTGCCCTTGCAAAGGCATTATGTGATTTGGGGGCAAGCATAAATCTTATGCCCTTGGTGATTTATAAGAGGCTGGGCATCGGGAGAGCCAGGCCTACTTCCATGTTATTGCAGCTTGCTGACAGGACGGTTAAGCGTCCATTTGGTATATTGGATGATGTGCTCATCCAGTTGGGGAAGTTTGTGTTTCCCGCCGATTTTATTATTCTTGACTGCAAGGTGGACGAGGAAATTCCTATAATCTTAGTGTCACGATCCGGATTTCCCCCACCATAGAGATCGTGATGGCGCTTACTCGTGGTAGCTAGGCAAGCCAACTCACTCACCCTCTTCCTGTTTATACAACCCTTTGTTCTCATATTTAATAGCAAGAATAATACTCATATCTTTAAATGCGGAAGTCTTTCGAATAAAATATGAATAGTAGTGTAAAGTAACTCACATAAATCCTCTACCCAAGATATGGAGTCAACAACTCACGAACTACTAAGGAACAACTACACATAATGGTCTGAAAGAAATAAATAATAATCGTCTGTCCCAGAACAATGACACCACAGCAATAATAAAAGCAAATAGAGGAGACGTCGGGCCTGCAGAAGCTTGCAAGATACCTCGGTCTCGGAAGTACGGTAATCCCGCTATTGTACTACTACTGCTGCTCCTGCTCAAAACTTGGACCTGTGCAAAAACACATAGAAGTGCAATATCAGCACAATCCGACCCAATGTGCTGGTAAGTGCTTGGCCTATCCCAGCGAAGTAGTGACAATCCTAGGACCAGACACTCACATAAACCTGTGAGTTCTATATATGTATGTACCACAAAATAACAGAGATATTGAGTAACACAATAAACAAAGGAGGTAACATACTTGGGGAGCACAATCAGAAATGCAACATTAATCAGTAAAGTAAAAACGGAGTGTAGTGAAAACAGTTATCACAAAACAAGAAGTTGAATGGTTGCACGGCATCACCCTTTGTGCTTTTACTCTCGTCCTCACCAAATAATTAAATAAAAGTGCACGACATCACCCTTCGTGCTTTTAGTCTCATCCTCATCAAATAAGCACATAACAATGTACGGCATCACCCTTGGTGCTTTTACTCGCATCCTCACCAAATAAGCAAATAAAAGTGCACGGTGATAAAAGTGCACGGCATCACCCTTCGTGCTTTTACTCTCATCCTCACATAAATGGCACGGCATGATCATTCGTGCATGGTTTAAATAAAACGGCACGGAATGTCCCTTCTTGCATAAATAATAAACATGGCACGGAATGATCCTTCGTGCATAAATTAAGTAACAACGGAACGACATTTTCCTTCGTGCATAAATACTAAAACAAGGCACGGAATGATCCTTCGTGCGAACATAAATGGCACGGCATGTTCCTTCGTGCATAAACAGTAAAACAAGGCACGGAATGATCCTTCGTGCGAACATAAGTAAAAATGGCATGGCATCACCCTTCGTGCATTATCACTCTTCCTAACCGAAATAACAATCACAGTTAAGGGCAAAAGAATGAAACAAGTAATATGTACCATCCCGGCAAGGTAAATAATAATCATAACAATATCCTGGCAAGGGAACAACATCAACAATACAACAAGGTCCCGGCAAGGGAAACAATAATTAACCTTCACAACCCGGCAAGGGCTCAAGAACATGACTTAAGAACATTTCACATTAACTCAAAACATGTGTCAACAAACAACTCACAGTCATTCTAGACTTCGGTGTATAGATGCTCGTCACCATGCCTATACACCGCACTCGATCACATAGCAATTAGCAATTATCACACTCCATCATATTCCCTCAAGCTAGGATAGATCAAACACTTACCTCGACGGCTTATGGTCCACTCAATCTCAAGCAATGTCTTTTCTTCCAAATTTGGCTCCAAATCAATCGTATCTATACACAATTTATTTAATACCATTAATTCTACTCAACAAACCAGCCCAATTGCCTAATTAAAGTATTTTTAACATGCTATCCAAAAATTGTAAAATCGACCCTAGGCCCTCTTGGTCAAAAAATTCCAAATCATACCAACATATTTCTCGTCACGCCACGAGTCCGTACATATAAAGAACACTAAAATCGGAGTCTGTTTGGCCCCTCAAATTGACCCCTAAAGCTCTCATTATTCCAGGCCCCAAAATCCTATTTTTCTACTATTTTCATGAATTAAAGAATGAGATTGTTGTTTATAATCACCCATAAATAAGTTTTAATAATCAAATACCTTTGTGATATCCAATGATTTTCTCTCTTAAAATCGCCTCGGAAGCTTCTTCCCGCTCAAAAATTAGAAGAAAACTCGACCTGCTCATTATAGGTATACGTTTCACGCGTTTTACTGCTCCCAATAGATATCTTATGAAATTCTAATGACTTTAGACTTTTGAATCACTCAATTTGACCTTATAATGAAGGAGATATGTAGGTTTTAAGATTTGCAAATAGTGCAGGTTTTCAATACGCCGTCAGGGGCAATTTCTTCATTAACCCGAAAATCTAGGTAACCTTAGTAAAATGGCGATAAAATCCTCATATGATGTAGAAATTCAATGATTCTTTTTGTTACGGGTCCGTAATTACGATACAGATCAAATGCTTCATTCAAAACTGTAATCGGAGTTCATTGATTCAATATGATATCATTTATGCTTGAAGAAACGATGTCGAAGCATAAGAAAACGAGCATAACGCAACCCAAACATATACAAAACATGTCAAACAATGTCCATTTTTGACCAAACGTTACAGGAAGAGCTTAAACAATATATAAGACTTGTACCGAGCGTCGGAACAATAATACGAGCCCGATACTATAGTCTTTTAATAAATTTTCATTTTCATTTCCCTTAATAATTTCAGAAAATAATTTAACAGAAAAATTCATATCTCAGGCTCTAGGCCTCGGAATTCGATTTCGGGCACATGCCCGAGTCCCATATTTTTCTACAGACCTTCCAAGACCGTTCGAACTCCGTTCAGAGTCCGTTTACCAAAAATGTTGACCAAAGTCAACTATATCAATATTAATATCATAATTCTTCAAATTTCTCATAGAATTCACATATTCTAACACAAAAAATTCCCGTCTACCCGCCTGAACTACGCACGTAAATCGAGACAATATAAAATAAGGGTTTTAAGGCCTAGGAAGCACCGAACAGATGAGGAAAACAGGTGATGACCCTTTGGGTCATCATATCCTCCACCTCTAAAACAATCGTTTGTCTTGAAGGAAGTACTTGAGTCGGGGAACAAATGTGGGTAACGGATCCGTATATCAGACTCGGACTCCCAGGTCGATGCCTCAGGAGGCTGACCTCTCCACTGAACACGCACGGAAGGAAAACTCTTCGATCTCAACTGTCGAACCTACCAGTCTAGAATACCTATCGGCTCCTCCTCGTAAGATAGATCCATGTCCAACTGACAATACTGATGTCCAACATATGTGTAGGATCGTCGCGATACCTCTGAAGCATAGATACATGAAAAACCGAATGCACGGCTGATAAGCTAGGTGGCAGTGCAAGTCTATAAGCCACCTCTCCCACTTGATCTAGAATCTCAAATAGATCAATATACCTAGGGCTGAGCTTGCCCTTCTTTCCGAATTTCATCACGCCATACATAGGCGACACCCGGAGCAATACCCGCACACCAACCATTAAATCTACATCTCGAACCTTACGGTCTACATAACTCTTCTTTCTGGACTGAGCTGAATGCAAGCTCTCCTGAATTGTCTTGACCTTATCTAAGGCCTCCTGAACTAAGTCCGTACCCAATAATTGATCCTCTCCCGGCTTAAACCATCCGACTGGAGACCGATATCGCCTACCATACAACGCCTCATACGGAGCCATCTAAATGCTAGTTTGGTAGCTGTTGTTGTTGGCAAACTCTGCTAATGGTATAAATTGGTCCTACGAGCCTCCAAAATCAATGACGCATGCTCGGAGCATATCCTCTAGAATTTGAATGGTTCTCTCAGACTGACCGTCCGTCTGAGGATGGAATGTTGTGCTCAACTGAACCTG